>CM055640.1:48017041-49217041 GCA_029378325.1 Elaeagnus macrophylla | reverse complement strand
CCATCACTAATGATCTCTCTCGGTGTTTCAAACCTGCTAAAAATGTTATTCTTCAAAAATTTAACAACAATGTTAGCATCATTAGTTCTAGTGGGTATTGCTTCTACCCACTTTGAAACATAGTCGACTGCAACTAAAATAAAAGTGTAGCCAAAAGATGGGAGAAACGGACCCATGAAGTCAATTCCCCACACGTCAAATAATTCCACTACACGATTAGACATCAAAGGCATTTCCTTACATTTACCTATGTTACCGATCTTTTGACATCTATCACATCTCATACAAAACATGTTATCATCCTTAAACAAAGTAGCCCAATAAAAACCAAATTGTAATACCTTTAGCGCTGTTTTCTTACCACCAAAATGGCCCCCGCAATGTAGCTCATGGCAAAAGGTTAAGATGCTCTCATGTTCCTCTTTGGGCACACACCTTCAGATGACTTGATCTTGACATAACTTGAACAAATAGGGGTCATCCCAAAAGTATTGCCTGCAAACATTGAAAAACCTTTTCTTTTCCTGAAAAGTGATGTTAGGTCTCAAATACCACTAGCTAGATAGTTAACAATGTCAGCATACCATGGATTTGGACCTATTGTAGACAATTGTTCATCAGGGAAGGTTTCTATGATTGTGTCCTTACTTTCACCCTCAACATTTTCATATTCAGAAATTAACCTAGATAGATGATCAACTACTACATTTTTAGCACCCTTTTTGTCCTTGATCTCTAGGTCAAATTCTTGTAAAAGTAGGATCCACCTAATGAGTCTAGGCTTAGCATTCGGTTTAATCAATAGATATCTCAAAGCAGCATGATCCGAATGAACAATAAATTTAGTTCCTACTAAGTAAGACCTAAATTTATCAAGTGAAAACACAATAGCCAATAACTCTTTCTGAATGGTGGTGTAATTGATTTGGGCATCATTGAGTGTTTTGCTAGCATAATATATAACATGTAAACGTTTATCCACCCTTTGCCCCAAAAGAGCTCCTATAGCATAATCAGACGCATCACACATGATTTTAAATGGTAAAGACCAATCAGGAGCTACAATAACAGGTGCAGAAGTAAGTCTATCCTTTAAAGCATTGAAGGCAACAAGACAATTGTCATTAAAATCAAACAAAATATCTTTGGAAAGTAGATTACATAATAGACGACTTATTTTGGAAAAATCCATAATAAATCGTCTATAGAAACCCGCTTGTCCTAGGAAACTCTGTATTCCCTTAACAGATGTAGGTGGAGGCAACTTTACAATTAAATCTATCTTAGCCTTATCTACTTCAATTCCTTTGCTAGATATGACATGTCCTAACACTATGTCCTGTTGGACCATAAAATGACTTTTTTCCCAACTAAGTGTCAAATTACATTCAATGCATCGTTCTAACACTAAAGTCAATTTATGCAAGCAATCATCAAAGGAATTACCGAAAATAGAAAAGTCATCCATAAATACCTCGATGAATTTCTCCACCATGTCTGAAAAGATCGACATCATACATTTCTGAAAGGTGGCGAGTGCATTGCATAGTCCAAATGGCATCCTCCTGAAAGCGAAAGTTCCGAATGGGCATGTGAATGTTGTCTTCTCTTGATCCTCCGGAGCGATGGGTACCTGATAATAACCTGAAAGACCATCCAAAAAGCAGTAGAAATCGTGTCCAACTAATCTTTCTAACATTTGATCAATGAAGGGAAGGGGGAAGTAATCCTTCTTTGTGTACAAATTCAGCTTTCAAAAATCGATACACATCCTCCAACCCGTAATTATCCTAGTGGGCACTAATTCATCTTTCCCATTTTTAACCACGGTTATTCCAATTTTCTTTGGTACCATATGAACTGAATTAACCCACTTACTATCAGCAATTGGATAAATTACTCCTACTGCTAGGAGTTTCAAAACTTCTTTCTTAGCAACCTCTTGCATGATTGGGTTTAGTCTCATTTTTGCTTCTTTAACCGGTTTGATATTGTCCTCCAAATTGATCTTATGCATAAACATTGCTGGACTAATGCCTCTAATATCCCCAATACTCCATCCTATTGCCTTTTTATACTTCCTAAGCTCTCCAATCAATTTCTCCTCTTAGTTTTGGGTGAGTGTAGATGAAATAATAACTAGATAAGTCTCATTCTCTCCCAAAAATACATATTTCAGATGCTTAGGTAGTTCTTCAAGTTCTAATTCAGGTGGAGCAATCTCATCATCATGTGGGACATTCAATAAATCGAAGGGTGTACTAGAGTCATCTAATGATATGGCATTGTCTAATAGATCGCTGTACTCCCTAGCCTCATGGTCTAAGATATCATCTACCTCTCCAACTGTAAGTGCTACCTCTAATTTATCATCTAATCTATTTTGCACAAAAGTATCATGAATAATGGGATCTAAACATTCAACAAATGAACATTCAACATTCATCAATAGCAGATATAGAAGGGTAAGGAGATGAATCAAAAACCTTAAAATGCACAGTCTCTCCCAAGACTGTCATTGTCAACTTTCCACTTTGGACATCAATGATGGTTTGGGTAGTGGCCATAAATGGTCTACCCAAAAAAATTGTATGCTCCTTGTCCAAAGATGGGTTATCCTGCATGTCTAAAACCACAAAATCAACAGGTATGATTAGCTTATCTACCTGTACAAGTAAGTCCTCAACCATGCCCTTCGGATATTTAACAGATTTGTCCGCAAGTTGAAGGGACATGATTGTTGGTTTTAGCTCTCCCAAACCTAGCTGCAAGAAAATAGAGTAAGGCATCAAATTTATACTAGCACCTAAATCAAGCATAGCCTTAGCTACTTTCCTATCCCCCATAGTAATATTGATGATAAAGCTACCTGGATCTTTTAACTTAAGGGGTAAGTTGTGTTGAAGCACCGCACTAGCAATTTCAGACACGATAACTCTTTCATTAAGCTATACCTTCTTTTCTTAGTGTTTAGTTCTTTGAAAAATTTCGCATAAGAAGGTATGTTTCTAATTACATCTAACAATGGAAAATTGATATTGACTTTAGAAAGCATGTTAAATAAATCAGTAAACTGCTTATCTTGCTTACTATCCTTTAAACGGTGTGGGAATGGTACAGGTGATAGGTATGGCTCCGATGACTTGTGTAGCTTAGGTGGGTTAGATGACTCTCCAATTGTTGCCTTTGAAGGCTCTTCATGCTTGTCACCTCTTTCCTCCAATTCCTTAGAAACATTGTGGTCATCTTCCATGTTACCTACATTATAAGATAAATCATTAGAAAGTTCAGGTAAATTTTTAGTAATGACCTTACCACTCTGAAGAATCATGACAGCTTTAGCTTATTCGGGTTGACTGGGCAGCTTTCCTGTCTCTTGTTTGTGCATTTGTTCAGCTAGCTGCCCCACTTGTATTTTCACTGAAGCTTCCATAGAGTCCATCCTTCCACTACAGGATTGCATGAAATTATTTCGGGTTTCCTCTATGGTTGGTTTATTTTGTGGAAATTGTCGGTTTACGTTTTGGCCTTGTGTTTGATTTTGGATGAATGGTTGGCTATTATTTTGTTTCCAAGCAAAGGTAGGGTGATTTCTCCATCCAGGGTTGTAGGTGTTCGAATAAGGGTCGTTCCTAGGTCTAGGTTGGTACTCTTGCATCAAATTTGCCTCTTCATTAGTACCTGTATAAGGATCACCTGTAAAAGAACAAACGTTAGCCCCATGTCCATAAGAACCACAAACTCCACATACCTCGTGTTTTGGCATTTGATTCATATTAGAGGTAGTGAGAAGTTGCACTTGTTTCATCAATTCAGCAAGGTGCATAACCATTTCGTTGGTGGAGCTTAATTCATGAACTCCAGCTCTTTTTCCTCTAGCGCTCTTTTGTTGAGAATTGGCTCCCAACATCTCAAACAGTTCGTAAGTTTCATCTGTTGTTTTCTCACCCATAGCTCCTCTTGCAGTGTTGTCAACTGTGAATTGACATTGTAGTGTCAATCCGTCATAGAAAACTGATTTTGTAGCTACAATGGGAAGTGGTGATGTGGATAGTGTATCAAGAGCAATTTGAATCTGTCCCAAGCCTTGTGAAAGGGTTCTCCGTCCATCTGCGAAAAAGTAGCAATTTTTGTTCTAAGGTCAGACATTTTTTGATGGGAATAGAACTTACCTATAAATTTGTTGTAAACATCGTCCCAAGTGGCCAAAGAACCGGGTGCTAGTGTCATGAGCCAAGACTTAGCTCTATCTTTGAGAGTGCAAGGAAAACACCTCATCCGTAGTTGATCTTCACTAAGTCCCTGCAGTGGAAAGGTTTGCACAGTTGCATGTAATTCACGCATAAAATTTAAAGGATCTTCATTAGGGATACCGTAAAAGGAGGGAAGCATGGAATAATGAATATTTTCAACTCATAATTCCGAGCTGCCTCTGTAAGTTGAATGCACGATGTGGCGGTCCCAATGATAGGTCTTGCAAACTCTTTGTTCATCATCTATCTACCCACGTTGTCACCCATTACTGCCTGCAATTGCTGTTGGAGTTCTTCCTCTTGAATTTGATTATCCAATTTCTTTGATCGGTGTTTGATCTTATGAATATTGTCAATGAAGGGAGAGAGTTCCTTGTTAAGTGACCTCCTACCCTGCATGCACAAATAAAAAGCAAACAAAGATCAAGGCAGCAGAGAAATTGCAATTTAAGCACTATTTTTTGATTTTTTATTTTTTATTTTTGTATTTTTGAATAAAAGATAACAAATAAAATAAATAAACAAATAAAACTAATTCAAAAACTCTAAAAAGTTAAAAAGAAAATTATTTAAAACGCCAATTCTCTGGCAACGGCCCAAAAACTTGATGTGTAAATTATAGTACTCGCAAGTGTACGAATCACTCGTAGAAAGTGACAAGCAAACCTTCGAGGTCGGTCTCTCAAGGAATTTTATTAGTTCTAAATAACCTTTTTCTTAATCTAACTAGAGTCGTAAAGCAACTAAAACACTAATTAAATAGAGTTCTAGTAAAACTAAAACTCTGAATAATTAGAGTCCTAAACCTAATAAAACTGTAAATAGAGTGTGGTTTGTAGCGAGATCAATAGTAACGAACAATTAACGAAAATAATTACGCAAGTTCACAATTAATTCAAGTAGATTTCAAATATCAATGGAGGATGTATGGACGTTTAGTTTAGTTGGCCATGCTTGCATCAAAAAGTAATGGTTAAATAACATGAACGTTCTAATAAACAATTTTTACCGGCTTTCCTTTTAATTACAAAAATTCCAACGATCGGATAATTCTCTTTGTTGATTAACTAATTAATATCCTACGATCGGGTATATCAATAGCAATCAAATCATGCGCAAGGAAATATATGCCAATGAAACTAATGCTATGACTAAGTCACTAATTTGAAGCTTTGATTAAGTATTTCGGAATAAAGTTAAGGTGACGTTCCTAAAACTAGATTCTCAGATTTTTCAACCTAATTATGAATCTCAAATTAGCACATGAAAATTCACAATTAAATATCTAAACATGCTCTTAATCAAAAAGTAAATTCATTTATTTCAAAGCAATAAAACATACACCAAAACAGTTCTAGCAAACATGGCAATACAAACTAAACATCTATAATGAAATTAGCCGCTTATGTTCATATTAAAATTCATAGACAAATTCAATGTGAACATACACTAAATGAAATAAGAAGAAAAATAGAATTCTATAACAACAAGGAAATCCTAGATCTAAATACCACTATTGGATGAGATGACGTTCTTCTACAAAAGCTCTATCTTCGATCGTCAATGGTTTCCTTGGATTCTTAGAATGGATTTTTTTGCTTCGTTGAGTGTGGAAAAGCTCCCAAAACTGATTGAATCTTTTGTTTGTTCGCAAAATTGAAGTGTATATAAGTTGTATGTAAAAAGGATTCTAGAGGGGGTATTTATAGATGTAAGGGTTTACATAAATCCTGATTGCAATAGGAAATAGGCGCTCCATGGTATACAATTTTCCTGCCTCGGTGCAACACAAAATTGGAAATATTGGTTGAAACTCGAGAGGTCCCCTCCGCGGCATACAATTTCCTCGCCGCGGCACGCATTGCCTTTCCTTTCTTCACATTTACCCCCTTACATATGTGCTGGATCGATATGTACGGCTTACATATTTGACTCATTTTATCCGTAACTCGTGATCCGAGCGCCGTAAGTGTTCCGTCTTTGCGTGTTTGCATTATTCAACTCATTTGACGCTAAAAACACCTGAAACACACTAAAACATACCCGTGATTCTGAATTGATAGATTTATGAAAAATAGTCAAATAAACAATAATAACAAATTTATTTTTAAACAATTAAGCGCAATAAATCTCGAAATGTTAGTACTTTTTGAGCACTTATCAATAGCCTTTTCATTGCTTTATTTATTTCTTTTGCCTCTTAAAAGAAGAGGTAGAAAAAAAAGGAAAAAAGAAAAAGGAGAGAGATCAAATGAGTCATGAAATTGAATACCTTGGCATCAAATCTGTTCCAATTGTTCAAACCAAGGCAGCAAATGATATTATTGACAAAGTTTCGGCATTGGTAATCTATGTAGACAATATTGGTAAGGCTTTAAATATTTCTACATTTGCTTTGAATAATACATGGATAATTGATTCTAGTGCAACAAATCACATGAAAAATGATGTTAGACATGTTTCATCCCTTCAACCCTCTACAAAATAATTTGTCTCTATTGCAAATGGTACTTCAACCCCAATCATTGGGGAAAGATCTTTAACTCTATCTAATACATTAAAATTAAAGTCTGTTTTAGTTGTTCCATCTTTAGATTATAACCTGTTGTCTGTTTCTCCAATAATGACTACATTATCTTGTGTTGTAATTTTCTGGCCTGATTGTTGTGTGTTTAAGGACATCAAAACCAAGAAAACTATTGGTTGTGGTACTCGGCGGGGGAAGCTATATTACTTAGATTTAGACCCAAAGAGTATTGAAAGCCCACAACAAGCACTGATAGTGGTTGGTTTTGAAGAAAGAAAAAGGAAAGAAATATGTTTATGGCATCGCCGTTTTGGGCATGCTTCCTTTGGGTATCTAACAAGGTTATTTCCCAATTTATTTTTAGTAGCTGATGTTTCAAGTTTTCACTGTGATGTTTGTGAACTCTCATAAAGTCATCGTGCTTCATTTCCATTATGATTGAACAAAAGTCCACTTCCATTCATGACTATTCACTCTGATGTTTGGGGTCCATCTAAAGTTATTACTTTGGGTGGGTCACGGTGGTTTGTAACATTTATTGATGATTGTACAAGGATGACATGGATATGCTTGATGAAATCTAAGAGTAAAGTGAACTCATTATTTCAAAGGTTCCATAAAATAATTGAAACTCATTATCGTACAAAGATTCAAGTTCTTCAAAGTGACAATGGTGGAGAATACCAGAGTACTGAGCTTCAATAATTTTTAGAGACACAAGGAATGATTCATCACACAACTTGCTCCTACACACCACAACAAAATGGGGTGGCAGAGCGCAAGAATCGACACTTGTTGGCCATGGTCCGCGCTTTGTTAATTGAAGCCCATATGTCATTTTATTATTAGGGAGAAGCACTCACTTATGCAGCCTATTTAATTAATAGGGTCCCTCTAGCACCATCAATTTCAAAACACCATTCCAAACCCTAACAGATGCAGTTGTTGCCCTAACTGTTTGAAATTTACCCCCTCGTGTCTTTGGTTGTGTAGTGTTTTTACACCTACACAAACATCAAAGTACCAAACTAACTCCTAAAGCATTACGATGTGTTTTTGTTGGGTATGCTAGTCATCAAAAATGATATCGATGTTACCATCCCCCATTTCGTAAGTTATTTGTCACAATGGATGTTGTCTTTCATGAAGATACAATATACTTTTCTGAAGCTGAATTTCAGGGGGAGTACTAGAAGGAAATTCAAACTCTCGACTATGATGGAAGTGAAAACCAAAATGTGGGCAACTTAGATATAAGTGGCATAGCCTTGGATTACACTGTTGATGACTCACAGACTGAACCGAACCAAGCAATATATGAATTAGATTCAAGTGGTACGACATTAGATCAGAATGTCAATGGGAACCAAATAACTGAAGAAATAAGTGATGAACACCCCATTGACAAACTGAGTACTTCTCAGCTTGAAATCGAGCCATTGGATAGTATGACTCCATCTCCTGTCGATATATCACACCAATTGTTTACTTAAGTTGTTCTTGAGCCAAATAAAAGACAGTTACTAGAACGTCACACAAGAGGTATTCCTAAACCCACATATGAACCTGAACTTTCTAGTAAAGTAAAATATCCCATGAGCCACTATGTGTCTAACCATCGTTTGTCAAAATCAAATATGTCATTTGTGAATCAATTATCTGTTGTATCTATTCCTAATAGTGTGAATGAGGCGTTAACTGACCCAAAGTGGCAAGCTGCTATGAATGAGGAGTTGAGATCCTTACAAACAAACAAGACTTGGGAACTTGTTGATCGCCAACTAACAAAGAAAGTTGTTAGATTTCGATGGATTTTTACAATGAAGTACCGAGTAGATGGTACGATTGAACGTTATAAGGCAAGATTAATGGCAAAAGGATGCACTCAAACATATGGGATTGACTATACAGAGACTTTTGCACCTGTAGCAAAAATGAATACCGTTCGAGTCATGTTATCTCTAGCTGCAAATTTGGATCGGCCATTATATCAGTTCGACGTAAAGAATGCTTTTTTACATGGAGATTTATCTGAAGAAGTCTACATGGATCTCCCACCAGGGAGTATGATATCAGAAATTCATAATGAAAATGTGTATAGATTAAAGATATCACTGTATGGATTAAAGCAACCTCCAAGTGCATGGTTTGGCAAGTTCACAAAATCTATAAAAGAATTTAGCTATTAATAGAGCAATTCAGACCATACTTTATTCCTAATGAAACAACATGGTAAGATCACTATACTTATTGTATATGTGGATGATATGATTGTAACAGGAAATGATAGCCAAATTTGAAAAGCTCTTCAAAGTTATTTGTCTATAGAATTTGAAATGAAAGATCTTGGATTCTTAAAGTATTTTCTTGGGATTGAAGTTTC
Source organism: Elaeagnus macrophylla (assembly GCA_029378325.1). Classification (NCBI taxonomy): domain Eukaryota; kingdom Viridiplantae; phylum Streptophyta; class Magnoliopsida; order Rosales; family Elaeagnaceae; genus Elaeagnus; species Elaeagnus macrophylla. The sequence continues at coordinate 49,207,878 of CM055640.1, read as the reverse complement.
TCGATCAAAGGATGAAATCATTTTATCTCAAAGAAAATATGCCTTGGATCTACTATAAGAGACTGGTATGTCAGCATGTCAACCAGTTGATACACCAGTAGAAGAAGGTCTAAAATTATGTGTTGAATCCAACCAAGTACCAGTTAACAAAGAAATATACCAAAGACTTGTAGGGAGGTTGATGTACTTATCTCATACTAGACCAGATTTGGCTTATGTTTTAAGTATTGTCAGTCAATTTGTGTATAATTCTGGAGAACAACATATGAATGCATTTATTCGTATTTTGAGATATCTAAAGTTTGCTCCTGAAAAAGGAGTATTATTCACTAAGAATACAAACTATCAAAGTATAGAAGCATATACTGATGCTGATTGGGCTGGTGATAAGGGTGACATGCGATCTACTTCTGGCTACTTCACCTTTGTAGGAGATTATCTTGTGACATGGAGAAGCAAGAAAAAAAATATTGTAGCTCGCTTAAGTGCAGAAGCTGAATTTAGAGGTTTAGCAAATGTACTTTGTGAGACACTGTGGCTAAGACTTCTCTTAAAAGATTTGGATTTGCCTTCTGAACAACCAAAAATCAAATATTTTGTGACAATAAAGCATGTGATATTGCACATAAACCAGTTCAACATGACCGTACAAAGCACGTCGAGGTAGACAGATTTTTTATCAAGGAAAAGTTAAATGAAAAGATTGTGGAATTACTAAAAATTCGTTCAGAATATCAATTAGTTGACATTCTCATCAAAGCAGTCTCAAATCGAGTGTTCTTAAAGTTTTTAGACAAGTTAGACATGTGGGACATGTATGCACCAACTTGAGGGGGAGTGTTGAGATTCATTTTGAAATAAGATAGTAAATAAAATGTTAATATGGTAAATATTATTTTTAATATGGTAGAAATCATTATATTTAATTAATATCATTTTTTATTATTTTTATTTTTATTATAAATTTATATAATCTGTATAAAGTAATATAATTCAATAAAATATTCGAAACCAAGTATTACATTTTTCAATTCTACGCAAGGTCCAAAATATAACTTAACTCTCTGACGTCTTTTATCTGTCATTGGTCACAGGGGATGGAGTTATTAATTACTTTTTATTGTTTTGAGTTTCATCTAATTTTACGTATGTGAATTAATTTTGGAAAAAAAAGGTACTTGACGTCCTCTTATTATGTGAAAATAGACACATTAGTTCTTTAATTTATAATAAAAATTAAAAATTTTAGTGTAAAAATTTCATATGAATAATTATAAGATTTGAAGGAGATGAAATTTTGGAACTTATTCTCAGATTTTTATCTGAGAATATAAAAGTTTGGTCGTTGAATAATGGGCTTTCGGTATTGAGAATATAAAAAGATTTCAGATTTTTTTTTCTTTACTGAAAGATCAAATCGTATTTTACGATTATGGTTTCGCAATTAACGAAATATTATAATTTTGTAATTTGTGAAATAGTGGAGTTTGTAATTGACGAATTTGGTATTTTGTTATTGGTAAATTATTTGATTTTATTATACAAAAATAAGTAAATTCGTATTTGTAAAATGACGAAAGTTTTTATTTGACAAACTGCTTAATTTTGAATTTCAAAATAAATTAATTTTGTATTTACGAAAAATTATTGAATTTTTGTTTTCGTTAAAGATGAATATTTTGTATTGGAGATGAAAAACAATCAATTCTATATTTGCTAGTTTTGTAATATACAAAATACTTTGATTTTGCATTTACAAAATACTTTGATTATCGAAATATGAAATTGGTGAATTTTGTATTCACAAAAAAATAAAATTTGTGTTTGCAAAATATTGAATTTTGTAATCACTAATTTTGAAGTACTTAGTTTTGTAATATATTGATTAATGGGTTTGGTATGTGTTGAAATATGAATTGGAATTGAGTCTCAAGAAAATTAAATATTAAGGTAAATTAATTATATTAAATTAAATTCTTAGAACTAGTTTTTAAAGTTGATTTTGAATTGAGCATGTTAAGAGTTGTTTTTGAAGTGAATTTGGTTGAGTCTAATTTTTTTTTTTTAAATAAAAAAGGGACTTTAAAGTCTCATTCTTTTTATTAATAAAGAGAAAATACAGTCACACTCAGGTGAGATTCAAACTTGGATTCTTAGTGAGAGAATTGAGAGTCTTATCACCTAAATCACAAAAAATTTCCATTGGTTGAGTCTAGCTTCAAAGAATGGAGGATAGATATCGGTGCTACTAGGCACGTGCACTCAAATAAATGAGTTATTTACTTCCTTGAAACCAATTTAGAATTGGGAGAAATTATACATGAGAAGCTTTGTTACTTCTGTTATTTAAGGGTTAGGCAAAGTAATCTAAAAGATGATATATGAAAGAGGTTTGCTGCTTGAGATGCATGAATTTTGGCTGAGTCTAATAAGATCATACTAACACTATGAAAAAAAAAAAGAAGGTCATATTGGCCAAGAATTAGAATTATGAGAGCACTCTCTAGTAGGATAATTTTCTTTATCTTATTATTTCTATTACTTTGAATAAAAATACATATTTATATTTTTTACTTAGAATTCATTATAGGGTATTTTTCTTCATTTATATATTAATTTAAAATAATTTTTTTCATATTTATATTAATTTTATTTGTGTTTGACTAGAAATCTAGATCTTTATCTAAATGTATTGTGTTAAAAATCTTAAAAATTATAAAATAGTATTAAAATTTAATTGCTTCTAAAAAAAATATCAAATATATTAATTAAATATTTAATTTGATAATTTTATAACAATAAAAATAATTAAAGCTAAAGTTTTTCTATAAGTGTCAATATATGTTATTAGTTATGAATTTATGAAATTTGTTCGATCATAGTTATCTTAAGCCGCAGACCTTACTTTTGTTCCTGGTTTCGGATAAAGCCACGTGAACTGTCCTACTCCCCAGGTTTCGATGTCGGCCAATCAATTTCAATTCCATGCTTAAGAAACGACTCGCCGTTCGCCGAAAATTTCTTTCTTTTTTCGAGAAGGTTCATTGAAATTAAAACGGATAGGATGACATATTTTTAACTTATTTTCGTAAATTAAATATATTAATTTTTTTTAAATTAATGTACATTAATTACTTAATTATAAGTATAAATATTTTAATTTTTTTTATTAATTTTAATATTTTTGAATATTTGTTTTTATGAAAAACTTAAGTTAAATAAAATTAAACTTTACAAACTAGGGATTGTAAGATGAAAGAAAAAAATATTTCAAAAATTTCTAAAATTAAGAATAATATAATTAAAATAAAAATAATAACCTAAAAGGACTAAAATATATATATTTATAATACTTAAGTAATTAATATGTAGTAATTTCAAAAAATTTACAAATATATTCGATTTGTAAAAATTAAATAACCTCAATTACATTTTTTTCACGCATATAAATCAATTCAATGTAATATTTTAAGTATTTAGCTAAAAAATATATAATTTTTTTTAATGTTTAATAAAAATATTAGAGTCACATAATTTTATTTATTTATTTTTATATTAAAATTATTTATATTATAAATATGACATAATTATTTTAAAAATTGCAAACCTTATAATAAAAACCGGTCCAAAAATTATACATCATTTTGGGCAGCATGTAAATTTTCTTATGCAATTAATAATTAATAAATATATTGACAATATATCTACCTTTTATTAAAAAAGGACTTATTTTTTTTTACCACTTTTACATTTATATTTGCCTCATATTAATAATATATAGCTTATCAAAAATAACATAAAAAAATTGGATTCATATGGGAGGTATATCTTGATTAGCTAATTGAGCAAATGTAAAATATTTGTAGTCTTTTATTTGAATAATGTAAATTATATTTTGATAAACATTAAACACACACAACCTTTTGCATAGATATGGCAACGGATCGGGTCAGATCCGATCCAAACCGTTTTGACCCGCGGTTCAAATTAAACTGAACCGTTTCAGACAAAACGGATTCGGTTCGGTTTGGGTAATATCCGCGGGTCAAAAAAACTGAACTATTGACTCGTTTTTAAAAAAAATTGGAAAAAAAAATATTATAAATTTTTATGTAATTAAAATTTTTAGTAAATAAATGGGTACCTGAATGGTGCCCCGAACTGAATGGATTTTTGCCCCAAACCGAACTGTTTTAAATCAAATGGATAATGCTCCGATCCATTTCCGAACCATTTTGCCCCGAACTGAACTGACCTGAACGGGTCGGATACCCGCGGGTACCCGAACCGTCAGGTCAAATTGCCATCCCTACTTTTGCATCAAATAGAGTTTAAATATTTTATGCTATCATCAACAAAAGTAATAAAATACTTTTTGGCACCCATTGTTCAATCAAATTTTAAATCACATAGAATATTATAGATTAAATCAAAGGGTTTCATGTACCTTTCAATTGATTGAAAAGATGACAATCATTTTACCTCTATACAAGTCTCATACTTATGTTTGGAACCAATATATAAAAAAGGAATTTGAACTATGTTATTTAACTTGCACAGGTGACCTTAGTCTTCTATGTCACAAATTAGAAGACAACCAAATAAGCAGATAAATTAACAACATAATTAATCTTTAACTATTGAAGGGCTGATTTGACTCTCATTTTTGTCAATTGTGTCTTTTAATGTCCAAAAGTATCTCATATATATCAAAACATACTCCGTGATTCTTAAAATAAAATTTATAAATTACGTAGATAAAAATGCCATATTAGACCCTAAATCATCTAATAAGTCCCGATAAATCATAAGGTATGTGTATCACAACCCCCAACTAGCTCTTGGCTAGTTCCTAGCCAGATAAGTGATCCAAAATTGTTTTGAAAAAGGAGATAAACAAACCTAATCTGATCCGACATCATTTTAGTAGATGGATATGATCAGATAAGTGATCCAAAATTGTTTTAAAAAAGGAGATAAACACACCTAATTTGATTTGACATCATTTTTCGTAGATGGATACGATTGCATTTAGCATATGCAGCAAACTTTTAAACCCCTAGGTGGCATAGTGGATGAGTTGTAGTCTCGTGAGGACTTCCAATGATAATACCCATAAACATATTAGTTAGATCAAATTAAAGAAACAAAAATCAAAAGAATTAAGTAGGACATTGATTCCTTAATCGACTCATTCATTTTCCTCAAAGATTGCACTTAACACATTACACATAGATTGTTTAAGTCTCACCTACTATCAAAGAATGATTCAAATATTATTGTCACTTTGTGATCAACTCCTAGACATCCATTCAACCACAAAATTTAATTCTTGTATCGGATAATTTCATGTATGACATTCATGGAACAAAATCATTGGTTTCAGATTATACAAATGTAATATGTGTGAGTGCTATAATCACAAACTGCATAGGCTATTTTCAATTAACTCTCCACTAATATAGAATAGTCACATTATTTTGAATCAAATGCAAAACTCATTATCTCAATTTACATTCTCTGGCATTTTATCTCAAAGGCTTAACAACATTATGATCTCAAATTCTAATAAATGTTAGATATTATCTCTACTCATCCCTTAAATATTATATGATATTATTCATCCATATAAAATGTCACTACTATTTTTAGAGTTGAGTTGGATGCTATAGGCCTTTTCTTACAATTACAACTCCACTCACTAAAAGTATTTCTTAAAATTAAAATGTCTTTCATTTGGTTGTAATGTAGCTAGGCTAGTTGGTTTATTCAATTGAAAGAAAAAGGAAAAAACGAAAGTTCACGAATCCATGGAGTAAGAGAAAGAGACCTATAAATAATATTATCTTATGACTAAGCATGTCAATAAAATTGGGTCAAATTTCATTGTTTTGGACCCAAGCATCACTATTAACATATTTTATTTTATTCTTGTCAATCATTTCCAATACACAACCCTTTTGAGTATTTATTTTTATATTGTCCTCTTACTCTCTTTTATTTTGATATTATATTTTTTTCTTTTTTATTTTAATTTTTTTTGAAATAAAAAATTAGTAGTAATATAGGGTACACATTGGCATAGGAGTTATTTGTATATGTTGGACATTTAATCAATTATAGCATAATTGACACTCTTAAATCTTATTATAGCATTTTTAGGTCCATTCTCTTTTTGTAAAACTCCACTTATTCTTGAACTATAGGACATGGGCAAAGTGTTTGGTTTAAAGGGTAAGGAATGGGTACCAATAATTAGCTTATGTAGACTCAAATTTGTTCACTAAAAGGTTGTCCTTGTAAGGACGACATCTAGGTAGGACAATTTACCTAAGTGAGTAATCCTATTGTCTTAGTCATATTACAAAAAATACAATTAGCATTTGATTTGATAAACTTAAAAGTTCTAGCATCCTCATCATATTTATTAAAATCATAGTAAAGTTCCAAAGGTTCACAACATTTTTCACAAGTTGATCACATGATTTTTCTATTACCAACTTAGCTATTGTGCATGCAAATTTTGAGCAAAATTATCATAAAGTTTTCTTCACTTAGAAACAAGTTCAAGACTCTATCAACATCTATCATCATTTGAAACCTAACATTATTTAGCTAATTTCATCATATATACCAAAAAACAAAAAGAAAACTTGTGATCATTTCCAAGCCCAGTCTCTTGATCCTAAATATAATAAGGAATGTAATAAATAAATACTAAAAATTATGCGATCTAGAGCATACTAATCATAAAATTTGCTAAACTAAAATGCAAAATAAAATAAAGATATGATATGTGAACACTCCCCATACCTAATTCTTACATTGTCCTCAATACAGGCACATGCATAAATATAATGTAAAAATAAGTACAAGGGAGTAAAAAACAATAACAATTTGTTAGGTTACCTCCCACAAAGCACTTGGTTTAACATTCTTAGTCGGATGTAGCTAGTCATCATCCAAAATTGTCTCCACCATCATTTGGGTACTTCATTGCTTCAAAGATGTTGAAGCGAATTATCTCCCCATCAAACTCAAGAGTAAGCTCTTCATTATGTACATCAATCGTGGTTCAAGTTATCTTCATAAATGATCTTCCCAAAAGTAATAATGTGAAAGTCATCACTCATATCTAATACATAAAAGTCCACTGGGAAGATTAACTCATCCGCCTGCACTAAGACATCTTCAATAACAATGGGTAGACGTTAGTCTTGTCAACAAGTTGTGTAATAATTCTAGTTTCTTTCAAAGGACCTAGATTTAGGGAAGCATAAATATTATATGAAAGACATTAATAGATTCTCTTAAATCTAACATGACTTTTTCAATCATAGAGTTACCTATTCTTAACGGGATGGTGAAGTTACCTGGGTTCTGACATTTGGATGGAAGCTTTCTTTGTAGCACTGTAGACAAATTTTTCTCCACACTTACCACTTCATTATTTTTTAATTTGCGCTTAGATTAGCACAATTCCTTGAGAAACTTTGCTACTTGGGTTGATACTATCTAAAAGTGGGATGTTTACTTGCACCTTTCAAAATTTTTCAAAGATTTCCCTTTCATGCTTTTCTTTCTTTGTATTCCTAAACCTACTAGAAAAAGGCAAAACAGGTTCTCAAGTAGAAAGTGGAGGTTTATAAATTACTTTTGATGTCACCATAGCTTCTTGTGGGGTGAGCTTTTCGTCATAAAGCTTGGAGTTGCCTAGCTATGGAATACATACTAGTCACAATTGATTTCATAGAAAAAAAAAACAGAAAGAGAGAAGAAATATGAGACCCTTGTCTTCCAAATCTTGATCCTCTTTGAAATTCTCCAGACACCAATTGCTTCCCTTTAAATTCTCCAACCCTCACTCAATGTGTTTTACAACCCTAATGATTCTACTTATACTCCTTATTGAAAAGGAATAAACAATTTGTAAGAAATATGGAAACTAGGGTTGTGGGACGTTTTTGACTACTCAAGGCAACCCAAGATTATTCATGCCACAGTAGGGCCTATTTTTTGGCAATTGAAATTTGTCCTAAGAGTTCTATGCCACGACGCTTCTATACTTTTTTGAGTGTTGTGCTTTGACCCTTCTTGATAGCGGTGTCCAAAAATCAGACCAAATCAATTAAAATTAAAAAATTGGACCGAATTGGACAAGACCAAACAGTTTTGTAAATCAAACGGTCCGATTTGGTTTTTGTTTCTTCAAACCATTTTACAAACGGTTATGTTCTATTATAAATATTCGTAAACTTGACCGGACCATTACTTATAATATATTAAAAATTATTTTTTATATATTATTCTTTCAAAAAAACAAAAAAAAAATATTAATTATAATATTATTTCATTTTTTCTAACCTACTTGTTTCTTTCAAAATTATACAAGCCTAACTCCCTCACTTATTTTTCCATATCTTCTCTAATTTTTGTAGTTGCTGCCCCCATCCTCCTCCATCCTGCCAAACTTCTGCTAGCTCCCTCCAACGCCTCTGCCAACCAGCAAAAAACCAGCCTCCTCCAGTTGCTGCCAGCCTCCTCATGCCAGATCCTGCCAGAGATAGTCACTACAATGGTTGGTCGAGTGAGTGAGTATTTTCCAAGAAATGATTACCTAAATAGACTATGCTATAGAGACTTAGACTTGAGTGTTAGGAGAGAGGCTATAGATTGGATTTGAAAGGTTGGTCTTATTTGTATCAATCTTACTCTGATGAGATTTTATTATTTTCCCATTTTATGGATCTGATATTACTTTAAGTTAGTTATATCAATTATAAAGTACCACTAACAATTGTAATTCTGGTTTGTTAAAGTGTATCTATGTTTTTAACATCATATTCTTATGTCTTCAAAGAATTCCAGTCAAAGTGTTGGTTTTTTTAATTGGTTTTAGTACTAATTTAATTTGAATTGGGTTATCAATGTTCTAGTGGTTTCCATTTTTATTATATAAATTATTGATCCCTATAAGGTTTATGAGTGTTGGCAATTTTCGTGGACCAAATGTTTAATTTTAATTTAGCATCTAGGGTCACATTCTATTCAAAGTTAAATGCTGATGAAGTCGCCAAGTATGGACTAGGTATATGACAAGTAACATGTTTGCCCATGCATACATCCTCACACAACTGAGCACGTACACTTAGTATGAACTGAATTGTGCATGTGTCGATCGATCGAGGTGCTAGTTCGATCAATTGAGACATAGATCGATCGAGTATCGATTGAGTTCAATTTGGAGGCTCTCAGATTGATTTTTGTGCTAACTAGATTGATATAAGATTTTCTTGATCAATCAAAGTCATCATTGATCGATCGATCTAGTGAGGTTCTAGATCGATCGAATATAGATCGAACATCCATCAAGTCCTCTCGGTTTGGATTTTTGGTGCGCTCAACGCATGTAGATCGATCGAGTAAAGGTGACTATGGTTGGATCGATCGAGACACATTGTTCGATCAATCGAGGTGTTTTGATAATTTGTTCCATGTTTCTTGCTTACCAATTTGACCTCATTTAATATTAAAAGTATAATCTTTATATGAGTAGAATTGTTGTGAAAGCAAAATCCTTGTATGAGTAAAATTGTTTGTTATTATTAATTCTCATTTAGGCAAATTGGATTATACATAAACAACTTTTATTGGAGAAAAACATAGCCACACTAATCATAATATTTTTCTACATCTATTTGAGCTTTCAAAAGAAAAAACTTTTTCTCTTCATCTATTAATCTGAAGCGTCTTCTTGATTGAAGTGTTCAAACATATTGTGTGGTTATGTTTCAATAATTCATATGCCAATTTACTTTTCATGATATTGAGCTTTACATGATCGTCCTAGACTTTGCTAGTTGATTTGGTTTTTACATTATATGCTCTTGAATCTGTTAGTTAAGGTTTTTTCATTATTGAATCTGTTCTAGGACATACTTTGCACTTGTGTTATTTGTGCTAATGTTTCAGGTATGAAAGGTAATGTGTTTGGCATTTTGTGTGACTCAAAATTACTGAAGTTGATAGGTTCGATTAATCTTGTGGGACTCAAGTAGATCGAAACGTTGGTCCAAATCTAGACACCTAGCTTATGGAGACTATAAAAGGAGCGATGGCTCGTAAGTAAATTATGTAAGGGGGATTTATCTGTGAAGGGTAGTCTAAGACCTGAGCTTGTAATTGAACATTGATTTTCATAGTGGATAGTTACGTGGTTTGGTGGTTTTCCTCTTAAGTCATTGTTGTGGCCTATGTTGTTTCCACCTAAAAATCTCGTGTGTTATTCTTTAGTTTCACATCTTATTTTTACACGCGATTGCATGTCTAGCCATTATGTCTAGCTTACATAATTAAAATCTGTTAAAATTGAAAATAACCTATTCACCCCCCTCTAGGTATATTTGGTCTATAACTAAAAACTTTCAATTTGGTACCAGAGCGGGTCATTAGATAAACTTAGTGTTGCCTAGGACCTTGTTATGGATCATTTGAGAGAGGGTTCTTCTACCACCCGTCCACCCTACTTTGATGGGTCTAACTATTCGTATTGAAAAGCTCGTATGAGAGCCTTTTTACATTCCTTAGATGAAAGTGTATGGAATATTGTACTTTATGGTTGGGAGCCACCTACGATTACCAAGTATAAAGTAGTCACACTTAAGCCTAGGATTGAATGGACTACTGAAGATAAAACTTGTAGTTGTTGGAATCAAAAGGGAATTAATGCCATAATTAGTTTTGTGTCCCCGGATGAATTCAAACGCATTTCTGATGTTGAAACTGTTAAGGCTGCTTGGGACACTTTAGTAGTTGCCCATGAGGGCACGTCCCAAAGTAAATAAACTAAACTCCGCATGCTAGCTACTAAGTTTGAAAATCTTAGAATGGAGGAGGATGAAATGTTTTCTAAATTTTATACTAAATTATGTGATATTGCTAACTCATCTTCAAATCTTGGAGATAAAATTGATGAATGCATGTCAGTTCAAAAATTCTTATGATCACTACCAAAATGCTTTCAAGCAAAGGTCATCACTATAGAAGAAACAAAAGACATTGACACCATCAAGATTGAAGAACTTGTTGGTTCAATTCAAACATTTGAAATAAACCTTCGATCACCCAAAAGGAACACAGGTGCTGCTTTCAAAATCACCAACACTGATGATGATGATAGTGAAGATGTCATGGAAGATGAAGATCTACTCATCCTAGCCAGAAAACTCAAAAAAATGTTCAACATAAAGGATCTAAAAAGTAAAGAAAAATTAAGCCATACAAGAGATCGTAAGGAAAGAGAACTCATGCCAACGAGTTCAGAAGGTAAGAAACTAAACCCAATGGACCTTAATGTTTTGAATGTAATGGTTTTGGTCACTATGCAGCTGAGTGTGCCAACAATAAGAAGAAAGCAGGAAAGGCTTTCAACGCTTCCCTTAGTGACTCAAAAAGTGATGAGGACCAAGCTAAAGGTTTAGATGATGGTAACACTAACTACCTAGCTTTTACTGCAACTGTTGATGGATACTCTAGTGAATTTGACTTTGACTTAGATGATAAGGGAAGTAAACCTATTCTTGCTAAATTTAATGCGAACAGTTTTGAGGAACTCTTTCTGAACTTAATTGGTTGTAAGAAAGAAAAAGATGGACTATTCATAACTGTAAACAAGCTAAATGATCAGATCAAGACACATGAGACTAATTTTTCCATTCTAGAAACAGAAAAACTTGAGCTATGTGAACATATTAATATGTTAAAATCTAGTCTTTCAGGAATTGAACAGGAAAATAAGGAGTTTGTGTAGGAACTTGATCAATATGGTGATACACGTGGTCTTGGATTCTTAGATGAAAGCAGTACACCTTCGACCTCAAAAAATATATTTGTAAGGTCTTCTAACTTTACTCCTACATAAACTAATTGTGCACAAACATCCATTACAGCTGTAGTAGCTAAAACTATTAAGTTTGTGCATGTTTGTCATCATTGTGGTAGAAAAGGTCATATTCGACTTAAGTGTAGATTTCTAATGAATACTCTTCAATCTAATAATTATCTTCATGCTTATAGTAATAAAGCTCATTATTATCATCCTACCATGTATGTGATATCTTCATTTAGGATGAATTTGAATAAAAAAGCTGAGTCCAAGAATATGCTTACAAAGCCTAAGGCAATGGAATCTCAACCCAAAGACATAAAGAAGTCAAAATTCATGAAAATTTGGGTTAGAAAAGATTGCATGTTTCCTGTCACATGATCATTATTGTTTGTCCACCTAAGTATTGTTGTTTGAGTGTTTAAATGACCCTAGTTGAGTAATTTCATAAGTTTTTTTTCTTTCTGTTCCTAGAATTTTTTATTGCTAAGATTGTTTAAAAAAAAAAAAATTAGCCTACAAGGTAATGAATCTCAAAGTTTACAAAGCCTAAGGCAATTGAATCTCAACTCAAAGACATAGAGAAGTCAAAATTCATGAAAATTTAGGTTAGAAAAAATTGCATGTTTCCTATCACCTGATCATTATTGTTTGTCCACCTAAGTACTGTTGTTTGAGTGTTTAAATGACCCTAGGTGAGTAATTTCATAAGTTTTTTTTTTTCTTTCTGTTCCTAGAATTTTTTATTGCTAAGATTGTTTAAAAAATAAAAAAATTAGCCTACAAGGTAATGAAGTCATATAATACTTATACATATACAACCTTATATTTAGTAGCTTATCTTATTTTGATTCTCATTATATAGATGATGCTACAATTAAAAGTTCTACACACACTTACATTATTCACATGTGATGACACTATTGACTAAACTCATTCACACACTCACTAAACACACATGTATGTTATGCTTGAAATTTATGATTAATTTTGAAAGACTCTAAGACTTGAGTTAGTCTTGATTGCAAAATTGTATTTCTTATCTTTTAAAATACTCCACCTTAGGGAGACAACTAGTATTGAGAGGGCCATCAACTGTGATGTGTACAGCTACCGTAGTAAGTGGAGAGAGCTACCTCATAACTAGTGTGAAAGTCATCATATTAGGTTTATGGCTCGTGCATGTTAAAAAAAATTAATTAAGAAATTTTATTTAGCATGTACAAAAAAGAAAGAGCAAACATAGTTAAAAAAATAATTAGTAAAGTTTCATTTTAGTATACATATTTTATTTTACAAGATTGAAGACTTAATTGTAATTTAGCATGATAGGTGATATTATTTTCTTTTGGGTCTCTTATGATTGGTCATAAATGAATTAATTGGAATACTAGTAGAGTTCACATTGTATACCACTTTAAGTGAATGCCAATATGCCGTTATATGTGTTAGTGTGTTTGTGTGGCCTATTTACTTTACTTGAAAATACAATGAATGATCAAAATTTAAAGAAAAATAATTTTTCAATTGATAGTATGCTTACTCGTTTTAAATGAGTTTATAGCTTTGTGTGGTCATTAAAAAAATTAATTTATTTTATTTTTTCTTTTATTACTACTCCTTGTTATTTAGATCATATTAAGTTCGTTTTAGATTTAGAAAGTCATAGAACTTCGAAGGAGTCATTGCATACATATTTTATTATTATTCTTTTTGACTTGTGCAATTTCTCATACATGCTTTGGACACATACATGTGTGATCATATGCATTTTTAGCCTACTTTGATAATTGTTGAACCTTGGGGGAGAGTGATCCATGTCATTTTTGCTATTTCATAATTTGTCATTTTCGCATGTCAAAAAGGGGGAGAGAGATCCATGTCACATCATTGTCACTATTCATATTACTATGTATTTAAGGGGAGAGATTGGATTCGTTAATTGTGTGCATGCACTACATTTCATTCACACTTCTATGTACACTGAACTAATAAACATTGAGGCTTCCAAGCGAAATTGGTATGCTATTTGTTGGTCCTTCTTTTTAGTGCACTGAGCATATCAAGTATCAAGCGAAGATGTTTCCATCAGATCATAGATAGTTCCACTATTGAAAGTGTGTAATTGATGTAATGATTATTTACCTATGAGCATTATGTAGTGAGAGAGTGGTTTTGCCACACGAAAATGCCAAAGGGGGAGATTGTAAGGTTTATAAGTGCTGTTAATTTTCGTGGACAGAATGTTTAATTGTAATTTAGCATCTAGGGTCACATTCTAATCAAAGTTAAATGCTGATGAAGTCGCCAAGTCTACACTACGTATATAACAGGTAAAATTAGAGGTGGCAATCGTGTTGTGTTATTTGTATCGAGTTTTCGTGCCAGCTAACACATGAAAAAATTTACTTAACTTTTGTTGTATTGCCTATTTATAATAATGAGAAATAACAAAACCTTTAAGAACATAAACAAATTATTGATCAATTCTTACTAAAAAAAATTTCGTGTCGTGTCGTGTTTAGTTCGTGTTATCGGGTCGTGTCAGAAATTGCCACCCCTAGGTAAAATGTTTGCCCATGCATACATCCTCACATAACTGAGCATGTACACTTAGTATGGACTAAACTATGCATGTGCCTAGTGATCGAGGTGCTAATTCGATCAATCGAGTTCAATTTGGAGGTTCTTAGGTTGATTTTTGTGCTAACTAGATCAATCTAAGATATGAATGATCGATCGAGGTCATCATTGATCGATCGATCGAGTGAGGTTCTAGATCAATTGAGATTGGTTCGATCTATCAAATATAGATCGAACAGCGATCAAGTCCTCTTGGTTTGAATTTTTGGTGCGCTTAACGCAAGTAGATCGATCGAGTAAAGATTCTCAATCGATCATCTATGGTTAGATCGATCAAGAAACATTGTTCGATTGATCGAGGTGTTTTGATAATTTGTTCCACTTTTCTTGCTTACCAATTTGACCTCATTTAATGTTAAAAATGGAATCATTGTATGGGCAGAATTATTGTGAAAGATGAATCCTTGTATGAATAGAATTGTTGTTAAAGCAGAATCCTTGTATGAGTAGAATTGTCCGTTATTATTAATTCTCATTTAGGTCAAATTGGATTCTACATAAACAACTTTTGTTGGAAAAAAACATAGCCACACTAATCATAATATTTTTCTACATCTATTTGAGCTTTCAAAAAAAAAAAATCTTTTTCTCTTCATCTATTAATCTGAAGCATCTTCTTGATTTAACTGTTCAAACATATTGTGTGGTTATGTTTTAATAATTCATATGCCAATTTACTTTTCATGATATTGAGTTTTACATGATCGTTTTAGAGTTTGCTAGTTGATTTGATTTTTACATTATATGCTCTTGAATTAGCTAGTTAAGGTTTTTCGTTATTGAATCTATTCTAGGACACACTTTGCACTTATATTATTTGTGTTAAAGTTTTTGGTATGAAATGTGACGTATTTGGTATTTCGTGTGACTCAAAATTACCAAAGTTGACGAATTCGATTGATCTTGTAGGACTTAAGTAGATCAAAACCTTGGTCCAAATCCAGACGCCTAGCTTGTAGAGACTATGAAAGGAGCGATGGCTCGTAAGTAAATTACGTAAGGGGAATTTATCTGTGAAGGGTAGTCTAAGACCTGAGCTTGTAATTGAACATTGAACATTGATTTTCATAGTGATAGTTAGTGTTTTAGTGGTTTTCGTCTTAGGTCATTGTTGTGACCTAGGTTGTTTCCACATAAAAATCTAGTGTGTTATTCTTGAATTTTGCATCTTATTTTTACACGCGATTGCATGTCTGGCTGTTGTATTTAGGTTACATAATTAAAATATGTTAAAATTGAAAATAACCTATTCACCCTTCTCTTGGTATATTGGTCGTCTATAACTAAAATCTTTCAATCCTAGATTGAATTTGGGTTATATTTTGTATATTTACTCTATTTTTGATATGTTTTTTCTCGTTTTTATGGCTATTTATGTTACTCAGTTTTATTTATTGCAATGGAAGGCTTATGCTCATTGTGGTTTTGGACTTTATCTATGTATTTATGTATCAACTACTTGGATTGCTTTCTTTCAATTTATGAATTTCTTGCGAGTATAATGCTTACCCAAATTTTCTTCTATAATATTTTTTTTTTGGTATGCTATCTTATCTCTATCTCATAATATTGCCTTGTTCTTTTTATTGGACTATATAGAGAGGTAATTAGAGTTGGGTTGTGCGATTGTTGGCTGTATCTTGTTTGTCCATAGCACCAAAAATGGAGGAGACTAAAGCTCCTCAGTCAGTGGATTAAAAAAAATACTCCTTTGTATTAAAAAACTAAAAACCGTTAACCAAATTGGATTGGACTATTCGGTTTTAATATTTTTATTAGCCAAACGGTTTGGTTAAAACAATATGTCCTGTTTGGTTTGGTTTTTTTTTTTTTTTTTGTTGCTAAAAATTAGATTGGATCCAACCATGAACACCCCTACCTCTTGATGTATTTTTGTACAATTATTTGCTATTTTGCCCTCTTATCCCAATGTGTGACAAATGCGCCCCTAATGTGCATATTTGACAGTCATTTTTGTCAATTGTGTCTTTTAATGTCTAAAAGTATTTAAAATACATCAAAACATACCTCATGATTTTAAAAATAAGATTTATAAAATACTTACACAAAAGTGGGATAGTAGACCCTAATTTATCTAATAGACTTAAGATATGCGTTCTTTTTAAGGATATATCAGCAACCAACTTGGTAGAAGGAAGTGGTGTTTGAAATCATATATTTATATACTCAAAATAATATTAAGGTGCAAACGGTTTATAAGTTAAATTAACTTTGTGAACATTTGGAAGATAAACAATCCAACACTATGTGATATATAGTTGACTCCTTAGTTTTGTTTAAAAAAGATAGAAAAAACTATGTTTTGAAAGAGATCTTCCCAATTTCTCTTTTTCTTTAATTCTAGCAAAGTCCCAAAATTTTTCGAGTTAGGTTCTTTGTAGTAATGCTCAGACATTTAAAAGTTCACAGGAGAAGCCTACGGTGGTGAACGTTTGCGATTTGAATTGATGATTTTATTTTGAGAAATAATTTTCCAATGTCTCAAACACTCATGATGGGAGAAAAAATTATCTTAAAAATACCATATAATACACGAGACTCAATCCTCTTTAAACCCACTTTTTCTTATTAATTCTTGTAATTTTTAATTTATTTTTTATGATCTCTTCATTTTGTTTTGTGTACTTTAATTTATTGCTATTATATATTATCTCAATTTTCTGTTTGTCTTATGTCCTTTTTACAAACAAATAAGTTTTAACCATAAACCTCATTTTTCAACGCATTCGTGCTTATAGAAAAACTTACCATTAATTTTCATGTTATCTATCTCATCAAAATCTGGGTCTACCTCATCAATCTGAGACATATCAACAGTTTCATGGACCACTTCTTACTTTGAAAATCCTGCAGTCGTGTCAATTCGTAGCCAAACTAGTGCCAAACCAACTAAAGCTCGCCAAGCTTCATCATCCAGAATTTCAATATCGTAACCATCTCGATGAGGTTTATTAGGGAACAACGGAGAAAGATGAAGACTACTAGAACAACTAGCAACTAGAACTAAATGAATAGCTGCTTTACCTTCCTTATTTTGTTGTGATGGGGTGACCTTGGAGCAAAATTTACATGCCTATGAAAGGAGACTGAGGTCTCCTTATTGTTTTATAAACAAAAAACTGTGTAAATAGGGGAGGAAATATACCCAAAGTTTAGAAAAGCTTCTAGTTTTGTATGAGACAAAAGATGTTAAAAGGTAATATCTTATGTTGATATTATCCTCTGGTGTATCAATTATTATGTTAATTAATTGATTTTATTTTTAACTCTTTATAAAAAATATGTTTATTTTTTTTTTAATTTTAAAAAATATATATTTATTTACATTAAAAAAAAATAAACGTATAATAAAGTTTAAAATAAAATTTAATATTTAAACGAAGTTATGTTATATAATTAAATTATTATAATTTTTTTCCTCCAAAAATTAAGTTGCATTTTATTTCATAATAAAATAAAGTACAAGTACAATAGAATATATTTTCAAATAAACATAAAATGAAATATTTTCAAACCTAGTATATTAGACGTAATAACCAAATGCATAAATGGCATAACAAATTTCAAATAAGTGGGAAAATAAAAATGATTTCAAAACAAAAATAAACACTCAAAGATTACCAGAAAATCTTTTTTAGATTATTTATGAAAGGGTCATCTCTCGCAAATAATTCAATTGGACTTTCTATGTACTCACTTTCGAGTAAAACAAGAACGCACAAGTAGCACAAAGAAACGTACAATTGTGCACTTTAAAAGTTAGAAAATACCATTGAATTGCCCTTACTTGACGGAAAGACTTGGTGACAAACGTAAAATTAACCGATAAAATAAAGTGGATTAAAACGAAAAATTCAAAACTGAGTAAGGGAGGCTAGCTGGAGAACGTCATAACCCAAACATTGCACCACTAGGAACCCCACAGAAGCACCACAAGGCAAAGCACGTCCATGCGTAGAGCACCACCAGTCGTAACTACACCAGAGCACCATAAAAAACTATACTAGAGCACCACCAGGGCAAAACATCCACAAGAAAAGGCACCGGATGGCAACAAGGAAGACACAAAAAAGAGCAAATACTATATAAAATGGCTAAAAGAGCTACTAGTACTTAAACCGAGTACTAAAACGAAACTTTTTAATAATGTAAGAAATAAAGAATATCAATACCTTTAGGGGACCAATCCCTGCGTCATGTCAAGTCTTTTGAGGCGTTTTTGTTACTGATAGAGTATATTCATATTAATTTAATTAATTATTATATTTATTAAATATTTAATAGTTGTATTTTTTTAAAAGATAATTATATTAATATTATATTTTATTAACTTAAAATACTACATTATTACTCAATTTAAAAAAAAAAAAAAAAAAAAATTTCCCCGAGTTCTATTACAATTGTTGCTTTTAGGTTCTTCAGCTATTCTTTTGAAGTAGTTTGTTCTTAAAATTGATATTATCGTGATAATACAAAGGTAAAAGCATTCAACTTCTGTCTACCAGTTATTTTATTTTATTTTTTTTAAAGTGCATTTGACAAGACAATTTTAACATGAATTACTGCAGTTATAAAAATAAAAAAAATAAAAACTAAAAAGAAATAGAAAAATAAACCAATATACAAAATGACCATTATATATATCTTTATAATTGTGTTATTTTTTCTTTAATTGCAATATCTAGAAGTTCAGTGAATTATTTATGATAAAAATAAAAGAAAATAATTATTTAATATTTAAAAAAGGTTAACAACATAATATTTTGAGTTTTATTTGTGACTCTCTCATTGTATAAACGAGTAAATTTTATGTTAGTTAGTCTTTATTTTTTTTTTTTTCTTTTATTGATTTTTTATGATAAATTTATATTTGGTGCATTGACTTAAAATAAAAATAACAAAAACTAAAGCTCAAAATTACTAAACAAAGTAAGAAACGAGAGGACCAATATGTATTCATTTGAGGAATGCTAGTATACTACAAACACTGTTTTTTAAGGAATTATTCATTAATCTTAAGATCAATAATATTACATTATTATAAAAAAGAGAGAATAAAAAGAGATAAAATGACCTCTACTTTTCTTTATTTTCACTACTTAAATTAAAAATACTCATTTGTTATTGGTCTCAATCTACACATTAGTATTAGTCCTAGACCAATGTATAATTTTTCCCAATACCCTGTGTCAACCACAATATCAATTACATTGATATATGTCATTTGTTTTTTAAATTAAACTTTTCCTTAAATAAAAATATATCTTTTTCAAAATTTTTTAAATTGTTATAAAAAAAAAATTAAAAACACATGTCAAACAAAAACCCTTATGGTACATATATGGACCAATTGTTTAACTATTTTTACTTTTAATTTTTAAACCCTCAATAAAAAAAATTATATATTATTTTTTTAACCTTAAAAAATATATATTCATCATTTATATATATATATATATATATATATATTTAAATAAAATTTTATATATAAAAGAACTATATTATATAATTAAACCAAAAAATCATAATAACTATTGAGAAATGTACGCAAAAGTGTCTTTAATTGGCATTCGTAATCATTGAATACAAACAAGATGGACATAAATATATTCATTTTTAAATCTCTTGAAAAATATTATGATCACATAAATTTATGTCTATATTAATTATATTATAATATGTAGCAAAATTATTTAAAAAAAATGAAAAAGTAATAAAAATTTTTAGATAATTTTGCCACATGTTAATATATGATTGATATGAATACAAAAACGAGTGCAAATATATGTGACTATTCACCCTAGCGTTCCTCTAAAACTCTTTACTACCTAGCCTTTACATCTATTACCTTTATACAATAAGGAGAGTTGTCCCTCAAAATAAAATCTAATTATTTGATGCATTTTGTTTGATATTTTTCATTTTATATTTTTGTTATGTAATAGAGTTGTTTTCAGCACATTTTTAATAAAAGCTTATTATTATTTTTTTCAGTGTCATTTTCTTCAACACATATAAAAATAAATAAATTTAAAATAAAGGGATAGATCATGAGAGTTGTTGCTGAGCACAGTGATAGGGGGAGAGTACCTACAAGGGTACAACCCTTAACCTGCTCACTGTATATATAGATTGAAGGCAAGGCATGTACTTTTTTTTTTTTTAATTACTGGTGACAAATTTGTAATTATTTTCAATTCATGTGTCAATTTATAATTAGTTATTCAAAATTAAATATTAATAAATAATAAAATTATGCACCCTCTATATTTAAAAATTAATCAAATTTTAACACATAATTTATGATATTTAATAATAATCGAAACATATAAGTGAAGAGCCTTGAAATAAATGTAATAGTTATTTAAAAAGGTAAAAAACATATAAGACCTTCAAACAAAATAAAGTGTTAAAAATAAAAATACACATGTGATCACATCGTTTCTATAAATTAAATATATTAGCTATTTTTTTTTTTAAATTAATGTACATTAAAAACATAATTATTACAAAGATAAATAATTAGTCCTTTTAGGACAATTTTTCTCATTTTGATCACTTTATTTTTTATTTTTTAACTTTTTGAGACATTTTTTTTTTCAAACGTCCACCAGCCCTTTGTTAATAAGATTTAATTCAATGTAACTTAAGTTTTTCATCCAAAAAATGATTAAAAAAATTAAAATTGGCAATAAATAATTAAAGTGTTCACGTTTATAATAGTTAGATAACTAATAACAATTTAAAGAGAAGTAATTAATATATTTAATTTATAAAAATAAAATTACTAAAATGTCCTATTACCCAAATAAGTCTATAGTCAATAAATTGAAGAAAATCTCATTTATTTTAATAGTTCTAAACACGAATTTTAAATTATTATGCTATATTAAAGGATTTTAGTGAACAATCACAGCTTATATATTGTAATACTATATATATTATTTGTAGTGGCCCTCAATTAAAGTTTTTATTTGAGATTGAAGTTTTGATATTTTTTTTCAGAATACTTATTTTTCTGTCATTTAAATTATACAATAAATATTATACCATGTAAATCCTTGAAAGTTGATTTAAAATATAATTTTTAAATAATTTTATTATTGCTTGCAAGTTGTAATAACATTAAGTCTTTTTCTGAATTATGTAATATTATTATCAAAAATTAAAATATTAATTATTTTTAAAATTTTAATTTAATTCATCTTAACATGTAATCATTATTGAGACATAATCATGTGCCTCACCAAAACTAGTGTTTATCTATAAGAATCGGTTTCTTCATTCTTGTGTACATTTTTCCATTTTTTTCATTAACTTTTTTATAGAAAATACAAAATTGCAATAAATAACTAAGGTGTTCACATTTATAATAGCAATATAACTAATATGTAACAATTTAAAGAAAAATGATTAATATATTTGTTTAGACACTGACCTGTTGGTCGTCAGAGCCATTCAACCTACCGACCTATAGCTCGTGACGTGCAACCTCAGTAAAACAATTTAGTATGGTTCTAACCAGTGCGACTAAACTAAAGACCAGATCGGTTTCGTTATTGGTTATATTTCATGTTATATATGTTTTTATGTATAGATTACAGATGTACCCTCATCAAAAGTGTAACACCTATAAATATCCAACAAAAGGCCATTGAGTCATCATCATTAATCACGTTATTTATTGCTTTCCCTATTCTCTCTCTATCTCTCTTGAAATTGATCTATCTCCCAACATTTTGGCACCCATCGTGAGGCTCAAGACAAACAGATACGTCAATTTGCTTTGATCTCCCTAATACTAAGATCATATCAGGTTCACAAAATAATCTCATTAGAATAACAAGCAAAATTGTGCCTTAAAACCTCAATCAACGAAATGGTTGGAACCAGAGCTGTAGACTGTGGTCGACCTGATGGTCGTGACGAGCAAGTTGAACTGATAGCTCTTGAAGGAATTGCCGAGGTAGAAGTTTGGGGAGTAGTTGAACCTCTGCCTCAGGAGCGTTTGTTTCAACAACTTTTAGACATGCAAAAGTCGATGTTAGAAATGAAAGTGGAAATGAGAAAAGATAATCTTGAGTTGAGAAGACAGGTAGAAGCGCTGTCAGGAGAGGGTGTACTTGAACCTCTGCCTCAGGAGCGTTTGTTTCAACAACTCTTAGCCATGTAGAAGTTGATGTTAGAAATGAAAGAGGAAATGAGAAAAGAGAATCTTGAGCTGAGAAGACAGGTAGAAGCATTGTCAGGAGAATTTCAGAAACCTCAAGATGTCGAAGCCCTACAAAATATGGGGGCCGGTGTTGATGAAGGACATGATGAGGTTGAACGGATCATCGCAGAGCATAAGAGAGAATCCAGCAACCAAATGGCCCGCAATCGCAATCTAAACCTGAAGAGCACTTCGAAAGATGATGAACTAATGACCCAAAAAGAACAAGTTAGTCTAGCTCTTGAAGAAAAAATGGTATGGCAGAACAAGGTAACAGCGTTGCAAGAGTAGGTTAAAAGGAAAAGCACAAAAAGGACCCAATCAAATCTAGATAAGGTCTACAAACAATTAATTGGGTCACCTTTTTCGAAAGAAATTGAGTCAAGTGAAGCCCCTGAAAGTTTACTCCACCCAAATGCCCGAGCTGCAAAGGAACTAAAGACCCTATCCCTCATGTGCTCCTCTCTAAAACAACCATGGCTCCCATCAGCATGCCTCGTGATAAGAGGGAGGCGATGTTGTGTAAATCCTTCGCAGCCACATTACATGGCGCCGCACAAAATTGGTTTAGTGACTTACAGCCCAAGAGTACTCGATCATTTGTTGATCTAGTTAAATTGTTCGTCACTTACTATGCTAGCAACAAGCCCTTGAAGAAAGACCCTCACCATTTATTTTCGCTTATTTATGGAACAGAAGAGTCTATTGAAGCATACATGAAAAGATTACGAGAAGAAAAAGTAGAAATTTCTAATTGTTTTGATTCAATAGCTGTGCAAGCTTTTCGATGAGGCGTTCGGAGAAACTCTGGGTTGTTTATTGAACTCACCAAAACAACACCGCAGACCTTGGAGGAGGCTTATGAGGAGGCAAGAAAGTTTGTCAATGTAGAAAGGGAATTAAGGTCAAACAGAAGTGAGAACTCGACTTCAGGTCACACTCTCAGGTGGAAAGGGAAGTGCTAACTCATTCCTAATCGAAGCAAGATGGGCTGTAGTTTTATACAAAACAAAGCAGCATGGCTGGGTAAGGAATTCTGAACCTTGGGGTAGGTCTTTATCATCCTTCAAAAGACCTCTCTTGTGAGTAAGTTTGGTCAAGGCCGTACTTGAAATGAAGTGTGATCAAAATGTAAGATAGCCACCACAAATGAGGACATCGAGAAGAGATACTGCCAAATGGTGTGCATTTCACAAAGATATCGGTACGAAACACACGATTACAGAAATTAGAAGATTTACTTTCAAAGGGGTATCTAAAAAGCCTGGTAAACGAAAATGACAAATATGTCGGCCTTCGACAGCAAGGAAACAAGTCTATCTTTCTAACCTCACAATCGGGCAACAAAAATGATCATGCTAATAGACCTCACGATGCTAACAATATAAGAACAATATACTCAATACATGGAGCACCTTGATATGGTAGAGACTCTAACAATGCTCGAAAGAGGTATGCCAGGGCTATGGTTTGCCATGAAAGGCTCGAAATTTGTTGCATGAAAAAGAGGTCAGAGTCTAAAGAAATTATTTTTAATGAGGATGATGAAGTTTCTTGTCCACATGAAGATCCCCTAGTAATAACGTTGAAAGTAAGCTCGTGCATTGTCTATCGAATACTTGTTGATACTGGTAGTTCGATAGATTTACTTTTCCTGTCCACTTTACACACCTTAGGGTTAGGGGCTAAAGACATGATAAACAAGGAGATGCCTTTAATAGGGTTTAATAACAGCACTTCATATGCACTAGGCACTATCAAATTGCCTGTTGATGCACCGTGCTTGACAGTGATGTCCAATTTTGTAGCCGTCGACTCTCCTGCTCACTATAACATAATATTAGGATGACCTTGGATACATAAAATGAGGGCAGTACCCTCAACATACCATCAGGTCATGAAATACCCTACGGATGGTGATATGCTCAAAATTTGGGGAGACCCAGGTAAAGCCTAAGTTGTTACAATGCGACCATGAAAGGAGTTCAGACCAAATAGCAACTACAGAATATCCCTGTCAGAGGGTCGCACAAATATAGTAACCGAGTGGAAGCCATCAACTTTGATAAAGTTGAATCAATACCTTAGAAGAAGGAAGTGATTGGGTGCTAAGGGTAAACGTTGACTTACTAGAAGAATGTAAGGACATCCTCATCCCCTTTTTAAGAAGTAACACAGACATCTTCGCTTGGAAACTGGAAGACATGCTCGATATAAATCGGGGATTCATCACTCACCAGTTAAATGTTGATCTCAAGAAAAAACCTGTCCAATAGAAGAAGAGAAAGTTTCCCAAAGAAAAGAACGAAATCATTAAAACACAAGTAGATACTCTGGTTCACACCAATGTGATAAGAGAGGTGCATTACCCCACTTGGCTCTCTAATATTGTCCTTGTCAAAAAGTTGAATGGAGAGCCAAGAATGTGTGTTGCTTTCACTGACCTAAATGATGCTTGTTCGAAGGATTCTTACCCATTGCCAAGTATAGATCAACTGGTCGATGCCACATCGGGGTACAGTCTGATGAGTTTCTGATATGATAAATTTAGTACTCGCAAGTGTACGAATCACTCGTAAAAAAGTGATAAGCAACTTCCAAGGTCGGTCTCTCAAGGAATTGCAGTGGTTCTAAATAACCAACTTTTTAATCTAAATAGAGTTCTAATGAAAATAAAACACTAATTAAATAGAGTTCTAGTAAAACTAAAATTCTAAGTAACTAGAATCCTAAAGCTAGTACAATTGTAAAAAGGTGTTTGATTTGTAACGGGAACAAAGTACGAGCAATTAAACGAAAACAAAATTGCAAGTAACAATCAATTCAGATAAATTTGATAATCAATGGAGGATGTATGGACGTTTAGCTTGGTTGACCATGCTTGCATCGAAAAGGTATGGTGAAATAACATGAATGTCCTATATAGACAAAATTACCGGCTTTCCTTTTAATTACGAGTCTGCCTTCGGTCGGGGTAAATCTCTTTGTTGATTAACTAATTAACTGCCTACGGTCGGGATAAATCAAATAGTAATCAAATTACGCGCAAGGAAAAACATGCCAATCAAATTAATGCTATGACTAAGTCACTAAATTGAAGCTTTGATTAAGTGTTTCGGAATAAAGTTAAGGTGACGTTCCTATAACTAAATTCTAGGATCTTTCAACCTAACTACGAATCTCAAATTGGCCCATGATAATTCATAATTAAATATCTAAACATGCTCTTAATCAAAAAGTAATTCGTTTATATTAAATCAATAAAAGATACACCATACACAATTCTAGCAAACATGGCAACGCAAACTAAACATCCATAATAAAACTAGCCACTCATGTTCATATTAATATTCATAGACAAATAAAATATGATCATACACTTCAACGAAAGAAGAAGAAAATATAATTCTATAGCAACTAGGAAATCCTAGATCTAAATACCGCTTATGGATGGGATGTCGTTCTTCTCCAAAAACTTTATCTTCGATCGTCGACGGCTTCCTTGGATCCTTAGAATAGTTTCTCTCGCTTCGTTTTAGTGTAGCAAAACTCCCAAAACTGATTGAATGTAGTGTTTGATCGCAAAATTGTAATGTGTAAGTGTTGTGTACAAATTGTTCGAGTTGTATGTAAGGGGGACTCTAAGGGGGTATTTATATATGTAAGGAATTCCTGATTGCATTAGGAATAGGCACGCCGCAGCATGCATTTTTCCTGCCGCGGCGCAACACAAATTCTGGAAATAATGTAAAAACCCGAGAGCTCCCCGCCGCGGCGCACAATAATCATGCCGCGGTGCGCAATGTTTTCATGATTTTCTAGGATGCAACCCGAGAGCCTCTCGCCGCGGCATATGGTTTCTTCGTCGCGGCGCACCTTGTATGTAATGGTATGTAAATGCCTTTACATACGTTGTTGAGACCCTCACCGCGGCACATGGTTTCTTCGCCACGGCGCGCATTGCTTTCCTTCTCTTCATGCTTACCCCCTTACATATGTGATGGCTCGTTATGTAAGGCTTACATATTTGACTTGTCTTGCCCGTAACTCGTGATTCGAGCACCGTAAGTGTTTCGTCTTCGTGTGTTTTCATCATTTGACTCATTTGACGCTAAAAACACCTGAAATGCACTAAATCATACCCGTGACTCCGAATGGATAGATTTATGAAATTAATCGAATAAACAATCACAACGAATCTATATATTAAACAATTAAGCACAATTAATCACAAAATATTAGTGCTTTTCAAGCACTCATCACAACCCCCAACCAGCTTCTTGCTAGTCTCTAGCAAGTGAAGCGATCTAAAAACTAAAATAAAAACAAATAAAATAAACTAACCTAACCTAAATCACTTCCGTAGATTGTCACGGTTGCATTTAGCATATGCAACAAGCCTTTAAACCCCTAGGTGGCCCTAGTGAACGAGTTATAGTCTCGTGAGGGTTTCCAGTGATGATACCCGCAAACATCGTAACTAACAAAAATAAATAAAGACTCAAAACATACTTGAATCAATCCATGCATATGTCTCAAAATTTGTTAACAATGAATGGCATACGAAATAGTTAAAAATCACTTAAGCTCAAAAACAGTCTAAACATCAAACGCATCATGGTAATCGAATTTTGAACAACCAATCAAACCAAAAATCCGTTAGTTACACTATTTGACCGTGTCATGCATGATATTCATATAGTACATCTTAATATCTCATAAATGTGCAAGTAAAATATGAATGAGAATTTTTGCACTTCCAACCTCTATATGCTCATTTTTCAAATCCATCTCCACTAATATAGAAATCAAACTGTCTAGAATCAATAGGACTTCATTGTTCTTGTAAAGTTGTGGCTAGGTGTGTGATTATGAAAGTACGGAAATAATATTTTCACTAGGATAAGAGTACTTCTCATTTCATAAACTTATTTTCAACTTTCTCCACCAAGTGTTTTTTTTTTTTTTTATCCTCCTATAAATTCCATATGTCCCTTGGATCTTTTTGCTTGATTTTCTTTCTTTACTTTTCTTGCTTATTATTTCAATCATCATCATCATTTTTTTTTTGTGATGAAGCAAAATAAATACAACATAATTGCTCATGAAAATCAAATATTACATTGAGTACTCTTATCACTAAGGGTAGTACAACGTATGTCAATGTTGAGTTCAAGGGTGTACTATGGATAAAATAATACGGGGAGGCATGAAAAGTCCAAACGGTCCAAAGATGGCCTAAATCACTTTCTAAGTGGCATTTGATTCTATTATTTCGCTTCAATGGGTTTTCAAATGAGTTCTAGAGTTTGTTGAGATTTAAAATATATCACGAACATGCATACATTACACAAACCAAAATAGTCATACTAACCATGCAAACTACCACATATACCACAAAATTCTCAAACTAGATGAATCTAACATTTATATGCCTCTTTACTTAGGTAAAAATCTAATTTCTTTCATATATCACCGTTATTACAATCATGTTAATATCATAGACTTTCGGATTGACTCAAGTAGACACGACACTAACCTAACACAATTCAAGTGACAAAAGTTAAAAATTTAAAATTTGGTCATATTTCATGCTCATGGAGTATTTTTCCCACCCCCAACCTAATTTCTACATTGTCCTCAATGTTAAAAAAAAAAAAACAAAAAAGTTAAGAAAAGAAGTGAGAGAAGTTACCCCCTTTTCGTATGAGATTGTGTGCACTACACGTACGCTTCGGTTCATTATTCCTTGCTTTTCTCATGATGAAGCATTTATTGTGCAAGAAACATGTATGAAACCTCAAATTATATGCATCACAACTCAAATCCAAATTTAAATTATAACTAAATCAAATGAAAAACAAAGACATGTTAATTAAAGTTAATAACTAATCAAAAACAAAAAATAATAAATAATAAGTTGATACTCACCCTTTTAAAGAAAAAGCTCGCATCATCAAAAGGCAAATGGGTTGAAGAATTGCCCGCCTATTGTGGTCTATTCGAACCATTCCTCGAGAAGCAACAAATGAATCATCATTCACCTTAGTCTTTGGGATAGAAGTAGTGATTACCACAAAGGTTATCCTGCCCACCTCTCGGTCCAATATCAATGAAGAGCAGAACAGTTTGGAGCGAACACTAGATTTGATTTTATCGGTGGAACGTCGGAGCAAAGCTATGTTATTAATAGAGGACAGTAAACGAAAAGTTGTCGCCTTTTATAGAAAAGTAGTTTTGTTCAAAGCATTTCCTGTGAAAGATTGGGTCCTACGAAGAGTTCTCCCAAGTCACAAAGAATGGAAGGTTGGTAAATTAGGGGAAAAATAGGAAGGCCCATACGAAATCGAAGATGTCACTCCTAGTGGTGCTTTTTTCCTCAAACGTATGACAGGCAAGCTAGAATCCCAAAGTTGGAACGCTAAACAACTGAAGAAATATTACTTCTAACTATTTTTGCTTTGATGTAATTTAAATTGCATTAATAGTAAACATTTTGTAATATTGGTAATGTTTTTATGAAGACAGTTATGTAAACTATTTAATACAATCACATGTCAGAGCACGTCAACCCCTTTTCCTTTATAGAGGAAACTACGCTCAGGTCGAACGAGCTAATCGCCTGTGCTAAAGAGCAGCCAGGTAGAGTGCTCGCGCAAGCCCTTCGTGCCAAGAGAGGCTGACATTGTCCAACTTTAGGCCGATGAGGAATAATGCTCAAGTCGAATGAGCTGATCGCCTGTGCTAAAGAAAAGCTAAATAGAGCGCTCGGGCCTGCCCTTCGTGTCACGAGAGGTTGACATTGTCTAGGTTCGGGATGATGAGGAGTAATGCTTAGGTTGAATAAGCTGAACACATGTGCTAAAGAGCAGCCAGGCAGAGTGCTTGAGCTTGCCCTTCGTGCCACGAGAGGCTTGCATAGTGCAGCTTCAGGCCAATGAGGAGTTACGCTCTGGTCGAACGAGTTCATCGCTTGTGCTAAATAGCAGCCTGTAAAAGCACTCGGGCCCCACATATTGCTTGTTTGTGGTTAGTGAAAATAGTCTTTATTTTTCATTAATTCTTAATACAGCAGTAAAATGGAAGAGTGACCTCACAACATGAATACATGCTCCAAACTCCTACACATCATCTTTTACATGCTACTTAACCATTTTAATGACAGACCTAAGTTCTTATCCATCGGTTCTGATCGAACTAATAGATACAATTTGGCTTGCACGACATTCACATAGTCTAGTACGGAACAACGAGGGACCTCATGCACTGTTACACCATCTTCTAATGATTTTTTCAACTCCAAGGTTGACTGCATAATATCGAGGAACACATCTTTTCCTCATTTTAAGTATGCATCCACTCACGACGACTCCTCTTTAATTATGTTGGACATTTCCTTCAAAGCTATTTCATGATGAGTCGTGCGAGCTAAGTTATTTTCGAGCAACCGATTGTTCTCGCATTTTAACCGACGAACTTTTTCTTTTAGTGTCGAGTTTTTCTTTTTTAAGGCCCAGACCTTTATCCTTAAAACTAGATTAGGCGATATTGTTCTCAATCGCTCGTTATGCACTTACATTGAATGTTCAGTTACAATGTCTCTCGCCTTCCTTTTATAATCCACATTTACGAACTATTTTCTTACTCGTGTACCACTCAAGACACTATGTGACAAAACGCACATGCTGTCATGTTCAAAACAAATCTTCCATAAACCATAAACATTTTCATTTCTATTAAAATATTCAAATTACAATACAATTCGGACAATACAAGTGAGGGACGATGTTACAAAATATTTTTATTTCTATTAAAATATTCAAAACACAAATACAATTCGGCCTGTCCCTATAACGTCGGCATATTTACACTTGGTCGAGATCTTGTTCTACCTACTCTTCCCCGTCTTCCATGCGGGTCTGACCTAAGTCTGTCGTGGCCAGTGCAATTTCAAGGATACTATTGTATTCCTCTAATTTTCCTTTCTCCACGATCTTCTCCTTGAAAGCCTCCATGGCCTTGTTATACCCCACCTGGGCAAACTTCATATTGTTCGCCTTCACTAGCTCTATGTCTTCCTCGACCTTAGCTCAAGCAACCCTTTCCTTGGATTGCTCATCTTTGACAGACCAAAGCTCTGTCTCAAGATCCTCGATAGCTCTATTTGCGACCTCTTCCTTCTTTGCAAGCTCCAAATTCCTTCTGACGTACCTTAAAATATTGGCTCAATGCCATTGACTACACAAGCACACCGTTAAGAACCACGACCAAGCAACAAATAATATAATAACATAATGTCATAATAATAATAATATGATACCTTGACTAGCTTTTGGTTCGCCAGTGTTAAAGCATCGACATCCTTGTAGTGGTCTTCCAGAATGTCTTCATATGGTTCAGTCGACAAAATCTGGATGAACTTGTCCATGGCTGCTGGATTCCCAACAAAATGCTCGAATATATTCGAGCCATGGTTGACAGCTTGCACAACTTTCCCCTTGTCCAATGTTAGGGGCTCTTAGGGCGTGAAGAAAGGCAATATAGGAGAGCTTGGACTATCCTCTTCAATCGTGCCTTGGGAAGGAGGGAGAGGAGGTCGGATTGATTTCCTCGGTGTGATTCTCCTTTTCTTCAGACCCTGTGAGGACGTGGGAAATTTGCTGAACAGTGCATTAGCATCAATCTCATTTGGATCCATCTCTGCAATGACAACAACAAAAAGAGAAAGATGAGCAAACAATAACTCATTCCAAATAAACAAGTATCACAATTTCGAATGTACATTGAGAGCCTTCGTCGACCAGCTCGAAGTTCTCCCCAAACTCGGCAGCCAACTTTCGTCTCTTACAAGACTGTTGCTCATACCATTTTATTCTTGTGACAGGTGGTTTGGCTCCTGGTCTTAGCAAACCCGTTGCTGTTAATCGTGGAGAGGACAAAATTTTCTTCCACGGGATTAGTTTGCACAAACACCCATGGAGTTGTGCCAATCAAGCTTTGGCCCGCTCATTTAATGTGACGGGGTGGAAACACGCACGCTTCAGCATGTTCTTTATGTTTACCCAAGTCAAGGGAATTGCATTCCTTTCCTCCTCAAATTCCCATCGACTGGAAACATAAAAAAATAATTGTTTTCAGTCTCGTTCATTATCCAGCAACATCATGCTTATACCCAGTCCTGTTTGGCGGATATATATACACGCCGCTCATAGAAAAGGCTCTGCTTTAGCGCGTACGCTTCGTTAAACTCAGGCATCCCTATTTGGACCTTGACCTCTCTACACAAAACTGTTATACACATCAAGTATCGCCAATCGTTGGGAAGGATTTGGCTGAGCGATATCTGTGTTTGGCTCAGAAAATTCCTGATAAATTTGGGAAGTGGAAATCTTAGCCTAAACATCAGTGATTTCTCATGGAAAATCGTCCAATGATGCACAAAAACTTGATAACCAAATTTTGTATTTGTAAAAGCTCGCAAGTGCACGAGTCACTTGTAGTAAGCGACAAGTATACTCCCAAGATCGTCTCTCAAAGGAATTGCAGTGGTTTTTAAAAGAGTTAAATGTAATCTAAAACGTGACACTAAAATAAATCCTAAACACTCTAATCAAAGATTGGTTTGGAAAACGGTTGCTAAAAGTGTGATTACTTAAAATAAATAAATCAACGAATAAAGAACGATGTCGAAACTATATGATGAACTAGTGTGGGAAGTTAGTTAGTGAACTAAGTATGGATAAATTGGTTTACGTGGTCTCCTCAACCAAGCGTATAGAGTGAATTTTATTGATTCTTTTCACTAAATCCTAGAAAATCCCAAATCAATGGCAGTTTTTCCTTAATTAACTAATTAACTTCTTTGATCTGGACCGTTAATTAGTTAATTAGCATTAATCTTAGAAAAGGTAATTTAATCACCTAAATTAAGACAAGTCAATGAACTTAATTTAGGCTCATGCTCAAAAATACCCGATTAAACTTAAATGAAGTTTTTAAAGTTCAACCCTAAAATAGTCTCAAATATTCATAAACTAAAATGGCCGAAAATAATTAATGAATATAGATGTCAAGAACAATGAGCATGAAACAAATCACTCAAATAATAATAAAACCACATAAACAATATCCATTCAAAGTCACATCCCTAAAATCCCACACACAAGGGTTTAGCTACACATAATTAAACTCAAATCCAAATTCTTCATTATAAATGACATTAAAAGAATTCTAATGAGAAAGAGAAGGATTACAAATAAGAATATACCAATTTTCACTCTTGCAACAAGATCCTTGATGTTGGATGATCACCTATTTCAAGTCTCTTGATGAAGCTCCAATTGAATAGCCTTTGATGAAGTAACTTCTCTCTCAAAATTGTATGAAAAACCTGAATTCGGCACTGTTCACGCACTGTTCACCCTTGGTGTCTCGTGTGTTTGTAGGAGGCTGAATATGTGATGTTTCGTCGTGTTCTGTTGCATTAGGTCTCCTTTTTCTTGTAAGGGTTTCCAAAAAATCGTGTGTGTGTGGCTGAGAGGGAAAATTATAATCCGCGAGCGTGGGCCGCGGCGCACCTTTTTCCATGCCGCGGCGCGCAATGTTTTTCTGAATTACAAACCAAAGCAGAAAGTCCTTCGCCACGGTGCTCCTTATTCATGCCGCGGCGCACAATGTTTTCATGGAATTCAAATCAAGACAGAAACCTCCCCGCTGCGGCGCATATTTTATATGCCGCGACGCGACTTGTTGTAATGCCATGTAAACACCCTTACATAATTTGCTAATTCTCGATGTAAGGCTTACGTTCCTAAGCTTTTGTTTGTTCCCCTTACATAGTGAATGGCACTCAATGTAAGACTTACATTCTTTAACACTTTTGCTTCATTTTTACTCTTTTTTTCCACATTTCTTCCTAAACCTACTTTGACCTACAAAACAATAGAATACCCTCCAAAACAAGATTATATCGAAATTAAATGCAAAATAAAAACTTAAAAACGTAACAAATAGTAGGTCAAAATAGTGTTGATCAAATACCCCCAAACCTACATTTTGCTAGTCCTCAAGCAAAACTAAAATTGAAAAGACAAATAACAAAACTAAAATTGAAGTTAACAAAACTTGTCATGCTTTAGTTTCTTTCCAATTCAGAACCAAAAATTTATACACAAATTTATCTAACATTCTAACACATCAAGGTTCACCATTTAGATCAATTTCACTTCACAAATCTAAATCCCAATACTAAAAGTGTATCAACATTGACTCCTCCAAACCTAGTGTCAAGAATGTGAATTCGTTTCAACTCTAATCCTCACAAGAATTACTCTCTAAATCACACCGATCCTATGGGTTCAAGCACTCATCAATGTATATGCAAATAAAAGTTATGTAATGAAACGAGCTAATAGGTTCGCATATGATTAAACAAGAAAGGCTCAAAAATGCATAACATTGATCTCATGAAAGGAATCAAATGATAGGATTTATGAAGAAATCACATTATTAATCTCATGCATCAATTAAAATCCTCAAGCAAAAACTTCAAGTGTGCCATAGAATGAAAATGCTTTGACTTTAAGGGAACTTATTTCATATTTCTCTCTTTTTTTTATTGTATTAACCGTTCTTACTTGAAGAACTTAGGGTCATAATAAACTTATTATCTCTCTTTTTGTTTAGACCCATATACATATGTAATTTGTGAATGGCTACTTCATAGCTCTTTTTGTGTTGGATATAGGAATTTTCCTTGTATTTTTTTTTTTAAAGTCAAGCAATGAATGAAATAGGCAAATACTTCAAATTTTACTTAAATCATTTAATCTAAGCAATTCGACTAAGCACATGATCCTTCATTACCTGTTTAAAATCCTAACATTCAATGCAAAAACCTATAGAGATAATCTAACAATTTGAAATGATATGAAAGGTGTTTAAAAGAGTAGAAAAATAATTATCTCTCAGAATAAATCGTTAAAGGTTCAATAATAATCTCACAAGGTAGTCTCCACTATTCAATTCCTAAACACAAGATTTGGGTTCATCGTAGTTTCAACATCAAAAGCATGAAACAAAGATTGCAAATTAAAACCAATCCTTACAACAAACCTTAAACATTTCAAAAATTAGATAAACAAAGCATAAAGACTCGATTATTCATCAAAAATTGACCAAAAGCATGAAAATGTTGTTACCAACCAAAATGCAAAATGCACCCCCAAACCTAAACTAAAAATTGTCCTCAAGGTTTTCAACAACGCAGCAGTTCAGAATAAGCATTTAGAAAGGGCAAATAGAAAACCAAACGAAGCTAACTAAATAAAAAGAAGGAAAAGATAATACCTAAAACGGTGGATTGCCTCCCACCAAGCGCCTAGTTTAACGTCTTAGCAAGACGATGCTTATAGCTAAGGTGCATGCAGTGCAATGCACTCCACATCGCCATGGTGAACGACTCCCTCCAAGTAAGGCTTACAAATGTCCGTTCACTTTGAAAGTTGCTTGTGTGTTGGGATTGAGTAGCTCAATAACTCCATGTGGAAAGACCTCCACAACCTTGTATGGTCCACTCCATCTTGATCGAAGCTTTCCTGGAAAAAGTTTAAGACGAGAGTTAAATAAAAGTACTTTCATTCCAGGATAAAGAGACTTACCAACAAGCCCTTTGTCATGGATACGCTTTGTGCGTTCTTTGTAAATCTTAGCATTCTCATAGGCTTTGTTCCGAATCTCTTCAAGCTCATCAAGTTGAAGTAAGCATTTTTCACCCGCTTGTTGACAATCCATGTTCAGCTGCTTGATTGCCCAATAGGCCTTGTGCTCAAGCTCAACGAGCAAATGGCATGCCTTGCCATAAATTAACCGATATGGGCTCATCCCAATAGGTGTCTTGTATGCTGTACGGTAAGCCCATAATGCGTCCTTGAGCTTTGAAGCCCAATCCTTCCTTGAAGGTCGCACCGTACGTTCCAAAATACCCTTAATTTGTCGGTTACTCACTTCAACTTGTCCCGATGTCTGTGGGTGATATGGAGTGGCCACTTTATGTGTGATGTTGTACTTTTTCAACAATCCATCAAAAAGTTTGTTGCAGAAATGGCTCCCTCCATCACTGATTATTGCCCTTGGTGTGCCAAACCTGTTAAATATTGTTTCCTTTAAGAACTTAACAACACAGTTAGCATCATTAGATTTAGTGGGTATAGCTTCTACCCATTTTGACACATAATCAACCGCAACCAAGATATACTCAAAACCAGAAGAAGGGGGAAAAGGACCCATAAAGTCAATCCCCCATACATCAAACAATTCAACAACAAGATTATATGTCAGAGGCATTTCATTATGTCTACCTAGGTTACCAGTCCTCTGACATCTATCACAGTGCATGCAAAAATCATAGGCATCTTTAAACAGAGTAGGCCAATAGAAACCAGATTGAAGTACCTTAATGGCGGTTTTCTTACCACCAAAATGTCCTCCACAATGAAGTTCATGACAGAAAGTTAAGATGCTTGCATGTTCCTCTTCCGGCACACACCTCCAGATGACTTGGTCTTGACAAATTTTGAATAGGTACGGGTCATCCCAAAAGTATTGCCTACATACATGAAAAAACCTTTTCTTTTCCTGAAAAGAAATGTTAGGCCTCAACAAACCACTAGCAAGGTAATTTACAATATCAGCATACCAAGGGTTTGGACCCACAGAAAATAACTGCTCATCAGGAAAAGTCTCAATAATAGCAATATCTCTGTCACTCTCAGTAGTGTCAAAGTCAGAAATCAACCTAGATAAATGATCAGCTACCACATTTTTTGTTCCCTTTTTATCCCTGATCTCTAAGTCGAATTCTTGTAACAACAAAACCCACCGAATTAGTCTAGGCTTAGCATTCGGTTTACTTAACAAATATTGTAAAGCTGCATGGTCCGAATGCACAATTACTTTAGATCCTACCAAATAAGACCTAAATTTATCAAGAGAAAACACAATAGCTAAAAATTCTTTTTCGGTGGTTGAGTAGTTAAGTTGGGCGTCATTAAGAGTTTTACTCGCATAGTAAATTACATGCAAACGCTTATCTACTCGTTGTCCTAAAATAGCCCCTATGGCAAAATCAGACGCATCACACATAATTTCAAAGGGAAGTGACCAATCAGGTGCCATGATAATGGGCGCAGAAGTTAGCTTTTCTTTCAAAACATTAAAGGCATTCAAGCAATCATTATCAAAGACAAAAGAAACATCCTTAGCTAACAGATTGCATAGGGAACGACTTATCTTAGAAAAATCCTTAATAAATCTCCTATAAAAACCCGCATGGCCAAGAAAACTCCTAATTCCCTTAACATTTATGGGAGGTGGAAGTTTAACTATTAGATCAATTTTTGCTCTATCCACCTCAATGCCTCTACTTGAAATAACATGCCCTAATACAATGCCATGTTTAACCATAAAATGACTCTTTTCCTAACTAAGGGTCAAGTTACTATCAATACAACGCTCAAGCACAGGAGTCAGATTATTCAGGCAATCATCAAATGAATTTCCAAAAACTGAAAAATCATCCATAAATACCTCTATACATTTCTCCACCATATCCGAGAATATTGAAATCATGCATCGTTGGAATGTGGCAGGGGCATTGCAAAGACCGAATGGCATCCTCCTGAAGGCAAATGTCCCGAATGGGCATGTGAATGTGGTCTTCTCCTGATCTTCCGGAGCAATGGGCACTTGGTAATAACCTGAAAGACCATCAAGAAAACAGTAAAAATCATGCCCTGCTAAACGTTCAAGCATTTGATCAATAAAAGGAAGAGGAAAATGATCTTTCTTTGTGTACAAATTTAATTTACGAAAATCAATGCACATTCTCCATCCCGTGATCAATCTTGTGGGCACTAACTCATTTTTATCGTTCTTTATCACAGTGATCCCAGATTTCTTCGGTACCACATGTACCGGGCTAACCCATTTGCTATCCGCAATAGGATAGATAACCCCAACTTCCAAGAGTTTTAAAATTTCCGTTTTCACTACCTCTTGCATAATAGGGTTAAGTCTCCTTTGGGCTTCTCTCACAGGTTTGGTATTATCCTCAAGATTTATCTTATGCATACACATGGTGGGACTAATACCTCTAATATCATCAATGCTCCATCCCATGGCTTTTTTATATTTCTTAAGTATGTTCACTAGTGCTTGTTCTTGGGTTCTGGTCAAGGTAGATGAAATTATGACTGGATA
The DNA here is from genome assembly GCA_029378325.1 of Elaeagnus macrophylla. NCBI lineage: Eukaryota > Viridiplantae > Streptophyta > Magnoliopsida > Rosales > Elaeagnaceae > Elaeagnus > Elaeagnus macrophylla. Next base: position 49,169,860 of record CM055640.1, on the reverse strand, counting down.
GGTATCCCCCTCACCCAAAAACAAATACTTAAGATGTTTTGGCAATTCTTTCAACTCAAGCTTAGGTGGAGTATTGTCTTCCCTAGATGGGGTTTTGGGTAACTCTAAGGGCATACTTGGTTCTACTAATGGTTCAGCATTATCTAACAACTCTATATATCCCTCAGTTTCATCATCCAATTCCTTCTCCATCCTATCAACTGTTAAAGCATATTCAAGTCCGTCTTTAACTTCATCCTGCAAAAAGGCATCATAAACAAGAGTATCAATATGGTCAATAGAGGAACATTCATCAATTGAGGATATAGAAGGTAAAAGGGAGGAATCAAATACTCTAAAATTGACAGTTTCTCCCAAAACTGTCATAGTTAGACTTCCACTATGAACATCTATAATTGTCTTAGTAGTGGCCATAAATGGTCTACCAAGAAGAATAGTGTGTTCTTTGTCCATAGATGGATTCTCCTGCATATCCAACATAACAAAATCTACAGGTATAATCAATTTATCAACCTGTACAAGCAAGTCCTCTACCATTCCCTTAGGATATTTCACAGATCTATCAGCTAATTGTAGGAACATGATAGTATGTTTCAATTCCCCTAGACCTAGTTGCAAATAAATTGAATATGGAATTAAGTTTATGCTTGCACCTAAATCTAGCATGGCTCGTACCACTTTCTTATTTCCCAAAGTAATGTTAATGTTAAAACTCTCAGGATCCTTAAGTTTAGGTGGTAAATGTTGTTGAAGAATTGAACTAAAAATTTCAGAAACAACTATCCTCTCATTTAAACCATACTTTCTCTTCCTAGTATTTAGATCTTTGAAAAACTTTGCATAGGAAGGCACATTTCTAATAACATCTAATAAGGGCAGATTTATTTGAACTTTAGAAAGCATGTTAAAAAGATAAGAAAATTGCTTATCCTGTTTATCGTCCTTGAGACGGTGTGGAAACGGTACCGGTGGTCGGTAAGGCTCGGATGATTTGTGCAATTGGGGAGCGGTAGATGACTCTCCATTTGATTCCTTTGAAGGTTCATCTTCCCTATCCTTGGGTGTATCATTCTCCTTGGGTATTGCATTGCCTTCCTCCATGTTTCCTGCATTAAAAGGTAGATCATCAGATATTTCAGGTAAATTTTTAGTTACGATCTTACCACTGCGAAGGACCGTGACCGCTTTCGCTTGCTCGGGTTGGCTCGGTAGTTTTCCTTTTTCTTGACGTTGGAGGTGCTCCGCCAATTGACCCACTTGGCCTTCAACTTTTCATCGAAGCCTCCAACGAGTCCAATCTCTGAGTACTCTTCATTTGATTTTCTCGACTAACTTGAATGAATGCGTTCAAATTGTCCTCCAAGCTTGGTTTGTTGGGAAGAATAAGCTATGGATTGTTGTTTGAATGGTTGTTGTTGTTGGGATGGTGTGGGAAGTTATTTTGAGCATAGCCTTGATTGTTATTCCCCTTCCATGAGAAGTTGGGATGATTTCTCCAACTGAGATTATATGTGTTCGAATAAGGATCATTCCTTGGCCTCAGTTGGTATCCCTCCATAGCATTAGCTTGCTCGTAACTTGTACCTACATTTTGATCACAAACAAAAGGACAAATATTAGCACTGTGTCCGTAAGTACTACAAATACCGCATACCTCTTGAGTCGGTGTGTTCTTAGAGGTGAGGAGCTCGATTTGTTTTGCAAGCTCCGCAATTTGCATCGCCATGTCATTTCCCGAAGCTACCTCGTTAACTCCCATCCTCCATCCTCTAGAGCTCTTTTGTTGGGAATTAGCACCCAACATCTCATATAGATCATACGTCTCATTAGTGGTCTTTTCTCCCATTGCTCCTCCCGCGGCATTATCCACAGTAAATTGACACTGTTGTGTCAATCCATCATAGAAGAATTGATTCTGGAGTTGCAACAGAAAGTGATGGTGTGGGCACTGTATCAGAAGCAATTTGAAGCGATCCCACGCCTCATGAAATGGTTCTCCGTCCATTTGAGAGAACGTTGCAATTTTGGTCCTTAGGTCTGCAGTCTTTTGGTGGGAATAGAATTTTCCCATGAACTTGTTGAACACTGCATCCCAGGTTGAAAGAGATCCAGGCGGAAGAGTCATAAGCCATGACTTGGCCTTGTCTTTGAGCGTGTACAGGAAACACCTCATCCTCAGCTGATCCTTATTTAGCCCCTGTAGTGGAAAAGTCTGCACAGTGGCATAGAAATCACGAATAAAAGTTAGAGGATCTTCGTTAGGAATCCCATAAAAAGATGGTAACATATTAAAATGTATATTCTTAATCTCATAATTTCGAGCTGCTTCCCCTAATTGGATGCAAGAAGTTGCAGTGCCAATGATTGGCCTTGCGTACTCCTTCATCGTCATCTCTCTGTGTGGAGGTAGATGTTCTTCCATAATTGGTGGATGCTCTTCCTCCTGAATGTTAGCGTCGAATGGTCTCAAATGAGCGCGCTTCCTGTTAATGTTATCTATGAACGACACGAGTGGATTTCCAAGAGATCTCCCACTGTGCATGCATAATAAAAAACAACAACAAATCAGAGCACCAGACACTAGACGACTCCAACGAATAACAAAAACACAAGAACAAAAAAAAACGAAGAAAATGACAAAGACTAAAAATTAAGTAAGTAAACTAAAAAGAAAACAAATAACAATTTCAAAAACGCCAATTCCCCGACAACGGTGCCAAAAACTTGATGCACAAAAACTTGATAACTAAATTTTGTATTTGTAAAAGCTCGCAAGTGCACGAGTCACTTGTAGTAAGCGACAAGTATACTCCCAAGATCGTCTCTCAAAGGAATTGCAGTGGTTTTTAAAAGAGTTAAATGTAATCTAAAACGTGACACTAAAATAAATCCTAAACACTCTAATCAAAGATTGGTTTGGAAAACGATTGCTAAAAGTGTGATTACTTAAAATAAATAAATCAACGAATAAAGAACGATGTCGAAACTATATGATGAACTAGTGTGGGAAGTTAGTTAGTGAACTAAGTATGGATAAATTGGTTTACGTGGTCTCCTCAATCAAGCGTATAGAGTGAATTTTATTGATTCTTTTCACTAAATCCTAGAAAATCCCAAATCAATGGCGATTTTCCCTTAATTAACTAATTAGCTTCTTTGATCCGGACCGTTAATTAGTTAATTAGCATTAATCTTAGAAAAGGTAATTTAATCACCTAAATTAAGACAAGTCAATGCACTTAATTTAGGCTCATGCTCAAAAATGCCCGATTAAACTTAAATGAAGTTTTTAAAGTTCAACTCTAAAATAGTCTCAAATATTCATAAACTAAATTGGCCAAAAATAATTAATGAATATAGATGTCAAGAACAATGAGCATGAAACAAATCACTCAAATAATAATAAAACCACATAAACAATATCCATTCAAAGTCACATCCCTAAAATCCCACACACAAGGGTTTAGCTACACATAATCAAACTCAAATCCAGATTCTTCATTATAAATGACATTAAAAGAATTCTAATAAGAAAGAGAAGGATTACAAATAAGAATCTACCAATTTTTACTCTTGCAACAAGATCCTTGATATTGGATGATCACCTATTTCAAGTCTCTTGATGAAGCTCCAATTGAATAGCCTTTGATGAAGTAACTTCTCTCTCAAAATTGTATAAAAAACCTAAATTCGGCACTGTTCATGCACTGTTCACCCTTGGTGTCTCGTGTGTTAGTAGGAGGCTGAAAATATGTGATGTTCCGTCGTGTTCTGTTGCATTAGGTCTCCTTTTTCTTGTAAAGGTTTCCAAAAAATCGTGTGTGTGTGGCTGAGAGGGAAAATTATAATCCGCGCGCGCGGGCCACGGCGCACCTTTTTCCATGCCGCGACGCGCAATGTTTTTCTAAATTACGAACCAAAGCAGAAAGTCCCTTACTACGGTGCACCTTATTCATGCCGCGGCTCACAATGTTTTCATGGAATTCAAATCAAGACAGAAACCTCCCTGCTGCGGCGCACATTTTATATGTCGCAGCGCGATTTGTTGTGATGCCATGTAAACACCCTTACATAATTTGCTGATTCTCGATGTAAGGCTTACGTTTCTAAGCTTTTGTTTGTCCCCCTTACATAGTGAATGGCACTCAATGTAAGGCTTACATTCTTTAACACTTTTGCTTCATTTTTGCTCCCTTTTTCCACATTTCTTCCCAAACCTACTTTGACCTACAAAACAATAGAATGCCCTCCAACACAAGATTATATCGAAATTAAATGCAACAAATACTTAAAAACGTAACAAATAGTAGGTCAAAATAGTGTTCATCATCCAACTAGAGGGCAGCTAGTCGCTGTCTACTAACCCCGGACTAGGAATTCTTATGTGTACGCTCTCGGGAATATCGTATGCATTTCGGAGCCGAAGTTCATCCTCTAGGGAGAACTCACAAGGTTTGGACTGGGATCGCCATCCTTTTGTCCTATGAGTCGATTTCCCCTTGCCTTTTTCGACCCTTGTCTTTTTCCGCCACAAATTAGGGATTGTGAAACAAATCCCAACTGGTATTCTAATTACAAAGCTCGATGTCAACGAAGGAGGAACGGCCACCATAAACTTCTAAGTATCTGAAGGAGTCTCCGAAGAACCTGTGGTCGAACTAGACCAAGCAGGAGATCTAGACAAGCTTAGTAGTTCAATATCTTCTCTAACCACTTAAGTGCCCGCCAATACCTCAACGTGTCGTTTTATCCTCTTACCGATCATGCTAAATCATACTACAAAATATGACCTAATGTAATGAAAAGTAAAAATCAAATATCGCAGGAAAGAGCAATACCTACGTAAATAGTAAACTGAAAGAGGATGCTGAGAAGATACCGACCTGAAAGGAAAAGAGTCCGAGTTAAAGCTAACTTTAAAGTTGATTCTAAAAGAAAAATTTACAAACAACAACGCTCAAAAGGCAAAGCCACGCACAGGAATTATAAATGTTGGGACACATGAGAATGATTCGCGTAGAAGCGCTACAAGGAAAGAAATCACTCACGAAGAAGAAAGTTTGAAAAGTTGAAAAGGACCCCTTTGAACTGCTGTCCTTATATAGTGGAGGGCATCCCAGTGGCCATCTAACACGTGGCACTCGAAATACAAAGGGTCAAATCCCGAAACGTTACGAAAAATCTTTCGCTACTTTTCAAGTTCGAGAAACGTTACGAAAATTTTTTCGCTTCCCTTCAATTTCGAAAAATGTTACGAGAGACTTTTCACTACTCTTACAGTTCGTATCAGGCACAACTATAAGAGTGAGGGACTTGATGTTTAGACACCGACCTGTTGGTCGTCAGAGTCATTCAACCTACCAACATGTAGCTCGTGATGTGCAACCTCAGCAAAACAATTCAGTCCGGTTCTAACCTACACCACTAAACTAAAGACCAGGCTAGTCTCGTTATTGGTTATATTTCATGTTATATATGGTTTTATGTATAGATTACAGATGTATCCCCATCAAAAGTATAACACCTATAAATATCTAATAAAAGGCCATTAAGCCATTATCATTAATTACATTATTTATTGATTTTCCTATTACCTCTTTTGAACTTGATCTATCTCCCAACAATATTTAATTTATAAAAATAAAATGACTAAAGTGTCCTATTATCCAAATAAGTTTATAGTTACTAAATTGAAGAAACTCTCCTTTACTTTAATAGTTTTAAACTATTATGTTATATTAAAGGATTTTGGTGAACAATCACAACTTATACAATATAATACCGTATATATTATTTATAGTGGCTCCAATTAAATTTTTTTATTTGAGATTGTAGTTTTGATTTTTGTTTTTTCAGAAGACTTATTTTTCTGTCTTTTAAATTATACAATAAATATTATACCTTGTAAATTCTTAAAAGTTGATTAAAAATATAATTTTTGTATAATTTTATTATTGCTTGTGAGTTGTAATGATATTATGTCTTTTTTTAAATTATGTAATATTATTATCAAAAATTAAAATATTAATTATTTTTTAAATTTTAATTCTATTCATCTTAACATGTGATCATTATTGAGACATAATCTTCTGCCTCACCAAAACTAGTGTTTATCTATAAGAATCAGTTTCTTCATTCTTGCGTACATTTTTCCATTTTTTCTTTAACTTTTTTATAGAAAATAATCTAAATTCTTTTTTAATTTTTTTTATTCTAAAATATCTACATGTATTTAAAAAAAAAAAAAAATTCCATACTAGACAGTCCGGCTGAGCCGCTTAAATTAGCGTTAGCAATCTAATTAATATTAATAACTTAGCTTGAACGAATAAATAACAAAGTTATAAAGAAAATCAGTTCTCGGTTAAAATTGGGTCGTATTAGAATTCACGACAGTAAAATTGTGTTATTAAGTTGATAAAAAAATACGAATAGGGTATCATATTAAAATAAAATTAGCAAAAAAAATTATTTTATATTAGTTTTCTTTTTGAAAGATGAGCTTGTGATCATTTGATTAATCCTATTTGTCAATAATCAATCAAGTAGTTCAATTAAAAGTGTTGTTTGATTAGAATGAATAAGATTAAAAATAAAAATATCTTTACAAATTATCATATTTGATTGAGTATGATACAAGTAAAATTTGGAATGTGTTTTCTAAAATACACTAAATTTAAAAAAAAAAAATAACAAAAATAATACTTTTTAAAACTTGTAATAATAAAAAATAGTACCCTTAGTAATAGATGCAATTTAAAATCATTTAATATTAAATATTTAATATTACATATTTAAAGTTAAACGTTTAATATTATTAAAATATTAATTTTATTATTAAAGATTTTAATGGTGTTATTATTGATAAATTTTCAAACTTCTTCCCTTTGCTCGCACTCTGGAAAAAGATGCCCGAAGTAGCAGATCTATTATCCTTCGACTATCCTTTGCTTTCTTGGCGATTTTTTTTTTCTTTTTTTCTCTTACCTTCTTTCTCAATTATCTTCTCCATAAAAGATATTTATACAATCATATTATAGATTATATTAATTTTCTTATAACAATCTTGAATAATTATTTATTTTGAAAAAGTTTTTAAAATTTATTTAAATTAATAAATAAACATTTTTGGAAAAAAAATCATTTTTATTTAATATTTTATATTAAGTAAGAATTTTAAGTAATAATTATTTAAAAATAATAATTTTTAATAATATTATAATTTAAAATGAGAAAATAGCATTTAAATGGCATATTTAAGTTTTATTGAACATAAGAATATTATGGTATTATAAGTGTATTTATTCTTTAATTCTAATGATCAAATCAAATATAGTAATAATAATATTTTTTATTTATATTTAATTTTATTATTATTACTTTTTTATTATGTAAACTAAATATGTAAGTAAGAAATTTAAGTTATTAAAAAAAAAAATTCTATTCAAAAGAGGGAAGAAATAACATGTAAGGACGGAAATTTTAAAAAGAGATGAGATAAGCATTACCACTTTTAATGTGGTAGGTTCTATATTTCGATGCATGTTGACCAATAAACTGATAATATATTAATTATTAATTAAATATATAATTAATAATATAAGAGTATAAATTAATTATAAAATTATTTATTAATAAAATAAATTAAATTTTATTAGAAAGATTAGTTTATACATTTAAGTATAATATAAAAATATTTTTATTTTGTTTAACATTCCTCGTAGTTAGTTTTCTTCCCCTCATCGTGAATATCACCCTTTTACATAAAAAAAAATCATGTACGTGTCATAGAACAATGTTAATGTATTTTACTAAATTAATATTTATGTATTAGTTTAAGATAATAGTTTAGAATTAAAAATTTAAATAAAAAATTTATTTATTTGTCCAAAAAAAAAAAGTGATAATGTTCTTTTTACTAATTAATTTTGTTCTAATAAAATATTTAGTATTTGTCTTTTCTAAGACAAATTATTCATTACTCAAAAATTTTTGATTATGTACGTGGTATTCCAACTAATTATTTAATAAAGTAAGAGCACAATTATTTATTTCTTAAAGATCAATGGTTTATTAGAGTAATAACTTGTAAATACCATGGAAGTTAGAATACAAAATGAGTAAAAAATGATCCTATTTTTTTTATTTTATCTTTTACGATTTAAATTTATAATTTTAAATTATAATGAGTTTGGATCGACAAATCAATATTGGTCTAAAATTAATATATAATTTTTCAATAAAGTAATAAATATATGTGTTAAAACGAAGTTTAATTATATCATATAACCATCCTTTTTTACACAAAATTTGATTTTTAATTTTATTTAAGAAAAAAATATATGTTTATTTTTCTTATAACATAAATGAACATATGAATTTTAATATTACAAGAAAATGAAAATATATTTTTTATTAAAAATAAATTAAAAATAAAATTAATTAAATAACTAAATTATTTATACACTAAAAAATTAAAATTAAGCAATGGTTAAATTTTAGAATTAATAATATTACCCATTTTATTAATTAATAATATTACCCATTTTATTAAAACAACCTTCAATCAGATAATATTACCCATTTTATTAAAACAACCTTCAATCAGATAAGAGGAATCTGAGAAGTACCACATCATTTATCCTTGCATTAATGAATAATATCTTATTTTTAATAAAAATTATTACATTTATCTTATATACATTTATATTATGGACAAAAGGATATCAATGCTCAATTAATTATGATAAAAATGTATCATTATTTTTAGATAAGATATTATAAATTTATTAATTATTAAAAAATATAACATAAATTTAAAATTAAAAAATATATATCAGAATTTTATCCAACATAACATGCAATCAATAAAGTGTCACTGTTGTATTATTTTATTAGAACAATAGGCAATAAAATTAGTGGAAACTACGACATCATTTACTAATAACTTTTCATAAAATTAAAAATAAAGCTTAATTATTTTATTAATTTAAATTTATACTTACATTTTTAAAATTTTAAATTTTATAATTTAGTTCAAAATTTTTAAAACATTGCACAATTATCCTTAAATTTTTAAATTTTACAATTTAGTTCCTAAAATTTTAAAAACTCACACATAAGTTTTATATTAGGTACTAAAATACATATTTTTAAATAGAAAAATTTAAAATCTATGTGTGTATTTTTAAAAGTTTGAAAATTAAGCAGTAAGATTTAAAAGTTTAGAGATCTATGTGTAAAATTTTAATATTTTGAGATTAAATTATAGAATTTAAAAATTTAAGAACTTAGGTGTGAATTTAGTTAAAATTTAAGAATCAATGATATAATTTAACCTAAAAACATTATATTATGAAAAAAAAAAAATTCATGCAAAAGCTTAAAAGAGGACCCATTGCGAGATTCTCTCCCCAGTCCCAACCCAACTTCTCTAATTTCTCGTTGAGTGCACACCTATCCATCAAAACGTTTTTCTTGCCTCCATTTTCAAATTGTACATCGTCGCTTCTTATAAAATTGAAGCAGAATCAATCTGGATTTACCCAATTCATTTCGAGAAACGCCAGTATATATATATACAACGTATTAATTTCCTTGTTGATCCTTCTCGATCTGCTTGGTATTTCCCAGCCCTCTAACCATCATATATCAATTTTTTAGATTTGTTCTTTTGTTATATATTTATGTTATATGATGGATTTTTGCAAGAGATCAGGATTTTAAGAGAAACATATATAAACAATCTAAAGAGGGAGAGATTTAGAAGAAGAGTTACTCAAGTTTATTTCTTAAACTTGCTTATAAATTTGCTTGATGACTTTTTTTTTTTTTGCTTGAATACAAATGGTGCTAGAGAGCTCTATTTATAGGCTTCCAAAAGCACTTCTCTATACCTCCCAACCAACTCATTAAATCACTTCCCAACTACCTACATTAATTAGTCTCACACCGACAAAATCACAACTCATACCTACTTACATTTATTAGTCTCACTCTTACTTAATAATCTTCTACAACTACTAAGCATTTATTAGTACAACAAGAACAAAGTCTAAGACAATCTAGAAGATTTAAATGACTTATAGGAATCAAGTTTAATACTTCAACACTCCCCATAAACTTGATTTAGTGAAACTCCAAGAAGTCTTCGAAGCTTGAGAAAAACTTCTTGTTTGAGTGGCTTCATGAAGATGTATGCAACTTTGTGATGTATTCTCTTATGAAGTGGTAGCGTGTGTCTATGTGCTTGCTTCTATCATGGAACACAAGATTCTTTGCCAATGTAAGAGCAGACTTGTTTTCAACATAGATTTCTATTGTCGTTTGTGGTGGCATCTTCAATTCTTTCAACAAATTTCTAAGCCATATTGCATGACAAACACAAGATGTAGCAGCTACATATTCTGCTTCATAAGTAGACAGTGTCACAATAGGTTGCTTTTTTGACATCCAAGTAAAAGCGGTATCTCCCATGAAAAACACAAACTCACTTGTACTTTTTCTATCATCATAATCTTCAGCCCAATTGCTATCGCTATAACCAACAAGTTTAGAATTGTTAGAAGAATAATAGAATAGGCCAAGATTTATAGCACCTTTGATATATCTAAGAATTCACTTTGCAGCCTTTAGGTGATTATTTGTTGGAGATTCCATGTAACGACTAACAATTCTAATTAAATAGAGAATATATGGCCTAGTGCATGTTAGGTAGCGTAGACTTCCAATTAGGCTCCTGAAAAGAGTTGGATCTACTCTTTCTTCTTCATCAAACTTTGATAGTTTGACTCCACACTCCATGGGCGTGCTTATGGGCTTAGAATTGTTCATGTTGAACTTCTTGAGCACTTCTTTTGCATATGCTTCTTGAGAGATGAAAATTCCATTTTTTCTTTGCTTGACTTCAATGCCAAGGTAGTATGCCATGAGCCCAATGTCGGTCATCTCGAACTCTTTGGTCATAGTTCTCTTGAATTCTTCAAACAATCTTGGATTATTACCTGTGAAGATTAAATCATCTACATACAAACGAACAATCATAATATCATCATTTTTTACTTTTACATAGAGAGTATGTTAATGAGGACATTTTTTGAAACCATTTTGTTGAAAATATTTGTCAATTCTGCTATTCCATGCTCTTGGTGCTTGTTTTAACCCATAAAGGGCCTTCAATTTTAGGACATTATCTTCATGTCCTTTTGCCACATAGGTTCAACATAAACCTCTTCTTCAAGATATCCATTCAAGAATGCAGACTTGACATCCATTTGATAAATCTTTCATTTATTTTGGGCTACTAAAGAAATAATTAATCTTATAATTTCTAAGCGAGCGACAGGAGCAAATACCTCATCGTAATCAATTCCTTGCCTTTGGCTATAGCCTTTAACAATCAATCTTGCCTTGTATCTTTCTATCTCTCCTTGGGCATTCTTCTTTGCTTTGTACACCAACTTTACTCCTATAAGTTTTTTGTCATTGTGGAAGATTAGAAAGTTTCCACGTGTCGTTCTTTATGATTGACTTCATTTCTTCGTCCATGGCATCTCTCCACTTCTTGTTTTGGATAGCTTCTTCAAAATCTGTTGGGTCACATTCGAAAAGAAGACAAAAAAGAGTTACATCAAAATTATTTAGAGGTTGGGTTACCTTATAAAGCTCTTCTAAGTCTCTTGTTCTTTGAATCCTTTCACTTGAACTTGTAGTTTGGCTTATTACTTCAATTGATGCTCCATTTGCATTTATACTTGAACTTTCATTTGAACTTCCGCTTGAAGAAGATGAGCTTCTCAATGGCAATAGTGAATGAAGTAGGGTATATGGTTCTTCATCTTCATCTCTAACTTCTCTTCTTGGATCTTCTTCTTCTTCTTTAAAGAAAAACATAATGTCATAGTCTTCATCTTGAGCATTCGAATCCCACATGCCTTTGATCTTCATCAAACTTTACATCTCGACTAATGACGATCTTGCCATTTGTTGGGTTGTAAATCTTGTATCCTTTGGAACTTGTGTCATAGCCAATGAAGATAAGCTTTTGCTCATATCATCGAGCTTGGTTCTTCTTTCTTCGGGAACATGGGCATAAGCGATGCTTCCAAAGACTCTTAAATGTGAAACACTGGGCTTTCTACCACTCCAAGCTTCTTGAGGAGTTTTGCCCTAAACACTTCTTAAAGGAGATCGGTTTGATAAGTAAACAGCACTTGCTACAACTTCAGCCAAAAATTCTTTGGGCATCTTCTTGCTCTTCAGCATGCTTCGAGCCATGTTGAGGATTGTTCTATTCTTTCTTTCTGCTACACCATTTTGTTGAGGAGTTTTTTGAACCGTTAGAGGTCGACGAATTCCATTATTTTCACAAAATTCTTTAAAATATTTTGATAAGAATTCACCTCCTCGATCGGATCTCCTGGACATAATTTCACGTCCACTTTCTTTTTCAACAAGTGCTTTGAATTTCTTGAAGACTCCAAAAACTTCAAATTTTTCCTTCAAAAAATATACCCAAGTTTTTCTTGAATAATCATCAATGAAGAGAAGAAAATATTCGTTCTTACAAAATGAACTTGGAGTGATTGGACCACACACATCGGTATGGATTAGTTCAAGTGGTCTTCTTGCTCTTGTAGTTGATTCTTTAGGAAAACTTTTTCTAAACTGTTTTTCAAGCAAACACCCTTCACAAAGTTGGTTAGGTAGATTGATGGTAAGCAATCCTTTCACCATATTCTTGGAAGAAAGCAATTTTAGACAATCAAAATTTAACTGTCCATATCTTACATGCCAAAGCCAAGATATATCTTTGAAACAAGCCTTTAAACATTGTGCAACATCATTTTGAATGTTTAACAAAAACATTCTATTTTTGGCCATTGGAACTTTGGCTATCAAGTTAAAATTATGATCTCTTAGAGAAAGTCTCTTGTCTCTCATCTGAACATCATAACCTTTTTCTAAGAGTTGGCCAAGCTCAAAATATTACTCTTCATTTTTGGCACATAATAAACATTTGAAATAAATTGATATCCTCCATTCTTCAAGCAAATATGGATTTTACCTTTGCCTTTTATTACAATTATGGATTCATCCCCAAAAGTGATTGCACTATTTACTACTTCATCAAGTTCTACGAACATATCTCTATTTCCACACATATGGTTTCTTGCACCGGTGTCAAGGTATCATGTGCTCTTCTCTCTTCCTTCCTCTCCTTTGTATGTTAGGAGTAAGGTGGTATCTTCTTCAATTTTGTCTTCCACAAAATTGGCTTTTTCTTCATTCCTCTTTGGAGCTCTACATTCGGAAGCATAATGTCCAAATCTTTGACAATTATAACATTGAATTTGAGGGTTATAATTTCTTACCCCATGGTTGCTTCTACCACGACCTCTTGATGAACTTGGCTCTTGTCTCTTTTCTTCATTGTTGAAGGTCTTGAAACCACCTCTTTCTCATCCATGGCCACGACTACAACCACAGACTCTTCCATTTTGGCTTCTCTCTTTACCAAACCATTATTGTTCCTCCTTTAGTGTGAATCTTGTTTGAAGAATTTGCTCAACGGTCTCATCTTTTCTTTTATTCCTCTCTTCATATACTTATAAAGAACCCAAAAGTTGTTCAATTGTCATTTCTTCTAAATTCTTTATCTCTTCAATTGTGACAACAATATGCTCAAAATTTTTTGTTATAGAGCGAAGAATTTTCTCCATAATTCTTGCATCACCCAAAGTTTCACCATTTTTTTTTAGTTGATTAGAAATGGTTAGAACTCTAGAAAAATATTTCGAAATTGTTTTGGATTCTTTCATGTGCAAAGATTCAAACTCTCCTCTTAGAGTTTAAAGTTGTATCTTCTTTACCAGTTCCGCTCCCTTATAAGAAGTTTGAAGCATATCCCATGCTTGCTTGGATGTTTTTGCTTCGGACACCTTCTCAAAGCCATCATCATCCAATGCTTGAAAGATGAGAAAGAGAGTTTTCTTGTCTTTCTTTCTCAAATCCTTGAGAACATCTCTTTGTGTTTGAGAAAGAGTAGTCTCATCTTGTGATTCAACATACCCATTTTCTACAATGTCCCAAGTATCATTGGGACCTAGTAATGTCATCATCTTGATGCTCCAATTATCATTTTTTTTGTGAGAAATAGGACTTGGAAGAGAGCAATGACATTGCTTGCCATCTTCTTGAACTAAACTCTTCACTACCTAAGCTCTAATACCACTTTGTTGTATGGTGGGCTTTTGCAAGAGATGATTTTAAGAGAAAAATATATAAACAATCTAAAGAGGAAGAGATTTAGGAGAATAGTTACTCAAGTTTATTTCTTAAACTTGCTTATAAATTTGTTTGATAACTTCTTTTTATGATTTGAATACAAATGGTGCTAGAGAAGTTCTATTTATAGGCTTTCAAAAGCACTTTTCTATACCTGTCAACCAACTCATTAAATCACTTCCTAACTACCTATATTAATTAGTCTCATACCTACAAAATCACAACTCCTACCTATTTACATTTATTAGTCTCACTCTTAATTAATAATATTCTACGACTTCTAAGCATTTATTAGTACAACACACTACAACAATATATACCTATAGGTACGGTTGTTAAATTAAAAATTTGATAACAACAATACCTAAATAATTATAGGTACGGTTGGCCGTGTATTTTAAAAGAATTACCTATGGGTACAGTTGTTAACCGTACCTAAAAGTGAACCAAAACGCGGAACTTTTTCGAAAAATTACGAAAACTTTTAGGTACAGTTAACAAGTTGACCTACGGGTACGGTTGTTAACCGTACCTAAAAGGCTACGGGTACAGTTAACAACCGTACCCGTAGGTTAATTAAAAAACTTTTAGGTACGGTTAAAAGGCTACGGGTACAGTTAACAACCGTACCCGTAGGTTAATTAAAAAACTTTTAGGTACGGTTAAAGGATACGAGTACGGTTAACAACCGTACCTAAAAGTTTTTTAATTAACCTACGGGTACGGTTGTTAACTGTACCCGTATCCTTTTAGGTACGGTTAACAACCGTACCCGTAGGTCAAATCATTTAATTAGGTCTCCACATCCACGGGTTCCACACAAATCTTATTTTCTTCCCCACTTGAGCACACCCTTGTCCCACAATATCCAGCGCCGCCTCCCTCCCTAAACCATACGTGACCGGTTTTGCTTGGGTTTTTTCGTTACCGGCAGCTTCTCCGACGGCGTGATTGCTGCCGCTGCCGTGTTGTACGGTTGTTAACCATTAGCCGCCTAGTTTTTTCTCCCATTTCAGCCGAAAAATTCCATTTTTTTTCCTCCACCATTTCAGCCACCAAAGGACCCATTTTGACCTCCATTTCTGCCACCATTAACTTTTCTCCTTCAAGGTATGTATTTTTTACACTTTTTTGAGTAATGTACTTGATTTTTTTCTTAATTAGTTCATGACCTCTATTACCCATATTTGCTATGCCTTGAATATATATGTTTTGAGAATTTTTGCCTAAAAATAAATATTATCATTATTTATTTATAATTGCTATGATATTATTATTCATGCATATTTATATTTGTTCATGAAAATTTTTATATGTGCATATAGTTGCCGTTAATATATATATATATGTTTTAATTTTTTTATTTTATTTTGTTTATTATTATTAATTATTTATAATGTTATATATTATTGTATATTTATTCATGGAAAAAATTATATACATATGCATAGTGCGATAAAAAATTATATAATGTTATATGTTGATTGTGAATTAATGTTGTATAACTTGTATATATTTTTATTTTTTTGACTTGAATTAATGTTGTTTGTATTTGTATATATATATTATTTGATTCTTTTTTTTTAATATTTGTGTCACTTGTTATTTCACAATATTATATATGTTCATTGACATAATGTTTTATATATATATATATATATCTTTAATTAGGTTTTTAAATGGATAAGTCTTGGATGTCAATGGATAGAAGGTCAAATGAATTTAGTGGAGGGCTTGAAAATTTTCTTACTTTTGCTGCTGATAATGCAAGTAATCATGAAGTGTTGTGTGGTGTTTGTGGCATTTGAAGTAGAAGATTTGAATGGTTTGTCATGACAAAGGATGATATCCAGTTGGAGAAGATAACAAGTTGAGTACTAGAAAGATTGGTCCTTATGAAATAGTTGAGAAGTTTAATAATAATGCCTAGAGGTTGAATCTTCCTATTGTTTACTATAAAGCATTTGATTCCTTTCCAAGGAGAAACTTTAAACGATGATATCACAAGCTCGAGGACGAGTTCTTTCTAAACTGAGGAGACTGATGAAAGATTAATATTAATCCTATTCCAAGAAGAATTGGACAGGAAAAAGAGTTTTATGAAGAAAATAATTTCTAGATTTAGTTTCCTTAGTTTATTAAGAGTTTATATCAAATTAAGGGTGTATATTATTTTCCTTAGCGTATAAGTTATAGTGTTATTGTTCACATGGTACTTTATTAGTTTTAAGTTTTTATTATTTTATCATTAGAATTCATATTTGTTTAGGTGTTAGTTTTATTTTTAGTTTAGAAATATTATTATAAGCCTATAAATGTAGTTTGTACGCTAACAAGGGAATACACATATTTTTTGAAGAAAGTTTTAGCTCCCTTTTAGGTTTAGCATTCTTGGTGTCTTTTTGGCTCTCTAAGTCTAGAATTCTAAGATTTTTTTTTATTTTACTATGCGCAGTACTAGTACATTTTGTTTGCTTCTTCTGATTCATTTGAGTTCTTATTACTTAATAATGTGTTTGCTTTGGCTTTTTTTTTTTTTAATACCTTTTCTTGGTTGAAAGACTTATTGTTCCTTATTGGCTATCGTGAGTATTTTATATACATATACTTTTCTTATGTTCTAATTTTGTTAAGTCCTTATTATAACAATCATTTGCAATTAATTGTAGAAATCATTGGATGCTTGGGGTGATCCATCCATATAGTGGTGTTGTTGAGTGGTTTGATTCACTTGGAAACAGTCCACCACAAAGATTTCAAGATATGATCATTGGGTATTATTAACTTAATATATTTAATTAACATGATTTTAAATTATTTCTAATTAAGTAATCATGGATGATTGAATATGAATAATGTTTATTTATTATGTCGATATTATAGTGCTTTTTCTAGATGGTACCAAACTATAACACGTTCGTTTAAGCCACCACCTACTTTCCGGCCTATTAAGGTTAGTATATATTAATTTATCATTTATTATATGCCTGTACATCTTTAATTACAAGTAATTATTTAGATAAGCTATTCAAATTAATTAACTATGCAATTTATGTTTTATATATGTGTGTAGGCACCTATTCAAAATAATAGCATTGAATGTGGTTTTTTTGTGATGAGATATATGAGAGATATTATATATCAACCAAGAAAGTCTCGATCACTACTAGTAAATTAACAAAATATTTATGATTGTTCATACAATTATTTAGCTAGTAATTTTTTTAAATCATCGTATTCATAAATTTTTAAGTATCATGTATTTCCTAATTATTTATAACTATATATAGATCTAATTACCTTTTTTTTAGTTTGCAGAAAAGAAAACATACACACGAGAAGAACTTGATGTTTGTCGAAGAGAAGTATGTCAATTCCTTATTGATATAGTATTGGAAGCACAAGTTAGACAATTAAATATTTTACATTTTGATATATATTAGTTAGATTTAACTTGTATGTATATATAGTTAATTTAATTAGGTTAGTGACATTAGCTATGTATTTTAATTTACTTAAATGACGACGCAATATGCATAATTGTAATAGAATATTTGTATGTTTGTTGAGATATGTATATAAGTCTGATTAAAGTCTAATAATATAGTCTGAGCAGGGATAAAAACAGGTAAAAATATAATTGCAGAAAATAATTATTAAAAAAAAAAAAATTTAACCTATAGGTACGGTTGTTAACCGTACCTAAAACCATGTAATATATAAGACAACCGTACCCGTAGGGTTTTAGGTACAGTTGTTAACTGTACCTAAAACTCTACAGGTACGGTTACACAAACGTACCTAAAACCCTACGGGTACGGTTAACAACTGTACTTAAAACTCTACAGGTACAGTTGACAACCGTACCCGTAGGGCTTTAGGTACGGTTACAAATACGTTAACTGTACTTAAAACTCTATAGGTACAGTTGACAACCGTACCTATAGAGTTTTAGGTACGGTTACAAATAAATACGGGTACAGTTGTTAACTGTACCTAAAACTCTACGGGTACGGTTAACAACCGTACCCATAGGTCAACCTATAGCGACACGCGCAACGGGTACAGTTACGCGCTAAAAGACAACCGTACCTAAAAGCCTATAGATACGGTTAACAACTGTACCTAAAAGCCTTTTTCCTTGTAGTGACAAGAACAAAATCAAAGACAATCTAGAAGATTTAAATGACTTATAGGAATCAAGTTTAATACGTCAACAATTTATACATATATAATTTTTAGTTTTCTCACCCTCCTTATATTGTTTTATATTTTGTTATTCTTAATTAAATTGCAGTACAAAAAGAAATGCCACTGTCGAGTTCTCAGTACTCACCATGTGCGGCTTGCAAGTTCTTAAGGCGAAAATGCACCAAAGAATGTGTTTTCGCACTTATTTCCCAGCCTACGAACCTCAAAAATTCGAAAATGTTCACAGTGTTTATGGGGCAAGCAATGTGGCTAATTAAGATTCTCAGCGAACTCGACGTTTCGCAACACGAAGATGCCGTGATCTCTCTGTCATATGAAGCCATGGCTCGTATTAGAGATACAGTTAACGGCTGCATTGGTTTAATCACAGCGATCTATACAATTCAACAAAAGAAATTGCCACATATATTGGTCCTCATCAAGCCTTGTCACTTCCAATAATAACAATACTGGCTGGACTACCAAATGGGCCTAATTCACATGGTGGGCAGTTTCGTGAGCCTATTCGGCAACAGATACATATGCTTGAGCCAAGGTTTAATAGTGGGTTTGAAGCAGTCGGTTTAGTTAATAATTGTGGTGGATTAATTGATCAAATAAATGTTGATAATAGTGCTTTGACGTTGGGAGCATTTGATCATAATCATTATCAACATCATGAGATTCAACCGCAAGAACAACCAGTTGTACCAAAATCATCATGAACATAGTATTGAGGATCAAGTTCAAGCACAACAGAAATCTGAAGGCTAATAAAACTTAGGCTAGAAAAACTAATTTTCCAATCGGTTATTAGGAATCTTTATATTTATATTAATAATCCATAATTTTATATCTTTCATTTAGTTTGTGTTTGCGTTTTCGTTTGGACATTAAGATTAGTATTGCATAATGATGGTAATTTATTTTGTATATGAAGTTTGTGATGTGTACAGAGCAGGTTCTATGCAAAAAAAAAAAAAAACAAATTTGTATACGAGAGTTCATGGAGATGTGCTCCAGTTGTTTATTTTAAGGAAATATAATTAATATTTATATTAAAATAAGTCATTTATAATTAAATAAATATATCAATATAAAATAATGACTTGTCTCACTCATGAATCTACTCATATAATAGTGTTTTGATTTTATCACGCTCTTTTCTGTACAAGAATTTATAAATTCTTGCATTAATGGAGTATGCATGCTCCCCCTTTTCTTCCCAAACTCATTAAATTTTGTCTTTTTTTTTTTTTTTGCTATACTGCCATAAAAACAGTGGGTATTTCTTATAAGAAAGCAACTCAAATCTCTTGGCCTTCTTATTGTTTTTCACACTCTTTTTTTTTTCCTTGTATTGTTCCACCCTCTTCTAAGTAATACTTACAAACAAAAAAATTTCTCTCTCATCTCAATATCTCATATTTAAAAAAAATGTCGTAAAACTAACTTTTATTTAATGAGAATAATTAAAATGAATAATATGAAGGATATATTTTGATACAAATTTTTGTTAATCGAAAGTACCAATATAGATCTAATGTTTTTAAAATATCTTCCGCAAGATATAAAATTTCTCAATGTTTTTAAAATATCTTCCGCAAGATATAAAAATTTCTCAATATTTTCTTAAAAATAATGAAAAATGTCAAAATTCTCAATATTTTCATAACTTTTTCATAAATTTTGATGAAAATATTGAAAATATCAACATGAATATATCGCAAAATATTTGTTTAATTTTTTTAATTTCGTCAAATTAAAGATGCACGTGCATAAATTATTGTTTGTATTATATATGAATTAAGTTAATTAATATAAATAACCCCGTTCTTGGTCTATATGGTAAACGAGAGTATCCTACATTTAAATAAAATGTTGGAATGAGTCTAGACGGAAGTAAAATATTTGTCATTAGTCAAATGTCAAGTTTACATCCAAAATAAGGGTGTATATATTTTCTATTTTTATTAATTGAAATATAATTTATATAGATACAATGAATTAAAAAATTAAATTTTTTTCTTAACGCAAAAAATAATATTAGCATTATATATATTTATCTTATGTGATATTTGAGTTACATATACAATTTTTAAATGACAAAAAATAAATTTAATTAATATTTAGTAATATTATCATTTAGTATTTTTAAGAAGTTCAAACAAAATTTTCAAAATGGTTATAAATTTTAGGATTTTCATACAACTGCCATGGACAACCAGGAGCATAACTACAATTACGAAGATTTGAAATTGAGAATAAAATAGACACCTGGAATAAAACACTTACAAACTTAAGCTTAAATAATACCAAAACTAGTGATCAAGATCTAGCAAAAGAATTACAAAACTAAATATTTAAAGATCTCTTGGAAATGGACTAGAACTGAAACAATTATTTGGGAATGGGACATGTTCGTTTGTTCAAATACTCTTCCATTACGAGCTTTCCAAAAATGCCAACATATCACTGTTAAATGGGCTATGTTTCACTCCCAAAAGCTAGCTCAAAGTAGGAGGGTGTCCAACTACATATAAATATTATAACAGCTAAACAAATTAGCAATGTGGGACACAAATGTAAATGTCAATTCAATATCCATTCTCACGAACAGCGTGGGCCTGGGTCTAATTTTCACATTGCCTGCAAATTAAAAACCTTGCTCTGATACAATGTTAATTATTCAAATCTAACATTTAAGAGAGATACGAGAGAAAAGAGAAGAGAGAAGAGAGAAGGGAAAGCTAAAAAAGGAGGATAGGGTTTATTAGAATGCAAAAATTGTTTGGGCTCACGAAGCCGTGAGCCCAAGCAACATCATGATCTACCCTAAAATCCTCAGAGTCCAAGAATGCATCCTAAGCCTTTGGACTTGCAAGTTCTGCCTTAGCATTCAATCTTTGGGTTCATCTCTAATTTCCTTCACCTCAGAATTCCTCAAAGCTAGATCTCTCTTGAGCTTTGAATTGCTAGCCTTACTGGTGATATTAGACAACCCCAACTGGGTCAAAGTTTTCACGTCCAAAGCCTTGACAAGTTCTAACTTCTCTTCTTGAACAAGACTAAGTAAGGTCTAAGCCTGCTTTCTCTCGAGCTTAGCCACCTTGACAGCTCCTACTAAAAGACTCAATTGAGCCTTGTAGTCATCCACAACAGCCTTGAGTTTTAGAAACTTCTCATACCAACCAGGAATGTCTTCATCAGTATTACCCATGGTGGCTTATAGAGCCTCTATAGTGGGTGGACCGCATTGAGGGCTGTAGTGTGGAGCCTCCTCCATCACAAAGTCTTCAACAATGGAGAACATTGAGCTAATTTAGGGGCATCAACTTTTGCGATCACCTCTACTCGAGAAGTAGATGTTTGATGAGCTTGCTTCTTCTCGAGAATTCTTCCACCTTTCTTCAAGTTCCAATTCCTTGTGTTTCTTGTAAGGAATTGGAAGGCATTAGCGAAGTCACCCTTTTAAGCTGCCTTATGATAGGACCTGATGACTGCAAGACAAAAAACAATAGTGACAAACAAGATCAAGTTAACTCTATGTGAGTCTAGCAAAAAGAATTATTTAGTACTCATATGGATAGGGATCACTGCTAAAAGTCCTGATTAGAGAAGATGAGAGTTGGAGACCCCAATGAAAGATCTGTTCAGGTAGCACGAACCTTAAACTGTAGCGTCTCAATGGGAATAGATCAAATAACTCTCTAGTCACTTTCTTCTTTTCCTTGTTAGTGAGCTTCACCTTCGTCTAGTATGCTGAACAAAGAAGTGTAAAAAAAAAAGTTAGTAAGACAAGCCAACAAGAAAAAATGAAAAGTAAATTATAGTGGACAGGTCATGCATGTGTAAGCTACTTCCCATTGGTAACAAACTTAGAAGATATGGGCCCATGTCAGTACAAGCTATGTTGTAGGCCCTGACAATAATGAACTAAAAGTTCAGGCAATCCTTGTTGGACTTAGGCAACTTAAGGATCAACTTTCCACTTCCAAAGGGTCAAAGGCCAAACCAGCTCCTCCCACTGTATATGGATGATAAAGAGATTTGAACTCAGCAAGGCTCATTTCTTCACCTTTATCATTCCACAGCACATAACAAGAGAAGAGTATATTCTAAGCATTTGGGGTCAACTGCCCAGGAGGCACCCCGATCCTCCAAAAGAATTGTCGCACCAATGGCAGGAATGGGAGTCAAAGACCAGCAACCATTTGATTCCCAAAGATAGTAATCCCTCTAGGAGGGGATTGACTTAGGACAATACCATCACTAGGAAGTATGCTGCCAATGGAGTATGGGATCACAAACATCTCCCTAATTTTTTCCATGGAGAATTGGGTTGTGAAAGGCACCAAAGAGGCAACTTCATAAGCTAAGTCGGACACTAGGTCATTAGTTGGATCTCCACCAGAAACATCTCCAATAGAAGCATTTATGCCAAAAATGGAATCGAGATCCTCAAAGAAAGCAGCACGGCCAAAACGGAGAGAAAAATTGAATAAGCCCCCAATTCAACACCAAAATCGTTTGAGGCATTAGAATGGAAGTCACCAACCTGCCCCACTGCTGGTTAGATAGCTAGTTGGCTAGTCGGTAGGTCTGCTGGTCGATCGGTCCCCTCTGGAGTCAATTTGCCTGAACGTCTTGATTTTTCTTGTCCTGTCTCGAGGTCCTTGCTAGGGCCCTCGTTGAAGACTCACCAAGGTACTTAGTGAGGGGTTCGCAAGTGAATTGTTTTTGTTTTGAGACCCATTGGACCTCCCTTAGGTACTCGTCTTGGGCTTGCTAAGGTAGTTAGCAATGACTCATCGAGGTGCTTGACAAGAAGTCAATGAGGGGTCCGCGAGGTAGCCAAAAGTTCTAAAGTATTTTATAAATACCCATGCAAAAATCAAATTTTAATTAAGAAAATTGTAGGAAAACTCTTACATTTTGAAAACTCATTTTTTGGCACTAAAAATAATTTTACAATCTCAGATAATTAATACATTAAATGTTTTTTCGTATTAGTGATTCGTAGATCTGAGATTTAAAAAATCTAATTTTGATAAATTGTGATTTTATGTCAACAATACATTGAGTATTGTTTCATATTGTGATACAAGGTAGTTTTTTTAAAGCATATTTTTTGATAAAAAGTGATTCTTTGTCAATAATATGCCGAGTATTTTTTCATATTATTGATATGAAGTAATTTTATAAAATTCATATTTGGGAGAGTGTTTATATATTAGGTTCACACTTATTGACTACAAGTACTTGTATTACACTATGTGGCGGTAAGGCTCCGAATGAGAGCCAAATCCCATGCGGATAGTAAAAACTATGGAGACAACTGGCAAGAGGAGCATAGGTAATTAGGATAGGTGATCTAGACTGATAGAGATACTTGTACCACATTACGTGTTAGTTGGGCTTCAAAGGAGAGCCACATCCCTTGCAGATCATTGTAGCTATAGAGACAACTGGCAAGAGTAGCATTGACAATTAGGATGAGTGGTCTTGATTGATAAAGGTATAGACGTTTATCTTTATCGAGGTTGTACAACTGTTTATCTTTAGTGAATTGTTTGTTGCTGAGTAGCTGTCTTAAACAACTTATAGATGTTATTACTTAGAATTGGAGTTTAAGTGGGTTTACCACATTATATTTAAGTGTTTGATTGCTCTGCTATATGTGTTAGTACAATCGGTGATACATTCTAGTGTGCCAACATATGGGAACTACTTAATGATTGGAAAACTTTTATTACTTTATATTATTTTAGCAGTCTTCATTACTGTGTTTATATATATCTGCCTGCCTATTTGTGTTTCTATTTACCTTCTACTATGTGTATAAAAGGTAAGAGATAGGGTGTCTGTATCACCTTGCATTGGTAGTTAGCCTGGTTTAGACTCTCTCAATTGGTAGAGGTGGTACACCCTTTTTGGGCTTAACCACTCTAGTGTTGATCATTTTTCATACTTTTCATACACTCACTATTCCCTAAGATGGACTCTGGTGAAGGTGGAAACGTAGGTGGACCTCCAATTCTCAATGGGAATAATTATGCCTATAGGAAGTTGCAGTTGTGAGCTTTCTTCTGGTCTGTGGGAGGCTGAGTTTGGTTTCAAGTGGAAAACGACTAGACACCTCCTACCAAAGTTGAAGAATATGGTACAATTGTTGAAAGTTTCATGAAAGAATGAACAAAAGAATTTTAAAGAGTGCGATTGGAACAACAAAGGACTAGTTGCACTAACCATAGTCATCACTCTTGAAAAGTACAGACAAATATCAGCTTGCACTACTACTAAAGAAGGGTGGGACATTCTAGATGACAATACCTCTGCTGTCAAAAAGTCAAAGCTTATGCTACTCAAGAGAGGCTATGAATTACTTTAGATGAAAAAAGATGAGACATTTGACAGTTTTATGATCACTTTTCTAACATAATTAAAACTTTTTACACCCTAAGCCATCCTATCGAGGAAGAACTTCTAGAAAAGATACCTTGTAGTTTGCCTCCTTGCTTTAGAGAAAAAGTGGTCTTTGTTGAGACAATGTTTAAAGGAGAATCATTGAAGGTGAACAAAATTGTTGGTGATATTCAAGCTTTTTAAATTCATCATCTCTTACCGAAAATAACAAGTGCTTCTACTGATAAAGGAAAGATCTTAGCTCTTAAGACTTCAAAATGTCAAAAGGACAAACAGTTTAAAAATTTCTTCAAGAGTAAGAGGAACAATCTTGGAATGACTAAGAATGAGAGCTCCAACAGAAAAGATTCTAGATCCAGAGTAGAAGACTCTGAAAAGAAGGTGAAAGACCTAAGACCAAAGGTTAGGTTGGTTAGATAAGGTGTTACGAGTGTGAAAAACTCAAATACATTGTTGTTCAATATTAGAACAAGAGAAAGGGATCTGTGAAGTAAGCCATGGTAATAGAGGTTACTATTTCGGATAGTAGTCGTAGTTAGAAAGAGGATGAAAGCAACTTTATTGCTTTTATGGAAACAAAGGAAGATCCTCCTACTACTATCTTTCGTTGATAAAGATGAGCACTAGGAGCTTTTACTTACTTGCAACAAATTGCTCAAGGAGTATGTAAAGATTGACAAAGCTTGAAAGTTGGCTTTGGAAAGCGTTGAAGAAAAGGGCAAAGAGTTAAGTGCTCTAAAAGCCGAGCTCAGAAAAGAAGTCTTCTCACAACCAAGACAAAAATAATCTCTCAAAGAAATGTGAGATCAGGCAAAAACGATACAATAATATGGTCGTTCAAAGTGATCTCAACAAGTCAAGATTGAAATTTCTTAAACAGTCTTTGAAGAGTCTCCAACAGAGACAAAAATATCAATGGATAGTTAGTTTAGATTTTTTTGATGATCAAATTGATAAAATCACTCTTCTAAAAAAGAAAGTGATAGTTTTGGAAAGCGACAAGGCATATCTTCCTCATGTCTTGTCAAAAAAGAATGAAGAGTTGTCTAGTCTTCAAGAAATAGTTAAGAATTTAGGCAGTTATGCCAGATTTCTTAAGACATCCATTAAAGAGAAGGATGACCTTGTTACTAATTTAGGAGCAAAGCAGTTTGATCTTCAAAAGGAATTAGAGCACTCCAAGTCAACCGCAAAGAAGCTTCTGATGGGAACTCAGAAGTTAGACAAAATTCTAAGTAGTATCATGGTGCCCAGTGACAGACAAAGGCTTGGCTTTACTAAAAAGAATGTCCCTTCTTCTAATACAATTTCTGCTCCACCTCTTTTTATCAAACTAGCATATAGTGATACTCAGACTTAGATTGTTGCTGCAAAAGGAAAGTCGCAGGTGAATGCGAAAGGACAGTTGCAGGTGACTACAAAGGTAAGTCACAGTTGTCGTTTCAGTTGGTCTCTACTAGTAAGGTGAATACCTTGCCTCCTAATTCTTCTTCTTACTGTGCCGATAAGGGTTTTCTAACCCTACATACACACTTTATCCCCTCTTCTCTCACAACTATGGTGAGAGTGTGCATACTTGACCTCACTACGAAAAATTGAGTTCTCATCCTCGTGTGAGAACCAATGTAGGCTCTTATTTCTTCCCTTCTACTCCTAGTTCTACTTCTCAAATCAAAAACCCAGTTTCTCTCACTCTTCTCCGTGTTCTTGTCACCCATATGGTACTATTGGCCACCTTGCCAACAAGTGTCCTAGATATATTTCGAATAGCTCCAAGTGATCTTCTTCTCACTCTGACTACTCAGGTTATAACTACTATGGTTCATCTGAGCATCTTCAATCAGGGTGCATTATGCATCGATAAGATAGTACTCAAAAGGCAAAGCTTTCTAAATGCCTATCTGTTCGTAGATATGATGATCACTTGACAGGTTTTTCGAGAATTTAAAATTTTAAAAGTTCTAGAGTGGTTCATACTCTCCATGCTCACATGAACAGTAGATTGCAATTTGATACTATTACCCCTCATAAATTCTTTTCTAGACAAATGGTTGCAATTTGATCAAGTTCTCTGTGTGATCCAAGTTAAGTTGAGTTGTTCCTTCTTTTCTCTCTCTTTTTTTGTACTATGTTCTATACTTGTTTATTTTTTTTGTTATTCATTCTATCTTATGATTTTATGTAATTATGTCTTTATGTTTTAAAAAACATAAAAAAAATTCCTCTTTCTTCCCTTTTTTTGGTTGCTCACCAAGCACCCTTGTTGAACCCTAGCCGAGGTGCTCGCCAATGGTGTGTTTTACAAACTTGTCGAGCTTGTTGTCTATCACCTCAACATGTGGTCAGCGAGGTCACAAAAACCCTATAAAAACCTCTTTCCATTTCATTTCAAGCCATAGAACTTTCTAAACACTCTCTACCCTTAAACACTTTTATCCCCTCTTCTACCTACTTACATTTTCCCTTAGCTTATTTCCTTTACCAAAATGGATCCTAAAAAATCCAAGAGATCAAATAACTCTCAAGGTGCTCAAGACGAAGATGGTTCAACTTCTCGCCCTCATACGCTAAGCTCTTGTCCTGTGTGAGCACAATCGGCCATGATTAAGGAGTTTCCACTCATCCAAGAATGGTTTGAATACATGTATTGGCTTTCTCTTTTTATTATTTCTTATTCTTATAACCATCTTTTTGTCCAGGAGTTTTACTCTATGATAATAGTCCTTTATTGCACTAGTCTTTTTTCTACTACTTTCATGTTGATAAAGATGATGTCATCAACTTATATTCTCTTCCTAACGTAAAAAATTCTTTTCTTCCTATTATTTCTTTTGAATATAAAAATCCTATAATTCTTCATTTTTTTTGATGAATTCTCTATTCTATAATTTTGCAATTCTTATGAGATGGCTACCATTCTTGCTGGCCCTAACTATAGATAAGATGGGGGTGATCTCTCCTTAAACCAAAACTCTCATAGTTGCATGCTCAATAACATTGTGAATGATTGTGTTCACCCGTGTTGACATATCTCTTCAATGACCTTTTTTAGAGGTCATTTTCTTTGTGCTAACCTAAATAGTGAGTCTATAGATCTTGCTAGCATGATTTATAAAACCATTATATTTCATTTCGCCACTTCTAACTATTCTACCCTTCATTATCCCTATTTGATTACTCATTGGGAGCATGCTATCTTTAGTGATATTCCTAACACTATCTTTGGTAGATCTTCTGTTCAAACCAAACACTTTCTTTCTTTGCAGCCTTTTCTTTTTGGACATTTTGAGACTTTTCTTCTTCGTCTCAGGGTGTTTCCCAATCTGCACCTACTTCTTCTATCCCTTTGAACCCTAATGCTCCTTAGTTATTCGAGAACTCCTCGTTGCTTCAAGAGTTAACTTATATTATACAGCAACTTAATCTGGTTGTTCAAGAGCAAAAGGAAGATCATCAAGAACTCATTTTCTACATATAGATGCGAGGACCTTTTATTGCGATGTTTGATTGCTCTGCTATATGCTGATTGCTTTGCTAGATGCATTAGTACAAACAGTGATATATTCTAATATGTGCCAACATGGGAATTAGTTAGTGATTAGAAAGCTTTTATTACTTTATATTATTTATACAACCTTCATTATTGTGTTTATATTTGCATGCTTGTTTGTGTTTTTGTTTACCTTTCGCTGTGTGTACGAGAGGTGTGAGCCTTAAGCATCCATATCACCTTGCATTGGTAGTTAGTCGGATTCAGACTCTCAGTTATAAACTTACAACATTTTATGCTTTGACTTTTAATAAAAGTAATTCTTATTCTATTTCACCTTTTGATTTAGTTCATTTTGATATGTGAGGACCTTCTCATATTGTTTCTAAGAAAGAGTCTCGATATTATGTTACTTTAATTGATTATCACACTTTTTTTTTTATCTTATGAAACTTCATTTTGATTTCTTTTATATATATAAGGTTGAACTACACTTTTAGTCCACTAACTTTATCATATTTAACATTTGATCCATTAACTAAATTTTCGTAACTGTTTGTCTACTAATTTTTCATATTTTACAATTTCAGTCCAAATTTAAAAGTTAGACTAAATTGTACTGTAGTTCAAAAAAAATCTTATTTTTAAACATATTTAGTCCATTAACTTTTAAAATTTAACATATTTAGCCCATTAACTTTAATTTAACATATTTAGTCCATTAGTTTTTAAAACTTAATATAATTAGTCCTTTATCTTTAAATTTGGACCAAAATTGTTAAATATGAAAAGTTAGTGCACGAAAAGTTACAAAAATTTAGTTAAGGCACCAAAGTGTCAATAGTGATAAAGTTAATGGACTAAAAATGTAGTTTAGCCTATTTATAATAACTTTCAAGCTCTAATAAGAACTCAACATTCGGCTATTTTAAGTGTTTTGGATGTGATCTAGGTGGTGAATTTACTTCCAATAATTTTTGTGATTTGATTGCTTTAGATGGAATTATTCAGCAAACTTCTTGAACAGACATTCCTAAGCAAAATAATGTTGTTGAAAGAAAAATATAGGCACATTGTTGAGACTGCTCGTTCTCTTTTATTTTCATCCTCTGTTCCTAGTGAGTTTTGATGAGAAACAATTCTTATTATAATCAACTTATTTAACAAGATTCCACTATCTATCTATCGAAAAATGTAAAGCTAGTGGATTAAATGTATATTTGGTAGTTAGCCTCTATATTTGGTAGTTGTGTAAGTATAGGATTATGTAAATGTGCATCCCTAGGATTGTGGAAGATTATAATCTCTTAAATATGAGGATTAAAATAGTTGGTAGAATCCCTTAATTGTAGGGAGTAATTTAGGAATATTATTTAGCAATTATTGTTGACTATTCAGTAGCTTAATGTATATATATGTCGGTTGGCATTGGAATAAAACATGGTACAGAGCTCTAGGTATGCCAATCTTGAGATTTTTTTCGGCCTCCATTGCAGAATCTTCACCCTACTTTTTTGGCCTTCATTGTCAATTTTTTCCTTACTTTTTAGCCTTTAGTCCTATATATAACAGGCACTAGTTTTTCATCCTTCTTTATTCTTCTTTCTGCTAGCCTTATTCTTCCACCAATGATAATTTTCAATGTGACTGCAACAAGTACTCCTGTCAAAGCTGATGAAAGAGTAATGAATTCTCATCCTCATACGAGTGATCTGCAGAATATTCAACTTGCGTATAAACTGAATGGCCAAAACTTTTGAAGTGATCACAACTAGTGCATATGTTTTTGAAGGGAAAAGGAAAAATCCCATCTTCTTGGAATAGGTCCAAAATTGGATGAGCAAATTTTGATGCTTGGGACGAAGAGGACTCCATGATTATGTCATGGTTGTGGAGTTGAATGACACCTGAGATTAGCAAAACTTGTATGCTTCTTTCCTTTGCAAGGGCTATTTGTGATGTTGTCAAAAACACCTATTCCAAAGCCCATGATGTTACTCGTGTCTATGAGGTCACAATGAAGACAATGGTAGCCAAACAAGATAGTAGAAGTGTTATAAAGTATGCAAATCTACTGCAAAATTTATGGTATGAGCTTCATAATTATCGGGTTCTTGAGTTGAAATACCCAAATGACTCTGTGATCTTGAAGAAGTAGGGTGTATGATTTTTTTGTCGAACTGAAAGCTGAATTTGATCAAGTTCAAACAAAACTTCTTGGAAAATAGGAAGTGCCTCCATTGAATGAAGTTATAGCCCCTGTTAGAGTTGCGAAAAATCCACCGTGGAATCATGCTTGTGCCTAAAGATCTCGAAGGTTCTACTATGGTGGCAAGAAAGGACATTATCGTGGTTCAAAGGGTGAGAATAATCATAACTTGGCTCATGACGCAACCAGTGGTGGCTCTAAGGATAACCTCTGGTGACCTACTGCAAGAATCCTAAACACACAAAAGATCGTTACTAGAAACTCCATGGGAAGCCTCCAACATCCAGCAAGGAATGGGGCAATCGAAGAGATCCAAAAATAGTCCTACATGTTGTACCGCAGCGTACGTATGTTTTTAGGAGCCCAAATTTTATGTAACCCTTACACCTATAAATACTCTATTAGGTCTCCAATTTACATACAACTCAATTGACGAATTATTACGAGACTTTTTAGAGTTTTTGGATTTTTTTCACATTTAAAGAAGCAAGAGAACCAATTCTAAGAATATAAGAAGCTATTGAAGATCGATGATCAAGCTTTTAGGGAAGGAAACGTCATCCAATCTATTTGTGGTATTTAGATCTAGGTTTCTTGTTGTTATAAAATTTTCTTCTTTTCTTCTTACTTCTTTGGAATGTATGTTGAATTAAATTTGTCTATGAATATTAATTCAAACATGATTGGCTAAATTTAACATGGATGTTTAGTTTGTGTTGCTATGTTTGCTAGATTTGTTATGGTGAATATTTTTATTGCTTAAAAATAAATGAAAATTACCTTTTGATTAAGAGCATGTTTAGATGTTTAATTGTGAATTTTCATAGGGTAATTTGAGATTCATGAT
This sequence comes from Elaeagnus macrophylla, assembly GCA_029378325.1. Taxonomy (NCBI): domain Eukaryota; kingdom Viridiplantae; phylum Streptophyta; class Magnoliopsida; order Rosales; family Elaeagnaceae; genus Elaeagnus; species Elaeagnus macrophylla. Next base: position 49,138,411 of record CM055640.1, on the reverse strand, counting down.
TAGATTGAAAAATCTTAGAGTTTGGTTTTAAGAACGTCACCTTGACTATATTTTGAAAAACTTAATTAAAATTTCAAATTGATGACTTATTCATGGCATTGATATGATTGACATGTTTTTTCTTGTACATAATTTGTTTGCTATTTAATATACCCGATCGTAAGATTTTGATTAGTTAATCAACAAAGAAAATTACCCGATCATAGGAATTTTCATAAATAAAAGGAAAGCCTGTAATCTTTATTTATTAGAATATTCATGTTAATTCATCATAATATTTTGATGCAAGCATGGTTAACCAAACTAAACGTCCATATATCCTCCATTGATATTTATCACCTTTTTAAGTTAGTTTAAATTCGAAATATTTTCTTCTTTCTTTGTTCACCACCATTAATCTTGTTCCAATGTTCAACTTCATTTACAGTTTTAATAGTCTTAGGATTCTAATTATTTAGAGTTTTGGAAGTTCTAAAATTCTAATTAGTTAGTGTTTTAGTTGTGTTAGGACTCTAAAAAGATTAAGAAAAAGATTGTTTAGAACCATTGCAATTCCTTGAGAGATCGACTTCGAAAGTTTGCTTATCGCTTGCTACAAGTGATTTGTACACTTGCAAGTACTATAATTTACATATTACATCTATATTTGGTAGTCATGTAAATGGGCATCCCTTGGAATGTTGAAGATTATAATCCCTTAAATATAAGGATTAAAATAATTGGTAGAATCCCTTAATTATAGGGATTGATTTAGGAAGATTATTCAACATTTATTGCGGATTATTCAGTAGCTTACCATATATATATTCCAGTTGGCATTGGAATAAAATAAGATCAGTTTTTTACCATTTCAAAACACTATCACTTCAGGTTTGCTATCTTTTGAAAAACTACGTGGGTATACTCCTGACTATTATTTCTTGAGAGTCTTTGGTTCTACTTCTTTTGCCCTTTGTTCTCATGTAGGGTGTACAATATTACTGTCATGCTCTACCATTTGTGTGTTTCTTGGTAATGGTGAAGGGCAAAATAGATCGTTATTTTGATCCAACTTTGCAAAAATTACATGTATTTCGTCATATTGTCTTTCTTGAGCATATACCTTTTTTTTTCTATTCCTAGTACTATTTACAAATTGAGCAAATTGGATCTTGTTCATATTGACCCTTTCTCTGACCATACAAATAGTTCTTCCCGACAAGTTCCTCTAACTACAGATTTTAACTCATTTATTACTCAAATATAGTCCTTTTTCCTATTCATTACTCTCGTAGGGTTCATACTGTTGGTTATGGAGATTCTAGTACATTGCAGCTTAACACTTCTAATGTAGTTGCCCACACTCCTCTTAAGATTGTGGATCCTCCTTTTTATTCTCAACACACTCGTAAGTCAACTCGCCTACTAGATTTTGTTTACCCTTGTTATTCCACTTCTTTCACTTCATTTTTAGCAGCTATTCATTAGGTATAATTGACTATTTTATAAAATTTATGGCTTGTTGTTGAATTTATTGTAATTTTCTGAAAATATATATGTATTTATGCAATTCTTCACTTACATACAATCTTTGAGCCATTATCCTATAAAGATGATAGTTCTTGATCTCCTTTGGTAGCAATCTATAGCTAAGAAACATATTGCTTTGCATCAAACAAACATCTGGGTCTTGGTACCTCTAGCGAGATAAACAAGCTATTAGTTCCCATTGGGTCTGTTGGGAAGTGGTTGTGAAGACACAGCAAGTTCAAGAAACCATAAAACTGAATTGGAAACAATGCAAAAAGTAAACAAGATCAACACCAGGAAAGTAACGAGGTTCTTTCCAATGAGTGTAATCTCATTGGACTTACGTCCCCGGGGAAGCCACAACTCTTTATTGAATCAAGATTGAAAACAAGTACAATGTAAATAAGTGAACAATTAGCAATACAATGAAGTACTCCTATTGAAGTTCTTTCTTGCTACAGAAATTCAATATGTGAATGTTTCTCTATGAACTGTAATGATCACGCAAAAGGGCGTGTATATACTTCGATCAGCCTCCCTTATATACTGTATGCAATTATTAACTAACATTTCCACATGTGCACTGGTGATAGGACTCATCTAACTCACGTGTACTTATGATATATAAGAGATCTATTTAATGTAACCCTTACAGTAAATCTAAATGGAAACTGTAAGCCTTACAAAAGTGATAATATCTCATACCAAGATGATTTCTAACAGTTAGAGTTTTAGCACTTCCTTCCCATTAGTCATTTGTGTCATTGATTTACAGGGTCTATAAAATCAAAACTCAATCTAATGGGTCTATTGAAAAGTAGAAGTACCTAGTAGTTACAAAGGGATACTCTTAAAAAGGTGGTATTGATTATAAAGAGACTTTTGTCTCTGTTGCAAAAATGACTACAGTTTTACACTTATTATAGTTGCATTTACTCGTGAGTGGTGTATATCTTATGTAGATGTTAAGAATATTTTCTTAAATGGTGATTTACAATAAAACGTTTCATTTTTTTTTCTCTCATCACTTATTCACTTGGCTTTCTATTTGATATTTACTTTGGGATAATTATCGATGTGAATTTCATTATTAAAGAGAAAATGAACGAATTTTATTATACATGTACTTGCCAACATTGACTCACTCAACTGATAATCGTCTTCATTACTATTTGTTCAAATTTGTTTAGAAGACCTTATTGTTTACTTGTTAATTTAGTCTGTAGACAGATGTAACTGTTGTCAAAAACCAATCATAATATAATCCTCAAAAGTCAAAACATTAGCTAAAATAAATAAATAGAAATAAAATTTAATTTAATATATATATATATATATATATATATATATATATATCACATATTAACTTTACATATAATAATCTAATCAGTAATTGATATATCACTTGATGACGATTTAGTTGTATTACATAGCTCTTTTATATATAAAGTTTTATTTTTGATCCCTTCCGATGGTGCATATTTATTTTCTTTTATGTTAAAAACATATATTTTTCTCATGCGTTCTTCAAACCCGAAGCCTTCGGAGTATTTTTTTGATAGGTGCCTCTAACTCTCTCTTTTCTCACTTTTTCTTCCCATTAAGAGTGTTAATTACATCTCTTTCTCTCTCTTTTTTTATTTTACGTTTTTTTCAAGAGTAAAACTAAAAATAGCATACTAAAATTTGTAATTACTAAAATGACACCATTTATATCCAATTAATATATTTCAATATTAAAAAAAGTTCAACCTATTTTTTTATATTAAATGTCGTTTAAGTTAAACTACGACTATTGAGAACTGATCAATTTTAAATTAATGAAAATTTATATTACGAAACTATATAAATTTAGAAGGGTAAATGTTTCTAATGCAAATTTCACCCAATATTTAAAAACAATTAAGCGTGCAAGCAGTTAAATACATACAAGGGATGAATTAAAATAAATGCAGAAATTAAAGATACGACATTAAAGGCTTTTTACTCGAAAACATCTTAGGTCTAACACGACATGAGATGAAAATCACATGCAGTGGACCATTTAATTCATTCACTATGAAATATCAAGAAAACAAGCCCATGTCTTATACTCTCCATCAAGGTGATGCCCCACTCATTTTTACCCATCAATTTTTAGAGCATGTATCAATTAGAGAATTTGAATAACCAATCGATTAGGAATAATAATTGTACGAATAGAAAACTAGGAAAATAAATTGTAATTTTCATTCATTTATTTAGTAGTTACTTGAAGGTATAATGAGGTTTCATTTCAAAAGATAACATATTAAGTAGAGTATCTTATTAAACATGAATTACCCAAGTTTAGTCAAACATTAGACTTTGTTCTCACATAGGTACCCTACAATATTTCCCTCAACTCGAACGAAGTACTACATAGTTCAACTCACTCTCAATTGAAGATATGCATTATCTTCATATTTTACACTATGATTTTTCTTCCCCATTCAAAGATATGCATTATTTTCTCGCTTTATATTGCGGTTCAACTCCCTTTGAAGAAGTATCATCTTCATCCTCACACCAATATTTAGGATTCACAGATAACAACGAGAGCTTATATTAAGTCTTGGGTTTACACAGAAGGAATCATGAATTTAATAGGAGATTCACTTAGGTGTCCACATTGTTAAATTTAGAGGCCGACTCTAATACAAATTAGACTCCATAAAATGTTAATATATTAGGTGAATTAACAAAATCTCTTACTAATTCATGAATCACCAAAAATCTAGCTAACATGAAATTTTGTTCACACAAACAAACATATTCCTTTGAACTACGAACGTGCATCAAATCAAAATTGCCTGTTTTTCATTAATCCAAATTTGATCTATTCCAAAGTAGATTTGAAGATTTATAATCTGAATTTGATCCGATGTACAAATCAGAGCAGATAGAATTTTTTCGGATCAGATAAGTTCAGATTGAGATTATAACTTATTTTTTATTATTGTCATGTATAAAACACATTATATACTAATATTTAAATTCATAAATTTTTAGTAAAATTTATTTATTTATAGTCACAACTAAGAGAATCAAAATAGTAAAAAGTATACTCTTGAACATTATTAAATTATTATAGAAGATTTAACATTTATATTTATTTTTTATTAAAATAGTAATTTATGTAATTTTATATGTATAATATTTAAATATATCACATTAAAAATAAAATTCAATTTTATTTATAATTTTAATAATAATTCGGACCGGATCAGATTATAAAGGATTATAAAATATACCAATCCGAATCCAAGCAGATTGTGTATTTTTCAATCCGACTATAAAATATGTCAATCCAATCCAATCTGAATTTGATAAATTAAATCAAAATTTTCAATTTATGATAGAAATTCGAATCGAATCAGATTGTAGAGAATTATAAAATATGTCGATTCGAATTCGAGCAGATTGAGTATTTTTCAATCCGACTATAAAATATGTCAATCTAATCCAATCTGAATTTGACAGATTAAATCAAAATTTTCAATTTAAACAGATTGATTGAATTATTTGCTCACCCTTACTTTAAATATATTCTTTGTTTCAAGGGAATTTGTATGTGCAATTGTGTTATTTGGAAGTTTCTCAAATGAAACATCCTCATAAAAGTAAGAGTCGTATTTCTAAAATAAGAAAAAAGGATAATCTAAGTCACTACTTTTGACAAATGTGCATTTTAGTTTTTTATCTATTTGAAAGGGCATCACAAGTTCATTACATTTACGAAAAGGGTCACAAAAGTTCATTATGTAAAGGTAATGGACTTCTGCGATCATTTTTTTAAAAGTAATAAACTTGTACTGTCCCCTAAATAAGTATAGGTTTAAAGTAAACTTTTGTCAAAATTGACGAACTTGAGCATCCTTTCTAATAAAATTAGGATTCATGCGTGGCTTGTTCGATTTGGGGTCAATCTCGAATTTAATCTCTTTGCACTTCGCTAAGGTCATATATCTATATATATTCCTTTGGGCTTGAGTTTTTTTTTACATCCAATATCATATTAAGTTTGAAGCCACAGACTTCTATGAAATAACCTAGCCACTTCTTGAATATCCATTCACCATTGTTGGGTTCATGACTCATCTTTTTGGCATTTGCTCTTCCTATTTGTTTGGTAGTCTTTGCTAAGGTTTGTTTGGTATACTTACCTTCGTGTTGCCAATATTTGTCAGAATATTTGGGTGTGTTTTGGGGTTTTCGTTTTGAGTGACTTTTGAGTATTGGTATTTATACTCTTCATTTGACTATTAATGAACTTTTCTTAGTATGGTGTAGCTAGTGGAGTAGGCTTATCACATTAAAAAGTTAAAGCACAAATTTTTGTCTCCCTTTTGTTTTCTTAATGTTTATTACCTTTTACTTTGACCCATTATTATTTATTTGAGCAATCCAAATTGGTTCCTGGCTCCTACCTCTATATTACCAATTTATAATAAACTAATATCAGAGCATCAGGTTCATCAGTTTTTATTTTGGACTAATTAAGTTAGCTCTTTTGAATTTTTTTGAGCTTCTAGTTATTTGATTGGTTTCCAAATTTTGGGGTTGTTCTTTTGTTAATTTATTTTTAGGTTTATGTTGTAGTGATAGATATAAAATCAAGAAATTTAATGGAATAAATGATTTTAGTCTTTGGCTAGTTAAGGCATTGGAAGGTAATGATAAATTATCATCGAGGTTGTCTGACGAGAAAAAGAATAATTTGATGGAATATGCTCTTAGTTTGATTCAGTTTTCTTTGTCTAATGAAGTTTTGCACAAGGTTAGTGAAGAGAAATATGCTGCTAGTTTGTGGCTTAAATTGGAAGTTTGTACAATTAGTTATATTTGAAGTAGCACTTGTACACATTTAAAATGTCAAAAGGTACATCTTTGCACAATTACCTTAATAAATTTACTAAAATTATTCATGATTTAAGAAACATTGGTACTAAAACTGATGATTAGGATCAGGCAATGGCTTTGTTATGTTCTTTACCTCTTTCTTGTGAACATTTTGTTAATATGAGAGAGGTACTATTTCTTTGGAGGATGTTAGAGAAACTTTGAACTCTAAAAAGTTGAAGAAGAAGGTGCTTACAAGTAACAATGATTGTAGCAATAGTTTTTCTGTTAGAGGTATAAATAAAGAAAAAGGCTTAAACAATGATAGAGACAAGTCTAGATCTAAGAAAAAAGATAAATGAAAATATTGCCTTTAGGAAAGGCATTGGAAAAGAATTGTCCTATACTCAAATATAAAGATAAGTCTGTCACAATGTCTCCTACTCCTAATGATGTTGCTAATGTTGCAGATAGTTTTGGTTTTGATAATGATATCATTCTATTAGTATCTGTTGACTCTGAAAATGTTTAAACTCTTGATTCACACTGCACTTATCATATATGCCCCAATAGATATGAGTTTTCTATTTATCAGCTATTAATTAGGGTGTTGTCTTGATGAAAAATAATGTGTCATATAAGGTTGTTGGTATTGCTACAATTCGAATTAAATGCATAATAATATTGTTAGAATTACGAAAGTTGTTGGCCATATTCGGATTTGAAAAGAAATCTAATATATTTGGATACTCTTAACTTATAGAGCTATCAATATTAGTTGAAAGTGGAGTATAAAGTGCTTGTAAGAATGCTCTTGTTATGATATGACAGTTGCTTCATGACCTCTATGAGTTTCAGGATAACATACTTGTTATAATGCCTTAGTTTCGTCCTCATCATATTTAATTTCAAATACTTCTTGCTTTTGTCTTATTAATGAGGCATGAATGCCTATTTTAAAAATGCAAGATTTGTTTGGTGGTCAGAAAATAAAGCCTTTTAGGATCGACAATGATTTGGCATTTTAAAGAGTCATTTTGTTGAATTCTATCAAAATAGTGGAATAATGAGATACTGCATTATATGTAGTACACAACATGGAGTTGTAGAACATTTGAGCTTGACGCTTTTAGAAAGAGCATGTTGGATGCTTTTTCAAGCTATTTTAGGTACATTTTTTTAAACTAAAGCTTGTAATGCCTCTTATTTAGTGAATTGGTCTTTGTCAACTGCATTTGTGTTGAATACTTCGTTTGAGAAAACAAAATGTTTTGGCAGTTAAAGACAGTGAGCATGTGAAACTTGAGAATATATCTACTAGTGAAGTACAAATGGCACTTTTGTTCAGCCTTTAATGGATAGGTTAGATTGTTATGTTAATGAAATAGCAAAAAAGTAACTTGAGCAATCATACAATATTGTCACTGGTAAAAGACAATGTTAGGGACCCTTAATGGCTTCACATTGGTTTTATTTATGTATATGTTGCCCTTTATTTATGAAATTTCATATGCAAGTGTCGTTAGTAACTTATATGCTATGGTTTGTACTTGTCCTGACATTTTACATGTAGTTTGTGTTGTCATTTATTTTATCGACAACTTTTGCAAGGGTTCATTGGAAGCTGTGAAATGAAATTTGATTTGCACTTTTAATTTTAGCTAATTTTTTGGTAGGCGTCATTAGCTATGGTGTGATTGGTTTTATGGACTCGACTTGTGGTGGTTTGATAACTTCTAGTAAATTTTGTCTTCACTCCTCTCTATTGTATTGTTATTTGTGAGACTATTTATAGTCAATAGATGGTTTTTTTACCATAGAGGCAAAGTTACGATAGCATTAGATGAAGTTATTTTGTTTGGATGTTTAGTTTGTAATATGGGGTTACTACTTAATATTTCTATTGTATTTTGTAATATTCAGAATTTAATAGATTTAACCTATAATATGTATCTTGAGAAGAATCGAACACTTTGGTGTCACTTATTACCATCGTTGGTCACATTTGGTCTTATGGTGGTAAAATTATAAAAAACAAGTAGTCACTTTAGAAATTTCAGCAATTGTTTTGACCGAGTATGTTCATGTTAACAAGTTCAAGTATTTCATGGATTTGGTTGTGTTTTTAGTAAGTGATTATCCTATCCATTAGGAGCTTTGGGCAACGATCATTTGAAAATCCAATATCGATTAGAATTTAGACAAAATTGAACATCCAACATTGATTGGAATTTGTTCTAGTCATTAGATCATAGTATATGAAAAAAGGAAATAATTTTTTACTCTTAATTCTTTTCTTGTGATTAGTAAATAAGGGCAATCTACATATTAGATCATAACTTCCAGATGATGTTTTTTTCTCCTTTGCTATGAAACATTCATATATATACAGGAGATAGATAAGGTAATAACATTCTTTTGTAAATTTCTATACCAGTTCCAAGTGTTAAAGTCCAGAATAACCAATAAGCTTTTAGTAAAGAGTTAACTTTGCAGCAAAAAAATAAAATAATAACTTACTAGTTGAAGTGCCATAATCAAAAAATAGATGCATACACAAACAATGGCATGCCACGGTGTGAGCACTCGTTGCAAGATTGTTGATAAGTTGTAGTCATCTTTTGTTCTTACAAAAAAGAGAGAAAGAAAACAAGATTGAGCAAATGATTTCTTGATTATTGATTGCTAAGAATTTACAAATATATGTAGTGTTGCTAGGCCAATAAGGATGAGTTATGAACTATCACTAGGTGCTAACAGAATAGGACATCAGTAACTAACTAACAAACTTATAAATTACACATAACATTTAACATCCCCCAACAAGCTTAAGGAGCTGGTAGCACCATAAGCTTGGTTTTTAGTGAGTGAAACTTAGAATTTGCAAGAGGCTTGGTAAATGTGTCTATTAGCTGGTCTTCTATGAAAACATACTTGACCTCTAAAGTGCCATTTTGAATCTGATCTCTGATAAAATGCTAGTCAATTTCTACATGCTTCATGCATGAATGAAGAATTGGATTTGCTGCTAGTTGAGTAGCACTCATGTTGTCATATAGAAGCAAAGGAGCATGGGTCATAGGCACATTGAGTTCATGCAGCAAAACTTTTAGCCATATTAATTCAACAGAGGCAAGAGCAAGTGATCTATACTCAATTTCTATACTAGAATGTGCCACCACCTTTTGCTTTGCAGAAACCCAAGATCCCAATGAGTCCCCAAGGAAAATAGCATATGACACAGTGCTTCTACGATCATCTAGACACCCTGTCTAGTCAGAGTCATAGTACCCAACTAGATTGAGATATGAGGACTTATGAAGAGTAAGGCCATGAGAAAGTGTTTCCTTAAGATATCTAAGTATGCATTTGGTAGCAACCCAATGAAGGTCAGTAGGCTCATACAAAAATTGGCACAATTTATTTACTACAAAAGCAACATTAGGTCTAGTGAGCACACAATATTGCAAGGCCCCAACTAGACTTCTAAAATAGCTAGCATCAAACAAAAGTGTACCATCACATTTGCACAACACAGTGCTTGCTTTCATAGGAGTTTTGGAAGCTTTAACAGATCCCAAGCCATGCATGCTAAGAAGATCCTTAATACACTTTTGATGGCTCATATGAATCATATCTGGAGTTTTAACACTGTCAACCCCAAGGAAGTCGTGGAAATCACCAAGCACTTTAAGTACAAACTTGCAGTTAAATGTGTCAATAAGGTTGGTGAGAAAAGCATTGTTGCTCCAGTGAGTAAGATGTCATCAACATAACTGAGCATTACAGTAAGATCACAACCATCCTTCTTATAGAACACACTAGGATCTACTTTGGAGTTGGTGAAACCAAATTTAATAAGTGCAGCACTGAGCTTTTGATACCAAGCTCGTGGAGCTTGTTTAAGGCCATATAGAACCTTTCTAAGTTTGCAAACACAATGTGGTTGAGAGACATCTTCAAAGCCTGGTAGTTGATACATAAAAATTGTTTCCATTAAATCATCATATAGGAAAGCATTGTTAACATCCAATTGTTTAACAGACTAAGACTTGGAAGGAACCAAAGATAAAACAACTCGAATGGTATGTGGTTTAACAACAGGAGCAAAGGTTTATTAATAATCAACACTTTCATGTTGATTGTATCCTTTTGTAACTAAACATGCTTTGTACTTATCTAAACTGTGATCGAATTTAACTTTTACTCTAAACACCCACTTACAACCAATAGGTTTACAACTTGTAGGACATTCCACCAGTTCCCAAGTACCATTCCTAAGAAGGGCCTCAACTTCTTGCTGCATTGCCTTATACCACTCAGGGACATTAAGACCTTCAGAAATGGAGTGAGGAATTGAAAGAGGAGTCATATTAATCTAACTAGAGGGAATAATGTTAACAACAACATGAAATGCACAAGGCTTAGGCTTGAACATGCCAACCTTAGCTCTTGTTGTCATAGGATGAGAGTTGACAAGAAAAGAAGGAAGGGGAGGAAGCTCAAAAATTAATTGAAGTTCATTTTAAGGATCTACAAGTAAGGTCAGGATTAGGACAGGTGGAAGGGAAGACACGTGAATTAGACTATTTAGATGAGCTTATAGAATTGATTGTGGCAAGCAAAGGTGCCACACCATCTGAAGACCCATGTGAAGACATGACAGTTAAAGGGGTGTCAAATGAGGAAGACTAAGAGCCAACAAGAAGATTGTTACTAGTGCTAACGACACTAGGCAACAAAGGACTAGAAGAAGTCACATTATTGACATGTGAAGAAGTGAAACCAGGTGGACTAAGTAAGACAAGTTGATTAGACAAGAAATTAGACTTATCAATATTAAAAGGTTAAGCATTCTTTGAAATTTGAAAAGGAAAAGTGTGTACGTGAAATTTGACATGACGACTAGTGTAGGTACGTTTGCTATCCAAGTCAAAGTAGAGATATCCAGCTTGTTGTGATCCATATCCTAAGAATAAGCACTTTGATGATCTGGATAAGAGCTTATGTTTGTTATAATCACGTAGGCATGGAAAGAAAAAAAAGCAAAACAGACGCAAGAAAGTATAGTTAGGTGACTTATGATAAAGAATTCCATAAGGGCATTTGACATCTAACAATTTAGATGGTAAATGATTGATACTATAAACTGCAGTGCGAAAGGCATGTATCCAAAAATGAGTAGGTAGGGAAGCTTGTAACAACAAAGCAAGTCCTTTTTCCACAACACATCTAAGCCTGCATTCCACAACACCATTTTACTCTGATGTGTGTGGACAAGTAACATAATGTACAACACCAACAAAATTACGTTCTATCATTTTAAGAAAAGATAGAAACACAGGTTTTGCATCACTTTTGGCATTTAAGTAGAAAATCCATTGGTATTTTCTACAATCATCAACAACAAGCAGAAAATATCTAGCACTAGTGTTAGAAACTACTAGAGATATCCACAGATCAACATATAGTAACTCAAAAGGAGTTCATGCTCTTACATGCGTAGACTTGAATGCAACTTATGTGCCTTTGCATAGGACATATCTCACAAAGGCCCTTAGTTTTATTATTAGTAGTGCTAGAAGAAAGACTAGGTGATTGAACTACATGAGACATGGACTATAGAACATCTTTAGAAGGATGTGCTAGTCGTGAATGCCACAAGGACTCAGATGGAGTATCAACAACAACATGACAAACAGCACTTGTAATGTTATTTGACAGCATGTGTCCTCCAAGAGTGTAAAGACCATTACCAGCCTTGCCTTGGGCTACAACCTTCATCCAATGGACATCCTTGACAAAGAAATCAGAGGCATGAACTTCAACAAACTTATGATTATTAGCACACAATTTTTGCACTGACAAAAGATTATGAGAGATGTGTGGTGTATGATAAAAGTTAGGAAGTGAGAAAGAACAATCATGAACCTAAAAAGTTGCATGACCACTATTAGCAATATAGAAAGAGAGAAACCATTACCTATTGTGACATTATTTGTCCCAGTGTAAGGAGAGTAATCAAACAGGGTATTTCCATTATTTGTGAGATGATGTGAAGCACTAGAGTCAAGAAGATAAGAAGAACAACAATGACTGTCCTTTGAGTTGGTTTGAGTTTTTGCAACTATAGCCCTAGGATTGGTACTTCATCCAAGAAGAATGTCCCTGAGTTTGAAACATTGATTTGTAGTATGGCCAGTTTTGTTGCAAAATTGATACTGAACATGATTTGGAGTAGAGCCACTATTGTGCATGGGCTTCTTGCCCTTGTAATCCTTAGAACCTAAACTCTAAGAGAGGAGTGAGATGAAGAACCAGTACTTTATTGAGCCAAGAACTCTTGTAAATTCCAATTGTTCCTTATAGACCTTCCAAAGTTAGCATTTGGATTACCACCACTCCATTTTGTGAATTTGACACGCAAAATTCACAACTACACGAGACGGTGTACTAGTAATAAGTATTTAATACACAAATTTCGAACCTACAGGAAAAAGTATAATTAATTGCAGAATACTAATACGGAGCTCACTATCACTATTTGGACAATGGAAGATAATTATTAAAATTAAATAACTAAGTTAAAGAAAATATATATAAGAGATATAACTTAGGTAGTCATTAATCCCCCAATCTCCTAAGCATGTGAATTCCTAAATTACTTTCCAATTATTTAGCACAAACTGTACGATTCACTAATTCTAAAATATGCATGCATTCTTCTTTCAAGTAAACTACACACAATATAACAACCTAACCTAATTACACTCTCCTGCCAATTAGATTAAATCACTACTGATGAAGCACATCAATTATGGACCACATACATATGAATCATACATCTTTGCCTAGAAACTATGTATGCTATTTGATCAAGACAAATATACAAGCACTTCTCTCAAAGCTACCTATATGCCTCTATAAAACATTGATAATCAAACTATTATTAAGCAATCAAATTCAGATCAAATAATATAGTTTTAAATTGCAAACATGAGGGGTAGATAATATAGATCAACACATGTTAAAAAATTGTGTTCATAAGACCCCTAGATTAATAAAAGACTTAGCCACACATTGCATTCATCAAATCCAAATTTACAAATGAAGAAAACATTAAAGTGCTAGAAGAAAGAAGAAAAGAACGACAAACTCAATCTCTTAAAGAATATTACTCTAACTTCTATGTCTCCACTCTTGATGATCTTCAAATTGTAATTCTGTTGGAGTCGCCTCTTGAAAGTTGATTATAAGCTAAGCTTAATTCTATAATTTTCTCTCTCATTATGATCCTATTGTACTATATTATTATTGTACATCAAGTCTAGGACTCTAATATTGTATTTATAGGTACACACAATTCTTAAGACAAATAGGATTTAGTTACAAGTAGAATGCTAGAAAATATGTCCAGAATTCACACAAATTGTACGTGGGTCATGACTCAAGTAATCCACCACTGCAGCTCAATGTATCAATCGTCGCGGAGCGAGCTGTTCTAAAAAATTACACATTTGATCTGAGAAGGCTAGGCTGCGGCGCCAAGTAGCTTGGGCTGGGGCATGAGTGTCTGTGCGCCAATTGCTTACCATGCACCAACGTGCTATATGTGATGTACATTTTTTTCGTTTAAGCTCAAAATACCTAAAATTCATCAAAATATACCCGGTATCTCCGAAAATGATATTTGTGTGATAAATCAATAAAATGCACATGATTAGATTTTATACTCTCATTTTAATCCTAAATAAGCACAAAATAATCGCATATTTCAGACGCGCATCATAATTCTTTGAATGACTACCATGAGAATTAGTTTTTCAAGCACCAAACTGAGCAACATTAGCATGAAACATGTTATTTCTAGATTCATGATCCAATATCCTCTCGTGTGCAAGTAAATGACTATACAATTCATCAAATGAGATAGGACTAGATCTCAGTGTAATACCATAGATAAAAGAGTTCCAGTTTGAGTTAAGACCTGCAAGTGTATTATACACCAGATCATGATCAGGCACAGGGTGTCCAACAGCTACAAGATGATCAACAATCATTTTCATACACAGGATGTAGTCTTCAATAGACAGATCTCCTTTCTTGAAGGTTTGTAGTGGAAGCTTCAAATCCATTAACCTAGCTCCAGAGGAAGAAGAGAAAACACTCTCCAATTTTTGCCACATTTTGGCAGCTGTACCAACATTAACCAAATGAGAACTCATACTTGGACTAACTAAACCATAGATCCATCTCTCCATAAGTCCATTGTGTCAATTCCAATTGACAAACACAGGATTGGTCTGACAAGGAGGAGGAATCACTGAAGTATCAATGTAATCCTCTAATCCATAAGCAGTTATGACAAAGAGCATCTGCTCATGCCACACTAGGAAGTTTGTATGATCCAATTTGATCGTGAAACTCAAATTCACAAGACCACTCACAACATTGATGTTGGAGGATGAAGATGAAGTTTGACCTTCTACTGACTGAATTCTCTCGGCATTGTTCGCCATTGAAACAAGCACATGAAACTCAAAAAAGAAGAGATGAAGAATTGTAGAAGCAAGAACTCTACATGAGCTATGATACCATGCAGAAAAGAGAGAAAGAAAACAAGATTGAGCAAATGATTTTTTAATTAATGATTGATAAGGATTTACAAATATATATAGTGTTGCTAAGCCCATAAGTGTGAGCTATGAACTGTCCCTAGGTGCTAACAAAATATGATATCAGTTACTAACTAACTTATAGATTACACATAACGTTTAACAGTTGTTTCTATGCCCTTCAAGTTCAATGAACACTTCCTTCATAGTAGGCCTTGTTTTCGCATTCAAACTCAAGCATTTCGTTGCTAGCTCAGCAATACCAAAAACAACTTTCTGGTTTGCTTCAATAATCACTCGATAATCCAATATTTGATAAAGTCTATTGTCCTTATTCAATTCCATAAAAGTTGCAACTAAATTCCTACCTTCATCACCTGCAAAAGAAAATGGGCTTTTCCCAGTTAAGAGTTCCACAAGAGTAACTCCAAAGCTATAAACATCACTCTTCTCTGAAAATTGGCTTGAGTGGTAATATCCTGGATCAATGTACCCAAATGTACCCTGAACTGCTGTTGTTAAATGGGTTTTGTCATAAGGCACTGATCTTGAAGCCCCAAAATCAGAAACTTTTGCATTGTAATTTTCATCTAGTAGTATATTGGCGGGTTTGATGTCTCTATGATAAATAGGCATTGAAATAGCAGAGTGCATATAAGCTAAAGCTCCAGCAACATCACAAGCAATTCTAAATCTGGTCTCCCAAGAAAGTGATGATTTAGGATCCTGCTTCTGAAGATGATCTGAAAGTGTACCATTTGAGATGAATTCATATACTAGCATAGGAACTTCAGTTTCTAAACAACACCCATGTAATTGCACAATGTTTCGGTGATTGATTTGTGACAAAATTGCAACTTCATTAATGAATTGATCAATTTGAGTTTTCTGAATTGTGTGTGACTTTTTAACAGCAACTATGTTACCATCAGGTAATATTCCTTTGTAAACTGTTCCATTACCTCCTTGACCAAGTAATCTTTTCTTATTGTAATTGTCTGTTGCTTTTTTGAGCTCCTTTGCTGTAAATATTTTTTCACCTTCATTGCTTCCAAAAGATGAGACCTTTTGTTTCAGTAATAATCCTCCATTTTGCTTGAAATTCTTCTTCAGACATTTTTTGCTTCTCCTTCTCTTTATATATTGATTCAAAAAGAAGGGGGACAAAAATGGCAAGATAATACAAATACCTGTGGGCGTCAGATTATATGAAAATTGAAATCAATTGATGCACAAGTAATTTATAGATGTATGAATTTTGAATCGTTATGAAATGAAAATAAATTTTTTTTTTTATACAGATCTAAAGAGAGAGATAATATATTACCTACTAAGCAAACAGGTTTGAGGCCTTTCATTGCAGGTATGATATATTCTCTGGTTATCTTCTTATAAAAGGCTGTTGACAAAATAAGCAATAGATCAAGCCATGTGTGAAACTATAGAGATCCATTTCAAAGCAGATATTATATTGGCTATGAAGCAGTCAAACATTAGATAAGGGCATCTAATTGGTATGAATTTACTAGGAGCCATAACTGAAATTTCTGGAAAAATATTTGACTTGTTTTTATGATTTAATATTTATATATTATTATGGTGATAAGAAGGGAATTGAAATGTGTGGTCAGACTTTAACCTACAGTCAATTGGTGGAATACATTATTGACTTTATTATTTAAATTAGGTTATAAAAGTCCAAACCTAATACTAATAATTTGTCTTACTAATATATGATGGAAATCGTTGGTTTGGAAACTTCCCAATAGTTCACAACTGATGGGCATTATGTTTAGAATCTCCTTTCGTCTAGACGTAAAGCTTCCGCCTAATATTATAACTAGCCAATGCGACTAACTCATGTGAAAAAATTTAATTTAAATGATATATAAAAGTTAAATTAATTTAAAAATGGATAGAATTTAATAGAACGTGATTTGGTTTTTTGCTGTGTTAGATTTTTGATATTTTACTTCTCTCAATTTAAAATTTTACAATTAATTTAAATGATATATAAAAGTTAAATTAATTTTAAAATGCATAGAATTTAATAGAACGTGATTTGATTTTTTGGTGTCTTAGATTTTTTATATTTTACTTCTCTTAACTAGAAAAGTACAAAATGCATCTAGCAAAAAGTCCAAAATCAAAATCAACGTGTTGATTTAAAAATATATAAGATAAAGCAAAAATATGTACAAATGATTAATCTCAATGATATTTGTAAGTCAAGTAAGTTCTTTATTGGAATTCATGTGTTCAAAACAAAAAATTTATTTGTTTTACTTAGTATTTTATCTTTCTCTATGTGAGGTCAATTACTAAAGATTCAGTATTGCATACACACATAGAACTTAACACTTTGTATATTTGCGTAATACACATACCACAAAATAGTTGGGAGCATGTAGGTAGCCTGTTAAGTTGTGTTTTGTCTCTACATTGTTTTTAACTCATAAAGGGTATTTGGGGAAAACTACTTCAGATATTTTTTAAATGAAAAATGGCTTTTTTGGGAGCACGTCATGTGCTTGTAGAGAGAGCAGCGACGAAGGGGTGTCAGCGAGGCTAGTAGCTTTTACCCTCGCTAATGTGTTCAATGAGGGCTTGCTGATGGCTCGTCGCCAATTCGACGAGGTGTCAATGAGCTCACCAAGAAGCTCAAAGTTTTATATAAATACCTCCTATAATTTTGATTTTTTTGATTAAGTAGAAAAAATGGGGAAACTCTAGTAATTTAAAACTTGGTATTTCAATGAGGAAATTATTTTATAACTTCTAGATCATTAATATGAATATGCTGAGTGTGTTTTCATATTAATCATTCGTTGATGAGAGTTTAAGATTTTATAACAATGATACAAACGAAAAGATTTTTGCAAAAAACACGTTTTTGGGTGGATAGAAAAATGATTTAAACACCAAGATTTAGATTTGTATGCTAGGTACATATGCATGAGATTTGTCATAGCCCTAAGTTTTTCACTATATTGACTGTCAGTGATTGTATCACACTACATGATGGTAAGGCTTTAGAGGAGAGTCAGGTTTGTTGGTGGATCACATTATTATGGAGATAGCAAATGAGGGTACTTAGGTGCATTTGAGAGTGGCTCCAACCAATAAAGGTAATAGCATATATTTACAAGTTGTAAACTATAGATTTGCTTATTAGTGAATTACTTATTGCCAAGTGGTTTTCTTAAGCAACTCATGAATGTTACCACATAAGGAAAATACTATATAGGTATAGCACATTATATTGCCGTGCATGTATGATCTATTGTGCTGCTAGTACAATTAGAATTCTATCTAAGTAGGTACCAATTTATAAGGATCGGATTGTGACGGGAAAGTGTTTCTTTCTTTACTATTTTCCTGTTATTGCATGCTTTTGTATTCTATTGTGATAATTTATTTTGGCTATTTCTTTTCTATTTATTTGTTGCTTGTTAATTTGTCTGCTTGTTTATTTTTTTGTTATTTGTGTAAGAGGCATGAGTCCTAACGTGTTAGTATCACTGCATCGAGTCTTGGACTCTCTCAATTGATATTAGAGCAGATACACCCTATTGGGCTTAACTGCTCTAGTATTGATTATTTCTTTCCCTCTCATGTGTTTCTCTCTTAATTTCTTAAATGATGTCTGGTGTTAGAGAAGTTGTTACTAGACCTCATCAATTTAATGGCAAAAGTTATGCCTACTAAAGATCTCAAATGTGTTCTTATCTAAGATCTAATAATGCATTTATTTTGTAGTTGATTGAACATGGTTGGAATGTTCCCTTTAAAACTCTTCAAGATGGTGTAGTGGAGCCAAAGAGGTTTAATGGTTGGAATGAAGATGAATTTTGTACAATTGACCACAATTGGAAAGGGTTCTGTGCTATTTTTCAAGTTGTACTTCCTATTGATGCTAAAATTATTTAAAATTTCAAACGTTTGAAAAAGGCTTGCGACTTTCTAAGATAAGTATGACAATGATGTCTATTGTAATATCAAAGATTGTACCTTCAATATAGAAGTTGGTACTTTAGGGTGTTATACTTTTATGACTTCTTATTCCAAGGAGGTTGTTTCCAAGTCTACTCACTAGGCTGATACTGAAAGTGATGATGACGAATTCTCTCTTATCGAGGCATATGAACAACTGGTCTATGAGCCATTGAAATTAAAGAGAACCTTAGCTAAGATTGATCTTACTCAAAAGGAAAAGGATAAAGATTACTTGAACTCGTCGTCTTCTTAAAATTAACCTTGATGGTGAAAAGATAGTTGAAGACTTAAAAATGAGATTGTATAATTATATTACGTCATTTCAAGTTCTTCTTTGTCATAATGAGAAGTATTTTACTTCCATTGGAAATCTTGAAAGGTCTATTAAACATGTATAATTAAAAAGATCTTCCACATTGATCGTTTTGGACTCCTATTCTCATGACTTGAAAGATGCTACTAAGTTAGAGCATGATCTTTTCATTATTGAAAGGTTAAACTGCTTTTGAAGTACCTAAACTTAGGTCCATTCTACATAAAAGTACTCGGAGTATTTTTCTCTACAGAAAGGTGCCTATACTGTTATTTTGTTTACACATAAGTATCAATTTGAGATTAAGGCTTGTCATGTAAGATAATTAATATTTATTAGCTTGCGTGGCAAGTATTAAATTTTAACACGTGGAAAAATTACTTGACATGTCAAGACTTAATCCTTAAAAGGTACTTATGTGTAAACAAAATAAAATTATGGGAATCTTTCTATAAAAAAAAATATTTTGAGTACCTTTATGTAAAATAGGCCTAAGTTTAGG
This sequence comes from Elaeagnus macrophylla, assembly GCA_029378325.1. Lineage (NCBI taxonomy): Eukaryota > Viridiplantae > Streptophyta > Magnoliopsida > Rosales > Elaeagnaceae > Elaeagnus > Elaeagnus macrophylla. Next base: position 49,118,616 of record CM055640.1, on the reverse strand, counting down.
TACCTTAGAAACTGTTTACCCTTCTTGAAAATGAGAAAGTCTGGCTTGAGTCCTTGTTCGATGATAGAGATGTCGAGATGATGGATCTCAAAAGCAAATTTAAGGTTGAATTAAACAAAGTTAAACTTCTTGAAGGTTGTATATTGGATAAAGATAAAATGGTTGAATCTTTTTTAGTGAACAACTTGAACTGGAGAAGAAATTTTTTGAAACCAAAGAAAGTATTCGTAAGTTGTCTCTTGGAGCTCAACATCTTGATGAGATGTTAAAAACTAAAAAACCTCATAGTGATAGAAGAGGATGAACAAAGTACTACTCTCTCTCCTCCTCAATTTGTTCGTGGCTAATGCAAATAAAGCTTCCCCTCTTCCTAAAAGTTCTTCCAAGATTCTTAGTCTAAATTATGTCTCACCTTCTCACTCTTCTAATGATGATTCTTTTGATTTTCACTCTCTTTCTCGTACCTAGAGTGTGAGTTCTCAATCTAATCATGACGTCCTAATTTTTATTGAAGATTTGTTGATTTGGTCTCTCTTACAAATGAGGTTGTCTCATTGCAAAATGAAGTTGTTCTCTACTTAGAAGAACTCAAGTCCTCCATAGATACTCTCAACCCTTCACTAGACCACAGTTGCAATGTTGTTCATACTGCTTTAAAAGCCCAAGCTTCTGAACTTTAATATTTTGATAGTATTTGTTCCAGACACATGACAAGAGATAAGTCTTTCTTTACTAGCATTGAACTAGATGAATGGTCTATTACCTTTGTAGATGGTAGCAAAGCTAAGATTCGCAAAAAATGTACCATTCATACGCCAAAGATTTTGAAACTTAAAGATTTCTTTGTTGATGACTTAAATCAAACCTTATCATCATTATTCAAATATGTGATGATGTGTATTGTAAAGTTATATGATAAAAAGTGTAATGTGTATGATGACTCAGAAAGTATCATTGTCAAGGGCACTGTATCATATGATAATTGTTATTGTGTTGGTTCTTCTCCTTCTCTCCTTTGAAATAGAATTAGCATGAGTACAGAAGAATTATGCCATCAAAGACTTGGACACGATAACTACAAGATGCTAAAGAAGATTTCAAAGTTTGAGATTGTGAGAGGTCTTTTAAAGATCACATCTCAACTAGAGCATGTGTGTGGTCCTTTCCAGTTGGGAAAGCAGAGCAAAAGTCAGCCTAAAAAGAATCAATATTTCTCTAATTCTAGACATCTAGACTTGCATCATATGGACTTGATAGGACTAATACGTGTTGCTAGCATTGGAGGTAGAAAGTATATCATGACTGTTGTTGATGACTTTTCTAGATGTTCTTGGGTAATGTTTTTTTGTGAGACGTCATAAGTGTTAGAAAACTTTGCATACTTATGTATCAAACTATAGAATGAGAAAATAGAATCTATTGGAAATAAAATAAGGATAAGAAGTGATCATGGAAAGGAAAATGAGAATTCTGACTTTCAAACTTTTTGTGATGATCATGGCATCCAACACGAGTTTTTTCTCCCAATACTCCTCAGTAGAATGGTTTTGTTAAAAAAAGAAAAAAGAACAGTGTTGTTCAAGAGTGGGATAGAGTCATGCTTGCTGGCAACAATCTAGCAAAGAATTATGGTCAGAGGCTATTAGTATAGTTTTCTATATGTTAAATTGTTGCTTCTTGAGGCCAGGTACTAGGCAGTCCTTTTATGAACTTTTTTCACAACAAAAGGCCAAACGTGAAACACCATAGAGTGTTTGGGAGCACTTATTGTATTCTCATAGATCAATATAATTTAGACAAGTTTGAAGACAAGACTAATTTGGGAATCTTTTTGGGCTACTCTTTTAACAATTGAGCTTACAGAGTTCTTAATTTAAGAACTTAAACATTCTTGTAATAAATCAATGTGGTAATTGATGACTCCAAAACTACAAAGTTGATTGATACTGAGGACAACGAGGTCTTCAAAAATTGGGGTTTTGTTGAGGTTAGTATGCCTGATAAGGATGGTTCTATTAATGATTTGACTACTGAGTCTCGACAGATTGAAGAGAATAAAGACAAGAATGCTTCTATTCCAAAATGGACGAAGGGTGCTCATTCTTCTCACAACATCATTGGCTATGCTGAAGTTGGAGTTAAAACTAGACATCAAGTGCAAAAGAGTTAAAACTAGATATCAAGTGCAGAAGACCTTGAACTACTTATGTTTCACTTCTACCATTCTTCCTAAGAATATTAAGGAAGCTCTGAAGGACGTACAGTAGGTCAACTCCATGCAGGAGGAACTTTTACAGCTTCAAGGAAATGACGTCTGGTATCTTGTGCCAAGAGAAGTTGACAAATATGTCATTGGAACCAAATTGTTATATAAGTGATTCGTTTATGAGAGTTTGTGTTTCCATATTAGTGACTCATTGATGAGTGATAACTCTACGAAAATAGAGTTATTATATCATTTTCATACTTAATATCAACTTGTCTAATTGAATAAATAATATGTTTTGGGTTAAAATATTAAAATAATATATTCTTTGGGTCAAATAGTAAAAATAGATGAAAATATAATTTTTAAGAATTTTTTAATCAGGTGGATGCATATAAAAAGTATCCAAAATGCCCTTAAAAATATCTAGACAAATGTGGATGCCAATTGGGCGCCACTCAACCCATTTCAAAGAATCAATGAGCGCCGGGTGTAGTATTGTTTGTTCCATGTCTTGAATGCTTTAGAAATAGTTTCTCAAAGATTCAATGAGCTTCGGGTGTAGTATCTATGAAAATAGAGTTATTATATAATTTTCATACTTAATATCAACTTGTCTAATTGAATAAATAATATTTTTTTGGTTAAAATATTAAAATAAAATAAGTTTTGGGTCAAATAGTAAAAATGGATGAAAAAATAATTTTTGAAATTTTTTTTATTCATTTTTTAATCAGGTGGATGCATATAAAAGTATCCAGAATGCCTTTAAAAATATCTAGACAAACATGGATGCTAGTTGGGCTCCACGCAAGCACATCAAAAGAATCAATGAGCGTCGGGTGTAGTATTGTTTGTTCCATGTCTCGAATGCTTTAGAAATAGTTTGTCAAAGATTTCTAGTCAGCTCGACACATGTCAACACGATGTTTATTTCTAAAATCGTCAAATCGTTCACTTGTCACGCCACACCAGAAACGCCAGCTAATTGCAGAGTGCCATGTGGTGCTTGCTCAAGAGACCGGTCCACATAAGCATCCCGTAACGAGCCACATGTAGCACGGGCATAGCTCTCGTGTTTTCTCTGTGCCACGTGTCGCGCACCAGTTTGTCCCGCCAGCTCTCTTTGCCACATGTCTTGATCCTATTAGCCAGCGCTTGTTTTTATCTCATTTTTATGTCAGGCTTTATTTTTTTCAGATGATCCAATAGCCAAAAATTGATCTGAGTATTTTAGACCTATTTTATCTCCTTTGCACGAAATTTTAGCAACCCATTTACCACTTTTTACCCTTTTCCACTCCATACACTTCTATATCCATTCTCCATCCATTTTATCACTCCATTCACCATTTTTAACTACCAAAATACTATTTTTAATCTTTCTTTTTAGATTTCTCTACGCCTTTCATGGAGATTTTAGAGAAAAAAAGAGCAAAAGGAGCACTTAGAGCATAGAATTTGACCAACTCTTATGGTTTCTCCTTTTTCTTTTTCTCTTTTTGTTTCTTTTTATTTTTAATGTTAAATTCTCTAAGATTTTGTGTACAAATATTTATGGAATAGTTTATAGCTCTAGGGATTCAATATAACCCATTTTATGAACATAATTTATGCTATTAATTTAATATATTGTGAGTGTTTGATTTATCTAATTTAATGTGCTTAATGCTCCTATTTAAATTGGTCATTTAATTAATTGATTTGTTAATTTTGTGCACAATTAAAAAATTAGTATAAAATTGTGAACATGCATTAAATTGGCACATGTGTAACGGGGAAGAAATTTTCATTATTATTCATGTAATCACTTTTAAACTTTAGGTACTTAATGACCCATGTATGGTTAGATGGCAATAGACGTGTGGACTAGGTTTATATAGATTAGAATTAACATGACCATAGATATGTGAGTCATAATTACTTGAGTAGAGTTTGATTAATAATTCATGCATTTTAATTTACTATTAATGAAACATAGAAAATCTTGGGAGTATGATGGGGGAAGTTAAATTCTTAGACTTTTCTTTATTGTGTAGTAAATCTATTTTTTTATTTCTTTAATTAGTTTAGTTTCGTTATTTTGCCATTCATTTTCAATAGTTCAAATAGAAAAAAATATATATATTTCGGTATTTAGTCATAGTACATGCCTTAATAAGTTTCTCGTGGGTAAGACAACCCATGTATTTACGAAATTCGTGCCAATGAGAATTTGAGATTATGTATTAGTGATATGAGAAAAAAAAAAACATTTTTGTGAAAAATGTGTTTTTGGGTGGGTTAATTAAAATAAATTAAATATCAAGACTTAGAGTTATATGTTAGGTACATGTGCAATGGGATTTTTCGTAACCATAGGTTTTTCATTATATTGGCCATCAGTGATTGTAACACACTACATGATAATAGGGCTTTGGAGGATATCTAAATTCGTTAGCGGACTGCAGTTGCTATGCAGACAGCAGACGAGAGCAACTTAAGCGCAGTTGAGTGTGAACCGATGGAGGTATTAGCAAATATTATAAGTTGTAAATTGTCAATTTCTTTATTAGTGAATTGCTTACTGCAAAATAGTTGCCTTAAGCAACTAGTAGATATTACCACATAAGGATGATATCAATGTGTGTTTACAATATTATATTGTTGTGCATGTATGATACTTTGTGTTGTTAGTACAATCAAAATTCTATCTAAGTATGTACTAACATATAAGGATTTGATTGTGATTGAAAAGTGTTTCATTCTTTATTGTTGTCCTACTATTGCATGCTTTTATATTATATTGTGATAATTTATTCTAGCTGTTTCTTTCCTGCCTGTGCTTGTTAAATTATATGCTTGTTATTTTTCGCTACTTGTATGAGAGGTATGTTTCCTAAGAAGTTAGTATCACCTTTCCACTGTTGTGCATCAGGTCTCAAACTCTCTCATTCAATGATTTTTGCAACCCTAAAAGTTATTAATTAAATATAGCTTCAATTAACACTCAAAACACTTAACTTTTACATTTATCCACACAATTTTATACTTGGAAGCATGACCTATGGTTGCACAATACATTTCAAAGTAAAACATAAAGGATAGAATTACTTTGATAAAATTTTGATTATCTGCAAGGTATGTATTAATACCACAATACATTCAATTTAAATAACATTCAAAATTAAGAGAAGAAAATGTAAAGAATATTAAAATCTTCAAAACATTGAATGCACTATGAAATTATTGAAATTCTAAAATAAGAGTGTCTCTTTTTATGACTTTTTTAATCAAATTTTATGAATTACAATTTTTTAATTATACTAAATTAGCAAATAAGTAAGAGACTTTCAATTTCATCTTTTTAGTTCCGTTATAATATACAATTATTATAATATTTATGAATCTTTTGGTTTGTTTTTTTTTTTTTTTTTATAATTATCAGTTTTATTAAGTCTTTCACATATAATGAAATATTATAGCAAAAAAATTAATATTTTAAGAGTCTTTTGATTTTTCATTTTAATTATTCCTTTAAGAGAAAATAATAAAATTTGAATTTATTCACATAGAATCAATTATTTTAGGAGTCCTTTTAATTTTTTCTTTTAATTTTCTCACAAAAGATAATTAATACATACATATAATCAATTATATTTTATATCAAATATAATTTAGAAAATAAATTAAATTTAACACATATTTATGAGACTTTTAGTTTCCTATTTTAATTTCGTAATAATAAGCAACAATTATAATGTTCATAAGTCATTTAATTTCTTTGTAATTATAATTTCATTAACTTTTTTACTTAAAATAAATTATTTCATCCAAGAAAACCAAATATTTTAGAAATATTTTGGTTTTTAATTTGTATTCTTCCACGAAAAGATAAATAAATTTAATACATATAATTAATTATTTTTGAAAGTGTACTTTGTAAGAATGTTTGTGTTTCTTAATGAATGAAAGTTCGGTTATAAAACATTTAACACATATTTAAGAAATGTTTTTTTTTTCCTTTAATTTCGTTATAATAAATAATAATTATAATAATTAATGGCCTTTTTATTTTTCCTTTTTAAATTTCCAATAAGAGAGAATTAATAACATTTAAATTTATTCAAATAAAATGTTAAGAGTTTTGGTTTTTTCCTTTTAATTTCCCAATAAAAAATAATTAATACATATATTCAATTATATTTTAGATGAAGAATAATTTAGAAAAAAATTAAAATTTAACATATATTTAGGTGACTTTTAATTATCTCTATTAATTTCTTAATAATAAGTAACTATTATAATATTCAGAGTCTTTTAGTTATTTTTGTACTTATCATTCCATTGACTTTACATATAATTAAATATTTCATAAAAAAAATATTTTAGTTTTCTCTTTTAATTCTTCTAACTAATACATAAAATTAATTGTTTAATTTAGAAAATAAATTATAACTTAACACATATTTTGGAGATTTTTAGTTTTCTCTTTTAATTTTTTAATAATAAATAATTATTATAATGGTCAGGAGTATTTTGATTTTTTCTTCTTAAATTTTTATTAAGAGAAAATTTATAAATTTCAAATTTATTCACATAGAATTAACTATTTTAGGAGTATTTTGATTTTTCCTTTTAATTTCCCAATAAAAAATAATTAATACGTACTCTCAATTATTTTTATAATAAATATAATTTAGAAAATAAATTAACTAAAATTAATTTATAGTTGAATATATTATATGAGAAAATAAATTAATCCTTACAATAAACATCACAAATCAAAATATGATATGTTACTTATGGGACTAGGATTATCATTTCTATATGAAACTGAAAACTCACGTATTTATAATGTTTACTTATTTATTATTTATTATTTATAAGATTATAATATAAGATAAAATGAGTATAGAACGTTAGGAATTCTATAACTTATATAAGTTGAGCATAAAAGTTATGTATCTTTTTAGTAGATTATATATACTTTGTTGTCATAAAATTAACAATAAAGTTTAATTTTAATCATTGACTAAGATATTTGATAGATATTGTCATGTGCTCGTCATATAACTAAATTTATAAGTTTATTTCTAGTAATGTGTATCACTGTAATAATTTTAATAAATATTACATTCTAGAAATATTCTTATAAATTTATTAACTCGTCTACAATGATAAAATTTTAATATTAATTTTGTAAAAATATCATGACTTGCTAAAACGCAACAAATTTTTGCACTTTACTTGTAAAATCCCATCACCCTATTATAATTTATTACTCCAAATAGGAACAGTGAATTACCTAAATAAACAAGTTTAATCATCATAATGCTTTTATACCTAAATAACAAATATATTGATCCAAACGTACAGTTTGGATATAACTTAAGTATTAAAATTATAATTTTGCCCTCGTCTTCAACTACAATACAGTTACGCGAGCTCACGCCTCACATCCAGTTACTTTCATTGCCTCCATCACGTTCAGCTTTTTCTCTCACTCTCACGCTCACGCTTCTCGCTCATCGCCAAAGCAGCCAAACTCATCCCCTCACGCAACAAACATAATCAGCGCAAACCAAAAACGCCTCTATTACACACTAACAAGGCTGAGTTCGTTCATCCATGGATTCCACCATAACAGTTCTTTCAAACCAAAGAGACTTTACTACAAAAAGTAAGTGTTATATTCTTTTTCTAAAACTGATTACTCTTAACTGAAACTGATTACATTGATTATTCTTATCTGGCATTGCATTTGCTTAATTAAAATAAGAAAAAATTATATTCATGTTCTGCAATTGTTATCAACTTGAGAATCAACTTAATCATGATACATGTCGGTAAATTAAGTCGATGAGCATCGAAAACAATTTAGTTCGACTATTAATAGTTTGTGACTATTAACCACTGCTGATTTGCTTCTATTTCTTGCTGATCTTTATGCATCTGTATTGTAGTGTTTGTATGTTCTTATTGTTTTAGAAAGCTATGAAAGTCATGTGTATGTACAGGTTACATACAATATTAATGTCTATGTACAGGTTACATATAACATAAAATGTTTATGTACACATTACATTATTAATATCTCTATAACTGTTTTGTACTACTAATTTTTAGTCATGTATTTTTTTTCTGTTTAGTTCTTCCTGACTCTTGTGGATCTTTATGCATTTGCATGGTAGTGTTTCTATGTTTTTTTCTGTTTTGAAAATCTATAGAACTGATGTGTATGTACAGGTTACATACAACATAAAATGTTTATGTACTCATTACATTATTAATACCTCTATAACTGTTTTGTACTACTAATTTTTAGTCATGTATTTTTTTGCTGTTAGTTCTTCCTGACTCTTGTGGATCTTTATGCATTTGCATGGTAGTGTTTATATATTTTTTTCTGTTTTGAAAATCTATACAACTGATGTGTAAGTATAGGTTACATACAAAACTAATGTGTATGTACAGGTGATGAGTGCTCGAAAAGCACTAATATTTCGTGATTAATTGTGCTTAATTGTTTGATATATAGATTTATTATTATTGTTTATTCAATTAATTTCATAAATCTATCCATTCGGAGTCACGGGTATATTTTAGTGTATTTCAAGTGTTTTTAGCGTCAAATGAGTCAAATAATGAAAACACGCAAAGATGGAACACTTACGGCGCTCGGATCACGAGTTACGGGCTAAACAAGACAAATATGTAAGCCTTACATAACGAGCCATCACATATGTAAGGGGGTACATGTGAAGAAACTGAAGAAAAAGCGCGCCGCGGCGAGGAAAAGTCATGCCGGGGCGGGGAGCTCTCGGGTTTTTACACAATTTCCAGAATTTATTCCGAAACACTTAATCGAAGCTTCAATTTAGTGACTTAGTCATAGCATTAATTTGATTGGCATATTTTTCCTTGCGCATAATTTGATTACTATTTGATTTACCCCCGCCAAAGGCAATTAATTAGTTAATCAATAAAGAGACCTACCCCCGCCAAAAGGAGTCTCGTAATTAAAAGGAAAGCCGGTAGTTTAGTTTATATTGAACGTTCATGTTATCTCACCATACCTTTTCGATGCAAGCATGGTCAACCAAGCTAAACGTCCATACATCCTCCATTGATATTTGAATTGATTGTTTGCTTGTGATCTTGTTTTCGTTTGATTGTCGTATGATTGTTCTCGTTACAAAAACAAACAATATTTTTACAGTTTTAGTAGCCTTAGGATTCTAGTTACTTAGAGTTTTAGTTTTACTAGAACTCTATTTAATTAGTGTTTTATTTTTATTGGAACTCTATTTAGATTAAGAAGATAGTTATTTAAGACCACTGCAATTCCTTGAGAGACCGACCTTAGAAGTTGCTTATCACTTTACTACGAGTGATTTGTACACTTGCGAGTACACATTTTAACACATCAAGTTTTTGGCGCCGCTGCCGGGGAATTGGCGTTTTGAATAATTTTCTTTTTAACTTTTTAGAGTTTCTTAATTATTTTTATTTGTTTGTTTATTTTATTTGTTATCTTTTATTTGTTTATTTATTTTATTTTTATTTTTACTTTTATTTTATTCAAAAAAAAAATAGTGCTTTTAATTGCTTAATCTGTGGTGCTTTGATTTCTCTGTTGTTTTTGTTAGTTTTTGAAAGGTACCGTTCATCAACAACATCAACAAATTTTAAAATGCACCTAATCAGGCTGGATACTGAAATCCATGAGCCAATACAAGGCCTTTTGAAGAGCTACATGATATGACAGACATGGAGGTATGTAGCATTTGTGGTTTTACATGGGCATTATGCTAATGTTTGCACTTTTGCAGGTGATTACTATACATCCACTAATTCAAACTTTGATCTTAATGAGGGATGTCACCCACCTTGGAATGATCCCTATTTTAGTACCTATAATCCTGAGTGGGAAAATCATCATAATTCTTCATGGCAAGCAAACTCGACCCCACCTTATGCCCAATACAACATGCAAAGCTCAAATTTTCAACCATATGACCCACCTTATGCACAATACCAAATGCAAAGCTCAAGTTTTCATCCATATCCATCTAGGGCCACCTTTGAAGAGAGCTTGAATTCTTTCATACAAGGAAGTAGAGATTCTAAGCCAACCTTAGAAGAAACCTTGAATTCTTTCATACAATCTACTAATGAAAGGATGGAGTCTATGGAGGCATCAATGAAAAGAATAGAAATGCAAGTTGGGAAATTAGCGGAACAAATTCAAAAACAAGAAGAGTTGCCCACTCAGATTGAGCAAGTGAAGGATGACACAATCCTTCAAAGTGGTAAAAATTTTGAAAATATTTATTTTCCTGAAACGTTTGATGATTTACCACTTTGTGTAGAAAATACAGATGGGGAGCAAGCAATTCTCAAAGAATGTCAAGCTAAGGAATATCAAATTCCACAAACTTCTATGGAGAACAAGGAGGAATTATCTTCACCTCCCATGCCACACAAGGCACCTAAGACTTGGACATTCCCAAATTATTTTCCATACTACTTCCACGAAAAAGTGTGTGTTGTGCTTCATAGGAAACAACTACCGAGATGGAAGGACAAGCTTAATGACATATTAGCTCGAAAAATTGATATCACACACTTCAAGATCTTTGATGATGGTGGATAGAAACGAATTAGCCACGTCTTGCTAAGACGTTAAACTAAGCCTTTAATGGGAGGCACCCATTCGGTATCGTATCTCTTTCGTTGTTTTTATTTCTTTTATTTCTTTTATCGTATTTTTATTATTTTTTTTGGATTGTTTAACTTAGCTTAATGTTTTTCTGTTTTCATCTGACTTAGTTATAATCTAAAATTGGGTTTGAGTTTGAATTGTGTTGCATACACTTTGAGGTTCAATATATGTTCATACACATAAATTCTTCATGAGAAAAGCGAGGAACAGTGAACCGGAGCATAACGAGTAATGACACAATCTCATACGAAAGGGGGGTAACTTCTCACACTTTTTTCTTATTTCTTTTGTTCTTCTTTTTCAACATTGAGGACAATGCAGAAATTAGGTTGGGGGTGGGAAGAATATTCCATGAGCATGAAATATGACCAATTTTAAATTTTTAACTTTTGTCACTTGAATTGTTTTAGGTTAGTGTCGTGTTTACTTGAGTCAATCCGGAAATCTATGATATTAACATGATTGTAATGACGATGACATGTGAGAGATGTTGGACTTTTACCTAAGCAACGAAGCACATAAATGTTAGATTCATCTAATTTGAGGATTTTGTGGTACATGTGGTAGTTTGCATGGTTAGTATAGCTATTTTGATTTGTGGAATGTATGCATGTTCATGATATGTTTTAAGTCTCAACAAGCTCTAGAACCCATTTGAAAACAAATTGAAGCGAAATAATAGAAACAAATGCCACCTAGAAAGTGATTTAGGCCATCCTTGGACCGTTTGGACTTTTCAAGCCTCCCCGTATTATTGTTATCCATAGTATACCCTTGAACTCAACATTGACATATATTGTATTACCCTTAGTGATAAGAGTACTCAATATAATATTTGATTTTCATGAGCAATTATGTTGAATTTATCTTGCTTCATCATAAAAAAAAAAAAAAAAAATGATGATGATGATGGTTAAAAAAATAAGCAAGAAAAATAAAGAAAGAGAATCAAGCAAAAAAATCCAAGGGACATATGGAATTTATAGGAGGATGAAAAAGAACACTTGGTGGAAAAAGTTGAAAATAAGTTTGTGACATAAAAAGTACTCTTGTCCTATCGAAAACATCATTTTCGTACTTTCATAATCACACACCTAACCACAACTTTACAAGCCTAATGAAGTCCTATTGATTCTAGGTAGTTTGATTTCTATATTAGCAGAGATGAGTTTGAAAAATGAGCATATGGAGTTTGCAAGTGCAAAATTCACATTAATATTTTACTTGCACATTTATGAGATATTGAAATATAACCTATGAATATCATGCATGACACGATCAGATATTATAACTAACGGGTTTGTGGTTTGATTGGTTGTTCAAAATTCGATTACCATGATGAGTTTGATGTTTGGACTGTTTTTGAGCTTAGGTGATGTTTAACTATTTCATGTATCATTCGTTGTTAACAATTTTTGAGATGTATGCATGGATTGATTCAAGTATGTTTTGAGTCTTTATTTATTTTTGTTAGTTACGATGTTTGCGGGTATCATCACTGGAAACCCTCACGAGACTATAACTCGTCCACTAGGGCCACCTAGGGGTTTAAAGGCTTGTTGCATATGCTAAATGCAACCGTGACAATCTACGGAAGTGATTTAGGTTAGCTTAGTTTATTTTATTTGTTTTTATTTTAGTTTTTAGATCGCTTCACTTGCTAGAGACTAGCAAGAAGCTGGTTGGGGGTTGTGATGAGTGCTCGAAAAGCACTAATAATGAAAACACGCAAAGACGGAACACTTACGGCGCTCGGATCACGAGTTACAGGCTAAACGAGACAAATATGTAAGCCTTACATAACGAGCCATCACATATGTAAGGGGGTACATGTGAAGAAACTGAAGACAAAGCGCGCCGCGGCGAGGAAAAGTCATGCCGCGGCGGGGAGCTCTCAGGTTTTTACACAATTTCCAGAATTTGTGTTGCGCCGCGGCGGGGAAAATGCATGCCGCGGCGGGCCTATTCCTAATGCAATCAGGAATCCCTTACATTTATAAATACCCCCTTAGACCCCCTTTACAATGGAACACGACCAATTCGTACACAACTCTTATTTTTCACAATTTTGCGACCCAAACACTACATTCAATCAGTTTTGAGAGCGTTGCCACACTCTAAGAATCAAGCAAAAAAATCCAAGGGACATATGGAATTTATAGGAGGATGAAAAAGAACACTTGGTGGAAAAAGTTGAAAATAAGTTTGTGACATAAAAAGTACTCTTGTCCTATCGAAAACATCATTTTCGTACTTTCATAATCACACACCTAACCACAACTTTACAAGCCTAATGAAGTCCTATTGATTCTAGGTAGTTTGATTTCTATATTAGTAGAGATGAGTTTGAAAAATGAGCATATGGAGTTTGCAAGTGCAAAATTCACATTAATATTTTACTTGCACATTTATGAGATATTGAAATATAACCTATGAATATCATGCATGACACGATCAGATAGTATAACTAACGGGTTTGTGGTTTGATTGGTTGTTCAAAATTCGATTACCATGATGAGTTTGATGTTTGGACTGTTTTTGAGCTTAGGTGATGTTTAACTATTTCATGTATCATTCGTTGTTAACAATTTTTGAGATGTATGCATGGATTGATTCAAGTATGTTTTGAGTCTTTATTTATTTTTGTTAGTTACGATGTTTGCGGGTATCATCACTGGAAACCCTCACGAGACTATAACTCGTCCACTAGGGCCACCTAGGGGTTTAAAGGCTTGTTGCATATGCTAAATGCAACCGTGACAATCTACGGAAGTGATTTAGGTTAGCTTAGTTTATTTTATTTGTTTTTATTTTAGTTTTTAGATCGCTTCACTTGCTAGAGACTAGCAAGAAGCTGGTTGGGGGTTGTGATGAGTGCTCGAAAAGCACTAATAATGAAAACACGCAAAGACGGAACACTTACGGCGCTCGGATCACGAGTTACGGGCTAAACGAGACAAATATGTAAGCCTTACATAACGAGCCATCACATATGTAAGGGGGTACATGTGAAGAAACTGAAGACAAAGCGCGCCGCGGCGAGGAAAAGTCATGCCGCGGCGGGGAGCTCTCAGGTTTTTACACAATTTCCAGAATTTGTGTTGCGCCGCGGCGGGGAAAATGCATGCCGCGGCGCGCCTATTCCTAATGCAATCAGGAATCCCTTACATTTATAAATACCCCCTTAGACCCCATTTACAATGGAACACGACCAATTCGTACACAACTCTTATTTTTCACAATTTTGCGACCCAAACACTACATTCAATCAGTTTTGAGAGCGTTGCCACACTCTAACGAAGCGAGAGACAGTATTCTAAGGATTCAAGGAAGCCAACGACGATCGAAGATAAAGCTTACGGAGAAGAACGCTATCCAATCCATAAGCGGTATTTAGATCTAGGATTTTCTTGTTGTTATAGAATTAATTCCTCTTCTCTTTTTGTTAAAGTGTATGATCATATTTTATTTATCTATGAATATTAATATGAACATGTCTGGCTAATTTTATTATGGATGTTTAGTTTGTGTTGCCATGTTTGCTAGAATTGTGTATGGTGTATTTTATTGATTTGAAATAAACGAATTACTTTTTGATTAAGAGCATGTTTAGATATTTAATTATGAATTATCATGGGCCCATTTGATGTTCGTAGTTAGGTTGAAAAATCTGAGAATTTAGTTATAGGAACGTTACCTTAACTTTATTCCGAAACACTTAATCGAAGCTTCAATTTAGTGACTTAGTCATAGCATTAATTTGATTGGCATATTTTTCCTTGCGCATAATTTGATTACTATTTGATTTACCCCCGCCAAAGGCAATTAATTAGTTAATCAATAAAGAGACCTACCCCCGCCAAAAGGAGTCTCGTAATTAAAAGGAAAGCCGGTAGTTTAGTTTATATTGAACGTTCATGTTATCTCACCATACCTTTTCGATGCAAGCATGGTCAACCAAGCTAAACGTCCATACATCCTCCATTGATATTTGAATTGATTGTTTGCTTGCGATCTTGTTTTCGTTTGATTGTCGTATGATTGTTCTCGTTACAAAAACAAACAACATTTTTACAGTTTTAGTAGCCTTAGGATTCTAGTTACTTAGAGTTTTAGTTTTACTAGAACTCTATTTAATTAGTGTTTTATTTTTATTGGAACTCTATTTAGATTAAGAAGATAGTTATTTAAGACCACTGCAATTCCTTGAGAGACCGACCTTAGAAGTTGCTTATCACTTTACTACGAGTGATTTGTACACTTGCGAGTACACATTTTAACACATCAAGTTTTTGGCGCCGCTGCCGGGGAATTGGCGTTTTGAATAATTTTCTTTTTAACTTTTTAGAGTTTCTTAATTATTTTTATTTGTTTGTTTATTTTATTTGTTATCTTTTATTTGTTTATTTATTTTATTTTTATTTTATTCAAAAAAAAAATAGTGCTTTTAATTGCTTAATCTGTGGTGCTTTGATTTCTCTGTTGTTTTTGTTAGTTTTTGAAAGGTACCGTTCATCAACAACATCAACAAATTTTAAAATGCACCTAATCAGGCTGGATACTGAAATCCATGAGCCAATACAAGGCCTTTTGAAGAGCTGCATGATATGACAGACATGGAGGTATGTAGCATTTGTGGTTTACATGGGCATTATGCTAATGTTTGCACTTTTGCAGATATGACAGACATGGAGGTATGCACCTAATTAGTGTTTTATTTTTATTGGAACTCTATTTAGATTAAGAAGATAGTTATTTAAGACCACTGCAATTCCTTGAGAGACCGACCTTGAAAGTTGCTTATTACTTTACTACGAGTGATTCGTACACTTGCGAGTACACATTTTAACACATCAACAGGTTACATACAACATAAAATGTTTATGTACACATTTCATTATTAATACCTCTATAACTGTTTTGTACTACTAATTTTTAGTAATGTATTTTTTTGCTGTTTAGTTCTTCCTGACTCTTGTAGATCTTTATGCATTTGCATGATGATGTATGTACCCTGTACATTCACATGACCCGTAGGTTCATCAACTTCTGTTTCTTGCTGTTTTATGCATTTGCATTAAGTTTTTAAAGAAACACTACATTGTGAAATTTTAAACAATTAGATGATAGCTTAGCTAGTATAGAAACTGTTTCTTTTAAGATTAAACTACAGAAGTCATGTGAATGTACAGGTTACATACAAATTTATTTTGTATGTACCCTGTACATTCACATGACCTGTAGATTCATCTACTTTTGTTTTTTGTAAGTTTTATGTATTTGCATTAAGTTTTTAAAAATAAACATTATTGTGGAATTTTAAACAATTATAAGATGGTTTAGCTAGTGTAGAAATTGTTTCTTTTAAGATTAATCTACAGAAGTCATGTGAATGTACAGGTTACATACAAATTTATTTTGTATGTACCTTGTACATTCACATGACCTGTAAGTTCATCTGCTTCTGTTTCTTGTTGTTTTATGCATTTGCATTAAGTTTTTAAAAGAAATACTACATTGTAAAATTTTAAACAATTAGAAGTTGGTTTAGGTATTGTTGAAATTGTTTCTTAGGACCTCCATCATAATTAAACCAATTTCTATAATTGTTGTTATATTCAAAACAGAATGTAACCATTACATTCAAAACAGAATTGCAACAAAAAAGTTTATTACAATTAATCCTAGTTCTATACAGGTTGTTATATTCAGAACAGAATATAATCATTACATTCAAAATAGAATCTAACCATTACATTCAAAACAGAATCTAACCATTACATCAACTAATAATAAAAAAAATTTATAGCTTCTAAAAAGTCACTAAAATAAAAACATCTACATCAAGTAATGGTAAAAACTAATAACTCGGATCAAGCTGCCCATTGTTACGAAAAAATTGAGCACAAAATCTTTGCCTTATCTTCCAAAAAGCCAAAGACTCGATCATATCTAACGACCATCCACGAATTAAGAACTTAATAAACTTCACACACGAAACACCAAAATCATATCTACAAAAAACACAAACCAAAACGTTAGTTAACTGACAAATAACAATCAAAATACACAAAACTAACCACAACAAAATAAGGAAAAAATCATACCCATTTGTTTGTTTGGGAACACCATGAACAAGGTAGATAGGCCAAGCAATATTTGGGTCAGATACGGTACCCTCACCATAACCATGATAACCCAAGAAATGCAAAATGTGAGGGATCATAACACCTAAATGATTGCTTTTTTGTACCACATCATTTGTATTCAACGAATCAAATATTCTAATTGACTTGCTCCTAAAGTCAATCACACAACAAATCCAATGATTGTCATCTACGTTCACGGGATAATAAACAACCTCAAGTTGTTCCCAATCTACAGCCAAATAATCATTGTGACCAAATGGTCCACGTGAAGCAGCAAACTGAACTAAATAATCTGAATCTGTAAGCATAATGGTATCATTACTTGAATCTTCAACACGAGCAAGAATCCTTTTGCATTCATTCTATGTTACAACACAAAAAAAAAATTATACTTCTTCAAATACAATAAAAATCAAATAGTCTAAAAACAAATAAAACAAATAAAAACTTACACTAAAGTAAGTGTCTAAAGTAGTATACTTCTTCTGTCCAAAAGTCAACGGATATCGATCCTTCCAAGCACGAAACTCGTACAAAATAGAATCAATATGCTGCTAGGAAAAACCCAAATTAAAACTATAAAAACATAACAGAATGTAAACATTACATTAATATATACATCAGCATAATCAAAACAGCAACAACAGACAAACACTACAGTGCAAAATGCATAAAACAACAAGAAACAGAAGCATATTAACCTGCATAAATAGTGTGAATGTATAGGTTACATACAAATTTGTTTTGTATGTAACCTGTACATTCACATAACTTCCATAAGTTGTTCAAAACATTAACATACAAACAATATAACACAAATGCATTAAACAGCAAGAAACAGAAACAGTATCAAATGCAAAACGCATAAAACAGCAACAAACAGAAGCAACGTACAAAAGTCATGTGAATGTACAGGTTACATACAAATTTATTTTGTATGTAACCTATACATTCACATGTGTATAGGTTACACACACATGTACATTCTCATACATACAGTATAATACAAATGCATTAAACAACAAGAAATAGAAAAAGTTTCAATGCAAAACACATAAAACAGCAACAAACATAAGCAACCTACAGAAGTCATGTGAATGTACATGTTACATACAAGATAAATTTGTATGTAACCTGTACATTCACATGTATACAAGTTACATACAAATACATTCAGATGACTTCCATAGCATTCTAAAACAACAAGAACACATACAAATAAAAATGTTAGAACACATTAGATATAAAATAACACATACAAATATTACAACATATGAGATATAAACACAAAACTTACAATACTACTCAGCCATCCACGAGCTTTTCTTAATGATCCAAAGAATTCATTCTTGTCAGCCATAAAGTCATAATACTGAAGATGGATAAAAGCACTGAAAAACAATATCAAAACAAGTTATAAAACGTTAAAAAAAAAAACTTCAAAACAATATAAAATACTTACGGTTCACTCTTTCCATTCAACCATGTTTCAAACGTCTTTACCCACCCTTTTAGGAAGCCTTAGGTATGGAACTGCAACACACTCAAGAGACGTATCCAATTCTACAATCTCTACAACGCTCATACCATCGTTTATAGATGTCAAAGGTTGATCAATTGACAAAGGTTGATCAGTTGGGAAAGATTGAATTTCAATTCTGTCATGAGCAATACGAAGACTCTCCTTAATTGGACACAAATACAGACTACAAAAAACCTTGGAAGGTATAATAGTTCTCTTCCCCCTTCGTAATAGAAAAGAAAGAGAACTAAATTCAAACCTTAACTTCGATCCAGATCTAAAAACTTCAGCAAGTCGATCCAATTGCTCACAAGTGTCCGAATCAAACTGAGAGGCAATAGATGGTGATATAAAAGGGGTCCTAATAATTGACTGAGAACTAAAGTCAAGCCCAAGGTCAAATGTAGGAATGTCATCCACAATACGTTTTGGCGAAACATATGGCTTTTCTTTAATATGAGTATCAACCTTACCATCTGCATGGCCTTGTGTTGCGTTGTCCTGCATACCATCCTGAAACTACAAACAAAAAATGGAAACAAATTTGCAAGACATCCTTAAGTTTTATATTCAATAATTTGAATTAAATACAAACTAAAAAAAATAGAAATACACAAACATATACCAAATTAGAGCTCTTTGACAAAATAGGCTCCAAATCAGCACGAATACTATTCACAGAAATCTCAACAACTGAAATTCTAGCACTCAAATCCAAGTGCACAACATTAATTGATTCTCGTAAACTACTTAGACCTGCTAGCAGTTCACCGCTAAGCTTCTCAATTAAATGGACGACATTATCTGAAGACTTATTTGATGACGATTCCTTCTTAGACGCAATGAACTTCTCATGCAGAACATCAGGTTCAACAGAAGGAATTTCAGATTCAATCTTGAACGATTGAGAAGATTTTATATCATCAAATAGATCTTCAAGAACATGACCAATAAGAGAATCAAATAATGGTACACCCTCAATAGATATATTTGTTTTCACGCGCACCTAAAAAAATGTGAAACATTACATACATAATTAGAAAACATAATTGTAAACAATGCATATTTTCTTTATGTTATACAGGCATGTATATAATTTAATGTCTACATACACATTTATGTTGTATGTAACCTGTACATTCACATAACTTTCATAGATGTTGAACAATGAATGTACAGGTTACATACACATTTATTTTGTATGTACCTTGTACATTCATATGACCTGTAGGTTCATTTGCTCTTGTTTCTTGCTGTTTTATGCATTTGCATTAAGTTTTTAAAAGAAACACTATATTGTAAAATTTTAAACAATTAGAAGATGGTTTAGCTAGTATAGACACTGTTTCTTTTAAGATTAACCTACATAAGTCATGTGAATGTACATGTTACATACACATTTATTTTGTATGTACCCTGTACATTCACATGACCAGTAGGTTCATCTGCTTCTGTTTTTTGTAAGTTTTATGTATTTGCATTAAGTTTTTAAAAAGAAACACTAATGTGGAATTTTAAACAATTATAAAATGGTTTAGCTAGTGTAGAAACTGTTTCTTTTAAGATTAAACTACAGAAGTCATGTGAATGTACAGGTTACATACAAATTTATTTTATATGTACCCTGTACATTCACATGACCTGTAGTTCATCAATTTCTATTTTTTGCTGTTTTATGCATTTGCATTAAGTTTTTAAAAGAAACACTACATTGTGAAATTTTAAATAATTAGATGATGGTTTAACTAGTGTAGAAACTGTTTCTTTTAAGATTAACCTACAGAAGTCATGTGAATGTACAGGTTACATACAAATTTATTTTGTATGTACCCCATACATTCACATGACTTGTATGTTCATCTTCTTCTGTTTTTTGTAAGTTTTATGTATTTACATTAAGTTTTTAAAACAAACACTACATTATGGAATTTTAAACAATTATATGATGGGTTAGCTAGTGTAGAAACTGTTTCTTTTGAGATTAACCTACAGAAGTCATATGAATTTACAGATTACATACAAATTTATTTTGTATGTACCCTGTACATTCACATGACCTATAGGTTCATCAACTTCTGTTTCTTGCTATTTTATTCAATTGCATTAATTTTTTAAAAAAAACACTACATTGTGAAGTTTTAAACAATTATAAGATGGTTTAGCTAGTGTATAAAATGTTTCTTTTAAAGATTAACCTACAGAAGTCATGTGAATGTACAGGTTACATACAAATTTATTTTGTATGTACCCTGTACATTCACATGTACATATACAAATTTTAAACAATTAGAAGATGACTTCCATAGGCAAATCTACACATGCAAATGCATACAGATCCAGATGAGTAACATGACTTCCATATGTTTATGTTGTATGTAACTTGTAAATTCACATGACTTCCATAGGTTTTCAAAACAGTAAAAATATACAAACACTATCATGCAAATACACAACTAAAAATTAGAACTACAAAACAATTAATATACTGGTAAAAAATTGATAACACGTAAAATACCTGAGATGGATTGTCAAGAATACGCTTAATGTTGTCAAACTCAGGTGAAAATGAAGATGTCCACTTCAAAAATGTAAGAATTTGAGCAGATAAGGGAATAGCATATTCAACTGCAATTGATGGAATTGCTTCGTAAACCCAAAGCTGAAAAGCCAATCCAAATCCATAAATTTGGTATCGTTCTCTATCTTCTTTCGCTTTTAAGATTCCCTTTCCCTTTCTTGACTCTAACTCATGCGCAACATCACGCATTTCACAATAATCTTTGTTTAAACTACCAAAGAGATAGTTAAACACATAGTTTCCCCAACAATAATTATTGAAATCATCCCAACTATTAGACAGACACATTACTTCGCTACAAATATGCACATTTTTCAATTTTCCAACAAGCCCACACTCCAAAAAGTATATTAAACATAGCATCACAGCATCATCATCAGAAGTACTAACAAAGCAAAAACGAATCTCACTATGATTCCCTTTTCGAGCAAATACACTCTTGTTCATCACTTGTTTGGATTTCAAACCCTTAATATTCATTTTCTTGAACTTCAATTTTTCTGATCTCTTTTTCCGACCACTACTAGAAGCAGAAGAAGGTTGCCCAATACAACCAATAAGAAATTCCAAATATCTCACTAAATTAAACTCCTTGAAATATTTCATCATGAAATCAGAATTCTCTTCAACAAAATCGTTGCTATCAGAATCGATTGAAAGCTTCAAACTCGAAGAGACCCAAAATTCTGAGCGTGAAAATCGTAGAACTTTGGAACCAATCCAAAACCAAATCTCTTTTACAGACCTACATGGCTTGCACTTCCGTAAAAGAATAGCGTGAACAAGTTGTGCACTAAAATGACACTTTGGCATGTCCAAAAATTTACCAAAGCAAGAATCCTTGAATCTAAGTAGTTGTTCCGCATTAAGTACTTATTTAATACGATTAATAACTTTAACAGGTTGTGCACAACTACCACATCTAACAGAAAACTTCTCCCGAGGATCCAAAATATTACAAAATGAATAATCATCTTCAAGAAATCCACCCTACATAATATAATTAAAAGTCAAAATTAATCAATAATCTGAATGTACACCTTACATGTAAAACTAAATGTGAATGTATGAATTACATTTATGCATCAAAACAACTACATTCCAAAAATAAAACAAGAAAAAATCAACAATCTAGCTAATGTACAGGTTACATACAAATTAAGCACACTAAGCATTTTCAAAAAAGTAGAACAGAATCTAAATGTACAGGTTACATACAAAAACTAATTGTATGTAACCTCTACATTCACATTACTTATGTATTTGCATTAAGTTTTTAAAAGAAACGTACAATGTGGAATTTTAAACAATTAGAATATGGTTTATCTAGTGTAGAAAATGTTTCTTTTAAGATTAACCTAAATAAGTCATGTGAATGTACAGGATACATACAAATAAATTTGTATGTATCCTGTACATTCACATGACCTGTAGGTTCATCTGCTCCTGTTTCTTGCTGTTTTATGCATTTGCATTAAGTTTTTAAAAGAAATACTACATTATGAAATTTTAAACAATTAGAAGATGGTTTAGTTAGTATAGAAACTGTTTCTTTTAAGATTAACCTACATAAGTCATGTGAATGTACAGGTTACATACAAATTTATTTTGTATGTACCCTGTACATTCACATGACCTGTAGGTTCATCTGCTTCTGTTTCTTGCTGTTTTGTGCATATGCATTAAGTTTTTAAAAGAAACACTACATTGTGAAATTTTAAACAATTAGAAGATGGTTTAGCTAGTGAAAAAACTATTTCTTTTAAGATTAAACTACAGAACTCATGTGAATGTACAGGTTATATAAAAATTTATTTTGTATGTACCCTGTACATTCACATGACCTGTAGATTCATCAACTTCTGTTTTTTGCTGTTTTATGCATTTGTATTAAGTTTTTAAAAGAAATACTACATTGTGAAATTTTAAACAATTAGAAGATGGGTTAGGTAGTGTAGAAACTATTTCTTTTAAGATAAACCTACAGAAGTCATGTGAATGTACAGGTTACATACACATCTATTTTGTATGTAACCTGCACATTCACATGGACTTCCATAAGCTGTTCAAAACAGCAAGAACAAACAGTACAATGCAAAATGCATTGAATAGCAATAAACATAAATAGTACAATGCAAATGCATAAAACATCAAATTAACAGAAACAGAATACACATTTACCTGAGATGGATTGTCAAGAATACACTGTTTAATTAATGTGAATGTACACATTACATTCACATTAATTACTTTGAACAACTTACATAAATAAAAAACTAAATGTACAACTTACAACTTACATGGATAAAATAAAGGTAAATCTATATATTACATTAATATGTCAATAGACATTCTAATATGAAACAAAAATACAATCATATTTTTTTTAAATACATAAAATCAGATTACATCACATTACATATGAATTATAAATATCAATGTACACATTGAGGGACATGTACAGTAAAAAAAAAAAGAGCAGTTCAACATAAACTGAATGTACAACAATGTGTTGGAACATGTACAGTTAAATAAAAAACACAAAAAAAAGACTACAACATGGTTTAACAGAAGCTGAATGTACAGCTTACATACATAAAAAAGTATAAATGTACATATTACATCAATGTGTTGGGATGTGTACAATAAAATAAAAAAAACACACAAAAAAAAAAAACTACAACGTAGTTCTTGATAACGTACAGTTATTTATTTACACAGAATGTACATCTTACATACAAATTACACACATGTACATGTGTTGGACATGTACAATCAAATAAAAAACACATAAAAAAAAAACTACAACGTAGATCTTGATAACATACAGGATGTACATCTTACACACAAATTAAAAATAACGACAAATAATACATACAATATCAGATTTCATAACAAAATCTGAATGTACACCTTACATGCAAAAAAAATGACAAAAAAAACATGACAATATACACATTACATTAATGTCAACACATGTATAAAGTATTACAAAAATGAATACATCAGAAAATATTAAAAAATTACAACCTTATAAAATGCATCGTCAATAGGCACCTTGTTCTTCTTACGCTTTTTTGGTGATATAGAACCTTCATTTTTTCTCTTACCCATCCTACAAAATATATAAAAATTAAACAAAAAGATTACATATATTATGCATAGGTAATGTATGTAAGGTGTACATACAGATGTATGTTGTATGTAACCTGTACATTCACAAAAAAGTCAACAAAATAAATATATCTAAAGTGTACATACACATTTATGTTGTATGTAACCTGTACATTCACAAAAAAAAATAACAAAATGAATATATCTAAAGTATACATACACATTTATGTTGTATGTAACCTGTATATTCACAAAAAAATCAACAAATTAAATATATCTAAAGTGTACATACACATTTATGTTATATGTAACCTGTACATTCACAAAAAAATCAACAAAATAAATATATCTAAAGTGTACATACATATTTATGTTGTATGTAACTTGTAAATTCACAAAAAAATCAACAAAATAAATATATCTAAAGTGTACATACACATTTATGTTGTATGTAACCTGTACATTCACAAAACATTCACAGGTTCATACAAAAAATAATCTCTAATTTTACATTACATTTTTTGTAATGTGCTTACAAGCTAATATACACAAGTAATATGCTTTAAATTTACATGTATCAGTGGCATGACTTGACTGTTAGTCTGAATAAGCCACTAAGTCTAATTGCATAAAACTTAACTAATAAATATCTTAAGATTAATTACCAATTCAATAACTGAATTAATATTATGTAAATAAAGTCATCCTATGCGACATATTAAGGTGTACATACACATTTATGTTGTATGTAACCTGTACATTCACAAAAAAATCAACAAAATACATATATGTAAGGTGTACATACATTTTTATGTTGTATGTAACCTGTACATTCACAGGTTCATACAAAAAATAATCTCCAACTTTACATTACAATTTTGTTGTTAACTACCAATAATGTCATCTCCCATTTGACAATTTCAACTAAAAACACAACAACAGAAAAAAGAATGTTAAAAAAAAAAAAAAGCAAGAACACATAAATGCAATAAACTTACAAACCTATTTTTGCTTAGGAATTGAACGAATCGAATGATAACCGCAACACAAAAAATAGAAACATGAATACTTAAAAATGAACATCAACAAACCAATGGAACAAGAAAAATAGAACAAAAGAACATTCATAACTTCATACAAGCTTACAAGCTAATATACACAGGTAATGTGCTTGCAAGCCTACATTTTTTAGCAAAAGTAATGATTAGATAAATATGCATAGGTAATGTGCTTGCAAGCCTACATTTTTTAGGAAATGTAATGATTAGATAAATATGCACAGGTAATGTGCTTACAGGTAATATGCACATGCTCTGAATATCAGCTTCTGTAATAATCTAAGGTGTACATACACATTTATACATTCACAAAACATTCACATGTTCATACAAAAAATAGTCTCCCATTTTACGTTTCATACCAAGAACAACTATGAATGAAACACAATAACAGAAAAAATAAAACACAAGAACACATAAACCCAATAATCTTACAAACCTGTTTTTGCTTAGGAATTGAACGAAACGAGCGATAACTGTAACACAAAAAATAGAAACACGAATAAAAATGAAGATCAACAAACAAAATGGAACAATACAACAGAAAATAAATAGTAAGGACTCTAAATCAGTAAGAAAAATAGGGGTAATAAAAATACGAAATCAACAATGGGGGTATAATATTAGTGCTAACTAAACCACTAACAAAAACGTGTAAAATAGTGCATGAGACGAGGGAGAAAAGGCTAAAATTATGACAAATGCAAACTGATAGTGAAACGAAGACCCAAACGTGAGAGCTGAGTGAAAATGGTGATTTACAATACAATCAATGCGAGACAATGGAGAAATTGCGAGCAAATAGTGAATCGATTACCAGACGCGAGGTGAAGAAAATACTGTACGCGAGATCAATGCAAGTCGAGGTACAAATGACCTAGCCGCGAGACCAATGCAAGTCGAGGAACAAGAATGACCTAGCCGCGAGCTGACTGAAAATGCTAAATGATCGAAGCTGAGGGGATAGCAAACGATGTAAATAACCTGGGGACAAAATCGTAAAACTCTCATGGCCAAAACTCTGCCATTTAGTTACTTTAGTTAAAAAGCTAATAACCCACAAAATGCGTCTAAACTGAGTAATTAAATCAAATAGGAATCGGTACCGGAGGGCTACAGTGATGCACAAAAACTTGATAGTCAAATTTTGTATTTTATAAAAAGCTCGCAAGTGCACGAATCACTTGTAATGAGTGATAAGTATACTCCCAAGATCGTCTCTCAAGGAATTGTGGTAGTTTTAAAATGTTATTTATTTTCTTATTCAGTCGAACAAACAATCCTAAACATTCTAACAATTGTCGGTTAAAGAACAGATTGTAAATTCAGAATTAAATTAAAGAAACTAAAATAAAATGAAAATAAAAGTAATCACAACCAAAGTGGGGATGATGGATGTAAATGGAAATTTTAGTTTGCTATCCATTCATGGTAAAAATAAATTAAGCATTCAATTAAAAGTTGGATTTAATGATTTTTTCGCTAAACTTAGAAAATCCCAAATCAATGGAAATTTTCATTAGAATCAACTAATTAACTTCTTTGATCCGGACCGTTAATTAACTAATTGGAATTAGCTCAAGGAAATAATTATAACCACCTAAACTAACACAAATCAATGCAATCAATTTAGGCTCTTGTTCATAATGAACAATTAAGCAAAGATGGCGTTTCTAATGCCTAATTCTAAAATATTCTTCCTAATTACAAACTAAGGTTTGGTCCACCAATAATTCACAATCAGAGAATAATAAGAACATGAACAAGAAATAAATCCAATCATATATAATTAAATTACAAAATTGTTCTTCCAATCATTAGAAGCAATACTAAAATCCCAATTACATAAATTAGCCAACCATAACTAAATTGGTGTCAATCAATTTAGTCATGGAGGCAAACCACAAAATCAGAGAAGAAAAATATATGCAACTAAAGATACCCCAATGAATCCTCTAGCTCCAAATCCTTGAACATGATTGATCCTCTTCCTCAAATCCTTGGAGTAGCTTCAACAATGGAGGGTCTCCTCTTGATTTTGGGTGGAAAAACCCTTGCCGCAGTAGCAGCAAAGGTGGGTAAGAAAATGGTTGTCAAAACTTGTGTTTGGGAGAGATATAATGTGGTATTTATAGAAGGAATGAAGTGGAATACGCATTTTAGGGTTTCTGGGCAGTTTTGGCATGCTCGCCTCAGGGCAGGTTTTTTCCCGCCACGGCGCGCGTTGAATTTTGGCTCCATGGTAGAAAACAGAAACCTCCCCGCCGCGGCGCAGGTTTTGCACGCCTCGGCGCGCCTTGCATGTAAAGGTATGTACATACATGTACATACTGTGCTGATTCTCCCTATGTAAGGCTTACGTGCCAATGTAAGGCTTACATTTTTATTTTTTTGCTTTTGTTACTCCATTTTTTCTCTTTTTGTGTCATTTCAGTCCAATATTCTTCAAGAGTCCAAAAACCTACAAAATACATAAATACCTTCCAAAACACGAAAATAATAAAATAAAACATAAAATGAATGCTTAAAAATATAACAAAATATAGGTCAAAAATGTGTTCATCATACAGTTAGTCCATAAAAAGATATTAGTTTTAGCCCACCTTTGATGTAAGTTTGTCCACGGATTGTTAAGAACAAATTTTAGATGAATCGAATTGAAGCGACTAAGATACAATCGCTCAAATAGATGGGTGATCTTTTTGCCCACCCCTTTAATCTCGTTACAGCTTTAATGAAATTTTAATGACAAAAATGTCTAGAGTTTAGAAGACAAATACACCTTGAATTCAAGGAAAATTCCAAAAAAAAAAAAAATTGAAATAGGAATTTTCTATCTTCCTCTCTAAACTTAATTATTATATTAGTTTAAAACTATAACTAAATTCATATTTAAGTCTTCAAACTTTAAAATTATATAATTAAGTCTCAAATTTTTTAAATTTCACCCATAGGTCTTTAAACTTTTAAATTTTATAATTTAGTCTCCAAACTTTTAAAAATTAACATATATATCTTATTTTAGATACTAAAGGGTAAATAACCAAAATGTTCCCTTTATTTATGCAATAGATGTTATTTAGTCCTCTAGCTTTTAAGTCTATTTGCTTATGAAAAATGTGTTTTGAAGTCCCTTTACTTATAAAAAAATGTGTTAGGTAATGAAAAAATTAATGTTTCATCTAATTTTTCGTTAAATATAATGGAATAGTACGTATATCACATCATATTTATATTTTTCGATAGATATATATCAAATTAAATAATTTTTAATTAAAAAATTACTCTAATTTTTTACAATTTCTTTCGATTAAACTTAAATAAAAATTTTATTGCCTAATTTATGATTTTATATATTAAATAATAAAAATTCTATTTTAATTTTATTGAATTTGTTCAAACTTAAATAAAATTTTCATTATGTAAATTGTGACTTTAAATATTAGACAATGAAAATTTTATTTAAATTTTATTGAAAATCTTATTTATTTATTTTTATTAAAAATTAAAAAAAATTGAATAATTTTTAATTAAATATTAATTTTTTATTTATATATATATACATCGAAAAATATAAATATGCATGTGACACATCTACTATTCCATTAGATTTAAAAAAAAATTGGATGAAAAATTAACTTTGTCTTTGCCTGATACATTTTTTACAAATAGAGGATCTTAAAAACACATTTTTCATAAGTAAATGGATTTAATGACACTTTTTATAACCTAGGAGACTAAATGTCATCTTTTGTAAAAACAAAAGGACCTTTATGTCATTTTTTCGATACTAAAAAGTATATTTTTTAATCAAAATTTTAGAACTTGTGTATGAATTTTTAAAAGTTTGAAGACTAAATTGTATGATTTAAAAGTTTAAAAACATAAGTGTAAAATTTTAAAAATTTGAGGACTAAATTATAAAATTTAAAAGTTTGAGAACTTAAATTTAAATTTAGTTAAAATTTGTGAATTAATGATATAATTTGGCCTATTCTTTAATAAGATACATATGTTCTGATGTATTATTTGGAAGTTAAAGGGTGAAGGGAGCTATAGGTCCTATAACTTTTACAGGAAGAGTGCTTTAGTCTTGTAATTTAAGTAGAGCATTTTAATCTTATAGTTTATAATTAAGTGTCACTTAAATTTGAAGTTGATCATTAACTATAATTTTGAAAGTTTGACCAAAATGTTTTGACAAAATTGGAATTTTAAAAAGATTAGAAACAAAAAACCAAATGGAAGAAATTCCAACCACTCTAACCACCCATATCTAGAGGTGTCAAAAGGGTCGTGCCAGGACGGCACAGCCCGTTAACAGTGTAATCTTTTGGCCCGTTGGGCCAGCATGGCACTGTCCATTATAAATGTGGCACGGCACGACCCTAAGCCCTTGGCAAGTAATGGGCCAGGCTGGTCCGGGGAGAGCCGACATGATATTATCTGCCTTTTTTTTTACGAAATGGAAATTTTTTTTTTTATGGAATTGTAGTGTGGCTCCAATTATTACATCAACCATTACAGTTGATATGTTGATATCTCATTTAGAGTTTTCCCTTCTCAATTCTCATTTAATTAAATTGACCAAATTCTTGGAACAAATTGAAATTGGTTTGTAGCATAATAATCATTAACGTAGGATACATAATATTAATAATAATCAACGCTCGAAAATGTATCAACTTTGCTCAAGTTAGCCATACATGTACTAATGTACACAACAAAGTAGATATTCAATGGCTCATTAAAGACCATTTTATAAATCTAAACCACCCTTAGCAGTTACATGCCCCAAATACCAAAAGCATTCTCATAAACTAGCAAGGCAGCCCTGTTTTGTGGCTTTGATGCAAGACTTTCTAATATCCATATTTACTTCAGTGAGGTTAAAAAGAGCACCAACAGCAAACTTAAAATATCAACCAGCTGCTTGTGTATCTGCAGAGGCCATATTAGATGTATTAAACCTCTTTTTAATAGAGGGTTATAAAAAATCAACCTGTGAAACAAACGGCAGAAAAGAAAAAAAAAAAAAAAAAGGGTCATTATCAGGATTTATAATCAATAGAAAAGAAATTTAGTAAACAAAAAGCCTTCATATCAATCTTAATTTAGATATTTCTAGCAAAAAAAGAAAAATGTTAATGAAAAAAGATAGGACTAACCTTAGATGCACAAAGCAACAAGTCACTGACAAATGGACAAAAAACAGACAATCAGACTGTATAACACATGTACTGTTGAAGAGCTCTTCAACATACACAAATATCCACAAAGGAGAGAAGCCCTACCAGTTATAACCAACATCTATGCTGAAAGAAACATATGATAAATTCGTGTGGGATATATATGAGATGCTTAAAGGGTCATAAACATAAATATATAAAAACTTACAACATTCAATCAACAGTTAAATCCAAATCTGCAAAGCGTTGAACGTCTTCTTTTAAGTCATGTCGTAAATTTGTTTAAGCATATCTTGCAATTCTATGCAATCATTTCGAAGTTGAACATCAGTCCAATCCTTCAAGCAAACTAAATCATCTAATTAATGTATCATCCCTTAGTCGACTTCTCTTTGTATTTAGTGTCCTCCCACTTGCACTAAAAGCACTCTTTGATGGTACGGTAGATACCAGAGGAGTTAGTAAATCCCTTGCCATTATTGATAGTACAGGAAATTGCCTTTCACATGACTTCCACTAATCAAGGATGTTAAACTCTTGATCTTCCATAATAGCAAAGTCACTCTCCAAGTAGCGAGATAATTCAATGTTGGAAGTACCATCAACTCGTTGTTTTTCACATTATGACAAGAGAAGAGCAATTAAACTTGAAGCATAAGTAGAACTAGAACCTTGTACTTGTGGATTGGAAGATGTAGAACTCTTCTTCCCAAACTTCTTTTCATAAACAAAAAATGTAGAATTCAACAAATGATGAATTTTCTCAAAAGTCCAAGTATTAAAATATTCCATACCAAAATTAACATAATAATGATCCAATGCAGTTATCAAAATACTTGGTTTCATTCTAGGATCCATACAAGCAGCTAAGATGAAAATTGTAGGCAATTCCTCCTAATACTTTTTGAGTTTGAATTCCATAGCCAAACATACAGGATTAAATGTTTTGCCCTTACGATACTTAGCAAACACAATAGACATAGCATATAATTATGAGATAGCTAAATGAGAAGTGGAGTAATACATTCCTGACAATTCCTTAGTAGCATTATAAAAACTTCCAAAAATTCCATGAAAACAAAAGCAACATTCCAATCTTCAGTTATCAACTTTTGCATGTCATCAACAACTCTTCTATTAAAATAAGAAGTAATAGCACCATCATAGCCCACACAAGACTAAAGCATATGATAAGTGTTATTCCATCTTGTTATGATATCAGTTTGAAGTGCTCTTCGTTTCAAATTATAAGTAGCGAGATGATTCATGTATTTTTGTGCCCTAACACCTGACGAACTTATAAAAGTGATAGCATTTTTTATTGGTTCTATATAATTTTTAAGGAGTTTGAAGCCATCTTGCACACATAAGTTGATTATGTGGCAGATGCATCTTATATGAAAAAACAAATCCTTACTACCATACAATGGTGGGATGATATCCTTCAATGAATTAAAAACCACTTTGTTGACACTAGCATTGTCAAAAGCCATGCAACAAAGTTTTTCATTAAGACCATATTCTGCAAAGATACTACTCATCAATCTAAAAATTTGATCAACATTGTGAGGATATTCAGCTAACCTAAGTGCAATGATCATCTTCTCAAGTTTCCAATTAACACTTATCCAATGGAGAGTAACACAAATATAGTCATGATTATTGCACCCAGTCCATAAATCAGAAGTGACAGAAAATGATGTATTTGTTAAATTATGAAAATGGGAAATCAAGGTTTGTTTCATGTCACTATATAGTTTCATGTAGTCGGTGTGTGCAATGTTTCTAGAAATATGCACCCATTGAGGCTAAATACATGTTTTCATAAAACGCTCCAACCTTGGATCTTCAGTAAAACTAAAAGGCTATTCTGCACTAGCAATATAAGTTGCAAACCCCTCTCTTATTTTTGCTTGGTTGTACCTAAAAGAGGTAATTGAACTTCCATGAATATTTAACATTGATTGTTTCAACTTGCTACCATCCATGGATTTCCCAGTCCCACCATGTTTTAACAAGCAACTAGGCCAATGCCTTTTAAGATGTCCTGTTCCACCACCACTTTTAGCTGTATAAATCTTCTTATAATAATTGTATTTGACCTTATTTTCACTTTTATCAACTGGAGACTCTAGAAGATCAAAATGATTCCACACCTCATAAGTTCTTTGTCTTTTTACTGATTTAGGAGCTTTTCCTTTTTTCCACATTACGAACTTCATTAAATTGTGCTTGCATCTCTGGATTATCTTGCATCTCACTAGTTTTATAATCAAACTCATATGGTAAATTCACAACATCATAACCTGTATTTTCTATTTTGAGAAAAATCTACAAAAAAAAAAAAATTAACTTGATACATAACAAAAATTAGATAAAAAAAATTAACAATTAGACTTTTTTTTTTAGGCGAAGGTGAGTAGACTTATTTGGATTAGAGCATTATCCTATAAACAGAAAATAAACTTAACAATAAATCAACAATAATTCAAATGCTTGCAGAAACATTTCCAAGAATGCTAGGAATACACATTTTATACATGAATTTATACACAAATAGAAAAGTGTGAAATTATATTTTAAAAAGTATGCGACAAACATCTATTAATTTAGGTACAAAATTGTTTGCATTTAACATTTTTTCATGAAGCATTACATAACGAACAAAAAGAGTTTTAAATTTTATGGATGAAGAATAAGAAACCACTAATTATAAGCTAGATAGTTAAGGTCGAATAATGAGAAAATATTTCATCAATAAGCACTTAAGAAATAAGAAGTGAACCGGCCCAACATTTTCTAAAAATCTAACAAGAAACTTAAACAGACAAAAAAGAAGTGGAACTCAGCTACCCAAGCACAAGCAACTAAGCTTATTATAATATTAACCAATTCCAAAAAGCAACAAACATGCAACAATATATATCTAACAATACTCATGTTGTTCATAATATATTTGCAATTAGAACAATATTGACAAACCTATGAAATTTTTCATCTTTTAGTGTCGATGCTTAACTTCCTGAAATTGATAATTGATCAGGAACAATCAATAAAACAAATTTAGTCCATATTCTAATTGAGTTTTCAAACCTATATTAACCCAATGAAATACCAAAATAGAGGCTGGAGAAGATGACAAAGACTCATAGAGGCATTGCTGTCGACTGTGGGAATTGGAAAGACGCCGAAAAATGGTGGAGAGTTGGTGGAGGACGGTAGAGTGCGTAGGGATGTTTCTCACACCTCGCCAGTTGCCAGTTCACCATTCACCTTTCATCGTTCGCCATCTGGTGCTGGGGAGTCGTCCGAAGTTCACGCTGGTCACCCATCACTGGCCACTGGGGAGTCGACTATTGGTTCTCACAGAGTCATAGTCTCACTAGTTTGCATCTTTGCTATTAGGCCATTAGGGTAAAAACTAAATAGTAAAAAGTAAATCAGCAAATGTAAAAGTAAATTACAAATCAATAATTTATTTTATAAGATATTACGATTAAATGTAATATAAATATATTTTACAAAATATATAACATAAAATAATTTATAGTTCAGTGGCATATGGAGGTTACTCAAAACATCAAATCTCTAGTTCGAAATGTGGGGTTTATATATGAATTAATGACGCAGAATAGATTAATTTCGCAATTTTTAATCAATTTAACTAAAATAATAATACGCCTTCGTTTTGAGGTATATTATTTTACAATTTTCCCATCATGTGAGTCCACTTTATTTCGTCTTCTGTCTGTTCCTCTCTCTGTTTCATAGCTCCTTCTATTCTTCATTTCTCGCTACTGTTACACTAGAAATCTAAGTTTAATCCCAATTACACCCATATTGCTACAATGAATATAGACATGCGTTTCTCGAGTACAGAGAAATTGTTAATTTAAGCATATCTAATTATATACTAATTTTAATTGCCTCCAAAATTGATTTTTAAGTAGTTATAAAATTGAGGTTCTTTTTATTTATTTGCAATATCACTTAGGTTTTGTTTTCAAGCTTTCGACTATGTTTGCAAAGAAGTATTTAATTTAATTCCAATCACCCACTAGAAGATGAAGAATCTTCATCTACAAAAACAATTATCTGGTAGAATCAAACTATTCTTGAAAATGAAGATGAAAACAGAGCTTAATATATTGAACTGAAAGAAAAAAAAACTTAATAAAGTAGGAAAGAGTGGAGCAGATGAAGAATTGAAAATGAAAATGAAGATGAAGATGAAGACGAAGTCATGTGAATGTACAAGTTACATACAAATTTATTTTATATGTAACCTGTACATTCACATGAAATGCATTTTATCTGTTTGTATGTTATTACTGTTATCAAACTGAGGTTCCTTTTATTTATTTGCAATATCACCTGGATTTTGTTCTTAAGCTTTCGACTATGTCTACAAAGAAGTATTTAGTTTAATTCCAATCACCCACTGGAAGAAGAAGAAGAACAGCTTATGGAACTTGTACATTTACATTTTGTATGTACAGGTTACATACACATTTATTTTGTATGTAACCTGTACATTCACATTTTGTATGTACAGGTTACCTGTACATACGAACTATTCTTCCTGCAAAATGTGAATGTACAGGTTACATACAAATTTATTTTGTATATAACCTGTACATTCACATGAAATGCATTGTATTGTTTGTATGTTATTGTTGTTTTGAACAGCTTACAAAACGTGAATGTACAGGTTACATACAAAATGTGAATGTACATGTTACATACAAATTTGTATGTACAGGTTACATACAAATTTGTATGTAACCTATACATTCACATAACCTGTACATACAAAATGTGAATGTACAGGTAACATACAAAATAAATGTGTATGTAACCTGTACATACAAAATGTGAATGTACAAGTTCCATAAGCTTCAAAGGAAATACGGAAATGACAAAGTTTTTACGAATACTCAAATAAAGGAATATTTTGGTAAAAATCATATATATTATATAAATGAAACTCACCGTTTCAATCCAAAAAGTGCTATTTAGGTCCAAAAAGCTTTTTTATACAAATCTTTGCTATTTGAGCAATTCACTGGTTTATATATATTATGTGCATTTTTTAAAATTTGAAGCAAATAAGTTATAACGCCAAACGGGCCACGAAACATATGGCACATAAAGACTACATTTAAGGATAAAGTATGGTCTGATACTCTAAAACCTGTGGGCTGAAAATTAAGATACGTACGATACGATTAAGGATTAAGGATTAAGGGCCAGCACGGATCGTTTAAGATTTAATTACCTAAAATGATACATATATAATAAAAATTAATTTTTTATCTAATATAACAAAACGACTGTGTTTTAATAAGATACAAATGACATTTTTAACCTCAAATCTATCGTCACCACCATTGTTGCAGCGATATTCATTTGTGGGATTTTTATTGGTGATGGGCTCTGATATTTAACCCAGAACCCAGAATTTGGAAAAGGAGTAAAATAAGTTCGAAGGCTGCATGAGTGGGTTAGAGCCCCATCGGTACTTCAAGTTTGGTAGCTTGAAGCAGCATCAACAATGGCTGTTGGGTGTGGTTGTTCGGTCTCTCCTTCAATTTTATATATCTCTTGCTTCAATTTCTCTCCTGGGAAAACTTAGTTTTCTACGCCACGGACTTCCTCATGAATTCGCCATCGCTTCACTTCTCGTCGATAGTTGTTCTACAATCACCCATTTGTTGATTCACGCAGCTAAGTTACTATTGCATAATAGCATTTTGAAGTTTCACTATTTATTCTTTTGGTAGCTAAATGGAAGAAAATTTTAACCATCAAATTCAAAGGTTCTGGTTCTGCCGCCGCTGCTTCT
Organism: Elaeagnus macrophylla; assembly: GCA_029378325.1. Taxonomy (NCBI): domain Eukaryota; kingdom Viridiplantae; phylum Streptophyta; class Magnoliopsida; order Rosales; family Elaeagnaceae; genus Elaeagnus; species Elaeagnus macrophylla. The sequence goes on along the minus strand of CM055640.1, from coordinate 49,082,248 downwards.
GAATTTCATAACTTGGAAGGATTGATTCTTCGTCTTTCTCTCTTTTAATCTCTTTGGTGTTTGGTGGTTGAATACACAGAACTTGGCATTTTATTTGGATTATTAGCCCAAACACAGAATTCTGGTAGAATCAAACTATTTTTGAATATGAAGATGAAAACAGAGCTTAATATATTGAACTGAAAGAAAAAAAAAACTTAATAAAGTAGGAAAGAGTGGAGCAGATGAAGAATTGAAGATGAAGATGAAGATGAAGATGAATTGTTCTCAAGCTTTCGACTATATCTGCAAAGAAGTATTTAGTTTAATTCCAATCACCCACTAGAAGAAGAAGAACAGCTTATGTACATTCACATTTTGTATGTACAGGTTACATACACATTTATTTTGTATGTAACCTGTACATTCACATTTTGTATGTACAGGTTACCTGTACATACAAATTGTTCTTTCTGCAAAATGTGAATGTACAGGTTACATACAAATTTATTTTGTATGTAACATGTACATTCACATGAAATGCATTGTATTGTTTGTATGTTATTGTTGTTTTGAACAGTTTACAAAATGTGAATGTACAGGTTACATACAAAATGTGAATGTACAGGTTACATACAAATTTATTTTGTGTGTAACCTGTACATTCACATGAAATGCATTGTATTATTTGTATGTTATTGTTGTTTTGAACAGCTTACAAAATGTGAATGTACAGGTTACATACAAAATGTGAATGTACAAGTTACATACAAATTTATTTTGTGTGTAACCTGTACATTCACATGAAATGCATTGTATTATTTGTATGTTATTGTTGTTTTGAACAGCTTACAAAATGTGAATGTACAGGTTACATACAAAATGTGAATGTACAGGTTACATACAAAATGTGAATGTACAGGTTACATACAAATTTGTATGTACAGGTTACTTACAAATTTATATACAAAATAAATTTGTATGTACAGGTTACATACAAAATACATTCACATGACCTGTACATACAAAATGTGAATGTACAGGTTACATACAAAATAAATGTGTATGTAACCTGTATATACAAAATGTGAATGTACAAATCCATAAGCTTCGAAGGAAATACGAAAATAGTAAGGTTTTTACGAATACTCAAATAAAAGGATATTTTAATAAAAATCATATATATTATATAAATAAAATTTACCGTTTAAATCTAAAAAATGCTATTTAAATTTAAAAAAAAAATTTATTTAAATATTTACTATTTGAACAATTCACTAATCGTTTAACTATCAGATTGAAGATCAATTCAGCACATTAATTCATGGCTCGGCCCGTCCCATCTCGTTTGACACATCTAGGCCATATCTGTCACTATCTTCATTCACCTTCCGCCGTCTATAATTGAAGAAATCAAAAAGGAAATATAACTTATTAAGAATAAAGTCAAACTTTATTGTTCTAATATGGTAAAATTGAAACTTTAAAGAAAACTATCGTTTTTAATCAATGTTAAGGACTTGATGAAAAGCCACAACTACGGAACATTATTCATAGAATGTCACTTTCACTTGGACTAGTCAAATTTTCTCTATTTATTACTTTTTCTACTTTTCATACCATTAATTTCTACTTTTTCTACTTTTCACTCATTCTTTTAAAAAAAAAAATTTATATTACTAAACAGTAATAAAGAAATTAAAGAGATATGTAGATGGCATAACTTTTTTAGAATATTGCTTTTCTTAAAAAAAAAAAAAATTACTAACTTTATTTTATAAATGATATCTAGGTAATGATCTTTCCTTTTTTATTTTCTTCTCAGTTTTGTTAAAATATTAATATTAAAAAAATTTCTTTAAAAATATACATATTTAACCTTGTTAGTTGAATCATGTTATGTTGCCTTTAATTAATGAGCTCTTAATTTCTAAATTTAATGAAAAAATCTAATTTAGAAAACAAAATGTCATTCATATTTAATTATGGGTGGTGTTGAATACATGCCTCAAAATACTGCTTCCACGTAAACTTCAACATTAATTTATTCTACATTAATTTTCAATCATTTCCGCTTCACTAATTTTCAATTAACACTTCTATTACGAGGAATGCTATGTGTCCATATTAATATAAATTTATAAATATTTTTACATCTAAATAAATTATATCATAATATATAATAAAAATTATTTAAAAAATTTCAAAATAATTTTACTATATATCATAATATAATTAATATAAATATAAATTTATGTGTTATTATATAACATTTTTCATTCTATAATTTAACACCAAAAGTTATAGTTTTATACACCTACCTCAAAGCACTTTTGGTATGAAAATTATAAAAAAATTTATAATTTCATTTTCTAAACTTTATTTGTTTATTTTATTATAATTTCAATTTTTATTTGCAATTATTTTATTGATAAAATAATTGAGATTTTTAAAATTGTGTTGAATTTTGAAGAATGATTTTTTAAGATGGGTAATACCCAGAATAGTTATCTATAATACTATACAATTTGTACGATCAGATGTACAAACAATATGTATAAAATTAACTGCTTCAATATTCTAGTTTTGATTTTAGTATATTATAAAAGTAAAAGAATTTTGCTTTAAAGCATATCTAAGCAAATAATATAAAATAAAATAAAAAGTCATGAGGACAGAGAAGACATGAAATTAATGACATAAAAAGCACAAAATGTACAATAAATATAGAAATTAATGGGATAAAAAATTAAATCTCAAGCCATTAAAACTAACTAAATCTAATGTTTATATATTGATATAATTTTAGTATAAAGTATTATATATATATATATATATATATATGGGATGTAATATAGAGATATAATTTATTATGGAAGTTTTTACATCACTAAGTTATCAAATGTTGATATATTAGAAAATAATTTTCTCTCTTTTCTTAGTTATAAATCTTAATAATTATAATTAAATGATATAATAATTTATGTTAAAAAATTAAGACAGTTAATCTTATCATATATATATATATATATATATATATATATATATATATATATATATATATATATATATATGTTATCTTCTTAAATAAATTTTGTGGATGAGATTATAATAACTTTTTAAAGATTTATAAAGGTAAGCTCGATTCACGTAAATAGAATTTTCAACATGTTAGAAATAACAGTATTTACTAGAAATAAGAATAATATTTCTTATTTTTTTGTTCGCTAGTTATCACGTTCGTTAGTTATCATAAAATAAAATAAAAAATGAAAGAAGGAATATTATTTAGTTTTTTCAAAATAACCTTAATATTATTTAATTTTTCTAAAATACATATCTAATAATATACAAAATTTTATTAGTAATTGTGACGTTTTTTATTATAAATATATATTAAAATTATATTCTATTGAGAGAAAGAATATCTATTATTCTCTTCCCATGAAGAATAGTCGTTCATAATATAAAGAGAATATCATTTTAAAGGAATTACTGTTCCTAATCTTAAAAGCTCAAACGAAAAAACAAGAAGGAAAGATATATATTCTATTCTTGAACCTATTCACACCAATTAAAAATGTCCCAAATGATAGATGTATACTATATGTTTATAAGATAAAACGACCTTAAAGTATTTATTTTGTTCTCTCTTATACATTGCACCTATCACATACTCTTTGGCTCTTAATGCCATCTTCCTCTCATTTTAATAAGAGTAAATGGTATCAAGGGACTTATAGCTTATACAAATAGAGTGCAAGTCTCATAGCTTTTTACCTAACCATAATGGTCTTATTACTTTTATAAAATTAATACTAAAGTTTTATTAATTGAGGCAAATTTTGTCATATGCTAGTAATGTAACTAAGTTTGTAAAGTTATTTATATTAATTTTCCATCATCATAATAACCTCATAAGATTGCTATTCTAAGAATTCTCTCGTAATTTTGGTGATATGACCAACAAATGATAAAATTTGGTCTAATTTTTCAATCAACAGTTAAAATAAAATTTTACTATTAATATTATAAAAGCAACAAGATCTATATAGTCTACTAAAAAGTTACAAAATATATGTACTCTACTTATATAAACTACAAGATCTATAACTCCCTTTACCCCTTTTATAAATCCTTGACATGTACTTTTGTAAATCTATATCCCATCTTTTCCTGGGCCCAAAGTTCAACCCCAAAACGTTATTGGGCATTTGCCCAATTTTTTTTGCCTAAATAACATAATTATTAGTAAATTAATTAATTTTTTCTAACCAACAACAATATATTTTAAAATTCACAATTTAATATAAAATTACTTTATAAATAGACCAAAATATTTTATTTCATAGATTTGATAAAATAAAATCTAGGTAAAACCCACCACATCTTCAAGAGTTATTGCCAATGACCTCAATGGAGCTCTAACATAAGATGAAGTGATTAGAAGAACCTATATATTAGCAATGACAAAATCATAATTTCTTCACCCAAAATGACAACGTTGCGTGATGAATGGAAAAATCCACATTAGGTCCAAAACATGCTATTAGTGGGCAATATTATCGGCGTTTGTCTCCCTTTACAAAAAACTCTCAATTTTTTTTACTTGAATAGTTTTTAGATAAATATTATAATTTTTTCAAACTAAAAATTTAATCTCTAAAATTCACAATTTCATCTACATAAATAAGACATCATTTTACCTTTCAATAAAAAATAAATAAATAAATAAATAATTATTTTATCAAAATAACCGTTAACCTCCATCTTTAAACACTCTAATATCATTGGAACTTCAATGACTTTGTTGGCAACTTCACTAAAGCTTTGGTAATTCTACTGGCGATTCCACCGGTGACCGCGTCAGAGCTTCAATGACCTCGTCGAATGTGAATTTAACATGTTACATTCAAATATATAAATAAATGTAATATTTTACATTCATAGGTAGAGTTGGAGATGTACCATGTTACAGTCTTATCGAAGCTCCGATAATCTTGTTGAAAATAGATGTAATATGTTACATATAAAAATAAAATTGATGTAATATGTTATATATAAATTAAAAATATATGTAACATGTTGTATACAATAACAATAAATCTAAGCTTCCATAATCCCACTTGTTGAGTTTGTGAATATGAAGATCAAAGGTAACATGCTAGTCACTTCTCACTTAGTATTTTATACAAACAGTAGGTGTGCAATTTTGAAAACTACATTTATAAAGTGTTTTTTTATCTTCAATATAATTGTCTAATTTTTCGATACAAACTCGCAGCTTTGTATTTCTAAACTACTTAATTCAATGGATCTGGCTGCCACTTTCTTGAAAACTTTGATCACTCTCGTATTATTCTCTTTATTTTTTCATGGGTGCCTTCTAATGAGGTAATTAAATAATGCCAAAAAAATCTTTTTCCTTCCAACTACTCACTCCTTCCATTCAAGAGAGAAAATCAGCAAAAAGTAGTGACTAAATGCCATGCTAGCGCCTTCTTTTTTAACCACATTAGAAGGCACCCATGAAAAAGTAAAGAGAATAAAATACTAGAGTTATCAATGTTGCTCGAGAAAGTGATCAATATCATTTTCTTCTCCAGAATTTTGAGTGCTATCACTTGCCAAATAAAATTTTGTTTTTTTCTTATCCTTGAATGTTTATCGAATATGATTTATGAAATGGTTAACTCAATCATTACCAATATTAAATTCCAGAAATGAGGATCAATCTATCAATTCCTTCATATTTATGTTTATTTATTATTTTTATGTGTTTTAATTATTTATTTTATATATTATGGGAAAATATAATTTTTTAGAATTTTTGGGATTTTTATGGACTTTTATGATTTTTTTATTTTTAGTGAATTTCCTTAGAAAGTTTGTGGATGTACGTTGCAACCAAACAAAAAATGACGCCATTTCACACCTGCCCAGCAACATGACACCAGCTCGTGCTTCGTCGTCCCTCACGCCCGCACAACGACAAATCCTTCTTCCTTATTTTGTTTGGTCGAGAAAGCTTCGTGTCTGCATGATACTATTCAAATTTAATCTTATTTCTTCACCACGTGTTATGCAGATTTGCGTCCGTCACTTCAATCGAATGGCCACCATTTATTCTGGCAATTAAAACCTAATTTCCTCATATAAATACCCATCAGCACCTCCATTAAACGAACAACAACCAAAAAATACATGAAACCTGATAAGAAAAATGGATAACAAATCCTTCATTGTGCCATTATTGAAGATTCTTAAAGGATGAAGAAGTTGAAGATTGGTTTTATTAGTTTTTTTAGCTTTAATAATTCTTCAAAATTAGATTCATTTTCTACTCTTTTTTTATTTATGATGGATTATTTATTTTATTGTTGGATTTTGTTCTTTCAATAGGCACCTAAACATTTTATGTGATTGTGGGCAATTTGAAATCTTAGACTATAATTTAATTAAATTAATGTCATAATTAATTTTTAAAATTTTTGATTATTAATGTGTTTAATTTTATGTTTAAATATCATGACTATGCATATATGAATTAGAGTGATCAATTAATTTATTTCATGAATATAAATATATCTAGTTTAATGTATTAGTACATAATCACTAATATTTTAATTCAAATTGGTACCTTGTGACTTCAATCATGAGTATGATTGATGGATTCATTAAAAGTTAAACGATTGTTCTAATCTTTCTTAATTTAGTTATTATCTTTTTAGATCTTAATGCAAAAGGTGAATTAAATCTAGTAAATATATCTCTACATTGTTCATAATTTAAGGTTGATTAATAAGCGGACCTTTAACTTACTACATAGTAAGAAAAGATGAAAGTCTTAATCGTACCTAAATTTCTAAAACTAAAGTTAAGAATTCAATAATGATTTGAGTTATGATAGTAATTCAATATTTAAAAAATTAAATCCATATTCAAGACATATTTGGTTAAATTGTAGGCTAGTGGTGATGATAGACTCGTGATCACATATTTCTTACAATCGTATTTAATTCATATTTAATTATTTTCCTTCTTTTATTTGAAATTATTTAAAAAACCTCATTTCACTAATTTTGATAACGAACTGGTAATTAAAGGTAGAGATTGTGACAATCTTCGTAACATTTTTCTTAAATTATTTATCACTTGTACATCGCCCAAGTATATTTGTGTGATTTCAAATGTGTCAAGCTTTTTGTCCATTATTGGGGATTAGCTGTACAGTTTTTCCATTAATTATTACTTTTAATTTTAAAATTTTATTATTTTTTATTTATTTTATTTTAATTTTTAATTTACTAATTTTTTTTCTAATTTTTAAGTCTTAGAATACATCAAATGCAACAAAGTCATCCTTACAACTTGAGATCTAAAGAACCAATTGACTCGCTACCCAAAGATATAGTTGAACCTACTTCTTCAATTGATTCAAAACTCAAACAGCAAGAGATGATAATAGTCAACCCGATTGTGAAAGAATTAGTTGCACCTGACTTAGAGCATTAACTCTTGTGCATTGTGTACCCCAACTTGGAGGTAGGATTTGAGCTTAAATTTGGACTAATTCATTTATTGCCTACTTTCTGGAATTTAGCTAGAGAAACCCAAACCAACACTTAAAGGAATTTCATGTAGTTTGTTCAAGTATGAAATCGACAAACTTCACGGAGGAACAAGTCAAGCTTAGAGCATTTCCTTTCTCTTTAGTAGGAGGAATGACTCTATTATCTACCTTCTTGGTCCATCACCACATGGAATGAGATGAAGTGGCAATTTTTAAAAAGCTACTTTCCAACCTCAAGAGCCACAATAATAAGGAAACAAATATGTGGCATTGTGCAATTTGATGGAGAAACACTCCATGTCTATTGGGAAAGGTTTAAAATGTTATGTGCTAGCTTCCCACAACACCAAATATGTAAGCAGCTTTGAATCCAATACTTTTATGAAGGGCAAGCACTTGCTGAAAGAAACATGATTGATGATGCAAGTGGCGAGGCTTTGGTAAACAAGACACCAGTTGAATCACGGACCCTAATTGCAACCAATTCTTAACAATTTGGCACCATGGTTACCAATTCTTAACAATTTGGCAACAGAACTGACCAACAAGTTAAGATAAATGAAGTCAACATTAACTCTAATCTTGAACATAAATTGAATAATCTAACTTCTTTAGTGCAACAACTAGCCATTAGATAGGTCAAGCCACATGAATATGCTCCTTAGTGGGACACCTTACTGTTATGTGTCCCACCCTTCAAGAGGAACACGCCAATGCTATTGGTGGCTCTCCAGGGCAAAGGCACAATTATTATCCTTATAGAAACTTACAATCCTAGATGGAGGGATCATCTAAATTTTGGTTATGTTGGTACCAATCAAACAGGTGCTCCCTATAATCGACCTGAATTCCTAGATCCTAGGCCACCACTGCAATATCATCCTAGGCCCCAAACACTACCACAATCTCAAGGTAAGTCTCTTGAAAACTTAATCAATAACATTGCTACTAATATTGTTAAGTTCCAGCATGAAACACAAAGCAAACTCTACAAGACTGAAACTTCCATTAAGAATATTGAGATTCAAATGGGTCAATTGGCCACATCAATAGGAAGATTGAAAGTACTGGCATCTGGTAAGGTCCCTTCAAAGACTATAGTAAATTCCAAGGAGATTGTCAATGTCATTACTCTAAAAGGTGGCAAGCAATTGGAAGAGCCCAAACAAGGGCCCAAGGCCATTAAATGTGATGAAGAAAAGACCACCCCTATAAAAGAGGCTAAGGTGGCACCAAATGTAAAATCTAAACCTCTTGTTTACATTGATATTTTTATGTTGCCTTTTCTTAGCTGGTTTAGGAATACAAGGAAGGAAGAACAAGAAAGAGAGGTTTTAAAGACTTTCATAAAAGTGCAAGTGAACATTTCAATTCTAGATGCTATTAAGCAGGTGCCTAAGTATACGAAATTCCTCAAGAAAATGTGTACGCCCAGATGCAAATTAAAAGGTAATAAAGTGGTAAGTGTGGGAAAAAAACGTGTCTGTTGTGCTACAAGAAAGCTCACACCTAAATGTAGGGACCTAGGTAGTTCCACCATCCTAGTAACAATAGGTAACACTAGCTTTAAAAAGACATGTTAGATTTAGGAGCATATATAAATTTTATGCCATATCATATTTATCCTTCTTTGAATCTAGTTCATTTAAAAGAAACTAGTGTTATTATACAACTTATTGATAGGACTAACGTTTACCCTAAGGGTATTATTGAAGATATTTTAATGAGGGTTGATGAAATGATCATTCTAGTGGATTTCTATGTTCTGGACATGAATGATGACACTCATATCATGTCAACACCATTGCTTTTGAAAAGACCATTTATGAAAAAAGCTCAAATGAAAATTGAAGTCCATAGTGGAGAGCGCACCTTGGTATTTAATGGGGAGGCAACTTGCTTCAATATCTATGAAGCAATGAAATATTTAGATGACAATGGGGATGATTTTGGATGACACTAGGTAGCCGCGTCCGACTGAGAATGTTAAACGAAGAGCTTTGTGAGAGAAAACCCACTAGATTTGTTTTCAACTCCCTTCTTACTTATATTTTTACATTATATATATGCATGTGCTTATATTGAGGACAATATAAGGGTTAGGTGTGGGGAGTGTTAACATTTCATATATTTATTTTCCTTCATTAGTTTAGCATGTTTTAGAATTAGTATGCTCTAAGAGACTAAGTAGCATATATATATATTTTTATTTTTAATATTTATTTATTGCATTCTCAGGATATTATTGTATAGTAGCTAGAGCTAAGAGATGACTAGAGATAATATCTAACATTTATTATAATTTAAAATCATAATTTTGTTAAGCCCTTGAGATAAAATGCTAGAGAAATTAAATTGGGGTAATGGTTTGCCGTTGCTCGAGGACTAGCATAGAGTAGGTGTGTGAGAGTTTAACAAATGCTATATTATACATATTTTTAAGTGTCAATTCCTCCATATTTATGTTTATTTTATTATTCTTATGTGCTTTAATTATTTATTTTATATATTATAAGAAAATATAATTTTCTAAAATTTGTTTTTAATTTACAGGTGAATTTTCTTAAAAATTATTGGTTTGAGTTTTTCACGTGACTAATCCTCCATATTTTCTAGAATTGTTTTTTAATTTAATTTAGCACCTGCCAAGCATGCATGACACCATCTCATGTGTCGTCGTCACTCACGCTTACGCAACGACACATTTTCGTCCGAATTTCCTGTTGCATCTCACTATTCAACTTTAATATTGTTTCTTCTCCACGTGTCATGCAAATTTGCATCATTCCCTACAATTGATCGGCTACCATTTAATCTAACAATTAAAACCTAGTTCCTCATATTAAACGAAAACAACCAAAAAAATTCACAAATGCTGAATAGAGAAAAAAATTCAACTTTTTGCCATTGTTGAAAATTCTTGAACGAAGTTTAAAGAAGTTAAAGATTAGTTTTGTTGGTTCCTTTGGCTACAATAATTCTTCAAAATCAGATTATTTCTCTACTCTTTATTTATTTATGATGAATTATTTATTTTATCTGTTGAATTTTGTTATTTTTATGGCTACTTAAATATTTTATATGATTGTAGGCAATTTCAAGCCCTAGACTATGATTTAATTAAATTAATGTCATGATAAATTTTTATTTTCAATTCTTGATTCTTGATGTATTCAATTCTATGTTTAAATATAATGGCTATACATGTATGAATTACAGTGATCAACTAGTTTATTTCATGAATATGACCACATCTAGTTAATGTATTAGTATGTAGTCACTAATATTTTTATTCAAAGTGATACCTTGTGGTTTCTGTGATGAGTAAGGTTAAAATCTTAATTAAATGTTAAATGATTATTCTAATCATACCTAGCTTGGTTATTATCTTTTTAGATCTTAATGCAAAATGTGAATTGAATCTAGTAAGCATATAATTAGGTTGTTCATAATTTAGGATTGGTTGATAAGTGGATCTTTGGCGAATTACACAATAAGAAAAGATAGGAATTCTTAAGCGTACCTAGACTTCTAAAAAGCTAAAGTTAAGAATTTAAGAATGATTTTGAGTTACGATAGTAAATCAAGATTCAAGATTAAATCTTTATTCATGACATATTTGGTTAAATTGTAGGCTAGTGGTAAGGATAGACCCATAATTACATATTGCAATCGTATTTAATTCATATTTAATTATTTTTTGTCTTTTATTTGTAATTATTTAAAAAAACCTCATTTTACTAATTTTGCTAACGAATTGGTAATCACAGATAGAAATTGTGATAATTTTTGTGTGTTCGACAATCTTTATTTTTAAATTATTTATCACTTATATATTGACTATGTATATTTGTGTAATTTTAAGCGTATTGATCACTAATGAATTATATCCACAAATTCTGTTTGGTTGGTACTATATTTTTAATAGTTTTGCATCACATATAGGTTCGGCTCTTTTTCCAAACGTATTGTGGCTAATATATCTTGCTTGCATCTGTCAAATGTTAATTAAATAATAGTATTTCATGTTATTTTTGTTGAAAATTGTGAATGAATTTGAATAAAAAGAAAGAGAAAAAGTGCAAAAGTTTTCTCTCTTAAAAAACTTGTCCCACATTGGTATTATATCTCTTTGGAGGTATTAATATAAGAAAAAATTTACTAGTGGGATTGGACCCCAAGGGGCACCCACTTTTGTGGAAGGGGAGAGGACCTAAGCAATTATGGGTCCACCACACACGCGCGCGCAGCCGCCACCGTCCTTCCGACTAGTCGGCCGTGCCGTGCCGAGCACTAGTGCGTGTGTGTGAGGTGGGGTAGCACTTTATGTTTTGAAAAAAATTTATTTATTAAAATTATTTTTTCCAACAGTCCTGTTCTTATCCGTTACCCGTTGTGACCATTACATTTTTTTTACCGTTTCGTTCCATTCCAGACTGAGTCTTATGAAACGTTCTCTACGACCGTTTCTACGTAACGTTATCCACAACTGTTTTATCAACGTTGCATGTTCTCATCCTTTGGCTCTATTTTTTGTGACCACCCTCAGCTATAAATTGAGCCCTTAGCTCACCGTTCAAATCATCTCTCTCTTTTCTCTCCTATACGCTCTAACTACTGAGCACTACAAAAGTTCCAGAAAAGCAAAACAGAAACCCATATTTAGGGCTGTTTTATCCTGGGGACAACAAGGCTGTGTTTGCTTTCACAATTTTGGAGAGAGCCGCGAAACGTCTTAAAGAGAGCGACCTAGTCCGCGACTCAACCCAAGCAGTGTGATTTCAATATTTTGGTAACTTTGTTCCTCTTTATTTTAAATCTGTAGCAACAATTTTAAGAAGACGCTTTCATCTGCCATGTCTACTAAAATTTTAACTGCTGACCTCAACAAACCTTTCCATTTTAAGGGACTACATTTTAAGAGATGGAGACAAAAAATGTTATTTTTCTTAACCATGAAAAAAGTCACCTTTGTTCTTTCTACTGAAAAACCAACACTGTCTAATCCTCCTACTGAAGCTACAACTAAAGATTTAAACACCTGGATGGAAAATGACTTTCTCTGTAAAAAAAAATTATTCTTAATGGTTTAACTAATGATTTGTATGACTATTATAACTCTGATGAGTCAGCTAAGGAAACTTGGGATGTACTTCAAAAGAAGTATGACACTGAGGAAGTTGGGACAAAGAAGTATGCTGTCAGCAGATATCTAAAGTACCAGATGACTGATGACAAATCTGTGGAAGCTCAGTCATTTGAACTGCAGAAGATAGCACATGAAATAACTTCTGAAGGTATGGCTTTAGATGAACAATTTCAAGTTACTGTTATTATAGATAAATTACCCCTTGCATGGAAAGACTTTAAGAATGTTCTTAGACATAAAACTAAAGAATTCTCCCTAGAAAGTCTTATAACCCGTCTAAGAATGGAAGAAGAAGCCCAAAAACAAGACCAAAAATATGAAGTACTTGTTGTCTCAAACAACAGTGCCAATAAAAATCCTCCTTTGTAATTCTGAAACCTAAAGGAAGAAACATGAAATTTCAGAATCATAATAATAACCAGAACCGTAACAACCAGAATAAAAATAGAGATCCTCCATGGAATGGACCTGGACCTGGACCTCAACCCCCCTTAGGAAATAACACATTTATGTGTTATAGTTGTAACAGGCCTGGTTATTTGGCCAGGAACTGTCGGAACAGGAATCGTCCTGCCCCGCAGGTGAATCTTACCGAAGATCAGCTTATTGCTATAATATCTGAAATCAATTTTGTTGGTGGATCCGAGGGGTGATGGGTGGACACTGGTGCTTCTCGTCATGTTTGCTATGATCGTGACATGTTCAAGTCCTATTCTGTATCTGAGGATAAGAAAGTGCTGTTGGGACACTCCAACTCCACTAAAGTTACTGATACTGGTGAGGTGGAATTGAAGTTTACCTCTGGAAAGACTGTCATCTTGAAGGATGTCTTGCATACTCCAAAGATGAGAAAGAACTTAGTTTCGGGCTATCTTCTCAACAAGGCTGGGTTTACTCAAACTATAGGGGCTAATTGGTATACAATTACTAAGAATAATATATTTGTTGGGAAAGGGTACGCCACTGATGACATGTTTAAATTAAATGTTAAAATTAATAAAGCATCTTCTTTTGCTTATATGTTGTGTTCTTTTAATGTTTGGCATGCTAGACTTTGTCATGTTAATAAACGCATAATAAAAAATATGAGTAACTTAGAACTAATTCCTAAATTATCAATGAATGATTTTGAAAAATGTGATTTTTGCAGTCAAACTAAAATAACCAAAACTTCACATAAATCAGTATTTAGAGAATCTGAACCATTAGATTTAATACATTCTGATATATGTGAACTTGATGGTACTTTAACAAGAAATGGAAAACACTACTTTATAACTTTTATAGATGACTGTTCAGATTATACTTATGTATATCTAATGAAAAATAAAAGTGAAGCGTTTGACATGTTTAAAATATTTATGATTGAAATTGAAAATCAACTTAACAGAAAAATAAAAAGATTTTGAAGTGATAGAGGCACTGAATATGATTCTAATATTTTCAATTACTTTTATAAAACCCATGGAATCATACATGAAAAAACTGCACCTTATTCTCTTGAAATGAATGGCAAAGCTAAAAGAAAAAATAGAACTTTTACTGAATCAGTTGTTACAATTTTATTAAACTTTGGTGCTGCTTCCCACTGGTGGGGAGAAAATTTATTAACTGTTTGTATGTGCTAAACAGAGTACCTAAATCTACTAGTCAAATTTTACCATATGAAATTTTGAAAAATAAGAAACCTAACTTAACTTAACTTATTTTAAAACTTGAGGCTGTTTAGCCTATGTTAGGATCCCTGATCCAAAAAGAAATAAACTTGCTAGTAGAGCATATGAATGTATGTTCATAGGATATGTTGTGAATAGTAATGCCTATAAATTCTATGACTTAAATGATCATGTAGTTATAGAATTAAATGATGCAGATTTCTATGAACATAGGTTTCCCTTTAAATTGAAGAATAGTGGGGGCTTGTCTTCTAATAGTTTACCCATAACTAGAACTAGTGAACAAAATGTGGAATTAGAAATTGAACTTAGGAGAAGTAAACGAGCTCGAACCTCTAAGGTTTATGGGTCTGATTTTTATGCTTATATCTTAGAGGAAGATCCCCAAACTATTCAAGAAGCCTTATCTTCTTTAGATGCCAACTTATGGGAAGAAGCCATAAATGATGAAATGGACTCTCTTGAGTCTAATAGAACTTAGCATTTAGTTGACTTACCTCCTGGTTGCAAGACTATAGGATGTAAATGGATACTAAAGAAGAAATTAAAACCTGACGATACTATTGAAAAGTACAAGGCTCGCCTTGTAGCAAAAGGGTATAGGCAAAGGGAAAATGTGGCCTTCTTTAATACATATTCACCTGTCATAAGAATAACTTCCATACGTATGCTTTCCTCCCTAGCTGCTATCCATGATTTAGTGGTGCACCAAATGGATGTTAAAACTGTCTTCTTAAATGATGAACTAGAAGAAGATATTTATATGGACCAACTTGAGGGCTTTGTAGTCCCAGGTCAAGAAAATAAAGTATGTAAACTAGATAAATCTCTTTATGGTCTAAAACAAGCACCTAAGCAATGGCATGAAAAATTTGATAATCTAGTTATCTCACATGGATTCAAAATAAATGAAAGTGATAAATGCATTTATCATAAAACGGAAAATGACATTTACACTATTATGTGTTTATATGTGGATGACTTGCTTATTTTTGCGTCAAATATTCATGATGTAAATAATGTAAAAAATTTGTTGTGTGCTAACTTTGACATGAAAGACCTCGGTGAAGCGAATGTAATCCTGGGTATAAAGATTACTAGGTCTGAAGAGGGACTTTCTTTAGATCAATCTCATTATATTGAAAAGATCTTAAAGAAATATAATTACTCTAACTGCAAACCTGCATGTACTCCTTACGATTCTAGTGTAAAGTTGTTCAAGAACATCGGAGACGTTGTTAGACAAATTGCGTATGCGAGCATCATTGGTAGCTTACGTTATGCTACTGATTGCACTAGGCCCGACATAGTTTATGTTGTGGAACTATTATGTAGGTTTACGAGTAGACCTAGTATAAAGAATTGGAATGCAATTGAAAGGGTTATGAGGTACCTTAAGAGAACAATGAACCTTGGATTACATTATAAGAAGTTTCCCGCTGTTCTAGAAGGATATAGCGATGCTAATTGGCACACCCTTTCAGAAGACTCCAAAGCAACTAGCAACTGTGGAGCTATTTCTTGGAGTCTAAGAAACAGACAATTTTGGCTCAATTTACGATGAAAAAGCAGGCTGGCTAAGAAGCCTGTTAGTTGAGATTCCTTTATGGGAAAGACCGATACCAGTTGTCTTGATCCACTACGATAGTACCACGATTATTGCAAAGATTCAAAATTGTTATTATAACGGCAAGAGACGACAGATACGTCGTAAGCACAATATTGTTAGAGATTTCTCTCTACAGGAACTGTAAGAGTGGATCATGTACATACTGATAATAATTTGGCTGATCCTTTGACGAAAGGATTTGCAAGAGAGAAGGTTTTTAAAACCTCGAAAGGAATGGGACTAATGTCATTAGAATGAAGAGTCACTTATAATGGTAACCCAACTTATAGACTGGAGATCCCAAGAAATAAGTTCAATGGGTAATAACAAGTCATAAAGTGATATGAGATGAATCATGCTATTATGAGTCCTATTTTATACTGTTAGAAGCATGAATTCCTGAAGCGATAGAAGGATGAGTTAATAGTTAACTCTTAATGAGTTCTATACTCTATGTGGAGTGGAGTACATAGCTACAGGAGTACTCTTGATAGACTCACCTATATGAGTATGGAAGTGTGGCCGCTTCCTATGAAATTTTGGGCAAAATTTACTAGAGCATTCACTATACTGGGATACACGTGATTGGCCGTAAAGCATGAGCTTTTCGAACTATACCTTAAAAAGGTTGTGTGTGTAATGTTGTTAAAGATAGAGTTCAAAACTACGAGTTACTCTAGTATATTCTAAAACATAACACTATGCAAAGGTTCAAGTCGATAGACACCTTCTACTTATGCACAATTTTATATCTTTGATTGATTGGTTGCTCAATGAAAACTATTTTTATGTAAAATTCAAGTGGGGGATTATTGAAAATTGTGAATGAATATGAATAAAAAGAAAGAAAAAAAGTGCAAAAGTTTCATCTCTTAAAAAACTTGTCCCACATTGGTATTATATATCTCTTTAGAGGTATTAATATAAGAAAAAATTTACTATTGGGATTGGGCCCCAAGATGGCACCCACTTTTGTAGAAGGGGAGAGAATTTAGGCAATTGTGAGTCCACCACACGAGTGCGCGCTGTCGTCGCCGTCCATCCGACCGGCCAGCCGTGTAGTGCTGAGGGCTAGTGCATGTGTATGAGGTGAGGTGACACTTTATTTTTTGGAAAAAAATTATTTATTAAAATTATTTTTTCCAACAGTCCCGTTCTTATCCGTTACCCGTCGTGACCGTTACATTTTTTTACCGTTCCAGACCGAGTGTTACGGAACGTTCTCCATGACCATTTCTTCGTGAACGTTTCTGCGTAACGTTGTCCACTACTGTTTTATGAACGTTGCACGTTCTCATCGTCTGGCTCCGTTATTTGTGACCAATCTCGCTATAAGTAGAGCCCTCAACTCACAGTTCAAATCATCTCTCAACACTCAACTCTCTCTCTTTTCTCTCCTCTACGCTCTAACTATTGAGCACTACAAAAGTTTTCAGAAAAGCAAAACAGAAACCCATATTCATAAATCCATAAATATTAATACAAAATTAATATTATTTTTAGTTCTTGAGCAACAGAACCATTTTATAAGGTGTAGCATTCCGGAGTTCATCAGTGCAGTGTAGCTCCGAGACAGAATTTTTCTGGTATGTTTTATCTGGGGACGACGAGTGTGTTTTGTTGCACAATTTTAGGCAGAGTTGCGAAATGTCTTAAAGAGAGCGACCTAGTCCGCAACTTAACCCAAACAGTGTAATTTCAGTACTTTTGTAACTTCGTTCCTCTTTATTTTATATCTGCAGCAATAGTTTGGTCTTGGAATTTTTTGTTTCCATATCTAGGGTGGGAATTATGATTCTCTCTTGCATTAATCTCTTACGTATCTAAATTTTGTACGTAAATTTTTTAACATGACTAGTAGCAAAGTCAATGTCATCAACATTTTTATTCAAATATTTGTGTTGGGTAGAAAATAAATAAGATATGCATCACAATATTTGATTAGTTTACATCAACAAGATAAAAATTAAATGGTACAATCAGCGTACAGTCAAATAAATAATACAATTAAATGATTTACCAAAATATCAATCATCCAAACCCTTTAAATAGGGTCTTACAACTTAAAAAGGTACACTTAAGCTCTGTCTTAGAATCATTAAAACTCTTTTCTCATCTTGATTATTCTTTTTAAGAACCCAACTTTAAGCATTGGAGTGGAGACGACACCTTACGATGTCGTACCCTTTGACATAGTTTGTTAGTGACATATAAGTTGATGTGGTAGTAAAACGAAGAATGGACAAAAATCTGATCAAGATTTTGTTTTGTTGATTATATATATATATATTTTCCACTTCGTTAATTGTTGCAGGACCGGATGAAGACTAACAAGGAGATGCAGACAATGAGAGAAGGCATCGTCAACTTGAATAAACTGATATCCTTTACATTTCTAACTTGTATTATAAATAATTTATAATTAACCTTATATGACTAACAAATGGAACCTTAAAATCTATTGGGATAAGCTTTATGTTAAATATAGGAGGACTCTTCCTTTGATCCGATCAATGTTAGCCATTAATATGTAGTTTTTATGATGTTTTATATATTAATGAAGACTAAGATGATATAGCACAAAATAAAATAAAAATGATGTCCTTAAGCATACCAAACAAATTAATGCCAAATTGAAGATAGAATAAACTAATAAATAACTACGGATATTTGCTCAAATCTATCGCATAACTTTTAACAAATTTGCCACCAAATTCCTTGTAATATTACAAATACACCACTTTTTATTTTCATGACAAATTTACTAATAAATTTTTTTTTATAAGTGTTACGATTCTAATACAACTATTGTAAATTTTAGTGGTAAATTTGTATTAATAATAAAAAATTAGGTAAAAAATTTATTATAAAGGTGATAAATTTGTAATACTATAAGAAATTATGTTAAATCGGTAAAGACTAAAGACTTAAAATCAAGTAGTAGATTACTAGATTTGTACAAAGTTGGGTGATATATTTATTAATTTAACCTAAAATATATAGTACATAACACAAGGAAGCATGTGCAAGGCACGTGCCACTCTCAAATAATTCTTCCGACTTTTTGTGGCAAATCTGTCAAGTGTTGTAGTTTGCCTCCGACTCTTAGGTAGAGTTACGTTCATAGAACATCATTCTAGAGGACAGAAATCCCTCTGAGAGCTCCGGTTAAACTCTTTCCGATTGCTCTGGACTTGAAGTCCTTCTAAGAGTGAAAGAGAAAGGGAAGACATTTTTACCCATATGCAACTAGCTGAATCAGATCTTGAAAAGGGTAATGAAGTTGAAGTGGAGTTTAATTACGTGCAAGAAGTTAAAACTACATATCAAGAGCTAAATTGGTTGTGGCTAGGGAGTGAAAAGAGTAAGGGAAGACATCTTAAGGTTTGCTCGACCAGCTGGGTTTGAACTTGCAGACAGTAATCAAGTCTCCTTATTGTTGGACTTGAATAACATGCAATAAGTTTAAACAACTAATCAGCATCTTGATTGGATGATTCTAGAGCCAGAAAGTGAAAGGGAATACATCTATATCTATGTGCAACCAGTTGGGTCTGAACTTGCAGAGGGTATTCAACTCCCTTTGTTGGAGTATAATTACATTCAAGAATTGGGAACTTATCCCCGATGGATGAGGCTAGAGAGTGAAAGAGAAATGGAAGAAATCCTTAACTTTGTGCCACCAGGTGGGTTTGAACTTGAACAGAGTAATGAAAACAAACTGCAGAAGTTTTACGGTTTTTTATTAAATACAATTACGTAGGTTCGATTGTTCTTATCAATAAAATTATACCACATAAATTTTAAATATATAGCCTTTTTCAACTCCCTTTGTTGGAGTATAATTACATTCAAGAATTGGGAACTTATCCCCGATGGATGAGGCTAGAGAGTGAAAGAGAAATGGAAGAAATCCTTAACTTTGTGCCACCAGGTGGGTTTGAACTTGAACAGGGTAATGAAAACAAACTGCAAAAGTTTTACGGTTTTTTATTAAATACAATTATGTAGGTTCGATTGTACTTATCAATAAAATTATACCACATAAATTTTAAATATATAGCCTTTTTCTAGTTAAATGATGAAACTGATAACGTGAACACACATAAATGAGTAGAGAGAGAGAGAGAGAGAGGATGAGTTAATTGAGAAACTGAATATATGCATGTACTGTAAAGTTCTTTATATAGTATATAGCTATTAGTCTAATAACAAACTCGGTTAAGCATAACCACCTAACCATATGCTAACATCTCTTAGTGTACGTCTAACATCCTCCCATAAGCTTACATGACTGTGAGCTCAGTTCTCAATTTAGTAAATCTTGTACTTGCAAGTGCTTTAGTAATAATATTAGTTGTCTGTTCATGAGTGGGAGTGCATGCAATTTGTAATAACCAGCCATTAACTTTTCCCTAAAAAAATGAAAGTCAATTTCTTTGTGTTTGGTTCGGGCATGAAAAATCGGGTGTTTAGCAAGATAGCCTGCATTGATATTATCACGGTATATGATTGGTACTCCTTGTAATGTCACCTTTAATTCTTCCAATAAATTCTGAACCCAAATCACTTCACACACTGTATGAGCCAGTGCTCTAAACTCGGCTTTAGTTGATGACCTTGCAACCACTGTTTGTTTACTAGAGTGCCATGACACAAGCAAATGACCAAGTTACACACAATAGCCACCCATTGAACGCCTATCATCATGACAGGAAGCCTAATCTGCATCTACATCTGTATATGCTGTAAATACCAATGACTGTAATTTGTAGAGCAACAACCCATGATTTATTGTTCTCTTTAAATATCTCAATAACCTTTTAGCTGTAATCCAATAAACCTCAGTTTGTTCATGCAAGTATTGACATAACTTGTTTATAGAGAAGCTAATTTCCAGTCGTGTAAGAGTACAATATTGTAAAGCACCAACCACTATTCTATTTACTGTAGCCTCAACCATGGATTGTCCACTCTGTTTTGTGAGAGTTTGACCTGCTTGCATAGCTGTGGCAAATGATTTTGACTCATTGAGTTGTTCTCTATGCAACAATTCTATTATATACTTGTGCTAACTTAAATGTAATCCATCATTCGTTTTAGTCACCTCCAAACCAAGAAAGTAACTTAATTCAACTAAGTCTTTGAGAGAAAACATTGAATTTAACTTGAAAATCAAATCATTGATGAAGTTAGTATTATTTCCTATGACAAGCATATCATCCACATGTATAAGTAGCATTGTGAAAATACCACTCCTGTTGTATATCATCAGTGAGGCATCTGAATTAGAGTATATGAATGCCCAATCAATCAGGCGGCCACTAACTTCAAATACCAAGCTCAAGGAGCTTGTTTATGACCATAAAGGCCTTTTTTAACTCGCAAACATAGTGTGGAAAGTGCTCATCTTCAAATCTTCAGGCTGAGCTATAAACACTTCTTTAATAATGTCTCCATTAAAAAAAGTAGTATTAATGTCTAACTGCCATATGGGCCAGCCTCAAGCAAGTGCCAAACAAAGTACTACCCTAATAGTCGTTGGTTTTATTATTGGACTGAACGTCTCAATATAATCTAACCTTCTATTTGTTAAAAACATTTAGGAACAACACTGGATTTATATTTGTCTAAGGAACTGCTAGCTTTAAGTTTTGTTCTAAAAACCTATTTTTTCCAATGTTAGTTATAATTATGATATATAATAGTGCTCATTTAATTAAAATTTTAGTGTGACTGATTAATTTTAGGTTGGGTTTCCTTACTATGAAAATTGAGCACTCAATTGTAAAAAATTAGTCCCTTTTTATGGAAGTGCTCCTGGGAGCAACAGAACCAGAAGGCACACTAGAGTAAGCTGGTGATAAAAAGGGAAAACTCCCCCCGTTAAATCTGACATGGGAAGAAATGTACACCTTGGCCAAGCATGATTCAAGACACCAATACCCTTTATGAGCTGTAGCATAATCCAAAAATACACAAGGTATTGACCTAGGCTCAAGTTGAGTACTGGTGTAAGGTCTCAAATAAGAGAAGCATAAAAACCCAAACGCCTTTAAGTATGCATAGTTAGGATTAAATTTAAAAACTAGCTCAAAGGGGCTAGAAAAATTCAAGGTTTTGAAGGGTCTTCGATTAATAAGATGAATAGCTGTTTTGAAACTGTAATCCCAATATATCATAGGAACACCTAACCTCATAATATAGCTAATCTTGTCTCTACTACATGTCTATTCTTCCTCTCAACTACACCATTTTGAGATGGTGTATGAGGGCAAGATATCCATCTCATATAGCCATTTTGTAACCAATGAGACTTTAAAGCCTTTAGCTCAGTGCCACCATCACTTTTTGTAGTTGTTTGATAGTAGTAATAAAATGTCTATTCACCATAGCTTCAAAATGCAAAAATATAGAGGTATCTTAACCCTTATTACTCAGCACATAAACCCATTGATAATGCCTGCAATCATCAACAAACAAGAAAAAGTATCTCATATTTTGTGTAGTATCCTAATGGAAATGGTCCCCACAAATCAACATGGATGATAGCAAATGGACTAGAAGATCTACTATGCACATTTGTAATAGGTAGCCTATGTGACTTGCCTAGTTGACAAGCAATACACAAATCAAGACTACTATTTGGTTGTAAAATGTTATTCATACTACTTACAACATGTTGCATCGTAGGGAAGTGAGGGTGTCCAAGTTGCTATTGAAACTAGTGCTATCGCAGAGAACATTACTCTTCTGTTGAGGTGCTGAAGTCACTTTACATAGCCCATCTTTAGTCGCCCCTGTTAAATTAGTAGTCTTGGAGTCCTGATCCATCACACAAAAGGTGTTAGGAAAGAACTCAACAGAGACATTATTATCCTCACATAACTTTCCTAATTGAAATTAAATTCTTTTCAAGTTGTAGAACACATAATAGACTTTGTAATCTCAATGCACTAGACTCATAAGGTAAAAGAGCATGACCAATATGAGTAATAGGAATAGCAATGCCATTACCTAACATGACAAAGCTTTTCATTTGTTTTTGAGGCTTTGGTAGAGAGAAGAATAATTCTATTTTGTTTCTTTGTTTGTTTTTTGTTTGTTCCTTTTTCCTTCTTTTTTTTATTACTTTGACAGAGCATCTTTTTAAAGACAGAAAACTAAAAAGCAACTGCCTTGGATTAATAGTTATCCAAAAAAATATTAATATTTTCTTTTTAAATATAATTATTTGGATAATGATTATGAGTTGGATTGGGTACACCCATGGGTGAACCGTTTGGACCCAAGTCCAAAATCCAACATCTCCCACTTGCACATAAAGTATATGATGTTATATCATCTCTTTTCATATCTACCACACTCACAAAATAATTCATAAAAACTAATAGATCGTGCGACTATTGAGAACACCTGCATATGGGAGCTCTATATTAGCAACTCAATCCTAAGTCAGCATAGAGACATCAACCCTTATTAATACAAACAATAATGTTAGTGTATATATGGTCTCTATATGTCCTAGATTCCTCTAATCACACGAGGTTCAATTAACTATAATCCCTCATAAAAAAAAGAGTCATACCTAACCTCTACGGAGTATACTTTTATTTTCATACATATATTGCATTTCAGTTGATGCGATATAAGTTGTTGACAATGAATATAAAATGATCTCAAATAATCTTTCCATTGCCCTCATATCACTTGGCTTAAAATTGGCAGCTTTCCTAGCAAAGTCACATATAGTCAAATCAAGCATGACAGTAGGTAAGATGCTAAAGTAGCTTAACACCAATTTCTTACTCCATGACATAATCAATGGTAATAAAGGACATAATTGATCATTTATAATAATCTATAGGACTCACATGGTGACGAAGCAGGCATTCATCCGCTCACCCACATATGTGGTCACTAGCACATGTAGTATGAATTACATGTTACCATGGAGTAATCCTATTAGTATAGGACCATGTCATTACTTAACAAAACATTGTATAGATCTTGATCTCATCGTTATCACAATGCCTAATTTGAGTGCCTAACTATACCACATGGCAACAAATGCCTTTGAAACTCACATCCAGCAATAGATACAGGTTTGATAGGCAGTGGATATACCTAGTATCAATCATTCCTAAATAAATTTCATCTTAGTCTCAACGACTAAACCAAGGTGACATATATTTACTCAATAAGTTATTATCGTAGTAATAGCTTAATGTTTCTTATTTTTGCTCACTCCCACTAAAGTACCATAAGGTAATTGCTTATGTGAGAAGTTAATCTTACCTGTTAACATGCTTCTTTAGCATATATAGGTGTGCGTGCTTTGCAATATTTTCAAAATGAAATAAATTGTATATAAACATGCATAAAATATTAAATAATGTAAGTAGTTTCAAACAAATCAAGTAATATATAATACATAAATCACAATCTAAGCAGTCCTAGTGTCTTAGCATGAGTCACGAAAGAATCTTTAACTATAGGTTTAGTTATAGGATTTGCAACCATGCAATTAGTGGGTATGTATTCCAAAGTCATTTATTTACTTACAACAATGTCTATGAAATGATATTTTATATCAATGCATTTGATTTTTTTTTTAATGATATTTAAGATCCTTAATATATGCTAATGCAACCATACTATTACAATGGATCATTATAAGATCCTAGGTATTAATAGAAACTCTAATGTGTTGGAAAAACCTCCTTAACTAATAGTTGCTTGCACTGTAGCAATGCAAGCCACAAACTCTGCTTCCATGATAGATAAGGTAATACATGATTATTTTTTACTATTCTAAGAGATAGCTCTTCTATTAAGGAGGAAAGCATATCCAGACGTAGATTGGTGCTCATCTATATCACCACTCCAATCAACATCAGTATAGCCAATAATGTACAAATTTGAGCTTTGATAACAAAGCAAGTAATCAATAGTCCCTTTAAGATATCTTAATATTCTCTTTATTGCTTTCCAATGAACAGACCCAAGGTTAGATTGGTATCTACTAAATAGTTCAACAAAATAACATATGTCAGGATGTGTACACATCATAGCATACATCAGACTCCCATTAGCACTATAATAAGGTACACGAGCCATCCAATCCCTTTCTTTAAGAGTCTTAGGTCCCATCTCACGTCTCAAGCTCTCACATTTAGCAATCTTGCATTTGGAATCTCTCAAGGATTTTATGTATATATGGCTCTTGAGACAAACCTAGTAGTCTCTAAGTTTGATCCCTAATTATTTTAACTCCAAGCATATAATTTGCCTCACCCATATTTTTCATCTCAAAATTTGAAGATAACTACTGTTTTGTGGAAATAATCATCTCTTATTGTTGCTCACTAGTAGTATGTCATCAACATATAATGACACAATGATGAAATTGCCCTTAGAAAGTTTAACATATATACAATTGTCTTCATCAATCATCGAATACTTAAAAGAAGTAATAGCTCGATGAAATCTTAAATACCATTACTATATGCTTATTTTAGGCCATATATGGGTCGATGGAGTCTGCAAACTTTGCACTCTTGTTCTTTCACTACATAGCCCTCAAGTTGATTCATATAGATCTCCTCGTCTAGGTCTTCATTGAGAAATGCAGTTTTAACATCCATTTGATGTAGTTCCAAATCAAGATATGCAATAATAGACAACAAAAAGCAAATTAAGGTAAATTTAACCACTGGTGAAAATGTTTCCTCATATAATCTACTCCTTTCTCTTGAGTGTAGTCTTTTGCCATCAAGTGAGCTTTACGCCTATCAAAATGGATCCTCAAGTTCATATAACTTTGAGCCATTGTTCACCTCTCATAGGAAAATCTTTTTCTAAGAAGATTACATCACGTGACTCAATTTTAATTATATTTTCATCTGTATGCTTACTAATAAATACATAGTCCTTTGAGTGTTTAGAATACTAAATGAATATAATCTTCTTTTCTCCAAGGCCATTTCTCATACTTTTGAGAAATATTGTGTATGTAAACTGTCGAACCCCATAGTCATAGAACACTTAGATCATGTTTTTTGCCAGTCCATAATTCATATAGGATAGAAGGAACTGATTTTGAAGGCACTTGTTTAAGGATGTAAGCAACTGTTAATAAAGCATCTCCCCAATACAAGACTAGAATATTTGCTTGTGCCATCATTGACCTAACCATATCCAAAAGTTTGCAATTTTGCCCTTTTGCAACAACATTTTTGTTGTATAAGGCATTGCTAATTATCTCATGATTCCATTTTCTTGACAAAGCTTTTTGAATAGCTCAGATAGATACTCATGACCTTAGTCAGTTCTTAAAGCTTTAATGCTCTTTTATAATTGATTATCAACCTCTGTAACATAATGTCTAAAGCAATGGAAGTTCAAGTACAAATACAAATGGAGAATCAAATGAAGCACCAAGCCAAACTACAACTTTAAGTGAGAGGATTCCAAGAACAAGAGGCTTAGAAGAGCTTTATAAGGTAACCCAACCTCTAAACAATTTTGATGTAACTCTTTTTTGTCTTCTTGCCGAATGTGAACTAGTTGATTTTGAAGAAGCAATCCAAAACAAGAAATACTGATGAGATCTCATTGATGAAGAAATGAAGTCAATTATAAAGAACGACACATGAAAACTTTCTAATCTTCTACAAGGAAAAAAATTATAGGAGTAAATTAGGTGTACAAAGAAAAAAAGAATGTCCAATGAGAGATAACAAGATACAAGGCAAGATTAATTGCTAAAGGTTAAAGTCAAAGGCAAGGCATTGACTACGATGAGGTATTTGCTCCTGTTGCTCGCTTAGAAACTATAAGATTTATTCTTTCTTTAGTAGTCCAAAATAAATGGAACATTTATCAAATGGATGTCAAGTCTACATTTTTGAATGAATATTGTGGAGAAGAGGTTCGAATGACCTTTAGACTATATGGTGAAAGGACATAAAGATAAGGTTCTAAAATTGAAGAAGGCTCTTCATGCATTAAAGCAAGCATAAGAGCATGACATAGTATAATTGACAAATATTTTCAAGAAAATGATTTCACAAAATGTCCTCATGAAAATTCTCTTTATGTAAAACTGAAAAATGATGATATTTTAATTGTTTGTTTGTATGTAGATGATTTAATCTTCACAGGTAATAATTCAAGATTGTTTGAAGAATTTAAGAGAACTATGACCAATGAGTTCAAGATAACTGACATTGGGCTCATGTCATACTACATTGGTATTAAAGTCAAGCAAGGAGAAAATGAAATTTCATCTAATCAAGAAGCATATGCAAAAGAAGTGCTCAAGAAATTCAACATGAAAAATGTCAAGCCCATAAGCACATGAATGGAGTGGGAAGCCAAACTATCAAAGTTTAATGAAGAAGAATGAGTAGATCCAACTATTTTCAAGAGTCTAATTGGAAGTCTAAGCTATCTAACATGCACTAGGCTAGATATTCTCTATGTAGTTGAAATTGTTAGTTGTTACATGGAATCTACAACAAATAATTATCTAAAGGTTACAAAGAGAATTCTTAGATATATCAAAGGTATTATAAACCTGGGGCTATTCTACTATTCTTGTAACAATTCTAAGCTTGTTAGCTACAACGATAGCAACTAGGCTAGAGATTATAATGACAGAAAAAGTATAAGTGGGTTTGTGTTGTTCATAGGAGATATCGCTTTCACTTGGACGTCAAAAAAGTAACCTATTGTGACACTATCAACTTGTGAAGCAGAATATGTAGCTGCTATATCTTGTGTTTGTCATGCAATATGGCTTAGAAATTTGTTGAAAGAATTGAAGATACCACCACAAATGGAAACATAGATTTATATTGATAACAAGTCCGCTCTTGCATTGACAAAGAATCTTGTGTTCCATGATAGACGCAAATACATAGACACACCTACCACTTCATGAGAAAATGCATCATAAAGAAGGAAGTTGAATTCAAATACGCGAGCACTCATGACCAAGTTTCAGACATCTTTGCAAAACCTTTCAAATAAAAAGCTTTTCTCAAGTTGCGAAGACTTTTTAGAATATCACCATATTAAGTTTAAGAGGGAGTGTTGAAATTTAAACTTGATATTAGAAGTAATTTATGTTTCTAGATTGTCATTAGACTTTGAGGGTTATATCAATAAATGCTAGTAGTTGTAAAAGAGTATTAAGTAAGGGTGAGACCAATACATGCAAGTAGATATGAGTTGTATTTTGTGGGTATAAGATTAATTAATATAAGTAGTTAGGGAAATGATTTAATGAGTTGGCTGAGAGGTATAGTAAATGGTTTTGGAAGCTTATATATGGATTTTCTCTAGAAATTCGTAAGCATGGTTTAAGAAATAAACTTGAGTAGCTCTTTTCATAAATCTTTTCCTCTTTAGCTTGTTTATATATTTTTCTTTTAAAATTCTCTCTTGCAAATGCCCACCCAACAAAAAGGATACACAGCCAATGATTGTTGTGTGGATGATACACATTCATTGTTGTTTTGATGAGCAGTTTCTAGACCAGAATAATTCTTAGTTGGTTCAGGAGTTGCAGAAGATGGAGTTGGAGTAGATGAAGGTAGCAATAGCTAGGGTAATGGCTTTGATACCATGATAATGTGCACACTCATAAAGGAGTAAAGGAAGAGAGAGAAAGAAGATGAGTTAATTGAGAAACTGAATTATATGTATTGTGTGTCCCGTAAAGTTATTTATATAGTACATAGGTATAGCTATTAGTCTATTAACAAGCTCTGTTAGGCATAGCAACCTAACCAAATACTAATAGCTCTTAGTGTACATCTAACATAATTTTATGAAGCACTAGAGGGCAATAAAGAAACTTCAATAAATGAACACAGTTTATCTGGAGTACTTATGCTTTAAAAATAATATTTATTCTCATCAAATATCATTTTTTAATTATGAAAAGTATAAAAATATATTACATAAAATGAAGTCTCTCCTTTTCAAATGATCAAATTTTAAAGAGGGTAGGAGCCGTGCAATATTTTTTTTTAATCGATACAACATATTTTGAATACGCACTCAACTACTTGTGCAACAGGAAAGAAGATTTGAAACCACATCCAAGAAGATATAAGGCACTACCTTTACTAGCAGCATGCTACTGGAGTGATGGGCTAAGAACCATGCAATTTATTTCACTGAAATTTGTAATGTTTATAACCTAAACATACAAGGGAAAAAATAAGTGTTTTTGGTTAATAAAAATGAAGGTAATTATGATTTATGCTCTTAACATATTAAGTTTATTACAAACATGCTCATAACATTTATAAAGTTACAAACATGACCATACTTAAAATTCTAAAATTATAGACAACTTTAACAAAATATGTTAAAATTTATAAATGTTATGGCAAATTTGTAATAAATATTTAATTATAATTTTGAAATTTTAAATACGTTATGTGCATGTTTCTAATTTTATACAAGTCATAATATGTTTGTAACAAACATAATATGTTGGAGGTATATATAAAACGTAATTAATTCTAAACAAAAATTAATGATATTACAAGTAATATGCCCAAGAAAATTGAAAATATTAAATAGGTGACATGGTGAACAACATTGTGAAACAAGAAGCACCATCTGATCTAAAAATTTAAATCTGTCAGTGGTTTCACAAAATATTCTGTTACTCGTTGTAGGTACTTTTATTATCGATAGAAAGCTAGGAACAATACCATATGTTTGAGCCGAGAAAGTGCACGATACATCTAAAACAAAGAAATGGTAGAAAAAGTTAATACTGTAGAATGAAGTTAAAATGAAATAGAGTTTATCTCCTTTGAGAAATCAATTTTCTCTATTTCTTGTGTTGTATCATTGTCAGTTTGCACATAAGATAATTCATCACTTCTTGATAAGTAATCATCAATTTGCAAACATCTCTGACTTCTTCTAATTCCTTCTAGTTCTATTGAAACTTGTTTCATAGTAGGCCTTCTTTTCCCATTTAGCTTCAAACATCTCGTTGCAAGCTCTGCAATAGCTTGAATCTCCTCCTTTACTCCATTACTAGCCACTTGAGGATCTAAAATAAGAGAGAGCTTATTTTCCTTTGTAAGTGAAATAAACAATGCAACTAAATTCTTCCCTTCATCTTTAGCAAATGAAAATGGATTTTCTCCAGTTAAGAGTTCTACAAGTGTAACTCCAAAGCTATAAACATCACTCTTATCTGTAAATTGGCTTGTGTGAAAATATTCAGGATCCATATACCCCAAAGTCCCTTGTACAGCTGTGGTTAAGTGAGTTTTGTCATAAGGGATTGATCTTGAGGTTCCAAAATCGGATACTTTTGCATTGTACATTTCATCCAAAAGTATGTTAGAAGATTTGATGTCTCGATGGTAGATAGGCATTGAAACTGCAGAGTGCATGTAGGCTAAAGCTCCAGCAACATCACGAGCAATTGTGAACCGGTTGTCCCAAGAGATTTGTGATGAGTTAAGATCACGTTTATGGTTGTGAATATGATCAGAGAGTGAGCCATTTGAAATAAATTCATAGACAAGTGTAGGAAGTTCAGTTTCCAAACAACAGCCTAACAATTTGACAATGTTTTTATGATTAATTTGTGATAAAATGATAACTTCATTTATGAATTGCTCAGACTGACCTCTATGCATTTCTTTTGCTTTTTTAACAGCAACTATGGTACCATCAGGTAACATCCCTTTATAAACTGTGCCATAGCCTCCCTGACCAAGAACTCTGTTTTTATTGTACTTGTCTGTTGCACTTTCTAGCTCATTTGCATTGAATAGTTTTGCTTTCTCACTGCCACCTAAATATGAGAATTTTTCTTGCAATAGT
The DNA here is from genome assembly GCA_029378325.1 of Elaeagnus macrophylla. Taxonomy (NCBI): domain Eukaryota; kingdom Viridiplantae; phylum Streptophyta; class Magnoliopsida; order Rosales; family Elaeagnaceae; genus Elaeagnus; species Elaeagnus macrophylla. The sequence goes on along the minus strand of CM055640.1, from coordinate 49,051,391 downwards.
AACCCTCCATTTTGTTTGAAAAATTCCTCCTTTCGGATATTTTCTTTCCTTTTCTTCATCCACGTGTATGACTTGTAACCTGAAAGGAACAGGCACAAGAGCCCAATTCCAATACCAATACCTGCATTTCAACACTTTTCGAATCATGGACAACAAAAGATATGAAAAATATGGTTCCATTTTTATTGTAATGAGTTGTAAGGGCATTAGATTTTGTTATTTTTTCAAATTAATGCAACAATGTAATTGTGAATTTGTGGCTAAGGCTATCAATTTTTTTCAAAGGGAAAATGTGGGCGTGATTCCTTAGCTAAAGGCAAAGACAAAGACAATAAAATGAAAAATATGGACCAGGTTATCATTTATTAGATCTTTAAAATATAGTTAAATTATTTAAACACTATCTTTTCTACTCTAATGTTATGAGAAATGTTAAATGGTAAATAAAAACATATTTTCATTATAACACCTTTCCTAACGTGTCAACGATATCATAATCTAAAAAATAAATAATTTGTTTTATTTTCCTAGACTATATTATCATGCGGCACACTTAGTGACATGCAATTAGCATTCCACATAGGTTTTCAATTGTGAACCAATCAACAAGTGACAATCTTAACGGCAATTGAAGTCTCAAATGCTTGTGAATGGGAAAATCAATATTAGCGAGGGTTTATTTATTGAATCGTTAAAATAAAAAGGAAAGATTATAGAAATGATATCCTCAAAACATATAATAATAAAAATAGTATTAAAAAATCTTAACGGCAATTGAAGTCTCAAATGCTTGTGAATAGGAAAATCAATAATAAAGAGGCGTTTATTTATTGAATCGATAAAATAAGAAGAGAAAACTACATAAATAAGACCTCTCAAAATATATAATAATAAAAATAACACCCATAATATTAAAATTATATATTTTTATAATTATAAAAATAATTATTACATTAATTTTTAAAATGTTCGTTCAATTTTAGGCCGTTCGGTAGCAATTTAAGAGAGAAACTTACCAATTAAAGTAACCAATCTGACCGAAACTCTTTTACTGGGGGAGATGCAACTTGTGCCTTCTGAAGAGCTCCCATTAACAATTTGAGCCTTACGACACTTGCAAAAAAAATCCCAGGATACACAGAACAACTCTGACTTCCTAGTGGAACTAAAATAGGAGTATCGGAATAGAGAGTGATTTTATTACTAGACAACATATTAGCCTCCTTTATACTCTCTCCAGTTAAACCAAACCTGTCACCAACTGATGTAACGGTGTTGTTTTTGTTATTTATGTCACAAAACAAATCATTAGATGATATTTTGGAATTGAGTAATATATATATATTGGTCTTAACTTTTTCTTGAAGGAAAAGCGTACTTGGAGGAGAAGTTTACTTGAAAGAGAAATTTACTTGGAGGAGAAGTATACTTGGGAGTTAAGTATACTTGAAGGTTAAGTAAACTTGAGGGCTAAGTAAACTTGATGGCTAAGTTTTGGAATTTACTTTTTCTCCAAGGAAATTTTGCCTATATATATTGCTACTCACCATATCATTGGTGCACAACAAGCCACAACACCAATTTGGAAGAGAGCCACTATATTTGTGTGAGAGGAAGACAAAAAAGATTTATCCTTTTGAATTAGTAAAGCCACTATTTGGTTGAAGTCAATTTGGGTTCTTTGAAGCAATCAGTTTCTTAGTTGGAGAACGATCACGGTACAACACTTGTGCTTTTGTCATCGTACAAGGTTAGAAATACTGTGTAATTTAGATTTCATTTGTAAGTGGTTATTTACTTGGATATTGGTGTCTGTACTCTCCTTTTGGATTTGATAATGGATTTGCCTAAGTGTGCTGTTGTCAGTGGAGTAGACTTTTCACATTGAAAGGTTGAACCACTTAAATCATTGTGCCATTTATTTTTCTTATTGCTTACTATTTTGCCGTTATTCAAAATTAAATTATTTGTGCAACTAATTTGGACCCAAAACTTCGCTTCCGCTAGCGCCAATTCATAACAAATTGGTATCAGAGCTTTGGGTTATTTATTGGAACTAATCAAGTTTGCTCATTTGGATTTATTTTGAGCTTTTGATTATTTGATTGGTTTCATATTTTCTGGGTTGTGCTTCTGTTAATTTAATTTTGGATTTTCTGTCATGGCGGCAAAATACGAAATTGAAAAATTTAATGGTAGGAATGATTTTAGTCTTTGGCAAATGAAGATGCGAGCCATATTGGTTAAAGAAGGGCTCGTTAAGACATTTGAAGGCAAGGATAAATTATCAGAAAAATTGACTGAGGAAGAAAAAGATGCATTAATGGAAAATGCTCTCAGTTCAATTCAGTTGTCCTTGTCTGATGAGGTATTACGCAAGATTGGTGATGAAAGATCTCCTGCCGGATTATGGCTTAAATTGGAGAGTGTGTATATGACCAAGTCTTTGACAAGTTGGTTATATTTGAAGCAGCGCTTGTACACTTTCAGAATGTCAGAAGGTATGCCTTTGCACGATCACCTTGATGAATTTACTAAAATTATTCATGATCTGAAAAATGTTGGTGTTAAGATTGATGATGAGGATTAGGCCTTAGTTTTGTTATGTTCTTTACCTCATTCGTTTGAACATTTTGTTGATACCATGCTATATGGGAGAGACACTATTTCTTTGGAAGATGTCAAAGCGGTTTTGAATTCTAGAGAGTTGAAGAAAAATGTGTCTACAGGTAATAACAATAGTAGTAGTGGTTTGTTTGTTAGAGGTAGAATGCAAGAAAAAGGCTTAAGCAAAAATAGAGGCAAGTCTAGATCGAAATCTAGAAAGAGAACAGATAAATGCAATTATTGCCGTCAGAAAGGGCACTAGAAAGTTAACTGTCCGAAACTCAAAGGTAAAGGGAAATCTACCACAACATCTTCTGGTACTAATGATGTTGCTGGTATTGCAGATAGTTCTGGTACCGATGGTGATAATGTTCTGTCAGTATCTATTAGTTCTCCTAGAGATGTTTGAATTCTTGATTCGGGTTGCACTTATCATATGTGCCCCAATAGGGATTGGTTTGTTTCTTATCAGTCCATTGATGGGGGTGTTGTCTTGATGGAAAATAATGTGTCCTATAAGGTTGTTGGTATTGGTACTATTCGAATTAAGATGTATGACGGTATTGTCAGAACTTTGAAAGATGTTCGCCATGTTCCAAATTTGAAAAAGAACCTAATATCTTTGGGTACTCTTGACTCACAAGGCTATAGGTATATAGCTGAAGGTGGAGTTTTGAAAGTTATTAAGGGTGCTCTGGTGGTTATTAAAGGGCAATTGTCTCATGGTCTCTATGTGCTTCAGGGTAGTACTGTCATTGGCAGTGTTTCAGTTTCATCCTCATCAGATCAAGATTCAGATACGACTCACTTGTGGCATATGCGGTTGGGGCATATGAGTGAGGCAGGAATGTCTATTTTGAGCAAGCGGGGTTTACTTGGTGGTCAGAAAACTGGGAAGCTTGATTTTTGTGAGCATTGTGTCTATGGAAAGCATCGCAGAGTTAAGTTCAGTACAGCCATCCATAAAATGAAAGGTACCGTTGATTATATTCATTCAGATCTTTGGGGTCCTTCTCGTGTTGCGTCCAAGGGTGGTGCCCGGTATATGTTGACTTTTATTGACGACTTCTCTCGTCATGTTTGGGTATATTTTCTGAAAAATAAGAATGATGTGTTTTCGAGATTTGTCAAGTTTAAGGCTTGTATTGAAAATCAAACTGGTAAGAAGATCAAGCGTTTGAGAACCGACAATGGCTTGGAGTTTTGTGAGAGTCAGTTTAATGAGTTCTGCGAAAGGAATAGCATAGTGAGACACCGCACTGTGCGTAATACACCGCAACAGAATAGAGTTGCAGAACGTATGAATAGGACTCTTTTGGAAAGAGCTTGTTGTATGCTCTTTCAAGCTGGTTTGGATAAATCCTTTTGGGCTGAAGCTTGTAACCATGCCTGCTATTTGGTGAATCGGTCTCCATCAACTGCAATTGAGTTGAAGACTCCGTTTGAGGTATTTTCTGGTACTGCTGCTAATTATTCTGATTTAAAAGTTTTTGGTTGTCCTTCTTATGCTCATGTTAATGATGGTAAGCTTGAGCCAAAGGCATTGAAATGTATATTTTTGGGATATCCTTATGGGGTGAAGGGTTATAGACTATGGTGTGTTGAACCCAAGTCACCTAAATTTTTAATTAGCAGAGATGTCAAATTTGATGAGTTTTCCATGTTGGAAAAGAAAAAGGAGTCAGTTGTTGCAGATAAAGACCCCAGTGTTAGTGAGCAGGTGGAGCTTGAGAGTGAAGCTCCTAGTCAAGTGCAAGAGAGCACTTTAGATCAGTCATTTGTGGATGAGGTAGATGATTCTGCTCCTGATGTAGCAGAACAGTAACAAGAGCAACCATACAGTATCACTAAGGGTAAAGGAACAAGAGAGATTCGACGCCCTCAGAGGTATGCAGATGCAGATTTAGTTTCTTATGCATTGTCTGTGGCAGAGACTATTGAGGTGAATGAACCTACTAGTTATCGTGAAGTTGTCACTTGTGATGAGTCTGCTCAGTGGTTCGTTGCTATGAATGAAGAGATTAAGTCACTTCATAAGAATTATACTTGAGAATTGGTAAAACCGCCTAAGGGCCAGAAGATTGTCGGAAACAAATGGGTCTTCAAGAAAAAGGAAGATATACCTGAGGTTGAAGCAGCTAGGTTCAAGGCACGTTTTGTTACAAAGGGCTATTCTCATAAGAAGGGTATCGACTTCAATGAAGTATTTTCACCCGTTGTGAAACATAGCTCCATACGTGTGTTGCTTGCTATGGTTGCGCTGTTTGACTTAGAATTAGAACAACTTGATGTCAAGACAGCTTTCTTACATGGTGAGCTTGAGGAACAAATTTATATGCATCAGCTAGAGGGGTTTGTTGTTCCAGGTAAGGAAGATCATGTTTGTTTATTGAAAAAATCATTATATGGTTTGAAGCAATCTCCTAGGCAGTGGTATAAACGGTTTGATTCTTTTATGATTGATCATGGTTACTCTAGGAGTGATTATGATAGTTGTGTTTATCATAAAAGATTCTCTGATGGTTCATTTGATTATTTGTTACTATATGTTGATGACATGCTTATTGCTTCTAAGAATAAGCTTGAGATTCAGAAATTAAAGTCTCAGCTTAGTGGTGAGTTTGAAATGAAAGATTTGGGTGTAGCAAAGAAAATTTTGGGAATGGAAATTTACAGGAATAGACAAGCGGGCAAGCTTTATTTGTCTTAGAAAAGTTACATCAAAAAAGTTCTTGAACGTTTTGGTATGAAAGAGTCTAAACCTGTGAGTACACTACTAGCTGCGCATTTTAGGCTTTCTTTGAATTTGTCACCACAGTCAGAAGAAGAAGAGAAGTACATGTCTCAAGTTCCATATGCAAGTGCCATTGGTAGTTTGATGTACGCTATGGTTTGTACTCGTCCAGATATTTCACATGCAGTTAGTGTTGTTAGTAGATACATGGGTAACCCTGGGAAGGGTCATTGGCATGCAGTGAAATGGATACTTCGGTATTTGAGAGGCACTTCTAGTTTTAGTTTGGTATATGATGGGAGTTCTAATACTGGTTGCAGTGTTATTGGTTATGTAGACTCCAATTATGCTGGAGATTTGGATAAAAGAAGATCTCTGACAGGTTTTATTTTCACTCTTTCTCATTGTGCCATTAGTTGGAAGGCTACTTTACAGTTTACAGTTGCTTTGTCCACTACAGAGGCAGAGTATATGACAGTAGCAGAAGCAGTGAAAGAAGCCATCTGGCTTAGAGGTTTGGTTTGTGATTTGGGTTTACAACAGGATACTTCTGTTGTATTTTGTGATAGTCAGAGTGCGATACATTTAATCAAGAATACTATGTATCATGAGAGGACCAAACACATTGATGTCAGATATCATTTCGTTCGTAACATTGTGTCTCAGGGTACTATTGTTGTTAATAAGATAGCTACTAGTGAGAATCCAGCTGATATGTTGACCAAACCAGTTTCAGTTAACAAGTTCAAGCATTGTTTGAACTTGGTTGGTGTTTGCAGTAAGTGATTGCCCTTTGGGGCTTTTGGACAATGGCTATTTGGTATTTCGAGGAATTTCGTATTTTGAAGAATTTTGGTTTCTTCTTTTTGTGCCAAGGTGGAGATTTGTTATTTATGTCACAAAACAAATCATTAGATGATATTTTGGAATTGAGTAATATATATATATTGGTCTTAACTTTTTCTTGAAGGAAAAACATACTTGGAGGAGAAGTTTACTTGGAAGAGAAATTTACTTGAAGGAGAAGTATACTTGGGAGTTAAGTATACTTGAAGGTTAAGTAAGCTTGAGGGCTAAGTAAACTTGATGGCTAAGTTTTGGAATTTACTTTCTTTCCAAGGAAATTTTGCCTATATATATTGCTACTCACAATATTATTGGTGCACAACAAGCCACAATACCAATTTAGAAGAGAGCCACTATATTTGTGTGAGAGGAAGACAAAAAAGATTTATCCTTTTGAATTAGTAAAGCCACTATTTGGTTGAAGTCAATTTGGGTTCTTTGAAGCAATCAGTTTCTTGGTTGGAGAACAATCACGGTACAACACTTGTGCTTTTGTCATCGTACAAGGTTAGAAATACTGTGTAATTTAGATTTCATTTGTAAGTGGTTATTTACTTGGATATTGGTGTCTGTACTCTCCTTTTAGATTTGATAGTGAATTTGCCTCGGTGTGCCGTTATCAATGGAGTAGATTTTTCACATTGAAAGGTTGAACCACTTAAATCATCGTGCCATTTATTTTTCTTATTGCTTACTATTTTACCGTTATTCAAAATCAAATTATTTGTGCAACTAAATTGGACCCAAAACTTCGCTTCTGCTGGCGCCAATTCATAACAGTTTTCATCCACCATATATGTTAACAAGGAATTCACCCCCTTTTCTGATTGGTTTTTACTAGGACAGGCACATCTAACAGGAATTGTTAATAGACTTCCAATCGACATACTAGTTGGATGATCATAATTCTGAACCGCAAGTGAACGATAGGTGAAAAGGCCTTGGTATGTAGAACTAGCTATTTCGTAATATGAATCGTCCTTTCGAACGCTATAAGTAGTGAAGAATTGAAAAATATTTCCAGCACAAACACAAGAGATTGGAACAATGAGTAACTTATTGGTAGGAATAATGTTTTGGGGTGATGAGATGTTGTTAAGTAAAGCAATTTCAGAAGGTTTAGTTCCAAAAATACTAGATATCCTTGTGGAAGTATTATAAGGTGCCCTAGATCTGAAAGTAACAAAGGACTTGCATGAACTCATGTAGCCATCACAAGGATATCCTCTTGGTCTTGCAGACTCAGTGGGATCAGTGGGCTGTGTTTCATTGTAGTATATCTGTTGACAGAGTGAGTGTTGATGAAAGAGGTATAGGAACAAGAACACAAAGAATGTTTTAGAGGTACATAGCCTCATTATGATTTCCTTCTTTCAGCTACAATCTAGTGGTGACTTAGATATTTCTATATTTAAGATAAGAAAATCATGTTGATCAATTACGTGCTTGAATTGACTTCTCATATTTCAAATTAATTATGAATCAGAAAAGTCTCTTAAGTTTGTTTTTGAAAATTCTATAGTCAAAAAACTCATGTTGTTTCCAAGAACGTCTCACAGTTAATAAGTCCGTTCTGAACATTCATTTCCTTTAGAAAAATTTTGTGAATTGACCAATAATATGGCTACCGAAGATAGTGTGGGGTCCGCCTCAATAAGTCAGAGGAAATGAAGAAAACAAAAATCGTGGGTCCCGTCATCAATTCACTTTTTCATAAAGAATAAAAAACAGCGTGCAATTAATGCAGGAGAGACACCTACGCAGCAAATGCTGAACTGAAAGGATGCAAATGATGAAGTAACGCAGCAAATGCTGAACTGAAAGGATGCAAATGATGAAGTAATGACGTAATTGCTGCAAATATTTCTCCATAAATAAAAGATGAAGAACAGCTGCAGATAAGCAAAGTAGGCAAAATCACAAGTATATAAAACGAGTACAAATATTAAAAATTTAAAATATAAATGTCAAATTTGTAAAGATTCATTAATAAATATTTGCATATTAAAATATAATTATACTAAATTATTTAAATTTTAAAAAAATAAGTAAAATAATAAAAAATTTAATATTTATCTTATTAGATCTCACATAATCATACTAATTAATTAAGTACAAAAGAGTTACAAAAATTTACTAGCGTGTAGTTAATCTAAGAGAGACACCTACGCAACAAATGCTGAAATAAAACGATGCAAATGACGTATATAACGAGGTATTTGTTGCAAATATTTCTCCAATAGAGATGAAAAACAATTGTAGATAAGCAAAGTAGGCAAAACCACAAGTATATAAAACGAGTACAAACAATAAAAATTTAAAATATAAATGTCAAACTTATAAAAATTGATTAATAAATATTTGAATATCAAAATAAAATTATACTAAATTATTTAAATTAAGAAAAAAATAAGTAAAATAATAAAAATAATAACAACTTAATATTTATACTATTGAATCCCACACAATCACACTAGTTAATTAAACACAAAAGAGTCATAAGAATTCACTATTCTAAGCAATTGCCAAACAAATTATATAATCAATTGACTTCAACCTATGCATGCATTTCTCTCCCAAGTAAACTATACACAATATAGTAATCTAGCCTAATTAAATTCTTATGCTAATTAGATTAAACTATTATTTAATAAGAACGTCAATTATAAATCACATACACAAAGTTGTATCTCTCATCTTAAAAACTATTAATGCAATTCAACCAAGATAAGTAAATAGATTTTCAAAGCTAACTAATTATTTCTATGATATAATTGTTAATTAGACAATTAATTACAAATAAACTAAATTGACTAATATAATTGAAAAAAGCAATCACAACAAAATAACAGAACAAACTAAATTATTATATAAAAATATTGAGTTTAAGAAGATCTTAATAACAAGTTTAGCTTCATAAAATATTTAATAGAATTTTAAAAATTATCAAGTTAATACGAGAGAATAGATTAAAAATATGGAGAAGAGAAAGATTAAACCGATCTCCACTTGTCACATTGGAAATCAATCTCCACCATCTGTCACCATAGTGAAACAAAACTCCAACATCTTCAATTTGGAATCCTTATTTTAATTTGGCTCATCTCTAAACTGCTACCTCTTTCTCTAAATTATATAAGTTAGTAGTGAAATGTGTGAATCACTTTGCTTGGCTGCTGAGTTGTATTTATAGGCTAAGAGTTATAGGTTACAAGTAATTGTAGTCAAAGTAGGAATCATGATGCAAAGAGAAGACTTGTTAAACTAGGAATATGGGCATTCTAGCTCATTGCGAACACATAACGTGCACTACAGCCTAAAATTGTGAGCACTGTAGCTTGGCTCCTCAAAATTTTTGGAAAACTACTTGCATCGCGGTACAATATTTACACCGCCTTGGTGTGAGGCTTTTGGATGATATGGTGAAACATGCGCGTCGTGGCCTGAAATTGTGCCCACTACGGCACTAAGCTCTTGAGTTGGAATCTAAACAAGTGTGCGCGTAGCCCCCAAATCACTCAAATTATAAGATTATTTGGGAATCTTTTATGGTTTAGGTGGTAAGACTTCTAATCTCCCACTAGGAACCCAAGTTCGAATCCCACTAGAGTGTGTGAGTGTATTTTCTCTTTATTAATAAAAATAGGGGGACTTTAGAGCCCTTTTATATATATATATATAAAAGGTTTGAACCGTGCACAAAATTGTTCCCCCTGCGGCTCAAAGTTGACTGAGCTAATTGTGTCCCTTTTTGCCTGTTTTCACCCCTTTTTCCATCCTTCCCTTACATTGACACAATTAAATATAAATTAAGCCTTTTTAACTATTTTAAGTATACAATAATGCAAATAGTTAACTTATAAATGGCTATATAACTCTACTTTCTTGGAGCTATTACACTCCTAAACTTAACGCTTGTACTCAAGCAAATCCAAAGCTAAAGCAAAACATTAAAAAATAAACCACTAACCAAACATAGGTAGAATATTTACAAACACATTTCCTTTAATACTTGCATATTTAACAAGAACTATCCCCCTTAAAGATTATACACTTGAATCTGTTGATGTTATGTTGCTGAAATTTTTTCTCTTTTCAATTGTTGTTCTGCACTACCATATAAAAATAAAACTAATAAATGAACTAAATTAAAAATGAAAAGTTATACAACACAATTGAAAAACAAAAATTATTAGAAAATATGGGTTGCCTCCCATAGGCTCTAGTTTTAGAGTCGACAGCCAGACTTTCTCCTTTTTATCATGCTTCAATGAGTGGGATAGAGGTTTGTTGACGGTTTACATTGCCTCCCCTATAGTGCTTGATTTGTTGGCCATTCACTTTGATTTTTCTCCTATTAATGTCACCACTCCAAATGGAAAAATTTGATGTCCAACTTCAAATGCTTTAGGAGTTAGCCTCTTATCGTGCCATTGCTTGGTTTTCTCCTTGTAAAGTTTGGCTATTTCATAAACTTGGTTTCTAAAGTCATCCAATTTATTTAGTTACATCAACCTCTTATCTTTACCAGCTTATAAATCAAAATTAAACTCTTTGGTATACCAATATGCACGGTGCTCAAGCTCCATTGGTAAATGACAATCTTTTTCAAACAAAAAATTGTAAGGAGACATTACAAATGGTGTTTTGAATGCCGTCCTATAAGCCCACAATGCATCATCCAACCTTGTAGACCAATATTTTTGGCTTGAACTAGCAATTTTCTTGAAGGACCTCTTGATTTCTCGATAGGAATGACATCGTTGCAAATTATTCACCATCTTATCTTCGGGAATACACTTTCTAATCTTTTGGTCTGCACATTGCTTGAATAAGAATGACTTATCCCAATTGTAGAACTTTATATTGGGGAAAATTTTCTTTTTTTGATGGGAATTTAAATATGGTGGCAATAATTCCCTAACCAAAAAATTGACAAGGTTAGCATACCAAGGAACTTGCGCTTGAGATTGCAAAGAGTTTCTCATCGAGAAGATTTTCATTAATCACAACATATTTTTTTCCTTTTATTCCAATCTAGAGGGATGGTCAGCTACTTGATTCTCAATCCCTTTCTCATTGTTTTCTATGGACTCCAAGACAGATGGCTCATCAATTGAAGACTTAGGAAGTTTGAAATCTTGAGATGACAAGTCTAGGTTCTCAAATTTATTTCTTGGCTTGTATGTATTAGAACGTACTTCCACCCAAGGTAATTGCTCCTGATCTTCCTCTTTGTAATCAGAATCACATTGAGACAAAAATTTTAGAGAATCATTAAATCAACATTCCTCAGGTTCTTTAGATACCAAAGAATTCACAACTGAGATGGATGAGCACTCTTCAATATTATTGGGAAATCCCATGGCTTTAAACACATTGAAAGTGACTTGTTCATCTTGAAATCTCATAGTTAATTCTCCTTTTTGAACGTTAACAAAAGTCTGGCCTGTAGCAAGGAATGACCTCTCTAAAATAATAGGCACTCATCTATCCTCCCCATAGTTAAGTTCAATAAAATCCACAAGGAAGATGAATTTATCCACTTTTAGCAAGACGTCTTCAATTTTTCCTTCTGGATGAGCAATAAAATGATTAGCCAATTGCAAAGAAACTATAATAGGCCTTGCTTCACCAATCCCCAACTTCTTAAAATTGACATAGGCATTAAATTTATACTCGCTCTCAAATCACATAGTGCCTTGCCAAAATATTGATTACCTATGGAGCATGAAATTGTGAAACTTCTAGGATCCTTGAGCTTAGGAGGAAGTTTATTCTGTAACAAGCACTACTGTCACTTGTTAAAGCAACCGTCTCAAATTCACCAAACCTTCTCTTTTTGGTCAAAATGTCTTTCATGAATTTGACATAATTTGACATTTGTTCCAAGGCTTCTACCAATGGAATGTTGATATGGAGTTGCTTAAGAACATCCAAAAATCTCCTGAATTAAATGTCCTACTGTTGTTTTTGAAATGGTTGAGGAAATGGTTGAGGTGGTCTATTTTAATGGAAAATTTGCTATGGAAAAGCTGCAGTATTCGGAGTACCAAAATTTTATGTATTTTTTGAAACGGTCCCAGATATTTTATTCTTTTTTGTCCTTATCTTGGATTGAATTGTTCTCCTTTTGACTCATTTTCTGAACCATTGGTGCCTCTAACTCATTCACACTCCTTAGAGTAATAGCTTTACAAAACTCATTTCCTTCTCTCCTTGGAGTTTCAATATCACTTGGAGGTGTACCTTGTGATCTATTTTTAAGCTCATTAACAAGCTGACCCACTTGACTTTTTAGATTCCTCATTGATGCAGCTTGGCTTTGGAGTATTATATCATTCTTAGCATATATTCTTTAAGTAAAGATTCCAACGAGCAAGATGGTTGATTTGGTTGGTTTCTTTGTGGCTACTGCTGAAATCTTGGTGGATATATAGGACGGTTTGGCATGGAAGAACTTACTTGACCACCATCTTGATTGTTCCAAGAAAAGTTTAGGTGTTGCATCCATCCTGGGTTATAAGTGTTGGAGTACGGATTGTGATTTCGGTTCACATTACCCACAAAAAAAGCTGATTATGGATGGAAGGACAATTGTCAAACACATGAGATTCTGAACAGTAAACACATGAAATCCCTAAATCTTGGATTGAATTCACATTTGCTATCACATGTTGATTCTTCAAAAGATTAACCAAAGATGAAACTTGAGCTGTAAGTGCCGTAACGTCATTAACCTCATGCACTCTGGCCACTCTTTTGGTTGTGGTCACTCTATCGATTGGCCACTAATACTTATTACTAGCCATTCTCTCAAGTAAATCATAAGCTTCATTATAAGACTTGGGTAAAAGAGCTCCAATAGCAGATACATCAACAATAGTTCTTGTTTAGGCATTGAGACCGTTGTAGAAAATCTCCATTTGGATCCAATGAGGAATACCATGGTGAGGACACTTCCGTAGCAGTTCTTTAAACCTTTTCCATGCTTCATATAGGGATTCTCCATCCATTTATTGATAAGAAGTAATATCATTCCTTAATTTGGCTTTAATTGTTGGTGGCAACTATTTCATCAAGAATTTCTCAACCAAAACATTTCAAGTTGCTATAGAATCAGGTGTCAAAGAATTAAGCCACACTCTACCACGATCTCTCAAAGAATAAGGAATAGCTTTAGCCTAAAAGCCTCCTCGGTCACACATGTCCAATTTAAAGAATCACTTACTTCAATAAACAATCTGAGATGCAGATGATGATCTTCTATAGGTAACCCACTGAACTGCCCAACTATTTGCAGCATTTGAAACATAACTGACTTTAACTCAAATTGAGGTACTTGAATATTCGGTCTTGTGATGCTTGGATTCAACCCCTTTAGCATAGGCAATGCATATTCATTCAAAGCTCTATCCCTATCATCCATTGGAGGTATCACATTGATTGCGTTGTTTAAATTTAGCTCGTTGCTTAAATACTTATTGATTTAAAATGTGTATAAGATATTACGTAAGTGCACGTATAGCAAACAAGTAATATAATGATAAGAAAAATCGTTCCCACAGATATTGGAATATTAGAAAGTATTGTAAAGATTAACTAATAAAATCAATATTGGATGTTTTTGTGTATCAAAATAAAATAAAGTAAAATAAAATAATAAGTACGAGATGACAAGAGTAAAAATCTAAAACAAAGCTCAACAAGAAGGATAGCAAGAATCTCAAGTGGATAAATTAATTAGGAGTGCAAATGTAACGAATAATGCAGTTAGACTACAATTGTTGTAGCGATGTTGTGGCAAAGTGTACTAGTAACTAGAATATGAAAGTTAAAATGGATTCTTCCGAATCTGCAATGTTTATAATTTCTTAGACTCAATGAAACACATTCTTATGCATCATTGAGTCTAAGAACAATATTTAATGCACCAATTCTTTTGGGTTATGTTAAACAATTATATATTCTTATATGAATTGCAAATTTAAATCTTATCCTTAGATTCAAATTAAGCACACATTATTCAAGGTTCATCCAACATTAACTAATCTTTCCAGCTTTAATCTCAGTTTATTATCCTGTCATTTGGTGATCAAGCAATCAATAAAATTAATCAATAAAATAAGCATTAAATAACTAACAACCACTTGCTAAAGCAAAGCACAAAATTTTAAAATTGAAATAGAGACTTCATTCATTTGCACACCCACAATCTTAACTGGAGGAAAATTAGACAATTATATCCATGAAATCATATATCAATTGATAAATATTCAAAATTATATCCATTGAGTTATAGAGATTGAAAGAAAGTAGAGAACAATAGAAGAAGAATAAATCACTAAGAAACCCCCCTTAATTAAGTTCTCAATCAATTGAGTTATAAAATCTCTAATTTTCTCTTGTTTTCCTTACTAATAAGCTTTGTGAAACAAGCCCTTGAATTGATCCTTGCAATTGGTCCCCTTCCATATTCAAATATGCCGCTGTTTTTGCTATAAATTTTTCTGTCGAATCTTTCTCTTTTTTCTTCTGCAAGTTAGCCCCCCTTTTATATGTTAATCCTTAGGTTTAAGTTGAGGTGAGATTCTTATGTTGACTTCCAAATTTTCTCTTGAATTGGTGAGTTATTAATTGCCCATTATGATCCTTTTATTTACAAGCCCAACCTAGTTGTCAAATTTGTGCTCCTCGTTATTTTATTATGGTGCTCTTTGCTGTGGCAAAGCTAATTAATGCTTCTTTGTTGTTCTTTTTGTTCTTTGCGAAGGAATATATGAAAGTTTCATGTGTGAACTTCAAAATATAAGTATTTTAATGGAATGCAAGATAAATTCATATTTAATATCAAAAAATTCATACATCTCCACAAATGACACAAATAATATTCAAATGAGTAAAAAGTGCAAATAATCTCAAGTGATCAAGCAAGTTTTCAAGAATTAAAGCTAATATTACTATAATAAATTAGTGTTATCAAAAAGAAGAGAACGAAGTTCCCTCTCTTACACTTGAATTACATATTGTCCTCAATGTGCAAAACATATAGAGTAACAAAGATAAATGAAAAAGGTTAAATAAAAACTCCCTCAATGATGCCATTTTCTTCAAAACCTAATGTATCCATGTGAGCACCATTGTCTATTTCTCTTGCTTTATTCACCTAAAACAACAAAACAAAGAAAACTAAAAATGTAAAACATTAAAATAAGATTTTAATCACATGGGTTGCCTCCCAAGAAGAGGCACATTTTAGGTCATTCACTAGACCAGTAGGCTCCCTCCTAAGGTGAATCCACAAAGGTTATCACAGCCTTGTCATGTGGTAATTACTCTCCATGGTAGTGTTTTACTCTATGTTCGTTGACTAGGAATGGTTCCTTGTTGTGGTTTTCTAACTCAACAACTCTTTGGTTGGTTACTTTAGTAACTATGAACGGGACTGACCAACGACTCTTGAGTTTGCTTGGGAACAACCTTATTCTTAAGTTGTAAAGTAGAACCTGCTATCTTGTTTTGAAACTTTGATGGACAATTCTTTTATCATGTCATCTTTTTTGTTTTCTCCTTGTACAGCTTGACATTCTCATAGGCATTCCATCTCATTTCCTCTAGCTCATTAAGTTGTAGGAATCTTTTCTCTTCAACTGCAGCCAATTCCATGTTTAATTGTTTTAGTGTCCAATATGCCTTGTTCTCCAACTCTAATGGTAAGTGATAGGCTTTCCCAAATACAACCCTATATGGGGTGGTTCCAATGGGGGCTTTGTATGCAATTCTATTTGCAGTTTTGTATGCTCACAAAGCATCATCTAACTTAACTGACCAATCTTTTTGGGAAATGTTCATTGTCTTTTCTAGTATCTCTTTCGCCTTTCTGTTGGATACCTCTACTTGAAAAATCATTTGAGGATGGTAGGGGGTAGACACCTTGTATTTGATCTTATATTTTGATAATAAGGAGTTAAAAGCTTTATTACAAAAGTGACTACCTCCATCACTAATGATTATTCTTGGTGTGTTGAACCTGGTGAAAATATTTCTCTTCAAGAATTTCAAGACAATTTTTGCGTCACAGGTTGGACTAGCTATAGCTTCTATCCATTTAGAAACATAATCCACTCCAATTAAAATTTATTGATTACTGAGTGAGGATGGGAAGTCCTATGAAATCAATGCCCTAAACATCAAATAACTCAACTTCAAGGATAATGTTCATAGGCATCTCATCCCTTTTAGATATGTTGCCTATTCTTCAGCGTCTATCACATGATTTGACATATAGGTGAGCATCTTTGAATATTGTAGGCCAAAAGTAGATAGATTGGAGTACCTTAAATACTATTTTAGAGCTCCCAAAATGGCGTCCATAGTCAAGTGTGTGTGATTCTACAGATTTTGCTAATTTATCACCCAAAAAATGTGCATCCAAGTGAGTGTCATGGCGTTCTTGGTAAGCACATAATCTAAAGCATCACTAGGACATAAGTTATCAAGCACACTAGAAGCTAGTTTATCTATGATTTCAATCATAAAACAATCCTCAAAATTGCCAATTTCAGGATATTTAAGTACTTTAAAAACATTAAATGTTACCTTTTTATCTTACACTTTTATGATAAGCTCACCTTTTTGTACATCAATAAGTGCTTTTTCGGTTGCTAAAAATGGATGACCAATTATGATGGTGATGTCACGGTCTTCCTTCATGTCAAGCACAATGAAATTTGCCAAAAAAATGAATTTGTCTACTTTTACCAACACGTCTTCTACTATACCCCGATGTCACTTGATTGACCTATCTACCATTTGGAACGTCACAGAATTAGGTTGGGCTTCACTAACTCCTAGTCAATTGAAAATCGACAATGGCATAAGGTTTATACTTGCGCCCAAGTCACATAGTGCTTTTACAAAGTGTATATTTTCAATAGTGCAAGGAATGTCAAAGCTATCCAGATCTTTTTATTTTTGTGGAAACTTTCTGTCCAACACAACACTGTAATCTTCAGTTAAAGGTAGTGTTTTATTGTCACAAATTCTCCTCTTTCTTGAAAGTATCTCTTTCATGAACTTTGCATAAGAAGGCATTTGCTCAAGTGCGTCTACAAATGGTATGTTGATGTGTAGCTTTTTAAAGATGTCTAAGAACTTGAAGAACTGTTTATCTTGCTTTTACTTCTGTAATGTTTAAGGGAAAGGTGTAGTGGTAGTATACAAATTACTTTTCTTTGGTTGAATTACTTCTTCCTCTTTATTATCTTCCACCACACTTTCTTCCTCTTTCTCCATTCCTTTAGGCATCTCTTGTTTATCCTCCAACACCTTACCACTTCTTAAGGCGATAGCTTTCTTACGCTGTTCTTTACCCTCCGTTCTAAGATTAACATCAATAGCGTTCTTGGAATTACCTTGAGGTTTTTGACCAATTGCTTGGACTATCTGTTCCATTTAAATTTCTAATTTGCCATTGGAAACTACATGTTTAGATTCCATTTGGTCCACTTTTGTGTTATGGCCTTGATGAAATCCTTCATGATCCCCATTAAGGCATTAACAGTATTTTCCCCTAATGGATTCTTCTCATTAATATGTGTAGATGCTTGTGATTGGTGAAACTTGGTTTGAGGATTCTGTTGGTGGAAAGCTTGAGGACCACCTTGATTGTTGTTCCAGAAAGGGTTTGGGAACCTTCTCCATCCTTGATTAATAATGTTTAAGTATGGATTCCTCTGATGCTTTTGGTTGCTCACATAATTCACTGCTTCTTGGAGGTCTCCACATGTATTTGTAATGTTAGGCTCACTGTAGAGATTATACATCTTAAGATTGGTTTGCACCATAATTACTCCAACTGCTTCTCCATTTAACTTCCTTGTTAATCCAAACAACAAAGCATTGGTTTTTGCTTGCATTGATGCTAAGGTATCCATATATACTACTTTAGCTACTGATTTGAAAGTCGCCATTTCCTTTGGCCATAGACAACTATTGGAGGCCATCTCATCAAGCAATGCAAATGCTTGATCCTCTATTTTATTCACTAAAGCTCTTTTTACTGTAGTGTCAATGATGGTTTTTTGTTGTGCCAATAAACCATTGATTAACTGTTTCTTGGAGGTCTCCACATGTATTTGTAATGTTAGGCTCACTGTAGAGATTATACATCTTAAGATTGGTTTGCACCATAATTACTCCAACTACTTCTCCGTTTAACTTCCTTGTTAATCCCAACAACAAAGCATTGGTTTTTGCTTTCATTTATGCTAAGGTATCCATATATACTACTTTAGCTACTAATTTGAAAGTCACCATTTCCTTTGGCCATAGACAACTATTGGAGGCCATCTCATCAAGCAATGCAAATGCTTGATCCTTTATTTTATTCACTAAAGCTCCTCTTGCTGTAGTGTCAATGATGGTTTTTTGTTGTGCCAATAATCCATTGAAGAAAGTTCGTAATTGCAGCCAAGTTGGAAGACCACAATGAAGGCATTTCCTTAGATGTTCCTTGAAGCATTCCCAAGCTTCGTAGAATGTTTCCTCCTCAAGCTATTGGAAAGATCTTATGTTGTTCTAAGCTTAGCAGTCTTTGAAGGGGAAATTATTTGGCCAGAAATATTTAAGCTAGCTGGTCCCATGTCATGGTTGGCCCTTTTGGTAGTAATTGTAACCAAGCATTTACCTTGTCCCTTAATGAGAACGGAAATAAGAAAAGGCAAATGGCATCATCAAAAACATCCTCAATTGAAAGTATTGCAAATTTCTAGGAATAAAGCCAAGTGAAAATTGGGGTAATCATCAATCAATCCTCTAAATTGGTCATCTTGTACCATATGAATAATTGCTGGCTCGAGTTCAAAGTGATTAGCATTAATGCCTGGTCTACTGATTGAAGTTTAGGATCTATCTACTTGTGGGACTGTGAATTATTTTAGTGCTTTGGGAGAAATGTTGACATGTTGATCCTCTTGTTTTTCCATATCCTCTTGAGATTTAACTGTTAACCTGGATATAGACAGAAATACTAGAAACAAAATTAAAAATCCAAAATTTATAGTAATAATCGAATTGAAATCCATTACAAGCTATAAATATTTCACTACAACGGTGCCAAAAAACTTTTTCACGCTAAACCTTAAGTGAACATGATTTGGGAGAAATGTTGACATGTTGATCCTTTTGTTTTTTCCATATCCTTTTGAGATTTAACTATTAACCTGGATATAGACAGAAACACTAGAAACAAAATTAAAAATCCAAGCTTTATAGTAATAATCGAATTGAAATCCATTACAAGCTATAAATATTTCACTACAACGGTGCCAAAAAACTTGTTCACGCTAAACCTTAAGTGAACGTGATGCGTACAAGTGATATGTATTTAAAGTATAGATGTCAAACACACGAGAACTGGATTAATAGGTATTTGAGTACCAAACTACAAACTACAATTAGACTTAACTACTATTTAGGCAAAGGAAAAGATAGGTGAGAGAGTCCTAACCACGTTAAACTACCAATGCAAAATTACAAGGACACCTAGGGACTCACTCCACTGGTACAGACAACAGAAGATAAGTACAAGTAATAAGAAACAAAATTAAGCAAATAGTAAAACTAGTAAATACCTTCCAGTCTCAGTATAGACTATAAATGTTGTCACATATACCAAATATACTAAGATTGTACTCATTCATACAACAGAGCATACAAACACAACAATATAATGTGGTAAAATCATTTAGGCTCCAATTCTAAGTGGTAACATCACTCAGCAGCTAAATTCACTAAATGAAAATAAACAGTTAATACAGATTCGATAAGATAAGATGCTAAATACCTCTATCAATCAAGGACCATCTGTCTTAAATGTCTAGGCTGCTATCACCAGCTGTCACTATAACTACTTTGATCCATACTGAATCTGGCACACCTATAGTGCCACACCACCAAGCAGTGTGATGCAAATACTTGTAATCAGATTAGTGAAGTCTACATAGGATAAATAACTCCCAATGAAATGAGTAAAGTAAAAACTCCTCATATCAACAATACAGAAATACACTTATCGTACTGATGACCCAAAAACTCTAACTTGTAATAACAATCTAGAAATACACTCGATGTATTGTTATAATGAAAACTTCATTTAACACAAATATTTAATCAAACTCCACTTTTGCCTAATAGCTCAAGACAAAAAAACACTCGATGTATTGAGATTAGGAATCACCTTTTAAATATAATAATAAATCTCCAAGTGAAAATATCACCTAATAATCACCAATACAAAACAACACTCAACATATTAGTGATACAAGAAATACAAAATATTTTTTCGAAGCAATGAATATATTTTTCACCCAAACAAAATATTTTAGAAAAGAGTTGCAAAAAGGACAAAGTTTTTGAACTTAATTTTCTTAAAGAAACACATAAAGTGAATGAGTATTTATAAAAAAATCTCCAAGCACCCTGACCCCTCGCAACGCCTTTGCAGACCACCTTGGTGAGGTATCAATGAGATATCGGCAAGCTCTTAGCGAGCTCCAATGGTAAGAAAAATGAAAAAAAAAACCTCGTTGACCTACCATTGCGTGCCACCAGCGAAACCTTCTGAAGAACCTATGAGCCATAGAACCAACCTGTGCACTCTCGTTGACCACATTAGCATGCCATCAGTGAGACCTCCGCAAGATCCCTAACGAACCACTAAAAAAAAAATTTCCAAGGAAAAACTTCACCAAACAAATAGCCATAAATACCCACCAACTCAGGAAAACGAATGCAAGTAAAAACACAATTTATCATGCAATCTATATACTCCCAACCACCTTGTATTATCTGTATCATACAAAAACCAATAGTATTAAGATTTATGTGAGTGTGTGAAATAATGATCACAAGCAAAGTACCATACATAGAGGTAGATAAAAACACTAAGTTAAATAAGCATATTCCATGTTTTGCACACTAGAACGCCAATAAAGACAAAAAGGGACTTACCGAACTTACAATCTCCCCATTTGGCTTTCCGTGAAAAAACACTACATAACCTAATTTTTGTGTTAGACATTCTCATACACGACATTTATAAACAATGTCATTATTTCAAGATTATAAGGATGCAATGAGCATGCACCTGAGTACAAACTTAATATGCTTATTTTTCAATTCATTCTCTACTAATATAGGGTGGCTACATTACCTATGATCAAAAGGTCTTTAACAAGGTTGTAATATAAGGATATGATAAGGAGTTATGAAGGAATAGAAAGGAAAATCCAAAAAGACATTTACTTATTTGTGAACACAAAAACACATATTTCCTAGAAACATCAAGATATCTAGCCTCTTCACATATAATTTAATCATTTACTTCGTTCACCCATCTGTAAGTGCTTTGTTCTACCAACTTAACAACTTTTATCATTGCAGCTCTTGGCTTAAATTAACTTTAATTTTTTTAAATTATCTCACTATAATCTTCTCCTTTTTTCACCAATATAAGAATTTATTATACAACCCCCAACCTATCATATTATATATTTTCATTTTGGGTTGTATTACATTTTATATTTTTTTGACTATGTGTGTGCACTTGGTAATGTCTCTTAAAAATTTTAAAAGGTGGTCAATAAAGATAAAACTCTTAGCTTATAGGGTTAATTATAGTAGATATGGCACAAAAAAGTGGCTACATTTATTAAGGCTAAAAAAGGGCTTACTAATGATATAATTTCCTTAGTTGGCTTAAAAGGTTTAAACGTTCTATGAATGGCCTACATCACTTGCTAACTAAAGTATATCTATGATTTTGATTTGAGTTCATTTAGAATAGGCACTGATGTTTGTTGAAATTGACATGCTCATAAAAAATCATGCATGATAGGGTCCAAATACTCAAATCAACATTCTTTCATACCACAAAGCAACAGAGTTTCACACAAAGGTTAATTCATATTTAGATCTATTTTTCAACTAAAGCAAGTTCAAATTTCTCTAAATTTTGGGTTTAATTATCATTTGATTTATTCATGTTTAAATTGATTATGGATAATTAATCTCAGACTAACAAAAGCAAAAATAAAGTAAAAGAAAAAAAATAGCACATGTAACAGGTAGAAAAGGCACTTTTTCCCACCCCTCAACCTAAGATGCATATTGTCCCTAATGTGCTAGGTCACAAGTAGAAAGAATGAAAGTGAGAAGAAGAAGTTACCCTCTTTTTTAAATGGTGAAGTGGTATTATGTACTTCATGGTCACAAATGCTCCTTGCCATTATGCATATTTTTACCTTAATTGTTTGAGCATATGTTCACTTCTCAATGGTTGTCACTCAACCAAAGACAATTATACATAATGTGCAATAAACATGTTAAGCTAAGTTAAAGGGATATAAATTAAAATTGTCTCAAAAGAAAATTACATTACCAAAATAACATAAAATAAAAGAAAATGAAAATAAAGGTAAAGTCAAAAATAAAATAGTGGTTAACTTTTATAGATTGTTACCGCATGGTTTTAATCCTCCATGTTGTCGTCACCATCATCGTCCATTGCTACTGGTGGCCTAAATTGGAACTCGCCTCCATGATATGTTGGAAAGTTTTGTAGTTGGCTATAGTGCACGAGTTGAATCCTCTGCTGCATGTTTATAGCTTGCATGTAGTTCGAGTGACGTTGCATGTATCCTCCCATCCATTGCCTTCGTATAGTTGTTATCTTGTTGTAAGGCATGCAGTTGCTCTTCCATGGGAGCTTTGGAAGATGAAATGGAGGGCTTCTTGCTAGCTTGTGTGGCCTTGTGAGATTGTCAATAATGGGTGTGAGTGGGTCTCCTAGTTGCACAATTATTTCCCCCTCTTTTACTTGAACTTCAACCTTTACACATAGGTGTGTAATGAGTTGTGAAAAAGCATAGCCGGACCTCAATTTTGTCCCACAAAGTTCAATCTTCTTGTTTATAATTGCCCTCACATCTATTGGCTTGCCAATGAGGATGGCATATAGCACTATTGTTCTCTCTCTTGTTAAATTGCTATAATGGGTGGGGGGCATCAACTTGGCACATACGAAGTATTGCCACATTCGGCCAATGTAAGTAAGCCCCTTGGCGTCAAATTCTTTTGAGCGTTCACTATTGGTTTCCCAAACAGTACCTTCAATAGTTAAGGCCCCAATGACCTCATCATAATCCACATTCTAAAGGTACTCTTCATATTAAAACATTTGTTGATCGTTTCAACATTAAAGTGTACTAACTTGCCCCAAATTTTTATTTTATTGTCCACAGCTTTGGGTATGTTGGCGTAGAATTCCCTCACCATGACATCATAGTATAAGACCATGCAAAATTTTAAACCTTGTTTGGGTATGCATTTTCACTTATAGGACATGGCCGTTAAGAACTGCTCTTGAGCTTGAAAGATCACAAATTTTGTCCTATCTTATTCTTGACTAGTCATGGGTGCTTTACCCTTATCACTTCGTTTTCTTTTTGGTGCCATATCTTATCAAATGCTAGCTTAGTTCCTAACTTAATCTCAAGTCACTCCTCTACACAACCAATTTTTAATCATGCTTCAAAAACTCCACAAGCACACACTATTACCAGAATTCCAAACCCCAAATCAACCAATTTTTTCAAGCATTAAGTCCATTAACTAATTCCCTATGATTTTACCTTATATCTATATAAGTAATATGTATTACCATAATTCCAAACCCCAAGTCACTCTATTTTTAAAAAAACCCACAATGCATTAAGTCCATTAACTAATTCCCTATGATTCTACCTTATATCTATATAAGTAATATGCATTCATATTGTTAGAAATCTATATCATAAATATACATGATTTTATATACAAATAATAATTAACAACTAATTAGAAAAGTACTACAAGTCTATAAAGCTGTTTTATTTACAGTTTCAACAGTCCAAAATAAAACAAATCAAAAAGCTACTACAAAAATTTGAATAAAAAAAAAATACTGCAAAAAACAAAAATATAAAAGTGAAAACAGGATGAAGACTCCAACTTAAGTAATGACTAGATCCGTTGGGCGTTTCAATAAGGTGAACTCTGATACGAGCGAAAAAAAATTAGGAGAGCTAAAATTTAATTTTTTTTTATATAATGTAGAAAATTGAAATAATGACTTGAACTAGTGCATTTTTAGAAATGATTAGTATTTCACTAGAACTCACGGTACAAACGCGTTTTGGTAACATGATATTACATATGTGTCCTTCGGCCTCACCGTCTTTATGTCAACGGCCCATCACAAAACACCCAAAAATCAATTTATCATTTTCGCTATTTATATGTTGAAGAGCAAGAGCTATTTTTTGCTTTAGTTTAATTGTCATCTTTCTCTATTTGTAGTTCCAGTTGCTGTGATTTACTATATTGTCTCTTCAATAAGTGAAGGTTGTCCTAAATTTATAAGATATAAGCCACTTGTTTCTGAAGTAAGTCATTTGAGAATTAGGGTCATTTCACTTTAGATTCTAATGTTGAAGTTGAAGAAATCAAAGAAGAAAACAATGTAGCAAAACAAAAGGAAGGAGCAATAGAACTGACTATGAATGATTGATTGTTACATACACCCATGCTTAATTTGTTACATACATCTCTATTCTTGTATGTAATATGTTACATACACTTCCATTATTGTATGTAACATGTTACATACACCTCTACTGAATGTTATATGCACCTCTATCTTGTATGTAACACGTACATACATCTCTGTTGTTGTATGTAACACGTTACATATACCTATGTTGTCTGTTCGTTATATGTAACACATTACATACACTTCTGTCGTTGTATGTAACAAGTTATATATTTAACAAGTTACATACTCAAGGTGCAGGTATGTAACACATATTATATACATGATATATGATAAGTAATACTTGTTACATACTTTCACCATCAGTATGTAACAAGTTACATACTCATGGTGCAGATATGTAACTCATATTACTTACATGATATATGATATGTAATACTTGTTACATACCAGTTACATACTTGTGATACAATATGTAAATAGATTACATACTCATATGTGAAAAATGACTTATATCACACACAATGTAACATGTTACATACTTGTGATATAGTATGTAAATAGATTACATGATCAGCTATGTAAGTTTTAAGTTTTTATTACAATCTCAGAATCAGTCATTACAGAAGTTTTTAAAAAGTATGAGAATCAGATTAATATAAGTATTTATAGAATATGATTATTCTATTTTATATTATTTACGTATTTTAATGAATTATTTCATATATATAGATTTTCAAGTT
Source organism: Elaeagnus macrophylla (assembly GCA_029378325.1). Lineage (NCBI taxonomy): Eukaryota > Viridiplantae > Streptophyta > Magnoliopsida > Rosales > Elaeagnaceae > Elaeagnus > Elaeagnus macrophylla. The sequence goes on along the minus strand of CM055640.1, from coordinate 49,025,869 downwards.
TTAAATATGCTTTAAAGTAGGTGATTCTTACTCTTAGAAGTTGTATTTATCAGATTTTAGATCATAGTTTCTGCAAAAAAAAATTGTACAATCTGTTTTGTTCCCATTCTCAAAGCTGTTGTGTGATATTTTTCCAATCTGATTACGAGATGGTGATTTGTGAAATCAAAATGAGATGTGTTGTTTGAATATTTTACGCAGATTACATGTGATAATTTTGTTGATTCGATTTATCACGAAAAAAATGACGAGAGCATATGGAGAATGATGCGACATATCTATTTATAGTTAGTTATAGTTATTTGTTAACCCTAAAGAACATTTGTGTAATTTATCTAAATTATTGGTACTAAAAATGCATAATTTTTATTCTTTTATCTTGATTTTGCTCGTATGAAAATACTATTTTACAAATAATTTTTAAGCTATTTATGCCGTTTTTTCAAAAAAAAAAAATAGTAAAAGTTATAATAAATTATATTAAATTTAATATTAAATTTTTATATCATATTATAATAGAGATATATAGTTAGCATTCAAAAAAGATAGAATTAATACTTTATAATTAAGCACTAAAAAAATATATAATTAAAAATTTATAATTCACTTGTAAAAAAATTAAACAAAAATATATCAAGTTAATAAGTATTAGTATCATTTATATATAAAATAAATTTATTAACTAAAAATCTAAGAAAATAAAAATCTCAATTAAATACATCAAAATTTATAATTGTTAAAACTAAAACTAAAAAAAAAAAAAAAAACATTTTATTAACTAAAAATTTAAGAAAATAGAAAACTCAATTAAATACATCAAAATTTATAATTGTTAAAACTAAAACTAAAAAAAAACATATGAAAATGTAAAAAATAAAATATAATTTAGTATATTTAAAAATATATGTTGATAAACAATATAAGACTGACTAATAATAATAAAAATTATATAAAAAAATTCAAATAAATTCTAAAAGATTATTAAAATAAAATATCAAATAATATAATATTAGATAAAATTAAATTTTGGATTGAAATAAAATATGATAAACATAAATTTAAAAGCTTTAATACTTTTTTTTTTATTTTATTTTTATATTATTGAGTCTAAAGTTAAATACTTAAATTTTTTTAAGATTATCACATTTAAAATGAATTTTTATATAATATATAACTATAATTATATTTATGTTATTAATAGTTATCATATGGGAAAAAAAGTATATATTTAACCACTTTATTTATAATTTATGTCATTTTTATTCACGTGTTTGTTAAATATTGTTAATATATACCAAAATATGTACATAAAAATTAGACACAATATATTACTATAAATAAAATATTTATTTAATTTTAAAAATATAGATATAATTAATTTTTTATAAAAAAAATTAGTCGAGCTGTCTCGCCCAACCCCAAGAAGCTCCGCCCATGAACTCTGGTTCTATCTTCAACAGACTCTGGACTTCCATTTCTTTCTAGATCCACTGGCTCCCAATACTGACAACAAGGGGAAAATCTGAGGATCATATAACACATTGTTCATGCATATTTCCTTTAAATGTCTGCTATTTTGAAAGTCATAGAATATAAATTTGTTGTAATTTCTTTTAAGTGCAACATTTTTGTTACAAAAACCAACAAAAAAGCCATCCTCTTCAATTAACACATGTTGTCTCTTCTTCCAAATCTTTATTATGTGGTCCTCCATTACCTAAAGTTCCAATTTTTCCTCTCCTGTCATACACAACAAACCAAGCTTGCTTCATATCCAACAAGTTTTAACTTGTAATAATCATAATCATCTTCACATTCAAGTTGAGGCAACCAAAATTTTCCCACTTCTCTGTTTTTAAAATCAAATGCAAATATTTGTATATTTGGCATAAGCCAATGTAGCACACCACATGTTATCATTCAGGTTTGTGACCAAAACATGAGCCATAAGGTAACCTTATGTCACCTAATATGCTTCCCCAAATTTTCGAATCAAATACCTCGAATCGAAAACTAGTACACGAAATAGCTTGTCTGTCCTTTAGTTGCAAAATTCGAACAATTTTGTAGTGCAGCGAATTAGACCTTAATAACATTAATCCAAACCTACATGTAGTATAACGCGTCTTTGGATTAGGTATCCATTGACGTTGTTTAGTTGTCGGTTTGCATACATAAAATTGAGGAATTTTCTAATCCTTAGAACTTTTGGTTTGACAAAGTAGAATTGATACATATAATGTAGCTGCTTCAATTTTGCTAAGTTGAGGTACAAAATTGAGGGATAGTTTGTGGTCATCTAGGTCTTCATTGTCGATAGACACAAAAGAAATAGAGTAGTTGTTTATTTGGTTTCGGACGAAGAAGCCAGAAACTTTTTTCGTTCTTTGGCAATAAGATTTTAGAAAAGAAGAATTGAATGTGAGATTGTTGCATTCTTTAGAAAGTAACTTGCAACGTCCTAAAGTTTCAAGGGAAGTTCTAGTTAAAATATCATAGCAAATGGCAAATGGCAAATGTAGAATAGGAGTAGAAGTACTAGAAGAAGAATCCATTAATGAAACAAATGGAACGAATACTATTTTTGGTCATAATTAAAGAATGGTAGAGTTATGAGATTTGTTGTAAGATGGAATGACTTGGTGCACACTTTAAAACTTATAGTAATAAAAATAGCACCCTAAATAATATTGAACGTTCAATATTGAACGGATCTAAATTATCTTCGTTCAATTATAATTGAATAAGTGTTAAAAAAAAATGACATATTAGTCATTTATTTTAATTGTACTAATTTTGTTATTTTAAATTTAAGGGGTGTTAATTTTATTATTTTTTCGTTATTATTTTGCCAGAAGTAGAGGATGAGAGACTTGGTAGGAAAGAAACACGTTAGAGAGAAGTAGGATACGATTTGAATTTTGATGTCCTTGATCTTTTCTAAAACTAAAACTATTGTTTTATAATAAATCTTCTTTAATTAATGATATATATGGTAAGTAAATATAAGCTAGTCGATTCACCTTAGGATTTGATGATGTCAATCTTAATATTATCTTTTTTAGAATGGAAAATAAAAAAATCTGAATATTATCTTTAAAAAAAAAGAGTTGTTTCTTCTTCTTTTTTTTCTTTTTTGGACGAATATCAAAAGAAAGAAATTTTATGACTAAAAGAGGGAAAAAAAAAAGACTTTTGAATGTTACTAGTTAAAAATACATATATTATATGTAAATTATTTTATTTATTTTAATTCTTTTAATTAATTTTTACAACATATTTAAAATAAATATAATTATTGTTAGATAATGTTAAGTTCATATTTAAATTTGATAATAAATTTTAAAAAAATAATTAATATTATTAATTTAAAATATAAAAATAATTTTATCTTAAAAATATTAGATATAATTTAAAATTTTATATTTAATATAGATAAATATAGATACAGATAGATTAGAACTCAAAAACTTAATTAGTTGACGAAGATGTACCGTGCTGAGTAGTAATTAGTTTTTAAACTGAAAAATACTCTTGGTCTCTTACGAGCGAAAAAAAAAATTCTTTTATAAAAAGAAGGTACTACAATCTTTTAGTTATGTTTTACATTATTTTAATTTTTTTATTTTATAAAAATGACATTATTAGTGTTGAGATTCATTTTAAAATAAGAAAGTAAATAAAATTTTAAAATAAGAAAGTAAATAAAATTTTAACATGGTAGAGATCATTTCCAATATGGTAAAAATCATTGTATTTAGTTAATATTTTTTTCTATCGTTTTTATTTTTATTATAAATTCATGTAATCTGTATAAAGTAATTTAATCAAGGAAAATATTCAAACTAAATATTACATTCTTCTTTTTACATGGTATCAAAGCTAATTAGGGTTCTGTAAATAAATAAATAAAAAAATCAGAAAAATCACCAAACGTCGTCGACCATCTATACCCACCCCCAGTCGCCGACAATTGCCGCTCATTCACCACAACCACCATCTAATCAAAATATCAAACACCACAGTCACCCAAATTGACAGCCCACCACCACCTAAACAAATCTCCCACCACTGTCAAAACCCACCACCATCCCTAGTTACGATTGCTATCAAAGCTCTCATCTCCATCTCAGAAATGCATTGTCAAAAACCACCACCATACCCAACGCCAAACACCAAAACTGACAGCCCAGAAATCACAAAACCAGTACAGCCACCATCATGCACCCCTCACAAAACCAATACAGCAACCCATCACTAATCACGTGCGGCCACCCCCATCAAAACAGATCCACCCAAACCCACCCAAACCACCACCAACCCAAATCCACCATACCATCATACACCAACCCAAACCGTGAAAACTGCCACCGCTCAGCCACCCAAAGACCCAAAGCCCCCATCGCCACCCATCGCAATACACACACAGAACAACCATTGCCACCACCCACAACCTAACCAGTGCTTGTTGCCACCATATCCATCCTCCGTCAAACTCGAACCCCCAACTCGTTGAAACCTTTTCACATCATCACCCCAGCATCGCAGGTTCACTCACAGCCACCAAAGACCATCGAGCCACCCTGTTCTAGTAACCTCAAACGACAACCCATCGATTATTGCGCCACCACCAAAAAAACTCGCGACCCGCAAACTCCTCTGCACACCCTTTACATTTACTTTATTTATTCATTTATTTATTTTGCCTCTTAAAAGAAGAGGAGAAAAAAGCAGCAAAAAAAAAAAAAAAAGGAAGGACAAAATGAGTGACCAAAGAATCCTCTAAAAGCAAATATGTTCCAGTTTTTGTTCAGTTTGAAGGTCCATTTAATCCAGGAAAACCTACATACAAATGCACTCATTGCAATCAAACAGATAATTCAAAAAGTCATTACTTTGAAAATTGGTTGGACCCAACATGACATCAAAACTCCAAGCGGCATTCTACTGTAGTTGTTGCTCAAACACAAGAAGACAAAGCAACTCCTACGTCATCAACATTAGTAACCGCTACAAACAGTGGAGGTAAGATCCTAAACATTTCTACACCTGTTTTGAATAGTGCAGGATAATTGATTCTGGTGCTACTGATCATATGACATTTGATGTTCGACAAGTCTCAACCCTTAACCCATCCTCCCAAAATTGTGTCTCTACAGCTAATGGTAATACCACCCCGGTTATTGGGGAAGGGTCATCACATCTTACTAATACTTTACATCTTGATTCTGTGTTAGTTGTTCCCTCTTTAAATTATAACCTTCGGTATGTCTCTCAAATCACTACTACCTTATCTTGTATTGTTATTTTTTGGCTTGATTATTGTGTGTTCAAGGACATTCAAACTAAACAAACAATTAGTTATGGTGTTAAGAAAGGAAATTTGTATTACTTGGACTTGGAGTAAAAAACTTCTAACAAATTACAGCAAGCTTTTACAGTAGGCAACACTGGTTCACCAAAGAAGATCACTGAGATCTGGCTTTGGCATCGACGTTTGGGACATGCCTCATTTCGTTATTTAAAAAGGTTATTTCCCAACTTATTTACAAATTTGGATATTTCTATTTTTAAATGTGATGTGTGTGAACTTGCAAAAAGTCATCGTACTTCATTTCCTTTAATTTTATACAAAAGTCCAGTTTCTTTTATGGTCATTCACTCTGATGTTTGGGGACCATCTAAAGTTCCTACTGGGGGGGTCACATTGGTTCGTTACTTTTATAGATGATTGTACTCGAATGACTTGGTTATGCTTGATGAAATCAAAATCAGAAGTTACGTTATTATTTTAGAAGTTTTATAACACCATTCGTACACAGTACAATGCTCGCATACAAGTGTTACAAAGTGATAATGGTGGGGAATGCCATAGTTCTGAACTTCGGCAATTTTTGGACTGTCGGCTCAATTCATCAAACCACTTGTCTGAATACACCTCAATAGAATGGTGTAGCCGAACGCAAGAATAAACATTTGTTGTAAGTTGTTCGTGCTTCCCTACTCGAGGCTCACATACCCTTATGCTACTAGGGTGAAGCTCTTCTCTCTGCTGCATATCTCATCAATCGTGTTTCATCGAGTTCTACCAACTTCAAAACACCCTTCCAAACACTTACAGAAGCTGTAGTTGCTCCAACAGTGTCAAACCTACCCCCTCATGTCTTTGAATGTGTTGCCTATATTCATCTTTCCAAACACCAATGTAGTAAGTTACTGGCTCGAGCCTTGAAGTGTGTCTTTGTTGGATATGCCATTCATCAAAAAGGATATAGATGTTATCATCTCCCTACTAAATGAATGTTTATCACTATTGATGTTGTCTTTCATGAAGATCCTATGTATTTCTCTAAGTCTAACTTTCAGAGGGAGTCTCTTAATGAAATTCAGATTCTTGTATACAACTTTGAGAAAGATGTGGTGGAAGTATCTGATCCAAATGTAGGTGATTTGAATCCAAGTGGTCAAAACTTTGATGTGAATGGTGATATCCTACACAACGACATAATAAACATAGAAGTAAATGTGATGGAATCTAGTAATTAAAACTTGAATCTAAGTGGGAATGAACACCTAGAAAGTCAGGAAACTTCTGAAAGCCAAGAAACTTCTGAAATCGAACCTGAGTCTTTCACAATTGATACACCAAATTAATTGTTGTCTGAGAATATTCCTTGTACAATGCCTGAGTCATCTAGGAGACAGTTACCACATCGTCTCACTAGAGGTATTCTAAAGCTTACATATGAACCTCAATTGTCTAGTAAAGTAAGATATCCTATGAACCATTATATGTCTACACTTCGTTTGTTAAAATCAAATCAGTCATTTGTCAATCAAATATCTATTGTATCTATACCTAACAGTGTGCAGGAAGCATTAAATGATCCAAGATGGAAAGCTGTAATGAATGAAGAGATGACTTCTTTGCAGAAGAACCAAACTTGGGAGCTCGTCAACCAACCCATAGGAAAAAAGTCAGTTGGGTGTCGATGGATCTTTACTATGAAATATAAAGCTGATGGAACAATCGAATGATTTAAGGCGAGATTGGTGGAAAAAGGGCATACTCAGACTTATAGAATTGACTACACTGAAACGTTTGCACTAGTAGCCAAAATCAACACAGTTTGAGTCTTGTTATCCTTAGCTGCAAATTTTGATTGGCCTTTACAGTAGTTTGATGTGAAGAACGCATTCCTACATGGCGAACTATCTGAAGAGGTCTATATGGATTTTCCACCAGGTTGTATGGTAACAGAAAGACAGAATCAAAAGGTGTGCAGGTTGAAGAAATCGCTATATGGATTAAAACAATCTCCTAGAGCTTGGTTCGGACGATTTAGGAAATCCATGATAACCTATGGTTACAGACAAAGCAATTCAGATCACACATTATTTTTAAAGAAGCAACATGGGAAAATTACTGCACTCATTGTATATGTGGATGACATGATCATCACAGGCAATGACCTAAAAGAAATGAGAGCTTTGTAGGAATACTTGTCTAAGGAATTTGAAATGAAAGACATAGGCCCCTTAAAATACTTTCTGGGAATTCAAGTATCTTCAATCAAGTAAAGGAATCTTTCTATCTTAGAGAAAGTATGCCTTAGATGTGATCATGAAACAGGTATGCTAGCTTGCCAACCAGTTGACTCTCCAGTGGAAGAGGGTCTGAAGTTATGTATTGAGACAAATTAGGTACCAATGGATAGGGGATACCAGAGACTTGTTGGAAGGTTGATGTACTTAGCTCACACAAGACTAGATCTTGCCTATGCTCTAAGTATCATTAGCCAGTTTATGCATAATCTTGATGAGCAACATAAGAATGCAGTCATGCGCATTTTGAGGTATCTAAAATTTGCTTCAAGAAAGGGAATTCTATTTTCTAAAAGCACAGACAAGGAAAACATCAAAGAGTATACCGATGCTGATTGGGTCGGAGCAATTGACGATAGGTCATCAACTTTAGGATACTTTACTTTTGTAGATGGGAACTTAGTTACATGGAGAAGCAAGAAATAAAATGTTGTTGCACAATCTAGTGTAGAATCTTAGTACAGAGGAATGGCCTTAGGAATTTGTGAAGCATTGTGGTTGAAATTTCTCTTACATGATCTAGGCTACTCTTCAAAATAACCAATTCAATTGTATTGTGATAACAAAGCAACATGTGATATAGCTCATGATCCAGTTCAACATGACCGTACAAAGCATGTCGAGGTAGATAGGTTTTTTATTAAGGAAAAACTAGATGAAAAGGCTATGGAACTACCAAAAATTCGATCAGAGAATCAGTTAGCTGATATCCTTAACAAAGGAGTGTCCAGTCGAGTGCTCTTAAAGTTCTTAGACAAGTTGGGCATGTGTGACATCTATACACCAACTTGAAGGAGAGTGTTGAGATTCATTTTGAAATAGGAAAGTAAATAAAATGTTAATATGGTCGAGATCTTCCCAATATGGTAGAAATCATTATATTTTTGATTAGTATCATTTTCTGTCGTTTTTATTTTTATTATAAATTCATGTAATCTGTACAGAGTAATTCAATCAAGTGAAATATTCAAACCAAATGCTACATTCTTTTTTTCAAAATTAGTTCTTTCTTTTATATATATATATATATATATATATAAAGCTTTATAAATTATTGTTAAATATTTGTAAGGTTTTACAAAAATAAAATGTTATATAAATTTTTGTTAGATATTTGTAAGGTTTGTTAGATATTCAAACCAAATTTCTTATAACATTTTATTAGTTTAATTATACTTTCTTTTAATTGTTGGATTCATTTTACCTATTTTATATTAATTCTTTTATTTTTTTTTTAACTAGAGTATTAATTTTATTAATTATTCTTTATAATATTTTAAAAAATTAACTTCTCTTGTTATATTAGGTTGGATAAATTTAATTTTAAAGTTTATTTAATTTTCTTACTAGTTTTAATACCAAAATTGTTTGCAGTATTTTGATTTTAATAATTTCTAATGTATAAGAAGATATGTGTGTGTGTATATATATATATATATATATATTGACACTAGATAATCCACTAAAAAAATAGAGTTTAATTTCATATTATTGTAATTGTTGTTTCTTTTTTTCTTTTTCTTTTCTGAATTTATAAAAAAATCAATTTCAATAACAATGGGTTACTCTTTCTTAATTATTTTTATAAATAAGATATCATCTATGTGAGAAAGAAATGAGACTACTTGGAAAAAAAATTGTTGAGCTCTAAGTCTTAAAAAACTATCACATAATCATACATATGTTCATGATTAAAACGATATTTTATGGTCATATTTAATAAAAATGTGACTATATTGTAAAAAAAAAAAAAAATCTAAATATCACTTTTAAAATATGCATGAAACGTGAACAATTAATCTTCTCTTTAATTCAATAGAGTTTATTTTCCTATCATTTTTGTAAGGGAGAGTGATTGTACGAGCCTCATACTTATTTTAAAAGTAAGTTAGATATTATATATATATTTTTTGTGAAAATTTGATCATATTATTAATAAAAAAAAAACTGTAAACAGACAAATAATCAATTTTTAAGTTTTTATTTTTCAATTTTTATTTAATGTTTTGTTCAATTTTTTAAAATTTAAGTCAAAACATTCTCTAGTTGAAAACAAAATAAAATGAAAAAAAAAAATTTATTATTGTTTAGTTACTGTTTAATAACAATATAATTAAATTGTGATAATATATAAATATAAAACTTAAGCACCATTTTTACAAAATTTAAGGGCATGTTTGATAACGATTTTGATTTATGATTAAATAATTAATTTTGTTATTTCTGATTCTTTTATAAAATTAATCACAAATGCGTTTGATAACAATTTCTATTTAGTGATTTTCAAGGAAAAAAATTAGAAATCACCTCCAACTGGTAATGATTTCTATTTTTTGATTTTTTTTCAAAAATTTTAAAAACAAAGAAATTTTTTGGTTATTTTGTATAAATTTGAAGTTTTTAATCATTTTCTTCCAAAACTTAATCATACAAAAGTTATAAAATTTGATTTATTCTCTAGAAAAAAATGTTTAGTTAAAATAAAAAAAATCATAAATCAGAAATTTGATTGAAAAATCTTCTTTTTAAAGTTTATGAATCACCTCATATTTTAGTAATGATTCCTTAAAAATGTAAAATCAAAATCAGAAATTGTTACCAAATATATTTGAATAAAAAATCACTTGAAAAAAATCAAAAATCAGGAATCAAAATCGTTATCTAGAGCTAAGAAAAATCAGGAATCAAAATCGTTATCTAGAGCTAAGAAAAATCAAAATCAGAAATTGTTACCAAATATATTTGATTAAAAAATCACTTGAAAAAAATTAAAAATCAGGAATCAAAATCGTTATCTAGACCTAAGAAAATATTTTTCTCTTTTGTAATTCCTTGCAAACAAAGAACTTAAGTCATACCAAATGATTATATATATATACATAAATAGCTTCCATAAGTATGTGTATATATATATATATTTAGCATAGATACTTGTGGAAATATTTAGCTTATATACATTTTATATATTATATACTATTATATACACTTGGTATGTTATATATTACATATGATGTATTATTTTGTGATTAATTTAATTATATATAATTGACATGAAATTTGTTTGCAAGTCGATTATCTCCAACATGCAATTTGAAGTCAAGGTTTAAACTAAAGCCTCCAAGCTTGTACCATTCCACCTATGGCTAATAATATGAAACTGTGTAAATTGAGAAGGAAAAGGATTCTATGCCCACCAAAGTGTAAGCACTCATTTCATGTTCCTTGCACTGATAAGGCTCTACATCTGATTACCTGTTTTGTCGCAAGCCTCTGCTGGTAACTCCTCTGTGTTTTCATGACTGTCACTAGCATCTAAGTAATACACCAGAGAAGAACTCCGGAGATGTATCACTGGACTCTGTTCTTCATGTTTGACAAATTTCCTTTTTAATTACTTTTTGCAACTTAAGAGAACGGGAAATCAAACAATACCATTAAACATGAATAGAGAAGGTATTCTCAGCCTCTCAGGTTTGTATAAAATCAAACTCTATTATAAAGGCTTTTATTGCACAAATAACCCTGGTAACTTTTTGTCATATAAGATCAAAATTATATTGACAATAACATACCATGAATAAATGAAAAGGGCAGTTAAAAAGAAAAATATTGTTGCATCATGCATATTGGTTTCTATATGATATGAAAAATTTTCTAAGCTTAAGTCAACACTATCCGTTGTAGATTCTTCTATGGTTTCAGTTTCACTGCTAGATCATGTTGTTGGCAACAAATGATTAGGACTTTGGTATGTATATGAACATGTTTGACTCTTTCTTAATCCCTCTAGCTCAAAAAATACATCTTTCATTGTAGGTCTCTTTCTGTGAAAGTATGACTCATGAAGACACATTGCACCCTCAGAGGATTAGAAGAAGCAAGGTGGAGCACGTGCTTGCTAGCTGATTAGTATTGGTGATGGCTTGACAGATTCACTATAAGCCTGTCATAGAGAATTGGTGATCTCTGTAAGGGTACTTAACTATAGTATAAATAGCTATAGTATTGTAGAGGAAAGCCAATTGGTGTGAGCCTTTTATCATTGTAACAATTCTCATAGCAAGTGCGTTAGTGTGAGAAAATATTATGTGATGTGTAGAAGGTGAGTTTCTTCTTGTATCGAGAGGAGTGTATGCAATGGTGCAAAAATTGCATCGAGGGTGTAATCATTCACATTGAAGTAGTGGATTGGTAGGGTTGATCCCTCCCGTGGAGTAAATTTACACATTGTGGATTGAACTACGTTAAAACCTTGTGTGTTGTGACTTGTTCTTTCATGTTCTTGTTAATTCATTGTTTGATAGTAGCATTGGCAACCTAATAATCTTGTATCAGAGCATTAGAGTTTGGAGAACTGAAATTGAATTGTTCTTGATACAATCTTGAACTTGATAAATTCAAGAATTGTTGTCGAACGGTTTCAATCCAAGTTCTTGGGATTGTGCTAATGAGATTGAACAAGATGGGCTTTACAAAATATGAAATTGACAAGTTCGATAGGTCTGGTGATTATGGATTATGGAAATAGAAGATGTACTCGCTGCTCTTACAACAAGATGTTGTAAAAGGGATCTCTGATAGCCCTGAGTATCCAAAGAATTTCCCAACTTTTAGTAAGAAGAAATTGCTTGAGAAAGCTTACAGTAGGATCATCTTGAATCTTGGTGACAATGTGATTAGACAAGTAAACAAGGAGAAGACTGCACTGGCTGTTTGGAAAAAACTCGATAGCTATACTTAGTGAAGTCTTTGCCTAGCCAAATAGGCCTAAAAGTTCAACTTTTTGGGTTTAAGATGGATACTAGCAAGAATCTTGAAACAATCTTGATCAATTAAAGAAAATGACTATAGAACTTGTAGATTGAGGAGAAAAGATCTTAGATGAGAATTAGGCCATAATTCTTTGAATTCAATTCCAAAAATGTTCAGAGAAGTTAAAAATGCCTTGCAGTATGGCAGGGATGGGCTAAAGTTTGATGTTGTAGTGTCGTCACTTTGAACAAGAGATTTTGAATTGAAGCTTGAGAAAAGAGAACTTGGTAAAGGTGACAAGAAAGATTTAGTCAGTGGTGATTTGTTGTTCACACGTGGAAGATCAACTAAGAAAGAAATTGGATTAAAGACAAAGAGCAGATCTCAATCTAGAGGTAGATCAAAATCAAGAAACCGTGGGACTAAATGTTAGGCATAACAGAGAGAGGAGCATATGAGGAAAGATTGTCCTATACTCAAGAAAGGATTTGAAGGTTCCCATGATGGTGATAGTGACATTGTGTCTCAACCATTTGAAAGTCTAGGTGTTCTTATAGGGTCTATCTGCAAATCTGAAAATGAATGGATCTTGGATTCTAGGTGTTCATTTCACATATGTCCAGTAAAAGATTGGTTCTTTGATATTCGTGAAATGGACTGTGGAAAAGTTCTTTTCGGTGATAACTCAGAATGTGCTGTGATGGGAATTAGGAGAGTAAAGTTGAAGCTGCATGATGGGTCAGAGAAGCTCTTTACTGATGTTAGGTATGTGCCTAAAATTGAGAAGAAGAATCTCATTTCTGTTGGTATGCTAGATAGTTCTGGTTATACTATCAAGATAGAGCATGGAATAATGAGGATTTGTAAAGGTTTTTTAGTTATATTAAAAGCATCTAAATAGCATGGATTATATATACTTGATGGATATTGTAAGTATAGCACTATAACTGTTGCAAAGGAACCTTGAGATAAGACAATTTTGTGGCACAACTGCATGGGTCATATTAGTTATAAGAGATTGTCTGAACTGTTTAAAAGAGGGATGCTCAGTGGTGATAAGATCACAAATATGGACCTTTGTCAGCATTGCATCTCTGGGAAGCAAAAGAGAGTGAATTTCTCAACTAGCACTCTCTCTGCCTCAAGATTAGAATATGTTCACTCTGACTTAAGGGAACCAGTTCAAACTGCAACTTAAGGAGGTAATAAGTAGTTTCTGACCTTCACAGATGATTTTTCAAGAAAGAATTGGGTGATATTATTGAAGAGCAAAGAAGATGTGCTCACTAAGTTCAAATAGTGGAAATCATTAGTAGAAAATCAAACAAGATGCAAGATTGCAACTCTAAGGAAAGACAATGGAATGGAGTTCTCTCATCATGATTTTAATGAGTATTGTAGAGACAATGGGATAGAGAGGCATAGAACTATCACATTCACACCCCAACAAAATGGGGTAGCAGAGAGACTTAACATAACCCTGTTGGAAATAGTAAGATGTATATGCTCAAAGGCAAATTTACCCAAGCACTTCTGGGTTGAAGTAGTGTAAATAGCTTCCTATATGTTAAACAGAAGCCCACTCAGTGCAAATGGTTTTAAGACACTAGATGAGATTTGTTATGGGAAAGCACCCAGTTACAGACATTTAAGGGTGTTTGGATGTATTGGGTATGTACATGTAAATGAGGAGAAGCTACAATCAATAACCAAGAAGTGTATTTTTTTAGGGTATCCACAAGGTTTCCAAGGCTATAAGCTTTGGTGTCCAGCCAACAAAAAGAGCATAATCAGTAGAGATGTAGTGTTTGATGAATTTTCTAACATTTCCCATGTTGATCAAAACTCAGGTGAACAAATGGACTTATCTAAAGGCTCTAATAAGAATCAAACCGTTGAGTTCTTTTCTCGAGGATTTTGCATAAAAGAGTTGACTACTTGTGCTACTCTTATTACTGGTGGCACAGAACAAGGCTTGTACATGCTTCCTAAATCTGTAAGTAACAATGCTGGTCCATTGATTAGTCTTTCTAATTCTTTCCCTGATTCAGTTAAACACATTGCCTGTAATGCAAAAACTGTGGTTAGTGGAGACTTAAGGCACAATAGGTTAGGCCACCCTCATGTTCATGTTGTCAAGCATGTTTTAACTTGTGAGGGTCTTGCTTGCTCAGCTAATTCCTTACTTGAAGTATGTGCAGCATGTCAACTCAATAAGTCTCACAGGCAGCCCTTATTGCACGTTCATACTAGGTCTGCTAATGCCTTTGATATAGTATGTGTGGATGTGTGGGGTCCATCAGCTGTTGTTTTTGTCATTGGTTCCCGTTATTTTGTCTTATTTGTAGATGATTTTTCACGATTCCAGTGGTTATATGCTATATTGAATAAGAGGCAGGTTGTTGAGGTGTTTAAACACTTCGAAGCTTTTGTGGAAAGGCAGTTTTCTAAGAAAATAAAAACACTTCAAAGTGATGGTGGAAGAGAGTTCAAAGCTCTTGAAACTTTGTTATTTGCTGGTGGATATACAAGAAGGGTGTCATGTCCTTATACCCCAGCCCAAAATGGGGTGGTGGAAAGAAGAAACAGGCAGGTTGTTGAATCTGGTTTGGCAATTCTTACTAGGGCAGGTTTGCATTTGAAGTATTGGGAGTATGCTTTCGAATGTGCTATACATTTAATCAATCGATTGCCTACCAGAGTTCTTATGCAAAAGAGTCCCAATGAATTTTTTATAAAAAGTCACCATCTTATGCTTATTTGAGGACTTTTGGGTGTCTATGCTATCCTTTTCTTAGACCTTACAATGCTCATAAGCTTGAGCCTAGATCTGTACCTTGTGTTTTTTTGGGTTATCCATCTCAATCCAAAGGTTATTGGTGTATGGATGGCACTAGCAAGAGACTGTATGTGAGTCCTCATGTGGTTTTTCACGAATCACATTTCCCTTTTCTGACTATTAACAATACCCCTTCTCCTACTTCCTCTTCCACATCAAAATTTGCTCCACTTCACTTTGTGACTCTTCCAAACTCTAAACCAACTTATAATGTCTTTGATTTACCAGCACCTTCTCACTCCTCTTCTGTTCCTCTCACCTTGTCTCCACCAAACTCTTCTACTCCAATTCTTGTTACCACACCCATGTCTTCTCCTTTTGCATTTCCCAATGAGTTGCCCATACTATCCTCTCAAGAACTTGCTGGTGTTGTAGTACCTCCAATCCCTCCTATTTGCTCAGATATAATGCAGGATGTTCCAAATAAACATTCCATGACTACAAGAGCCAAAAATGGCATTTTTAAGCCTAAGGTTCTTGCAACTCAAGTTATCTTACCTGAACCTATGTCTGTTACTGAAGCTCTTAAGTATCTAGAGTGGGTTGCTTCTATGGAATTGGAATATAAAGCTTTAATGGCCAATGCAACTTGGGATTTGGTTTCCCCACCAGCTGATGCAAAAATTATTGGCAACAAATGGGTGCTTAGGGTGAAGCTTAAAGTAGATAGGAGTCTGGAACGGTACAAAAGCTGGTTGGTGGCCAAAGGTTATGATCAAACACCTGGTATAGACTACACAGAGACATTTAGTCCTGTTGTCAAGCCTATTACTATCAGGGTAGTGCTTGCTTTGGCCTTGGAAAAGAAGTGGCCAGTAAGGCAATTGGATGTGAACAACGCCTTTCTCAATGGTGATTTAGAAGAAGATGTGTTTATGATGCAACCCAAAGGATTTGTTGATAAAAGTAAACCGCATTATGTGTGGAAATTGAGGAAAGCCCTTTATGGGCTTAAATAGGCACCAAGAGCTTGGTTCACTAAGTTGAGTGCGTGTCTTGTTCAGTGGGGTTTTACATGCTCAAATGCAGACAGTTCTATGCTAGTGTATGCTTCTGATGGTAATTTCATCATTTTCTTAATTTATGTTGATGACATTGTAATCACAGGAAGTAGTTCAGTACTAATGCAATCTATGATTGATAATCTTCACAAGATATTTGCCTTGAAGGATTTGGGATCTCTCAGTTTCTTTCTTGGTATAGAAGTAGCAAGGAATGAGTGTGGCTTTCACTTGTGTCAATCTAAGTATATACAACACCTTCTTGACAAAGCTCAACTAGCTAATGCAAAGCCTGTTTCTACACCTCTTACTGCTAGAAAAACTCTATCCAAACATGATGGTTAGTTGCTTGGTGATCCTTCACTGTACATAACTGTCGTTGGAGCACTTCAATACTGCACTCTCACTAGACCTGAGATTGCTTATTCTGTCAACAAGTTATGCCAGTTTCTTCACAGTCCAAGTGAGGTGCATTGGGCTTCAGTCAAAAGGATACTTAGGTATCTAAGTGGTTCTGCAACACATGGCATTTTCATGCTCAGGAGTGAAGACTTGCTGCTTAGTGCCTATACAGATTCAGACTGGGCAGCCTGTCTAGATGATAGGAGGAGTACCAGTGGATACTGTGTGTACTTGGGTCATTCTTTGGTCTCTTGGGCTTCCGGGAAGCAAAAGGTTGTCTCAAGGTCTTCTACAGAGGCTGTTGCTGAACTCTCATGGATACAAAAATTGCTAGTTGATCTGCAAGTTGTGCTTAGTCAATCTCCTATTATTTTTTGTGATTATATTAGTGCAGGTTATTTGGCCAGAAATCCAGTGCTTCATGCTAAAACAAAGCATGTGGAGATCGACTTTCATTATATCAGGGAAAAAGTGCAAGCAGGTGTTCTTGTGGTGGAATATGTTTCAACTGAAAATCAAATTGCAGACATTATGACCAAGGCTTTCTCTTCTCAACGATTTCAAGAATTACGAGTGAAGCTTACTGTGCTTGAAAAGCCGTGAGCTTCAGGGGGAATGTTAAGCAGATTGTTATTGCTGTTATAATTGTTAGTTAGTTTGTTAGTTGGTTTAATAAGTGGAGTGCCATGTCAGCGCTGCAGCTTCTGTTTTGTAAATATCTGTAACAAACTGTGTACTACACAGTTTATAAGTACTCTTCTACATTCAATACAAGCATCTATTAAAAGCGCTTAATTCTCACTTCATTTCTTCAGTTTACTGATATTGTTTTACAAAGGTGACATAGACATCCCACATTAATGCTGCTTAAGTTTAAAAACATTATCTTAAACATAATATTAGGCTTCAGCACAATAGCTTTCATGGGTTTCTACAAGGTTAACCCAATGGTGCCCATGCTTCCATTAAAATTTTATCAATATGGGACTTGTTTGCTCTAAAGTTCTCAACACCTTTCCTCACAATGAAGCATATAGTATATATATTTTTATCTGCTACAATCTCCCCCAGTGAGAAAGTCATAAGTTTCTATAATATGATGAAACACTTGTAAAATGAAGTTTATCTATTTATCACAGCAAGAATACTAGAAATGACATTTTTCTTATGTTCTCCTGAAAAATGGAAATATTTACTATGCCATAAATAACTATCGAGCACCAGTATTCCCAAAAGTTCAAGGTTGTGAGAGGTGGACATAATATTTCATTTTATATTCAATGATAACATACAACTGTAAGTTTTTCTCTTAGGTGCTTTACGTATTTGAAGAGAAACTAAACAGTTTGATTATTGTTTAAATTATAATAACACAGACACCCCCAAACATAATTTATTGTTAAGTATAGTAGTACTATAACTCATAACAACTTACTTATAACTCTTAATTTAAGCATAAGACCATTAATACTTAATTGACTGGTAATTTTTGGATAGTTGCTTCATGAATTTTGAGGCCTCCCTTCCATTTTCCACTCCAAACTTCATAGAGACCAAAATAGAGTTTGGTATCTTTAAAATCAGGAGGAACTTCAATCACAAGGCTATCATTTCCTTGAGGAATTTTGAATTCTTTATCAGAAGAAGCCCCACCTCTTTCTGTCAACATTATCTTCTTATGAGTGTACTTTCCTTTTTTCCCAATCTTGGCCATCAAGAAAATTGGGCTATCATCATACCAACCAAATGCATTTGTTGTAAGTGATACTTTGAAGGAAACTTCATATTTATTTCCAGGAATTAGATCGTCTGTTGACCCCGTCACTTCTAGCCAACAGACTTGAATCAGCTCTGCAGCTCTGCATTATATAATCTTATAATGTATGGTAATACAAATATCATTGTGCTATGTCATAAAGTATTGAACAAGACAACAAATATATTAAATAGTAAGTTCTTTACACCATAATTTTTGAGGAAATAGAAACGTAACTTTAGTGAGAAAACTTGCTTTGGATGCAGCTTGAGACTGGTTATGGCTTTAATTTAATTTGTAATTTTCCTAGCCATGCATGCACAAGAGATATTTCTCGGATTTATTAGCTAAATGTTCATAAATGAGTTGTTCTGCATATGCAGTTGATCTTCCTACGGTGCCTTTCATTATCTATTAGAAAGCACTTTTAGAGACAAAAACTTATTTTGTGTTTGAAAATAAAATAAAAAAGCATTTTTAATATTTGTAGGACTCACATTTAAAACATATACAAGTGTGTTTTTTTTTTTTTTTTCTTTTCGAAAGTAAGTACCCAAACACGCTCTTAGGTCTATTTCTTTTTGCTTATGTTAAAAGCGGTTTCAAGCAAAGCATTTAAAATAAAATCAAGTTTTAAATATATGTTCTTCTATCAGCAGTTTTAAAATAAAGTTTTAATGCCCTGAAAGCGCTTATGACCAATTTTTTCATATTTGATAAAAAAAAAAAAAAATCTTATGTCAAAAGTGCTTTTATAGGTTATAGAAGCAAAAAGAAACCAACCCTTGATCATAAAGGTGTACTTGCTTATGCTTTAAGACATTCTAAAAGTGCTTCTATAAATAAAAACACTTCTAAACCAAGGAAAAAAAGAGTTGAGCTTTCATGCTCAAAAAGCAGGTAACAAAATCACAAACAACTACACTTAACGAAAACACGAACAGATAAAAAAAAAAACCTCATAACAAGTAACAGTGGTTTAAGATAAATGTCCATGTTCATTTGTTATCCTTATGAAATAATTCATAACACGAGACATTATATATTTATCTTACCCAGTTTTTGGTATCTTCCAGTAACGCGGGTCATTGCCCCAAGTAATGTTCAATGCTTGTGGTTGAAAAATGAATTCTCCTTTCTGATTGAAACGTTAAACAGCCTTAAATATATTTCTCAAATGTACAGCGCAATACTCTAGCCAAAAAAAACTACAGAGCAATACTCTAAGCCAAAACCAATGTATACAGCAATAACAAGTAACAACAGTGACCAAAAAAAAAAAAAAAAAAAAGTAACAACAACGAGAAAGCTTACCCCATCCTTTTGCGCATCCATTTCAAAAACTAAAAAAATCTGTAATGTGTTGTTATTTTCTTCTTGGATTGGTAATACTTCAATTGTATGGTTCTCTACGAAGCTGCGTAGCCTCTTTTATAGCATTGGAACAGAGAGAAGAAAATTAATAAAAGGAAAAATAACGTGCCTTGAAAATTAGAAATGTGGATAGTATCTAGACAATTGCTGTGAAACTTGCTTAAAAAAAATACTTTTTGTTCGAAAATTGGCAGCCATTGCCTCCATTCGAGTTGTTATCATGTCGCTAGCTCACAATTTGAGAATCTCTTGCAGTTCAGTGGTAAGACTTTCAATATCACTAAGAATTTAAATTTGAATTTCACTCATGTGTGTGAATAAATTTTTTCTTTATTAATAAAAAGAAAAAAACTTTAATACCCTTTAAAATAAATAAAAATCTTGGTTAAAAAAATGTTTTTGTGGCATTACTATGTATTTGAATTTGTTTTTAAGAAAAGGAAGTGGTCATCTATTTTAGGATTGGTCGTGATACTCCTATTAAATAAAAGATATTTATTTAAATATATATTATCAAATTAGTATCGGACGTTCTCTCATTTAACAAAAAATATAAACATAATTCAATTTTAGAAAAAAAATAATAATTTATAGAAGGATATTTTTATATTATGAAAATATTTATTATTTTATTTCTTCTATATTTGTTTGTTCATTTCATTACGAAAACAATTCAAACCATCCTAGCAACCTATTCATCTTTTCTATCCTTTTTATTCTACCCTTGACACCACCTTATTCTTTTACACACCAATTACACTTTATTGTTTGCTACAAAACAATTCAAACATATAATTTTTATCGAAATTAAAGTTAGGTCACTAACAACTCATCTCAAGCACCATTTCTACTCATGATCGCTTTATCGTTATCTCATTCCCTTTGATCTTCTTGACCCCCTTATTATTTTTCAACAATTTTATGTTCAATCAAAGTTACTTTCATATTTTATTTGATCAAATATAAGGTGGTTAGAAAGGAAGATTAGTGAGATCAAAATGAATGAGCTGGTGATAGTAGTGGTCATTGGTTGGAGACAAATATGGGTGCTTCAAATGAGCTCTTGGTGGTGTAACTACAGTTTCAATAAAAAATATGCCACTTTGGATGTTCTATAGCAAGTAGGATTAAGTGGATGGTGAAAGTTGACTTTGATTGCTATGGCGATATGAGATGTTATTGTATTGAAATGAATAAAAAAATAAAAAATGCATAAAATAATAAATATTTAGACAAACTTACCCTTCTTTCCTACTATAAATTAGGTCTTTTTAATTTTTTTTTACTATTGTTGTATCTTTTTGTTAAATAAGAAAACTTGTAGTGTATTAGTTTTATAATATGAGCTTTTAATAAGGGTATACTGAACCCTATATTGTACGACTTAATAAGGTTTGGTGCCAATTTTTCTTGAACTCTCGTTCATTTGCTTTCAAATAGGGATTGGGAGGGGGAGAAAAAAAGAACTAATAAAGTTGGGAGATTTAACAAACAACTGAACTTGTATGAATATGTCACCAATAAATCAAAGGACAACCACAAGGGGACTTCTCTTTTCTCATGTGGTTCTTTGTTTTTACTCCAATGTTTGTTTGTGCTCTTGTTATCTTTGTACTTGAGCATTCTTTTCTTTCACTATAACAATTTGGGTAATATAGGATAATCACAAACATAGAAGGAGAAATGAATAAGGCATTCATAAGTTTGTGGCCATATCCTATAAGGTTTATAGGAGGGCTATTATGGAAAATAATTTTGTGAAACTTTATAGGACAACTAATAGTTGTATTATGAAAAAGTTTTTAATTACGGATCAAATAAGCCTAGAGGGGGGTGAATAGGTTATTTTCAATTTTTAACAAATATTAAATATTTAATCCAATCACAACGGCCAGACATGCAATCGCGTGTAAAGATAAAATGCGGAATAAAAATAACACACGATATTTTTAGGTGGAAACAACCTAGGCCACAACAATGACCTAAGAGGAAAACCACCGGTCCACCGGACCACCTAACTATCCACTATGAAAATCAATGTTCAATTACAACCATAAAGTCCAGAACTACCCGTCGCAGATAGATCCCCCTTTCTGTAATTTACTTACGAGCCGTCGCTCCTTTCACAGTCTCCAATAGCTAGATGTCTGGATCCAGACCAATGTTCCGATCTACTTGAGCCACACAAGATCAATCGAACCCGTCACCTTCGGTAATTTCAAGTCACACGAAATACCGAACCCCACACCTGAAACGTTAGCACAATAACACAAGTGCAAAGTGTGTCATAGAGCGGATTCAAACAATAAATATCCTAACTAGCAGATTTAACAACATGCGATGTAAAAACAGGATCAGCTAGTAAACTCTAGAACAATCATATAAAGCTCAATATCATGCAAATCAATTAGGCATATGAATAAAACATGAGAACGCCTAAGAATGATAGATGAAGAGAAGAAGTTAAAAGCACAAGTCAGATTTATATAAACTTATTTCGATGTGGTAAATTTTATGCACAAACTAGCTTCCCTTAAATAGAGTCCAATTTTACTTCAAATAGGATTTGCAATAGACTATAACTCTACTCATATCAGGATTTAGTTCTCAAAAGAATTCTACTCATACAATGATTCTATTCATATCAGGATTTATTTCTCACAAGAATTCTACTCATACAAGGATTCCACAATTCTACTCAATTCAGGATTTTGCTTTCACAAGAATTCTACTCATACAAGGATTCCACTTTTAAAACAATTCTACGCAAATAAGGACTCTATTTTCACAACACTTTTATTCACACAAGGATTCTACTTTCTTAACACTTCTACTCATACTAGAATTCTGCTTTCTCATTAAATGAGTCAAATTGGTAAAAGTAACACATGGGTCGAATTAAAAAAGAGTTCTAGTAGAAGTGAAAAACTGGCTCGATCGATCTAATGACTGGCTCGATCGATCGATCTAATTCTCGATCCATCGACCAGATTGATCAATCGATCTAGCTCAACCCGAGAGCACCTAGATCGATGTCGTTCCACACTCGATCGATCGATCACTCGATCGACCGATCACTCGATCGACCGATCACTCGATCGATCGATCACTCGATCGACCGATCACTCGATCGATCGAACTATATACTCGATCGATCGACCAACATGTGCACAATTTATTTTTCGTTACGATCCATACTAAGTGTAGTGCACAATTGTGTGAAGATGTATGCATGATAGAATTTTATACCTGTCATAGGAGCGTTGCAAGCTTGGTGACTCCATCATGTATCGTCTGATTAAACGTTGAATTCTTAATCTATATTACAATCAAACATTTTGTCCACGAAAATTGCGAATACAAAATAAACCTTACAATCTCCCCCTTTGGCATTTTCTTGTGACAAAACCGCTCTCTCACTACATAACGCTCATAGTTAAAATATCATTACATCAATTACATAGTGGACTGTCTATGATCTGGTGGACCATCTTCGCTTGATACTTGATACGCTCGGTCGACTGAAATTAGACAAACAAATAGCACACAATTTTGGCTTGAAAGCCTCATTACTTATTAGTTCATGTACATAAAGGTGCGAATGAAATATAGTGTATGTCCAACATGAATCTTTCTCCCCCACAACTAATAAATGCAACATCTCCCCCTAAATCCAATCTCATAGCAACATAAACCTTTCTCCCCTTTTTGGCATATGAAATTGACAAATCATGAAACAATTGAGATGAAATGGATCACTCTCCCCAAAGTTTAACAATAATCGAAGTGGGCTAAAAACGCAAATGATCACACATGTATATGTCCAAAGCATGTAGGAGGAATTGCATAAGTCAAAAGAATAATAATGAAATATGTATGCAATGACTCCCCCTAAGTTCTATGACTCTCTAGACGTAAAAACAAATCTAAAATTAATTTTTTTTATATATATATATTTTTTTTACCACACAAGGTAATAAACTCATTTAAGACGAATAAGCATACAACCAATCAAAAAAAATTATTTTTGCTTAAATTTTGATCATTCATTGTATTAGCAAAATAAATAGGTCACACAAGCACACTAACACATATAATGGCATATTGACATTCACTTAAAGTAGTATACAGTGTGAACTCCACTTATATTTCAGTAAATTCATTTATGACCAATTTTAAGAGACTCAAAAGAAAATAATTTCATCTATCATGCTAAATTATAATTGAGTCTTCATTCTTATATAATAAAATATGTCTATGAAAAGAAGATTTCTTATTAATTTTTGAACCTTTTTGCTCTTTCTTTTTATACATGCCAAATAGAATTTCTTAATTAAATTTTTATTTCATTTACTAATTGTTTTTTTTAAACATGCACGAGCCATAAATCTAATATGATGACTTTCACACTAGTTATGAGGTAGCCCTCTCCACTCACTACGGTAGCTTCACACATCATAGTAGGTAGCCCTCTCAATACTAGTTATCTCCCTAAGATGAAATATTTTAAAAATAAGAGATAGAACTCAACATAATTTCGCAGTCAAGATTAGCTTAAGTCTTAGAGTCTTTCAAAATTAATCATAAACTTTATCGATGACATACATGAGTGTTCAGTGGGTGTGTGCATAAGTTCAGTCAATAGTGTCATCACACGTGAAAAATGCAAGTGTGTGTAAAATTTTGGATTGTTGCATTACATATACAATGAGAATCAAAATAAGCCACATAAGATAAGGTTATATAAGTATAAGCATTATTTGAATCCAATACCTTGTAGCCCTTTTTTTTTTTTTTTTTTTAAATAACAAAAACAAAACAAACATATGAAAATACTCACCTAGGTTCATTTAAGCACTCAAACAAAAGTACCTAGGTGGTCTAGCAATAGTGATCAATTGACAGGAAATATGCAATCTTTCCTAACCCAAATTTTCATGAATTTTGATTTCTCTATGTTTTTGGGTTGAGACTTAATTGCATTAGGTTTTAAAAGCATACTCTTAGACTCATATTTCCTATTCAAATTCAACATAGGTATGGTATGATGGTAATTATGAGTTATGTACCTATAAGCATGAAGATGATCATTAAATCGAAGAGTATTCATCAAAAATCTACACTTAGGTCGAATATGGCCTTTTCTACCACAATGATGACAAACAGGCACAAACTTAACAGTTTTAGCTACTACAGTTTTAGTGGGTATTTGTGCAAATTTTGTAGCAGTAGAGGTAAAGTTAGAAGACCTTACAAATGTAGTTTTTGAAGTGAAAGGTGTATAGTTTTCATCTAAGAATCCAAGTCCACGTGTATCACCGAAAGGCTTCCCAATGCTCAACATCTTGTCTAGTCGTTCAGCTCCAATTGTTAATCTCTTCACAGTTTCCTTTGATTGCTCCAATTCCTGTACAAGCTTTGAATTTTCCTGTTTGATACCTGCAAGACTCAAACTCAACTTGTCAACATGCTCAGATAGTTCAACTTTTTCTTTTTCTAAAACTGACAAATTAAGGTCTTGCGAATTGATTTGTTCATTCAGCTTTGTTACAGTTATGAGAAGTTTATCTTTTTCTTTCTTGCATTTAATTAAATCAATAAATAATTCTTCAAAACTGTTTGCATTAAATTTAGCAAGAATATGTTTACTTCTCTCATCATCTGAGTCAAGGTCTGATTCACTGGAGTATCCATCAACAGTTACTGTAAAAGCTACGTAATTAGAGTTAACATTTTCTGAACCACTAACTTGATCTTCATCACTTTCTGTGTCACTAAGGGTAGCATTGAAAGCTTTTCCAGTTTTCTTCTTCTTGTTGGCACAATCTGCTGCATAGTGACCAAAACCATTGCATTCAAAACATTTAGGTCCATTGGGTTTAGTTTTCTTACCTTCTGAACTCATTGTCGTGAATTCTCTTCCCTTACGATCTTTCTCTTTAATCTGTAGATTCTTTCTGTTGAACATTTTCTTGAGTTTTCTAGCTAGTGTGAGTAGATCTTTATCATCACTATCACCATCATCATCATTGGTGGTCTTGAGAGCAATACCAATGTTCCTTTTGGGTGTTCGAAGATTCATCTCAAATGTTTGAATTGAACTAACGAGTTCTTCAATCTTGATGGTGTCAATGTCTTTGCTTTCCTCTATAGCTGTAACCTTTGCTTGAAAGCGTTCTGGTAGTGAGCATAAGACTTTTCGTACTAACCTGCGTTCATCAATTTTATCTCCAAGATTTGAAGAAGAGTTAGCAATATCACATAAATTAGCATAAAATTCAGAAAACGTTTCATCCTCCTCCATTCTAAGATTTTCAAATTTAGTAGCTAGCATGCGAAGTTTTGTTCGTTTAACTTAGGACGTGCCCTCATGGGCAACCTCTAAAGTGTCCCAAGCAGCCTTAGCAGTTTCAATATCAGAAATACGTCGGAATTCATCTGGCGATACAGCACTAAAGATAGCATTGATGCCCTTTTGGTTCCAGCCACTACCAATTTTATCTTGAGGAGTCCAATCTATTCTAGGTTTAAGTGTGACTACATTATCCTTGGTAACCGTAGGTGGTTCCCAACCATAAAGCACAGAATTCCAAACACTTTCATCTAAGGAACGTAAACAGGCTCTCATGCGAGCCTTCCAATATGGGTAGTTAGACCCATCAAAGTAAGGTGGACGGGTTGTAGAAGAACCCTCTCTCAAATGATCCATAATAAGGTCCTAGGCAACACTAAATATATCTAGTGACCCGCTCTGATAGCAATTGAAAAAGTTTTTAATTACGGATCAAATAAGCCTAGAGGGGGGTGAATAGGTTATTTTCAATTTTTAACAAATATTAAATATTTAATCCAATCACAACGGCCAGACATGCAATCGCGTGTAAAGATAAAATGCGGAATAAAAATAACACACGATATTTTTAGGTGGAAACAACCTAGGCCACAACAATGACCTAAGAGGAAAACCACCGGTCCACCGGACCACCTAACTATCCACTATGAAAATCAATGTTCAATTACAACCATAGAGTCCAAAACTACCCGTCGCAGATAGATCCCCCTTTCTGTAATTTACTTACGAGCCGTCGCTCCTTTCACAGTCTCCAATAGCTAGATGTCTGGATCCGGACCAATGTTCCGATCTACTTGAGTCACACAAGATGAATCGAACCCGTCACCTTCGGTAATTTCGAGTCACACGAAATACCGAACCCCACACCTGAAACGTTAGCACAATAACACAAGTGCAAAGTGTGTCCTAGAGCGGATTCAAACAATAAATATCCTAACTAGCAGATTTAACAACATGCGATGTAAAAACAGGATCAGCTAGCAAACTCTAGAACAATCATATAAAGCTCAATATCATGCAAATCAATTAGGCATATGAATAAAACATGAGAACGCCTAAGAATGATAGATGAAGAGAAGAAGTTAAAAGCACAAGTCAGATTTATATAAACTTATTTCGATGTGGTAAATTTTATGCACAAACTAGCTTCCCTTAAATAGAGTCCAATTTTACTTCAAATAGGATTTGCAATAGACTATAACTCTACTCATATCAGGATTTAGTTCTCAAAAGAATTCTACTCACACAATGATTCTATTCATATCAGGATTTATTTCTCACAAGAATTCTACTCATACAAGGATTCCACAATTCTACTCAATTCAGGATTTTGCTTTCACAAGAATTCTACTCATACAAGGATTCCACTTTTAAAATAATTCTACGCAAATAAGGACTCTATTTTCACAACACTTTTATTCACACAAGGATTCTACTTTCTTAACACTTCTACTCATACTAGAATTATGCTTTCTCATTAAATGAGTCAAATTGGTAAAAGTAACACATGGGTCGAATTAAAAAAGAGTTCTAGTAGAAGTGAAAAACTGGCTCGATCGATCTAATGACTGGCTCGATCGATCGATCCAATTCTCGATCCATCGACCAGATTGATCAATCGATCTAGCTCAACCCGAGAGCACCTAGATCGATGTCGTTCCACACTCGATCGATCGATCACTCGATCGATCGATCGAACCATATACTCGATCGATCGACCAACATGTGCACATTTTATTTTTCGTTACGATCCATACTAAGTGTAGTGCACAATTGTGTGAAGATGTATGCATGATAGAATTTTATACCTGTCATAGGAGCATTGTAAGCTTGGTGACTCCATCATGTATCGTCTAATTAAACGTTGAATTCTTAATCTATATTACAATCAAACATTTTGTCCACGAAAATTGCCAATACAAAATAAACCTTACATATTATATGAAAACATATAGCTGTATTAGCATTCCTATAGGTTAACATATAGGACGATCAAAAATCTTCTTATATGAAAACATATAAGATGAAATAAGCTGCCTTATAGAAATAGAAATTAGGTTTAAAGTAACGAAATATCTAAGTTTGTTCCTCACTCTCGTAACCTTCGAAAACCAGTTCGTCGAAAACAACCAGCCTATACTACTTCATCCTCATCCCTTCATTGTCGTCCTCAGTCACTTCGTCTCTCAGCCCCTATATTCCTCCACCAGCCAATGCTTATTTTAGCTCTTTTGCAAGCCTCCCTCTTCAGAGCCAAGTATTTGCTAATGTTTTTTTTTTTATAAAAATTATTAGCTATTTTTTATTTTTTTGTTCGTATTGTTTATTTTTTTATGTTATTGTTCTCATATTGTTCTTTGTTTTTACTCCACTACTACTTGTTTGTTTGTTCTCTTGTTATATTTTCACTTGAGCATTGTTTCTTAATTTCCTTCAACAACAAGTTTACAAACTTGAGCATGTTGTCTATCTATTTGTAAGGTATTTTACTATCAATCATTATTGCACACACTCAAGTAGAACTAAACACTTTGTATGTTACACACACTATGGGATAGTTGGGATCATGTAGTTTGCATATTTAGGTATGTTTTTACTTGTATTTAATTTTCACTATTTATGGGTATTTGTTGAATTTTATTGGCTAAGTTTTTCCTTTAAAAACCTTATTTTCTTTGGCTCGATGAGGACCTCGTAGATGGTTCAAGGTGGACTGAGACTTGTTGAACATTGCTGAGGTACTCACAAGGGGCTCGCTGAGGAGTGAGGTGAGAAGGTTGCAAAGGGTCGGCGAGGGTATCAGCAGTTGAAAATTTAACTATAAATACCCACTCATTTTCTTGTTTTCTAAATAAGAAAGTTCTTGTTTTCTAAATAAGAAAGTTCTTGTTTTCTAAATAAGAAAGTGCTTATTTTTGTGAGAAAAATTCTGATATTTTTGTGACAAAATATTTTTGAGCTTTATCAAATATTTTACAAGATTTTAGATTCTTAATATGTCAAGTATTTTTTTTTGTATTAGTGGTTTGGAGTTTGTGAAAAATATTAGTTTGCTATTTTGAAAAATTATTTTTTAAATGTGTTTACGTATCACTAATACATTGAATATTTTTCTGTATTGGGATACGAGGTGAAGTTGGAGTTGGAAAAAATAATTTTATAAACGGATTTTCCATGTCAACATTATATCAAGTATTTTTCTGTATTGTTGATATGAGGTGGTTGTTATAAAATTATTCTTGAGAGTGTGTTTTTCTTGTTTAGGATTTTTAAGTATTGATTGCAGGTATTTGTATCATACTACGTGGTAGTGAGACTCAAGAGGTAAATTGGATTCTGTGGTAATCAAAGTAGTTGTGAAAATAGCTAGCGAGAGGAGCATAGGCAATTAGGGCGAGCGGTCCCAACAGATAGAGATATAGGCATTTTATCTTATCGAGTTGTATTACCTTTTTATTTTCTTAGAAAATAGGCCGAGAAAACCCCATATATAACAAAATTTTGATATAACTCTCTCCCACTTGATTTTTATCACTTATTGACAAAATATCATTTTACATAAAAAACAATAAAACCTTTTAAAAATAGCATAAATAATAGAAAATTAAACAAAAAAACAAGAAATAATGAAAATAGAGACACAAAATATTTTAGGATATTTTTCTCAAGAAATGATATTTAGTAAAAAGGAATTTGAAGAAATTAAAAAATCAAAATTAAATCTTAAAGAAGGTGATGGATTTAAAGAATCATCTTTTTCAAAAATAAGAAAAATGTTCCCTAGGAAAAACATAGTTTATTATGGAATGCATAGCAAAAAAATGAGTATTATCATAACAAATGCAAATGAAAGATTTAAACGTACTATTAATTGATAAAGAAACAATTATAGATAAATTATCAAAAATTTTACAAAAAAATTAATAGAAAATTGGATATATTCATCTTGAAAAAATACAAATTTTAATTAAAGAACATTTTGGAGATAGGTTTGGTACCAAATTTTCTTAAATTCTCGTTCATTTGCTTTCAAACAGGTATTGGGAGGGGAAAAAGAACCAATAAAGTGGGGAGATTTAAAAATCAACAGAACTTGCATAATGTGTCACCAGTAAATCGATGGACAATCACAAGGGGAGGACATCTCTTTTCTCATATTGTTCTTTGTTTTTACTCCACTAGTTGTTTGTTCTCTTGTTATCTTTGTACTTGAGCATTTATTCTTCTTTCGGCAACATGTTGATAAATGGATCTAATATACGGTTAAAAACGAAGTCAATTTGCATCTTCATTACTCTTATGTAGGGCTAGAACACTTTGAATCCATCCAAATTTAATTCCCTTTTTTTTTACAACTATATATAGACAGTAAAATTGCTGCTCCGCGGAATCAGATTGCCCTATTTTATAACTTTTTGAGCCTTTGGCAAGCAATGCATGACAGAAGTGGAACCCAAACGCGTAGCATATATCGTTATTATGGACATGATTCTTAAGTATTGCCTCTATGTCTCTTTAAGACACTTATTAGCACTCTTCATTTTTAGTAGTATATATTAAGATAGCTTTAAGCAAGAAGGATAGATACAACTTTAAAAACAACGGGATAGGAGTCGCACTATGATGTCCACTTAGGTCGTTTGATTATGCTTTTCAGACGTAAAAGAGTTTTTCACAACAAAATACGTGTCAGCACCAAATATGAACAAATTTCTAAGAAATTCTTGCGGGGTTTATAAATCACATTTGTACTTACTTCCTCACTACTAGCACAATACCTCATCTATATGTAATAATTATATCAATTGATTACTCAAGTAATTTACTTAGCTAAATAATTTTTATATGGTTTAAGTATTTATTTCCATGTTTTGAGTGGACTAACTCTATAATTAATAAAATTGATATTTAATTAATAGGTTAATTAAATTATTGAGTTATATTGAAGCTTAAATTTATAATTTTACCGTTCCCATAGCAACGACTTAATGATGTTACATTTTGAAAATTATTAATAATTAATTGAATTAATTGTTAAATCAAAAAATATATATTTATATATTTTATGGTAATCATAAATATA
This sequence comes from Elaeagnus macrophylla, assembly GCA_029378325.1. Taxonomy (NCBI): domain Eukaryota; kingdom Viridiplantae; phylum Streptophyta; class Magnoliopsida; order Rosales; family Elaeagnaceae; genus Elaeagnus; species Elaeagnus macrophylla. The sequence goes on along the minus strand of CM055640.1, from coordinate 48,994,705 downwards.
AATAAATATATAATGATAGTTTTGTTGTTATGCTATTTATGTTGATTTAAATATATTAATTAAATTGTACATTATTTAATATGATTAAATAATTATATAAAAAATAAAAATGCCTAGATTTACATATGATAGGCTTGTAGTCCTTTTTAGACAATGAAATACATTTTGGTAAAATCAAATATGATTTTATATAAATTTAAATTAAATTTATTAAGTCAATTCTTAATGGTTATATTTGACTTAAAGATATGTGTGCCCCTTTATATTGCTTGACACTTTGTGAGAGGAAATGAATTTACTGTTGGAAAAAAAAATTGATAATTTCTCACAACCAAATTTACGGGGAAACAAAACAAAAATAATGTAGAGCAGGAATAAGGAAATAACACACAGAGAATTTTTACGTAGTTCACCTCAAAAAATTAACTGGGCTACTCTACGGAGCTGTTGCAGCTTACTTTCACTATAGGAGATAATATTAGAGTGTTTAAATACCACATTCAACTCACAAACCCCAAAACCCAATACACTCAAATAAATATTTTTTTTCTTTTTCTTTTTCTTTCTTTTCTCTCTCTTTTCTTTCTCTTTCTTTTCTCTTTTTTCTTTCTCTATTCCTCACGCAGAGAGTTTCAGAAACTCTCTGAAAACTCTCTTCTCTCAATTTGGAATGTTTGCTTTGGGATGGTTTAGATGGCTTTCAGCCTTCTCTATTTATAGAAGAAAAATGGTAGCTGCTAACATATGCAATGAGCTTAGCAGCTCCATTTTTTCTTCATCTCCAGCTAGCTGCTCCATTTTTTCTTCTTCAATGGTTGCTATTAGTGGCTGCTTTCTTTGACAAAATTAGGCAGCCACCATTTCTGACAATCTCTCACTTGAAAACTGATTTTAATCATGTTTCCACACATGATCACTGCAGCAACTCTTTCTGGGTTTGTTACGTCCGCAGGCCAATTGAACTTGAACACAACTTCAATTTATCAATTGTCACCATCTTCGTAAACATATCAGCTGGGTTATCATTTTCTTGTATCTTCTCAAGCTTGAGAACATCTTCTTCTAGAAGCGACCTGATGAAATGATACCGTAGTTGTATGTGTTTCGTCCTGGAATGAAAAGATGGATTTTTCGCAAGATGGATGGCACTCTGACTATCGCAATGTAACACATTTCGTTGCTGTTTCTTGCCTAGTTCTTCCAAGAAACCTTGCAACCAAATCATCTCTTTGCTTGCTTCCGTGATTGCAACATATTCAGCTTCAGTGGTGGAGAGAGCAACAATTTTCTACAGTTGAGAAACCCAACTCACTGCTGTTCCACCAAGAGTATAAACATACCCTGTAGTGCTCTTTCTATTATCAACATTTCCAGCTAAGTCAGCATCCACATAGCCTTCAAGAGCCATATCTCCACTTTTGAAACATAGTGCCATATTTGTGGTACCTCGTAGATATCTAAGAATCCACTTGATAGCTTCCCAATGTGTCTTGCCTGGATTGTTCATGTATCTACTTACAACTCCCATTGCATGTGCAATGTCTGGTCTGGTACAAATCACAGCATACATCAAACTTCCAATAGCTAAAGCATATGGAACATTTTCCATCTGAGCACGTTCTTCTGTAGTTTTAGGTGACTGCTCTTTGGATAATTTGAAATGAACACCTAAGGGAGTGCTCACTGGTTTTGCATCCTTCGTGTTGAACCTATCAAGTACTTTGCTGATATACTCAGCCTGTGACAACATTAACATTCTTGATGCCTTGTCCCGGTTGATCCTCATTCTAAGAATCTGCTTTGCAGCACCTAGATCTTTCATTGCAAAATGTTATGACAATTGTTGCTTCACATTATTTATCTCTTGCATGTTTGACCCAACAATCAACATGTCATTTACATACAAGAGTAAAATAATATAACTGTTGTCAAACTTCTTCACATAGCAACAATGATCTACCTGGCATCTAATGAAGCCACTGCTACTCATAAAAGAATCAAACTTTTTGTACCACCGTCTTGGAGCTTGTTTTAGACCATACATGCTCTTTTTTAACTTGCATACCAAGTTTTCTTTACCTGCTATTTCAAAACCTTGTGATTGCTCCATGTATATCTCTTCCTCCAAATCACCGTAAAGGAATGCTGTTTTTACATCTAACTGTTCAAGATGTAAATTCTCCGCAGCTACTAACTTTAATACCAGCCTTATTGTGGTCAACTTCACAACTGGAGAGAAAATCTCAGTGTAGTCGATCCCTGCTTTCTGCTGGAAACCTTTAACAACCAATCTAGCCTTGTGCCGCTTACTCCCATCATGCTCCATTTTCACTCTGCAAATCCACTTGTTATGAAGAGCCTTCTTGCCTTTTGGCAATTTAACATGTTCCCATGTTTGGTTTAACATGAGTGAGTCCATTTCATCTTTCATGGCAGACTCCCACTTGACAGAATCATCCATCTGTGTTGCTTCCTTATAAGATTTTGGTTCTCCGTTGTCAGCCAACAATAGGAAATTTTGGGAGGGTGAGTAGCGTTGTGTTGGTTTGTGTGGTCTGGTGGTGCGCCTCACTCTAGGTGTGCATGGTTCCTCATGCTGTGGAACTTCTTCTTGTTCTTCCAGTGGAACTTCATTCTCTGGTTCTTCTTGTGGAACTTAGTTCCCTAGTTCTGGAATAACTTCATTCTCAGGGTTATTGTGGACCCTTCGATGCACATCATCTTTAGAGATCTCCTCCAAATCAACATACTCTTTTGTTTGAGTATCACTGTCAATGCCACCAGATTTTACTGTTGACCTGTCCTTATATACAATCTTCTCATTGAATATGACATCTCGCTTCTGATAACTTGTCGTCTTTCATAATCCTAAAAGCGATAACCAAATTCATCAGAACCATATCCAATAAAGATACATTTCTTGGACTTTGGGTCAAGTTTACTTCTTTCAGCAGAATCAATATGAACATATGAAATACAACCGAAAACCTTTAAATGTGAAAGGTTTACCTCTTTACCACTCCAAACTTCCTCTGGCAATCTTTCATTCAAAGGAACAGAGGGTCCACGGTTGATCAGGTAAGCTGCTGTATTGATGGCCTCAGTCCAAAATATTTTAGGCAAGCCTGCATGTATTCTCATGCTTCTGGCACGTTCATTCAGAGTTCTATTCATGCGTTCTGCCACACCACTTTGTTGTGGTGTTCTTGGAACAGTCTTTTCCATTATGATTCCATTGCTTGCACAAAAGTCTTTAAATCGTCTGTCTGTGTACTCTCCTCCATTGTCAGACCTTAGGCATTTTACTTTCAAGCCAGTCTCATTTTCCACCATAGCTTTCCATTTTCTGAAAATATCATAGACTTCTGATTTATTTTTCAAAAAATAAACCCACACCTTCCTTGTTGAGTTGTCAATGAAGGTGACATAATACGATGAGCCTCCAAGGGAATTAACTAGAGCGGGTCCCCACATGTCTGTATGAACCAACTCTAACTTTTCTGACTTCGGTGTTTTTCCAGCTTTTGAAAAGCTAACTTTCTTCTGTTTGCCGAAAATGCAGTCCTCGCACAAACCAATGTCCACCGACTTCATATCTAGTAGTTTTCCTTTTGACAGGAGTACCTTCATCCCTTTCTCGCTCATATGACCAAGACTTTGGTGCCACAGATTTGATTTTCCATCTGCATCCATGACTGCTATAGTGCTCCCACTATTTGAGGTCACATAGAGGGTACCTACTTTGTTTTCACGAGCTAAAACCATAGCTCCTTTTGTTATCTTCCACGTGCGATCTGCGAAGGTTGTTGAATAACCTTCCTCATCAAGCTGTCCTATTGAGATTAAATTCCTTTTCAGACGTGGAATACATCTCACATTTTTCAGCTTCCACATAGTCCCATTTGGTAACTTCACTGGAACATCTCCTTTGCCCACAATCTTCAAGGGCTCATCATCTGCTAGATAAACTTTTCTGAAATCACCATCGGTGTAATTCTCCATGATTTCGCGACAAGAGGTAGAGTGAAATGATGCACCTGAATCCAAAATCTAGGACTCAATAGGACTATTGACACTCAAGATAAGAGCATCACCTACTTCCCCAGCAATATTTGCAGTTTCTTTTGCACCATTATTTTTCTTCGATGCTCGACAGTCTCTTCTGAGATGTCCTTTTTATCCACAATTTCAGTAATTTAAGTTTGCTTTGCTAAATCTTAACTTACTTCGTCTAGACTTAGACTTTCCTCTGCTTGAGCTTCTCTCAAACATTCTTCCTCGGGATTTTGTATGTAAGGCAAAAGATGAAGCCTCACCAGATTCTTTTCGACAAATTTCGTTGCTTAGAATCAAATCACGAGCAGTATCCCATTTCATCGTCGTGCTCCCTGAGGAATTACTTATTGCTGTCACTATGTCATTCCAGCCTTCTGGTAGAGAGGATAAGAGAATCAAGGCTTGAATTTCGTCATCGAAATTAATGCCTACTGAACTCAACTGTGTTAGAGTAGAGTTAAGAATATTTAGGTGATCTGTAACTGGCGCTCCTTCTGACATCTTCAAATTGAATAGCCTTCTCATCAAATGTACTTTATTTGAGGCAGTTGGTTTTTCGTACATATTTGACAAGGCTTTCATCAAACCTGCCGTCGTCATTTTCTTTGCGATGTTGAAAGCAACGTTGCGAGACAACGTTAACCAGATTGTTCCTAGCGCCTGTCTGTGAAGAAGATCCCAATCTTCTTGCTTCATATTTTCTGGTTTTGTTCCTGATAAAGGTTTGTGCATATTTTTTTGGTACAGATAATCTTGAATCTGCATTTTTTAGAAACCAAAATCTGACCCATTGAATTTTTCGATCTTAACTTTTCCTTCGTCTGCTGCCATTGTTCCCACTCAAATCTGGTAACTTCAAAAAATCACTATCGCAAAATAATGATGTGTGAATTGTGACATGAATAGTAAATTTACTATTCAACTTTTGACTTTTACTATTCACTTTTACTTTAATGATTGGTGAATAGTATTTTCACTATTTGCACAGTAACCGTTACTATTTGATGAATAATAATCTTTGCACAATGTGATTTTCTGCACAAGGATTTTACAATCTTGAAGCTCTAATACCAATTGTTGGGAAAAAAATTGGTAATTTTCCACAACCAGATTTACGGGGAAGCAAAATAAAAATAATGTAGAGCAGGAATAAGGAAATAACACACAGAGAATTTTTACGTGGTTCACCCCAAAAAATTAACTGGGCTACTCCACGGAGCTGCTGCAGCTCACTTTCACTATGAGAGATAATATTACAGTGTTCAAATACAACACTCAACTCACAAACCCCAAAACCCAATACACCCAAATAAATATTTCTTTTTCTTTTTCTTTTTCTTTCTTTTCTCTCTTTTTCCTTTTTCTTTCTTTTCTCTCTTTTCTTTCTCTTTCTTCTCTCTTTTTTCTTTATCTCTTCCTCACGCAAAGAGTTTCAGAAACTCTCTGAAAACTCTATTCTCTCAATTTGGAATGCTTGCTTTGGGATGGTTTAGATGGCTTTCAGCCTTCTCTATTTATAGAAGAAAAGTGGTAGTTGCTGACATATGCAATGAGCTTAGCAGCTCCATTTTTTCTTCATCTCCAGCTAGCTGCTCCATTTTCTCTTCTTCAATGGTTGCTGTCGGTGGCTGCTTTCTTTGACAAAATTAGGCAGTCACCAACCACCATTACCAGCCACCATTTTTGACATTTACTACGAAAGAGTTATTTATTAATCAAAGACTTAGTGACATATATACTTTTGAATAATTATATTAATGAATTTTATAATAATATAATATATATAAGTTGAAGTATAAAAAAAATACAAGCTATATAATTATTAAATACTAATGAGTACTACTTGCTTAGCAAAAAAATAAAATAAAAAAAATACTACTTGCATATATATTTTTTTAAAAATAAGTCCGCTTGCAACATTTTACATATATATATATATATATATATATATATATATATATATAAACTAATTTTGGTATTGTTGGTGATAACAAATTAGCACAAATAGATTGCATAAGCAAGTGTGAAATTTCTTTAGAAGTTTACGAGTAATTGAATCTTAGCTTAGGGGGTTTATTGTAACTACTTTGTTGTTAGTTAAATGAGTGAGCTGGTTGTATCATTACGTGTCCATATGATTTGTTATAGTTGTTACTGAGATGTAATGAGTGCTATAAATAGTGCACTCACAAGTGATGTAAGGTGTGTTCACTTTATGAAATTCACAAGAATTGCTCAAAAACTTACTCTCTTTTCTCTCCTTTAATCTTGATCTACACATGTATTCCTACTATTCTTTTTGCTACTTTTCTCTTCTTGTTTTCAATATGTGTTTATGTTATGGTATTAGACAATCAGTTCTGTGAATTAGAGTGTTTCATCAAAGGAAAGATCCATTGCGTGAGGATGTGGTGCAAAATGCACCTCTAGTAGCTGATGAGGGACCTAATATGAGAATCTCGAATCAAGCTGATTGAGAACTCTTCATTTTTCATAATATACTTGTTGCAATCAAGTTAGATAGTAAGAATTATACAATTTGGAAGCACCAGATCTTGAAGATATTACGTAATTTGGATCTAGAGTCATATGTTCTTAATGAAGCTTGCGACCAATTTCCTAGAAATGGAACTGTAAATCCTAAGTATAAGCTTTGGCAAAAACAAGATGCTATGCTAGGTTGATGGCTCATTTCTTGTATGAACGATGAAGTTTTAAAACAGATCTCTAGATTTGATACATTTAAAGATGCATGGATTAAGCTGGAGAATTCCTATGCTTCAAAGTCTCGAGCTAAGGCTATACAAGTTAAAAAAGAGCTTCAAGGATTGAAAAAAGGCAATATGTCTGTTAGTGACTATATGTTAAAAATTAAATTGTTGACTGATGAGTTAGAAGTAGTTGGCTGTGGAATAGGTGAAGAGGAAAAGCTTGTGAGTTTGTTAAGTGGATTGGATGAAAACTACGATAGTGTTTTCTCTACACTCACTAAAAGAATGATGAGTGAAAATGTTACAATGGATGATGCTAAAGCTCTCCTGCAGAGTCGTGAGTGTAGACTGGAAAGACATAAGGCTGTCGTGATTTAACCATTGCCTTCAGTAAATCTGAGTGTTAAAAGTAGTGTTTCTTAATCTCAAGGTGATCACAAGGTTTTTGACATTGGATCTTAGTCTGTTATGAACAATGTGTCCTCAGGACAAATAAATGTGCAGAGTCAAAACACTCAATTATCATGCAATAACCAGCAAGTTGCAGATATGTCTTGTTTTGGTCAAAATTGAGCTATTATCCATCAAATGGAAGAGGATATGGTAGAGGTAGAGGTTTTGGACTTGGTAGAAGAAATAGTCGTTCTCAGTGTCAATTGTGTGGAAAATTAGGCCATGTAGCTTCAACCTGTTGGTTCATGTTTGATAGGAACTTTGTGCCAGCTACTTAAAGTGTAACTGGACCTAGACAAATAGCTATTCCACCACAACAACTCATAGGTCCTTTGCCTATACGTCCTTGCAATCCATATCCTATGCAAGCTTTTTTTGCTTCTCCCTATCACTTTACTTCACCACCCATTCATCAATCTGTTTCTTGACAGTTTCCTACACAATTTTCTTTTGTCTCTAGTTTTAATGCCATTTTCTCAGTCTTATCCTTCACATCAACCTGCCTTAGTTCCTCCACTTCCTACTGCTCAACATATTGTGCCATTTGTTCCTCAAGTCCCACAGGAAACTTAGTGGTTTCTAGATTCAGGAGCAAGCCATCATGTGACAACAGATCCAAATAATCTTGCTATAACACAACCTTATGGAGGTACTGAAAATTGATAGTAGGTAATGATAAAGGCCTTGATATTCAACACATTGTTTCTAATTATTTTGCAGCTCATGATAGAACTTTAGTCATGAAAAATATTTTACATGTGCCTCTAATTCCTAAGAATCTTCTGAGTATATCACAGTTTGCTCATGATAATTAAGTGTACCTTGAGTTTCACGCATCCTCTTGTGGTGTAAACGATCTGCAAATGGGGGATATCCTACTTAAGGGCATCCTACATGATGGATTCTACAAGTTTGACTTGGATTTATGTAGCACTGTACAAGTGCAATAGGTAGCTCAAAATTCCTTCTTCTACTATGCATAACATCAAGTTACCTATAGGTTTTACTACTTCAGTTTCTACTCTATATCTTTGGTATTAACAATTGGCTCATATCTCTCTTCCTGTAGTTAAAACAGCTTTACTTCATTGTAAAATTCTATTTAAAGAGAATAAAAGTGATGTTGATGTTTTCTATCATGCTTGTAATAAGAGTAAAAGTCACAAGTTAGTTTTTCAACTAAAGATAGCACATGCATTTGAGTCACTTCACATTGTGCATTCAGATGTGTGGGTCTCACCTATGGTTTCTTCAAATGGCCATTCTTATTATGTGTGCTTCATTGATGAATTTTTACAATATACCTCGATTTATTTTCTTAAAACTAAGGCTTCAGTTAATGAAGCATTTGTTTAGTTCAAAGCACAGGCAGAACTGCAAACTTGATGCAAACTAACAATACTTCAAAGTGATTGGGGAGGAGAGTTTCAAGGTCTCACTTCCTTGCTAACACTGTTTGGGATAATGCATCACACCTCATGTCCTCATCTCATGAGTAGAATGGTTTGGCAGAAAGGAAACATAGACATATTGTGGAGCTAGGTGTAGCCATGTTTACTAATGCCACTTTACCTTTGTAATAATGGGATGAGTCTTTCTTTTCTAGTGTCTTTCTTATTAATAGATTACCTTCACCTGTCTTGTCTAACCAAACACCACTTGAACTTCTATTCCATCAAAAACCAGATTATTTCTCTCTTTGAGTGTTTGGATGTTTATGTTATCCTTGCATTCGTCCTTTCAATGATCATAAGTTTGAACATAGAAGGGTTCCTTGCACTTTCCTTGGTTACAATCCTAAACACAAAGGTTACAAGTGTCTTTCCAATAATGGAAGACTTTATATTGGCATAAATGTGATTTTTTATGAGACTCAATTTCCTTTCGCTGTTTCTAATCCTTGTGTTCCTTGTTTTACACCTCAACCTTTCAAAACTATACTTCCTATAGCTCAACCTCTGAAACAAAGAATTGTTCCTCTTATTTCCACACCTTCAGTTGATGTTTTTCCTTCGTCATCTAACTCACCTTCCTGCTCTGCAAATCATATTACAATTGGTGTCGTTTCTATGCCTCTACCACCTTCTACCTCTTTTGTCTCCCATTCCTTGTATCCTTTATCTTCATATATAGAGTCATCTAACCTTCCTTCTTTACCTCCTCCAACTTCTAATGTTCATCCAATGCTTACCAGAGCTAAGCTTGGTATTTTTAAGCCCAAGTCATATTTGTCTCTTGTTGCTAAACACTGTGTTAAAGAACTTTGCACTGTTAAAGAAGCATTGCAAGATCCTCATTGGAATGAGTCTATGCAACTGAATTTAATGCCTTAGTGAAAATGATACTTGGACATTGGTCCCTCCTCCTTCAGATAGGACTATCATTGGTACTAAATGGCTCTTTTGAGTGAAAGAGCTTGCTAATGGATCCTTATACAAACCTAAATCCAAATTAGTGGGTCTTAGCTATAAGCAGCAAGCTAGTTTTGATTTTGCTTAGACCTTTAGTCTTATGGTCAAGCAGGTTATAGTGAGAGTTATTTTTTCCATTGCCTTGACTAAGGGATGGAATTTACATCAATTGGACATTAATAATGCCTTCTTTAATGGCAAGCTTTATGAGCAGGTGTTCATAAGTCAACCTATAGGTTTTGAGCATCCTGAATTTCCCACTTATGTGTGTAAACTGAATAAGGCCATTTATGGCTTGAAGCAAGCTCCTAGGGCATGGTTTGACACTTTTAGTTTAGCTTTTCTTTCTATGGGATTTACCAAGTCTCATGCAAATAGTTCTTTGTTTCTCAAATTTACTTCTGTTTCTATAGTTTACTTGCTTGTTTACTTGGAAGATATAATTTTGACTGGGAGTGATGATGGTGAAATTTACGATCTTATTACTATGCTAAATACTAAGTTTGCCTTAAAATGCCTTGGATTACTGCATTATTTTCTTGGGATAGAGGTCACCAAGTTTCCAATAGTGATATGTTCTTATCTCAGTTTAAGTATGCAAATAATAATCTTGCTAAGGTTGCTATGTTGGATTTCAAAGCTAGCACGACACCTACAATTCCTTATAAGAGTCTTTATGTTCATGAGGGTAAGCCATATGAACATCCCACCTTTTATAGAAGTATGGTGGGTGTTCTACAATACTTGACAATTACAAGACCTAATCTTTCATTTGCAGTGAACAAGGTTTGTTAGTATATGTCTCAACCCTTGCAGCCTTATTGGTTAGCTGTTAAGCGTATTTTGAGGTACTTGAAAGGAACATTATCTCATGGTCATACTTTTAGACATTTCTCTCAGCTCTTGTTGCAAGTTTTTGCTAATGCTAAATGAGCGTCTAATAAAGATGATAGGTAGTCCATTTCCAGTTTGATTGTTTTCTTAAATGCTAATCCCATTTTTTGGTCTTCTGGAAAGCAAGGCACTATTTCATGCTCCAACACAGAAGTTGAGTATTATGCCTTGGCTGTTTCTGTTAAACTTATGTGGATTGAGTCCTTACTAAGTGAGTTGCACATTTGCCTTCCTGGTCCACCTACAATTTGGTGTGATAACATGAGTACTGTGGCTCTTATTGCCAATCATGTGTGTCATGCACACACCAAGCATATTGAGTTGGATTTGCATTTTGTGCGTGATCGTGTATTGGCTCATAAGTTGATTGTTAATCATCTTCCATCTACTAAATAGCCTGCAAACATTCTTGCTAAGCCTTTAACCATCTTTCAGTTTCTTTTTCATTGTGGCAAACTTAACATCATTTACATGCCGTTGAGTTTGAGGGAGGGATGTTGGTGATAACAAATCAACACAAATTGCATTAAGAAGTATGAAGTCTTCTTTAGAAGTTTAAGAGTAATTGAATCTTAGGTTAGGGAGTTTATTGTAACTACTTTGTTGTTAGTTAAATGAGTGAGCTGGTTGTATTGTTACGTGTCATAACAGAAAGCCACTATTAGTGGCCATGTGATTTGTTATAGTTGTTACTAAGATGTAATGAGTGTTATCAATAATGCACTCACAAGTGATGTAAGGTGTGTTTACTTTATGAAATTCACAAGCATTGCTCAAAAACTTCCTCTCCTTTCTCTCATTTAATCTTGATCTGCACATGTGTTATTACTGTTCTTTTTGCTATTTTTCTCTTCTTATTTTCAGTATGTGTTTTTGTTAGGTATCACGTGTAACATTTTATATAATGACTTAATCAAATTTGCTATCATTAGGATAAAAGCTTTATATTTATCCTGCAACAAACAATTCTTTTAATTTATGTTAAACAATGATCATGTTTCAAACAATAAATTAAGATAAATATGTTAGAGTCAAACCAATAAATGATCATCAAATACATAAATTGCTCATTGATCATGTGTTCTATCAAGCAAAATGCACAGTGACAATTCAAATCAAGCATTGTGCACGTAAATGATAGAATTTGATTATAAATGAGAGGAATGAGATTTTTTCTTGCAAATTAATTTAGAAATAAGAGCCTAAACTAGGGTTTCTTTTCCTCTTTTGTGCTAAATTGCATGCTTTCATTTTGGCATGCAGATTAGCTAAGATTAAACATTGAGGCAAGGTTATTTTTTAGTTTAATTAGTGATCTAAAAATGATGCTTTATAGCTTTATCTCCTCATCTAAATTTTTTTTCCCTTCTCAAATTTATAAAAGGGGATGGTAAAATGAAAAGTAAATGCAAATAAAATTAGGAGAGAACATAATAAAATTTCAAAATCAGCATGATCTTAATTCGCAAAATAATTCAAATAGATATCCACTACTGTATGAATTTGAGTGAGATTTAAGCATGCATAAAGAGTTGCCCTTTTACCAGGAAAGTTTTTTATTCAGATTTTGAATATGTATGCACTTAAACATAAAATAATAAAGTTAGTATAACAAATATCATTATCTGCATTCAAAAATCCAAATCTTCCCTCTATTAAGATCTAATCTTACGTCATAAACCATAAATAATTAAAAGAAATCAAATCTCACATCCAAAGGTACCTAAACAAACTTGAAATCTATCACATAAAGGGAGAAAATAGTATCTTTATCGAAAATACATTTGTTGTGTACATGGTTGAAATAGAAATTTTTTAAAGTAAAATGATAATAATCACTACAATGATAATGAGCTTCTAGGACGGATACAAATTGGAAAAAAAACCAGTCAGTCATCCCTAAATGGATGTTTTGGGACGGTTTGGCTTTGTTTTTCCAAAATTAGTTTTTGGAATGGTTAATAATCGCCCCTAAATATCTTTCTGAAACACAAAACAAGCACATAAGAGACTAAAAACCTAAAACAAATAAAACACTCATACAACCCTCCACTCTCTTCTTCTACCGTCGTTCCCCTCCCAATTATCGTTACCACTCCCAACCGGCCTCTTTCCAACTCCTACACTGTTCTAGTAGTCACGCCTGGTTCTTGTTTGTTCTAATCGCAACACCTCTAGCAGAGACAATTTCAGCAGCCCAATCTCAACGTAGTGGCGACTTTAGCCTCCACGGACTTAGCCATTTAGACCAAGTTTTTGCATTTTTTTATGTAATTTTTTATAATTCTTTTATTATATTTTTTTTAATTATTATTATTATTCTATTTTTTAATTTTTTTGTATTATTTGTTTGTTTTGTTGTTCCATTATTGTTTATTCCTATCATTTATTCGTTTTTTTTTATTAGTTTATATATCATAATATTATTTAGATTAATGTATGAATATGTAGTAATGTGTAATAGGTTTTTCTTGAAGTTAAAATATTTATGGACAAGTTTTTAATTAATGTTGTTACTTATTTTTCTTTGTTTTTATTCTAAATTGTTTATGTTATTTGACCAATTAAATGGGCTTTCACTAATTGATTATATATATATATATATATATAAAACTTAATATTAAAATTAGGTATTGTGATGGATAAGTCTTCGATATATATGGATAGGAGGTCTACTCAATTTAGTGAAAGACTCGAAATTTTTTTGAAATTTGCTATTGAAAAGACCAAAAATTTAGAAAAAATTAGGTGCCTGATGTGTTAAAATGTGTACTCGCAAGTGTACGAATCACTCGTAGTAAAGTGACAAGCAACTTCCAAGGTCGGTCTCTCAAGGAATTGCAATGGTTCTAAATAACTAACTTTTAAATCTAAATAGAGTTCTAATGAAAACAAAGCTCTAATTAAATAGAGTTCTAGTGAAACTAAAACTCTAAGTAACTAGAATCCTAACGCTAATAAAACTGTAAAAAGGTTGGTTGATTTCGGTAACGAGAACAATCATACGACAATTAAACTAAAACAATATCGCAACCAAACAATCAATTCAATTAAATCAAATATCAATAGAGGATGTATGAACGTTTAGCTTGGTTGGCCATGCTTGCATCGAAAAGGTATGGTGATATAACATTAACGTCCTATAAGAACAAAACTACCGGCTTTCCTTTTAATTACGAAACTCCTTTTGGCGGGGGTAGGTCTCTTTGTTGATTAACTAATTAACTGCCTTTGGCGGGGGTAAATTAAATAGCAATCAAATTATGTGCAAGGAAAACATGCCAATCAAATTAATGCTATGACTAAGTCACTAACTTGAATCTTTGATTAAGTGTTTCGGAATAGAGTTAAGGTGACGTTCCTCTAACTAAATTCTTAGGTTTTTCAATCTAACTACGAACATCAAATGGGCCCATGATTATTCATAATCAAACATTTAAACATGCTCTTAATCAAAAAGTATTTTATTCATAAGTCAAAAAGATACACCATACACAATTCTAGCAAACATGGCAACACAAACTAAACATCCATAATTAAATTAGCCAGACATGTTCATATTATTATTCATAGACAAATAAAATATGATCATACACTTTAACAAATAAAGAAGATGAATTAATTCTATAACAACAAGGAAAACCTAAATCTAAATACCGCTTATGGATTGGTTGACGTACTTCTCCGTAAGCTTTATCTTCGATTGTCGTTAGCTTCCTTGAATCCTTAGAATATTGTCTCTCGCTTCGTTATAGTGTGGCAACGCTCTCAAAACTGATTGAATGTCGTGTTTGGGTCGCAAAATTGAGAAGAGGAAGAGTTGTGTATGAATTGGTCAAGTTATTTCGAGTTGTCGTTGTAAAGGGGGTCTAAGGGGGTATTTATAGATGTAAGGGATTCCTGATTGCAATAGGAATAGGCACGCCGCGGCATGCATTTTCCCCGCCGCAGCGCAACACAAAATTTGGAAAATATGCAAAAACCCGAGAGCTCCCCGCCGCGGCATACAATTCCCTCGCCGCGGCGCGCAATGCTTCTATGTTTTCAGGATCAAACCCGAGAGCCTCACGCCACGGCATGAAATTCTCTCGCCGCGACGCGCAATGCTTTCCTTCTTTTCACGTCCCCCCTTACATATGTGATGGCACTATATGTAAGGCTTACATATTCGTCTTGATTAGTCCGTAACTCGTGATCCGAGCGCCGTAGGTGTTCCGTCTTCGCGTGTTTTCATCATTTGAATCATTTGACGCTAAAAACACCTGAAATGCACTAAAATATACCCGTGACTCCGAATGGATAGATTTATGAAAATAATCGAAATAATAGTCATAATAAATCTATATATCAATCAATCAAGCATAATTAATCATGAAATATTAGTGCTTTTCGAGCACTCATCACAACCCCCAACCAGCTTCTTGCTAGTCTCTAGCAAGTGAAGCGATTTAAAAACAAATAACATAAACTAATCTAACCTAAATCACTTCCGTAGATTGTCACGGTTGCATTTAGCGTATGCAACAAGCCTTTAAACCCCTAGGTGGCCCTAGTGGACGAGTTGTAGTCTCGTGAGGGTTTCCAGTGATGATACCACAAACATGTATGACTCTAGAAAAAAAAATAAAAGACTCTAAACATACTTGAATCAATCCATGCATATGTCTCAAAAATTGTTCATAACGAGTGGCACACGAAATAGTCAAATATCACCTAAGCTCAAAAACAGTCCAAACATCAAACTCATCATGGTAATCGAATTTTGAACAACCAGTCAAACCACAAACCCGTTAGTTATACTATCTGACCGTGTCATGCATGATATTCATAGATTACATTTTAATATCTCATAAATGTGCAAGTAAAATATGAATGTGAATTTTTGCACTTACAAACTCCATATGCTCATTTTTCAAACTCATCTCCACTAATATAGAAACTAAACTACCTAGAATCAATAGGACTTCATTAAGCTTGTAAAGTTGTGGCTAGGTATGTGATAATGAAAGTACAAAAATGATGTTTTCATATGATAAGAGTACTTTTTATTTCACAAGCATATTTTCAACTTTTTCCACCAAGTGCTCTTTTCATCCTCCCTTAACTTCAAATGTCCTTTGGATCTTTTGCTTGATTTTCTTCTTTATTCTTGCTTATTATTTCGATCATCAATTTTTTTTTTTTTTTTTGATCGAAAAACAAGATTTACATTTACACAACATAATTGCTCATGAAAATCAAATATTACACTAAGTACTCTTATCGCTAAGGGTAGTTTAATGTATGTCAATGTTGAGTCCAAGGGTGTGCTATTGATAAAATATTTCGGGAAAGCATGAAAAGTTCAAACGGTCCAAAGATGGCCTAAATCATTTTCTAAGTGGCATTTGTTTCTATTATTTCGCTTCAACGTGTTTTCAAATGAGTTCTAGAGATTGTTGAGACTTAAAACATATCATGAACATGCATACATTCCACAAATCAGAATAGTTAAACTAACCATGCAAACTACCACAAGTACCACAAAATTCTCAAATTAGATGAATCCAACATTTATGTGCTTCGTTGCTTAGGTAAAAATCTAACATCTCTCATATGTCATCGTCATTACAATCATGTTAATATCATAGATTTCTGGATTGAATCAAGTAGACACGACACTAACTAAAAACAATTCAAGTGACAAAGTTAAAAATTTAAAATTGGTCATATTTCATGCTCATGGAATATTCTTCCCCACCCCCAACCTATTTTCTGCATTGTCCTCAATGTGAAAAAGAAGAACATAAGAAATAAGAAAAAGTGTAAGAAGTTACCCCCCTTTAGTATGAGATTGTGTCGTTACTCGCTATGCTCCGGTTCACTGTTCCTCGCTTCTCTCATGAAGAATGTATGTATATGAACATATATTGAACCTCAAAGTGTATGCACACAATTCACATTCAAACCCAATTTTTAATTATAACTAAGGCAATTGAAAACACAAAAACATCAAACAAAGTTAAACAATCCAAAATAAAATAAAATAAAAATACGATAAAAGAAATAAAAAAAAAAAAAAAAAAAAACGAAAGAGATACAATACCGAATGGGTGCCTCCCATTAAGGGCTTAGTTTAACGTCTTAGCAAGACGTGACTGCTCTCGTGTCTATTTGTCGAGGAGATGTATTAAATCGATACTTTGCAAATTTTCTCCTTCCAAGTATGGCTTGACACGATGCCCGTTTACCTTAAACGTTTCTTGCGTTTTCGGATTGAGCAACTCGATTACTCCGTGTGAAAGTACGTTTGCAATTGTGTACGGTCCACTCCACCTGGAATGAAGTTTTCCTGGAAACAAACGCAAATGTGAATTATATAATAGAACTTTCATTCCGGGAACGAAATACTTACCGAGGAGCCCTTTGTCGTGATAGCGCTTAGTGCGCTCCTTGTAGATTTTGGCATTTTCATAAGCTTCGTCTCGAATTTCCTCAAGTTCGCTCAATTGAAGTAATCATTTTTCTCCAGCTTGCTCCATGTCCATGTTGAGTTTCTTAATAGCCCAATAAGCCCTATGTTCTAGCTCAACCGGTAAGTGACATGCTTTACCAAAAATCAGCCGGTAGGGACTCATACCAATTGGAGTTTTGTACGCTGTACGATATGCCCACAAGGCATCATTTAGTTTAACTGACCAATCTCTCCTTGAGGGGCGCACTGTGCGTTCCAATATCCCTTTGATTTGTCGGTTGCTCACTTCCACTTGCCCCGAAGTTTGGGGATGATATGGGGTAGCCACTCTATGAGAAATGTTGTACTTCTTCAAAAGTCCATCGAAGAGTCTATTGCAAAAGTGGCTGCCTCCATCACTAATGATCGCCCTCGGTGTGCCAAATCTGCTAAAAATGTTATCCTTCAAAAATTTAACAACCACATTAGCATCATTAGTTCTAGTGGGTATCGCTTCTACCCACTTTGAAACATAGTCAACAGCGACTAGTATGTAAATGTAGCCAAAAGATGGGGGGAAAGGACCCATGAAGTCAATCCCCCACACGTCAAATAATTCCACTACAAGGTTAGACGTCAAAGGCATTTCGTTACGCTTACCAATGTTACCGGTCCTTTGACATCTATCACATCTCAAACAAAACATGTTAGCATCTTTAAATAATGTAGGCCAATAGAAACCAGATTGTAATACCTTGAAGGCCGTTTTCTTACCACCAAAATGGCCTCCGCAATGTAGCTCATGGCAAAATGTTAAGATGCTTTCATGTTCTTCTTCGGGAACACACCTCCGGATGACTTGATCTTGACATAACTTGAACAAATACGGGTCATCCCAAAAGTATTGCCTGCAAACACTGAAAAACCTTTTCTTTTCCTGAAAAGTAATGTTAGGTCTCAAAATACCACTTGCTAGATAATTAACAATGTCAGCATACCATGGATTTGGACCTATTGTAAACAATTGTTCATCAGGGAAGGTTTCAATGATTGTGTCCTTACTTTCACCTTCAACATGTTCATATTCAGTAATCAACCTAGACAGATGATCAGCTACCACATTTTCAGTTCCTTTTTTGTCTTTGATCTCTAGGTCAAATTCTTGTAAAAGCAGGATCCACCTAATGAGTCTAGGCTTAGCATTCGGTTTAGTCAATAGATATCTCAAAGCGGCATGATCCAAATGCACAATGACTTTAGTTCCTACCAAGTAAGACCTAAATTTATCAAGTGAGAATACCACAGCCAATAACTCTTTTTCAGTGGTGGTGTAGTTAATTTGGGCGTCATTGAGTGTCTTACTCGCATAGTATATAACATGTAATCTCTTATCCACTCTTTGCCCTAAAACAGCTCCTATAGCATAATCAGACGCATCACACATGATTTCAAACGGTAAAGACCAATTAGGAGCAACAATTATAGGTGCAGAAGTAAGCCTATCCTTTAAAGCATTAAAAGCAACAAGGCATGCATCATCAAAATCAAACAAAGTGTCTTTGGACAACAGATTACATAATGGACGACTAATTTTGGAAAAATTCTTAATAAACCGTCTATAGAAACCCGCATGTCCTAGGAAACTTCGTATACCCTTAATAGATGTAGGTGGAGGCAATTTTTCAATTAAATCTACCTTAGCCTTATCAACTTCAATTCCTTTGCTAGATATCACATGTCCTAGCACTATGCCCTGTTGGACCATAAAATGACTTTTCTCCCAACTAAGCATCAAATTGCATTCAATGCATCGTTCTAATACTAAAGTCAATTTATGCAAGCAATCATCGAAGGAATTACCGAAAACTGAAAAGTCATCCATAAATACCTCAATAAATTTCTCCACCATGTCCGAAAAAATTGACATCATACATCTTTGAAAAGTGGCGGGTGCATTGCATAGTCCAAATGGCATTCTCCTAAAAGCGAAAGTTCCGAATGGGCATGTGAATGTAGTCTTCTCTTGATCCTCCGGAGCGATGGGTACCTGATAATAACCTGAAAGACCATCCAAAAAGCAATAGAATTCGTGCCCAGCTAGTCTTTCTAACATTTGATCAATGAAGGGGAGGGGGAAGTGATCCTTTTTGGTGTACAAATTCAGTTTTCTAAAATCGATACACATCCTCCAACCCGTAATTATCCTAGTGGGCACTAATTCATCTTTCTCATTCTTAACCACGGTTATTCCAGATTTCTTAGGTACCACATGAACGGGACTAACCCACTTACTATCAGCAATTGGATAAATTACCCCTACTGCTAGGAGTTTCAGAACCTCTTTCTTAACTACCTCTTGCATGATCGGGTTAAGTCTCCTTTGTGCGTCTTTAACAGGTTTGACATTGTCCTCCAAATTTATCTTATGCATGCACATTGCCGGACTAATGCCTCTAATGTCCCCTATACTCCAACCTATAGCCTTTTTATACTTCCTAAGCTCTCCAATCAATTTATCCTCTTGGTTTTGGGTGAGTGTAGATGATATAATAACAGGGTATGTTTCATTCTCTCCCAAAAACACATATTTTAGATGCTTAGGTAGTTCCTTAAGTTCCAATTCAGGTGGAGCAATCTCATCATTTTGTGGGACATCCAATAAATCAAGGGGTGTACTAGTGTCATCTAGTGATAAGGCATTGTCTAACAATTCACTGTACTCCCTAGTCTCATAGTCTAAGATGTCATCAACTTTTCCAACTGTAAGTGCTACCTCTAATTTATCCTCTAATCTAGCATGCACAAAAGTATCATGAATTATTGGATCTAAACATTCCACATACGAGCATTCATCAGTAGCAGAAATAGAAGGGTAAGGAGATGAATCAAAAACCTTAAAATGAACAGTCTCTCCCAAGACTGTCATTGTCAACTTTCCACTCTGGACGTCAATAATGGTTTGGGTAGTGGCCATAAATGGTCTACCCAAAAGAATGGTGTGCTCCTTGTCCAAAGATGGATTATCCTGCATGTCTAAAACCACAAAGTCAACAGGTATGATTAGCTTATCTACCTGTACAAGTAAGTCCTCAACCATGCCCTTCGAATATTTAACAGATCTGTCCGCAAGTTGAAGGGACATGGTTGTTGGTTTTAGCTCTCCCAAACCTAGCTGCAAGAAGATAGAGTAAGGCATCAAATTGATACTAGCGCCTAAATCTAGCATAGCCTTAGCTACTTTCCTATCCCCCATAGTAATATCAATTATGAAACTACCTGGATCTTTTAACTTAGGGGGTAAGTTGCGTTGAAGCACCGCACTAGCAATTTCAGATACAATCACTCTCTCATTAAGCTCATACTTTCGTTTCTTAGTGTTTAGTTCCTTGAAAAATTTAGCATACGAAGGTACATTCCTAATTACGTCTAACAATGGCAAATTGATATTAACTTTAGATAACATGTTAAACAAATCAGAAAACTGCCTATCTTGCTTACTGTCCTTTAAACGGTGTGGGAATGGTATCGGTGGTCGGTATGGCTCCGATGACTTATGTAGTGTAGGTGGATTAGATGACTCTCAAATTGTTGCCTTTGAAGGCTCTTCATGCTTGTCAACTCTTTCCTCCAATTCCTTAGAAGCATTGTTGTCATCTTCCATGTTACCTGCACTATAAGGTAAATTATTAGAAAGTTCAGGTAAAATTTTATTAACGACCTTACCACTCCGAAGAATTGTGACAGCTTTGGCTTGTTCGGGTTGACTGGGCAGCTTTCCCGTCTCTTGCTTGTGCATTTGTTCCGCTAGCTGCCCCACTTGCATTTCCACTCTTTTCACTGAAGCTTCCATAGAGTCCATCCTTCCATTACAAGATTGTATGAAATTATTTAGGGTTTCCTCTATGGTCGGTTTATTTTGGGGAAATTGTCGGTTTATGTTTTGGCCTTGTGTTTGGTTTTGGACAAATGGTTGGCTATTGTTTTGTTTCCATCCAAAATTAGGGTGATTCCTCCATCCAGGGTTATAGGTGTTTGAATAAGGGTCGTTCCTAGGTCTAGGTTGGTACCCTTGCATTAAATTCGCCTCTTCAGTAGTACCTGTATAAGGATCACCTGCAAAAGAACAAACGTTAGCACCATGTCCATATGAACCACAAACTCCACATACCTCGTGTTTTGGCATTTGATTAACATTTGAGGTTGTGAGAAGTTGCACTTGTTTCGTCAATTCAGCAAGTTGCATGGCCATTTCATTGTTGGATCCCAATTCATGGACTCCAGCTCGTCTTCCTCTAGCGCTCTTTTGTTGGGAGTTGGCTCCCAACATCTCGAATAACTCATAAGTTTCATCCGCTGTTTTCTCACCCATAGCTCCTCCTGCAGCGTTGTCAACTGTGAATTGACATTGTAGCGTCAATCCGTCGTAGAAAAACTGATTCTGTAACTGCAACGGGAAGTGGTGATGTGGACATTGTATCAACAGCAATTTGAATCTGTCCCAAGCCTCGTGGAAGGGTTCTCCGTCCATCTGCGAAAAAGTAGCAATATTCGTTCTTAGATCAGATGTCTTTTGATGGGAATAGAACTTACCCATGAATTTATTGTAAACATCGTCCCATGTGACCAAAGAACCGGGTGCCAACGTCATTAGCCAAGACTTAGCTCTATCCTTGAGAGTGTATGGAAAACACCTCATGCGTAGTTGATCTTCACTAAGTCCCTGCAATGGAAAAGTTTGCACAGTAGCATATATCTCACGCATAAAATTTAAAGGATCTTCATTAGGGATACCGTAAAAGGAGGGAAGCATGGAATAATGAATATTTTTCAATTCATAATTCCTAGCCGCCTCTGTAAGTCGAATGCACGATGTGGCGGTCCCAATGATAGGTCTTGCAAACTCTTTGTTCATCATTTGCCTAGCTACGTTGTCACCCATTGTTGCTTGCAGTTGTTGTTGGACTTCTTCCTCTTGATATTGATTATCCAATTTCCTTGATCGGTGTTTAACTCGATGAATGTTATCAATGAAAGGAGAGAGTTCCTTGTTAAGTGATCTCCTACCCTGCATGCACAAATAAAAAGCAAACAAAGATCAAGGTAGCAGTGAAATATGAAATTAAGCACTATTTTTTGATTTTTTTATTTTCTGATTTTTTTTTTTTTTTTGAATTTTTTTCGAATAAAAATAAATAAATAAAAAAAAGAAATAAATAAAATAAATAAACAAATAAAAATAAATCAGAAACTCTAAAGAGTTAAAAAGAAAATTATTCAAAACGCCAATTCCCCGACAACGGCGCCAAAAACTTGATGTGTTAAAATGTGTACTCGCAAGTGTACGAATCACTCGTAGTAAAGTGACAAGCAACTTCCAAGGTCGGTCTCTCAAGGAATTGCAATGGTTCTAAATAACTAACTTTTAAATCTAAATAGAGTTCTAATGAAAACAAAGCTCTAATTAAATAGAGTTCTAGTGAAACTAAAACTCTAAGTAACCAGAATCCTAACGCTAATAAAACTGTAAAAAGGTTGGTTGATTTCGGTAACGAGAACAATCATACGACAATTAAACTAAAACAATATCGCAATCAAACAATCAATTCAATTAAATCAAATATCAATAGAGGATGTATGGACGTTTAGCTTGGTTGGCCATGCTTGCATCGAAAAGGTATGGTGATATAACATTAACGTCCTATAAGAACAAAACTACCGGCTTTCCTTTTAATTACGAAACTCCTTTTGGCGGGGGTAGGTCTCTTTGTTGATTAACTAATTAACTGCCTTTGGCGGGGGTAAATTAAATAGCAATCAAATTATGCGCAAGGAAAACATGCCAATCAAATTAATGCTATGACTAAGTCACTAACTTGAATCTTTGATTAAGTGTTTCGGAATAGAGTTAAGGTGACGTTCCTCTAACTAAATTCTTAGGTTTTTCAATCTAACTACGAACATCAAATGGGCCCATGATTATTCATAATCAAACATTTAAACATGCTCTTAATCAAAAAGTATTTTATTCATAAGTCAAAAAGATACACCATACACAATTCTAGCAAACATGGTAACACAAACTAAACATCCATAATTAAATTAGCCAGACATGTTCATATTATTATTCATAGACAAATAAAATATGATCATACACTTTAACAAATAAAGAATTAATTCTATAACAACAAGGAAAACCTAAATCTAAATACCGCTTATGGATTGGTTGACGTACTTCTCCGTAAGCTTTATCTTCGATTGTCGTTAGCTTCCTTGAATCCTTAGAATATTGTCTCTCGCTTCGTTATAGTGTGGCAACGCTCTCAAAACTGATTGAATGTCGTGTTTGGGTCGCAAAATTGAGAAGAGGAAGAGTTGTGTATGAATTGGTCAAGTTATTTCGAGTTGTCATTGTAAAGGGGGTCTAAGGGGGTATTTATAGATGTAAGGGATTCCTGATTGCAATAGGAATAGGCACGCCGCGGCATGCATTTTCCCCGCCGCGGCGCAACACAAAATTTGGAAAAATATGCAAAAACCCGAGAGCTCCCCGCCGCGGCATACAATTCCCTCACCGCGGCGCGCAATGCTTCTATGTTTTCAGGATCAAACCCGAGAGCCTCACGCCACGGCATGAAATTCTCTCGCCACGGCGCGCAATGCTTTCCTTCTTTTCACGTCCCCCCTTACATATGTGATGGCACTATATGTAAGGCTTACATATTCGTCTTGATTAGTCCGTAACTCGTGATCCGAGCGCCGTAGGTGTTCCGTCTTCGCGTGTTTTCATCATTTGAATCATTTGACGCTAAAAACACCTGAAATGCACTAAAATATACCCGTGACTCCGAATGGATAGATTTATGAAAATAATCGAAATAATAGTCATAATAAATCTATATATCAATCAATCAAGCATAATTAATCACGAAATATTAGTGCTTTTCGAGCACTCATCAGTGCCCTTGTCTTAAGTGTGGGAATATAAATAGATTTAATGTAAATGAAATTAAGAATCATGTATTTAAGAATGGTATAGACAAAAGTTATAAGAATTGAAATTGACATAGAGAGGATATTACAAATTGTAATGAACGATCATGTACATCTCCTACCCAAAAAGAAAGCATAGCAATGATGCTTTTGTTAACACCATAGAAATGGTAGATGTTGTACACGAAAGTGTTGATGGTGAAAAATTTAATAAGATTTTGGAAGATGCCAAGAAACCATTATTAGAAGGTTGTACTAGGTTTACTAAGCTATCAGCATTAGTAATATTGTACAATATGAAAGCAAAGTTTGGAATGTCTAATAAAAAATTTAAGGAATTGTAGTTGGTGAAATGTTGCCTATAACCATCGACTTTCTAATTCTATGTACGAGGTAAAAAAGACACTAAATGAGCTTGGAGTGGGATACGAGAAAATACATGCTTGCCTGAATGATTACATACTCTATAGAAAAGAGCATGTGAATGCAAGTGTGTTTCCAACTTGTAAGGAATTGAGGTGGAAGGATTATAAGGTTGTAAATGAAGAGGAAAGGGAAAAAAATATCAGCTAAGGTGTTGTGGTATTTTTTACCTATTCTATAATTTTGACAATGTTTTGAAGCACTGAGACATCAAAGAACTTAACATAACATGCTTCACAACAAATGGTGGATGAAAAAATGGAACATCCATCACATGCTTGTTCTTGGAATGTAGTTAATGAAACTTGACCAAAGTTTGTATCGAATCCAAGAAATCTTAGACTAGCACTTGCAGCTGACAACTTTAATCCTCACAGTTCATTAAATAGTAAGTACCGTTGTTGGTCAGTGTTATTAGTCAATTATAATCTTCCACCATGGTTATGCATGATAATGAAGTTCATGATGTTAACTTTGTTGATATTAGGCCCTAGACAACTTGGAAATGACATTGATGTGTATTTGGAGCCATTGATCGATGATTTGAAAACTCTATGAATAAGGGTATTAAAGTGTTTGATGCATACCGTCCGGAAAAATTCACAATGAAGGTAATTATAATGTGGACTATAAACTATTTTCCAACTTATGGCAATTTATCTAGTCATGTAGTCAAGGAAAAACTAGCTTATCTAATTTGTAGCAAGAATACATTTTAAATTCACTAGTTCAATGGGTCCACTATTTGGAATGGAGAGTTTAGTTGAGGTGTGATGTCGTTAGTAGTGGGTTGAAAGAAAATGGTTTCATGAAATTCATCATGACTGACTAAAAATTTATTAGTCTCCAAATTGTAAAATTTGTAACCTTTTTGACCCATGGGATAACCAACAAACACATACCAATGGTCTCTAGCTCCGAATATGTGTATGATATAGAACCAAAACTCTTAAAAGTTTAAGGGATGGTGGACGTTTGTACAATAATTCAAAAGGGGTTTTGTTAGAAAGTAAGGGTGAAGGTAAATGGTTGATTAGGTAGACAGTGATTAGGACACAATCGCCTAAAAAAGAAATACGTATGTTGGAATGAAAACGTAAGGCACACACAACTGTAATAATATGACGATGTTTATGTTCAATGACTCTATTTTGTTGTGGAGTGCAAAAACACACGTTCATTGAAGTTCAATACTATAAATCCTGTAAGTCCCTTTGAGTATTTGTTGGCATTCTCATGTGAAAAATATAGAGTCTGTTTATTTTACTTAATATTTTTGTCTACCTCTTTGTACAGTATTTTACTTATGATCACCTAATGTGCAATATTAGTGTGGACAATCCCTTTGTAGACATAGGTTTCCAGTGAATGCAAAATCCATGATAAAACCATGTTATTTCACTAGCAATATTGAGCATATTCAGTTGCTTGTTCGATCTTAGAATGTTTAAGAGATCCATTGAGGAAGCCAATTTTGTTCTTGGCTCATAGAGCATGAATCATAACCTTACTCCACAATGAGTAATTTACGATGCTTAACTTTTTTGGGATCGAAAACATGGCCAGGGTAATCTGATTGATGGATGTAGTATGGATCCATGCTAGAGTTGCTAAAATTTTTGTGGTTTGATTTGTTAGATTTGAGTGGTAGTGTTTGGTCATCTGCCATATTTGAAGGTTGCTATGGTGTGAGAGTGGTGAGTTAATCAAGCACCTATATCATCATTTCCCACTTGTGAAGATTCCACTCCTCCATCTATGTGCCTTTCTCCCTCACCAATCCAAATCCATCACAACACATCGACAACATCACCCACTTCATTACCCATACATCTTTCCCATTCTCCCATCCAACCTTCACCCCACACAAAGACCCCACCACCAACTTCTCTTTTTCATATTGAACCTAACCCTAAACCCCCCATGTCTACAGCTCCTTTCCCAGCTTCTATTGATACCATCGACACAACTTCCTTTCGAGGCCCCTTTTCCCTACACATCAAATCCTTCTGTACCATCTTCTTATGACATTATAGTCTCTTCATTTTTTTGACAATCTACTCGTCCTACTTATCTTATTGTCCTAATCAATCACCCTTCTTCGGCACCTTGTCTTTCAAAAGGTACACGTTATCCCATTTTTGCTTCTCTTTCTTACTCTTGTTTTTCTTCATCCTATTGTTTTTTTTTTAACAAACATTACAAGTCCATCTGAACCCAACACCTATGCTCAAGCTATTCTTGATCCCTATGGCGACAGGCTATGCAAACAGAATTAGAAGCATTACAACATAAAATCTCATGGGATTTGATCTCTCTTCTTGCCAGTCATAAGCCCATAGGTTTCGAGTGGGTCTTCAAAACAAAATACAAATATGATGGTTCTCTTGAATGCTTTAAGGCTTATGTGGCTGCCAAAGGCTACACCCAGATTGAAGGCATTGTTACCAGGAAAACTTTTCTCCCACTACCAAACTCACTACTTTGCAATGTCTTTTTATTGTTGCTATTGCTACTCATAATTGGTTTATTCACCAAATGGATGTTCAAAACGCTATTCTTCATGGTGATCTCTATGAAGGTCTACGTGGTACCTCTTCTTGTTCTTCACCGATAAGGGCAGAATCTCGTATAACGGACCAAGAAATCTCTTTATTGACTTAAACAGGCATCCAAAACTTGGTTTTCTACCTTTTCAAACACCATTCAAAAGGTTGGCTACTAGACTATTCTTTATTCACCAAGGTCCAAAGTACTTCATTCATTATCGTTCTTATCTATGTTGATGACATACTTATCATAGGAAATGATATGCAAGAGATAGAATGTCTCAAAGCATTCCTCCTCAAACTCTTATGCATCAAAGACCTTAGAAATTTAAGAAAACAAAATCTGGGCATTGAGTTTGCATGTTCAAAGTGAAGGATCTTCATGTCACAAAAAAAGTATGCACTCAATATTCTACAAGATTCAAGGTTTCTTGGATCACGACCAAAAACTTTTCCAATGGAACAAAACTTGGCACTTAAACCTACAGACGAAGCATTGTTGAATCATCCAACTAAATATTGAAGGTTAGTTGGTAGATTGGTTTATCTCATCGTCACTAGACCATACATTGTTTATCTTGTTCATACTTTAAGTTAGTTTATACATGAGTCACGAAAACCACATTAGAATGTGGTTATACAAATTCTTAGATACATTAAAGTTACTTCTAGTCAATGTCTATTATTCCTACCAATAACAATCTTGACTTAAGAATTTTTTTTTATTTAGATTGGTTAGCTATCATACCACAAGAAAATCAGTTACAAGATACTGTATTTTTCTTGGAAATTCACTAGTCTCATGGAAGTCTAAGAAATAACCTATTATATCCACATCATCAACTGAAGTAGATTATCGTGGTATAGCACATGCTTGCTTATAGCTAACTTGACTGTGCTATATATTACAAGATTTACGTGTTTCTCAAAAAGTTCCTACTTCATTATTTTGTGATAACTAGGTAGCTTTGTACATTGCAACGAATCTTGTTTGTTACTAACATACCAAGCATATTGAAATAGATTCTCATATAGTTCGGGACAAATTGCAGGATAGTATGATTCGTCCTTCTTATGTGCCTACATATTTTCAACTAGCATATAGTTTTACACAGGCCTTAGGAAAGGAACAATTTAAAAAGCCATGAGACAAGTTGGGTGTTCACAATCTTCACTCTTTAACTTGAGAATGAGTATTAAGAATATTGTAATTAATGTAATATATTTGTTTGTGTACAATTGAAAAAGTCAACTACCACATATTGTGGATCACGTAATTATAGGCCAAAAATTGGGATTGATTATAGTATTGCAGTAGTATATGTAGAGCTTGCACTCCTATTGCTTGTCAATATGATCGAATATTCAAACCAACATTAAGTCATTTACTATTTCTTTTGTACCTCTTTAAGTTAATTGAATCTATTTTGCTTGATTATCTAATGTTTTAGGTGCAATTGATTTACTTTTTTATCCAGATACTTATCATGAAATAGGATTATAAGGTTCACCAAGATGAAATTAATGATAAAAGTAGGTTGGTCGGTTAGACTTTTTATAAACCTAAACTAACCTATCCATCAAAACCAAGCAAACTGCAAACCAACCTACTTAATTGGTTTGTTCAGTTCGGTAGGTTAGTTTAGACCTACTATATTTATTATAACAATAATTATAATAAAATAAAAACATACATATAATAATATCAAACAACACTATCATATCATACTCAATTGAATAAAATCACCAAAATTAAAGTCATGTAATAAGTTTTAAGCTCATATAAATATATCATGATCATAATATGTGAACAAAATCATATTTAAATGCCAATAAAAATAGAAAAGAAAAAGTCATTTTATATATGAAATTATATTATTTTAAATTCAATGGGTCAGATTTTGGTTTCTGGAAAATGCAGATTGAAGATTATCTGTACCAGAAAAATATGCACAAACCTTTATCAGAAACAAAACCAGAAAATATGAAGCAAGAAGATTGGGATCTTCTTGACAGACAGGCACTAGGAACAATCCGGTTAACGTTGTCTCGCAACGTTGCTTTCAACATCGCAAAGGAAACAACGACTGCAGGTCTAATGAAAGCCTTGTCAAATATGTACGAAAAACCAACTGCCTCAAATAAAGTACATTTGATGAGAAGGCTATTCAATTTGAAGATGTCAGAAGGAGCGCCAGTTGCAGATCACCTAAATGTTCTTAACTCTACTCTAACACAGTTGAGTTCAGTAGGCATAAATTTCGATGACGAAATTCAAGCCTTGATTCTCTTATCCTCTCTACCAGAAAGCTGGAATGGCACAGTGACAGCAATAAGTAATTCCTCAGGGAGCACGACGATGAAATGGGATACTGCTCGTGATTTGATTCTAAGCGACGAAATTCGTCGAAAAGAATCTGGTGAGGCTTCATCTTCTGCCTTACATACAGAATCCCGAGGAAGAATGTTTGAGAGAAGCTCAAGCAGAGGAAAGTCTAAGTCTAGACGAAGTAAGTCAAGATTTAGCAAAGCAAACTTAAATTGCTGGAATTGTGGGCAAAAAGGACATCTCAGAAGAGACTGTCGAGCACCGAAGAAAAATAATGGTGCAAAAGAAACTGCAAATGTTGCTGGGGAAGCAGGTGATGCTCTTATATTGAGTGTCAACAGTCCGATTGAATCTTGGATTTTGGATTTAGGTGCATCATTTCACTCTACCTCCTGTCGCGAAATCATGGAGAATTACACCGGTGGTGATTTCGGAAACGTTTATCTAGCAGATGACGAGCCCTTGAAAATTGTGGGCAAAGGAGATGTTCCAGTGAAGTTGCCAAATGGGACTGTGTGGAAGCTGAAAAATGTGAGATATATTCCAGGTCTGAAAAGGAATTTAATCTCAATAGGACAGCTTGATGAGGAAGGTTATTCAACAACCTTCACGGATCGCACGTGGAAGATAACAAAAGGAGCTATGGTTTTAGCTCGTGGAAATAAAGAAGGTACCCTCTATGTGACCTCAAATAGTGGAAGCACTATAGCAGTCATCGACGCAGATGAAAAATCAAATCTGTGGCACCAAAGGCTTGGTCATATGAGCGAGAAAGGGATGAAGGTACTCCTGTCAAAAGGAAAACTACCATATATAAAATCGGTGGACATTGGTTTGTGCGAGGACTGCATTCTCGGCAAACAGAAGAAAGTTAGTTTTTCAAAAACTGGAAAAACACCGAAGTCAGAAAAGTTAGAGTTGGTTCATACAGACGTGTGGGGACCCGCTCCAGTTAATTCCCTTGGAGGCTCATCGTATTATGTCACCTTCATTGACGACTCAACAAGGAAGGTGTGGGTTTATTTTCTGAAAAATAAATCAGAAGTCTATGATGTTTTCAGAAAATGGAAAGCTATGGTGGAAAATGAGACTGGCTTGAAAGTAAAGTGCCTAAGGTCTGACAATGGAGGAGAGTACACAGACAGAAGATTCAGAGACTTTTGTGCAAGCAATGGAATCAGAATGGAGAAGACTGTTCCAAGAACACCACAACAAAATGGTGTGGCAGAACGCATGAACAGAACTCTGAATGAACGTGCCAGAAGCATGAGAATACATGCAGGCTTGCCCAAAATGTTTTGGGCTGAGGCCATCAATACAGCAGCTTACCTGATCAACCGTGGACCCTCTGTTCCTTTGAATGAAAGATTGCCAGAGGAAGTTTGGAGTGGTAAAGAGGTAAACCTTTCACATTTAAAGGTTTTCGGTTGTATTTCATATATTCATATTGATTCTGCTGAAAGAAGTAAACTTGACCCGAAGTCCAAGAAATGTATCTTTATTGGATATGGTTCTGATGAATTTGGTTATCGCTTTTGGGATTATGAAAGACGACAAGTTATCAGAAGCCGAGATGTCATATTCAATGAGAAGATTGTATATAAGGACAGGTCAACGGTAAAATCTGGTGGCATTGACAGTGATACTCAAACAAAAGAGTATGTTGATTTAGAGGAGATCTCTAAAGATGATGTGCATCGAAGGGTCCACAGTAACCCTGAAAATGAAGTTATTCCAGAACCAGATAATGAAGCTCCACTGGAAGAACAAGAAGAAGTTCCACAGCAAGAGGAACCATGCACACCCAGAGTGAGGCGCACCACCAGACCACACAAACCAACACAACGCTACTCACCCTCCCAAAATTTTCTGTTGTTAACTGACAACGGAGAACCAGAATCCTATGAAGAAGCAACACAGATGGATGATTCTGTCAAGTGGGAGTCTGCCATGAAAGATGAAATGGACTCACTCATGTTAAACCAAACATGGGAACTTGTTAGATTGCCAAAAGGTAAGAAAGCTCTTCATAACAAGTGGATTTTCAGAGTGAAAATGGAGCATGATGGGAGTAAGCGGCACAAGGCTAGATTGGTTGTTAAAGGTTTCCAGCAGAAAGCAGGGATCGACTATACTGAGATTTTCTCTCCAATTGTGAAGTTGACTACAATAAGGCTGGTATTAAAGTTGGTAGCTGCGGAGAATTTACATCTTGAACAGTTAGATGTAAAGACAGCATTCCTTCACGGTGATTTGGAGGAAGAGATATACATGGAGCAACCGCAAGGTTTTGAAATAGCAGGCAAAGAAAACTTGGTATGCAAGTTGAAAAAGAGCTTGTATGGTCTAAAACAAGCTCCAAGACAGTGGTACAAAAATTTTGATTCTTTTATGAGCAGCAGTGGCTTCATCAGATGCCAGGCAGATCATTGTTGCTATGTGAAGAAGTTCGACAACAGTTATATTATTTTACTCTTGTATGTAGATGACATGTTGATTGCTGGGTCAAACATGCAAGAGATAAATAATATGAAGCATCAATTGTCAGAACATTTTGCAATGAAAGATCTAGGTGCTGCAAAGCAGATTCTTGGAATGAGGATCAACCGGGACAAGGCATCAGGAACCTTAATGTTGTCACAGGCTGAGTATATCAGCAAAGTACTTGATAGGTTCAACATAAAGGATGCAAAACCAGTGAGCACGCCCTTAGGTGTTCATTTCAAACTATCCAAAGAGCAGTCACCTAAAACTGCAGAAGAACGTGCTCGAATGGAAAATGTTCCATATGCTTCAGCTATTGGAAGTTTGATGTATGCCATGGTTTGTACCAGACCAGACATTGCACATGCAGTGGGAGCTGTAAGTAGGTACATGAACAATCCAGGCAAGACACATTGGGAAGCTGTCAAGTGGATTCTCAGATATCTACGAGGTACCACAAATATGGCACTATGCTTCAGAAGTGGAGATATGGCTCTTGAAGGCTATGTGGATGCTGACTTAGCTGGAAATATTGATAATAGAAAGAGCACTACAGGGTATGTTTATACTCTTGGCGGAACAGCAGTGAGTTGGGTTTCTCAACTGCAGAAGATTGTTGCTCTCTCTACCACTGAAGCTGAAAATGTTGCAATCACGGAAGCTAGCAAAGAAATGATTTGGTTGCAAGGTTTCTTGGAAGAACTAGGCAAGAAACAGGAACGCAATGTGTTATATTGCGATAGTCAGAGTGCCATCCATCTTGCAAAAAATCCGTCTTTTCATTCCAGAACGAAACATATACAACTACGGTATCATTTCATCAGGTCACTTCTAGAAGAAGATGTTCTCAAGCTTGAGAAGATACAATGATAACCCAGCTGATATGTTTACGAAGACGGTGACAATTGATAAACTGAAGTTGTGTTCAACTTCAGTTGGCCTGCGGACGTAACAAACCCAAGAAGAGTTGCTGCAATGATCATATGTGGAAACAAGATTAAAATCAGTTTCCAAGTGGGAGATTGTCAGAGATGATGGCTTCAAAAATGGTGGCTGTCAAATGGTGGACAGCAGCCATTGAAGAAAGCAGCCATTGAAGAGAAAATGGAGCAGCCAGAAGAAGAAAAATGGAGGTGCAATGAAGTCATTGCTTACCTCATAATTACTAATTTTTCTTCTATAAATAGAGAAGGCTGAAAACAATCCAAACCATCCCAATCCCAAGCAGAAAAGAAAAGAGAGAGCTTCAGAGGAGTTTCTTAGTTTCTCTGCGTAGCTAAGTAGAGAAAGAAAGGGAAAAGAAGGAGAGAGAAAAGAAAGAAAAAAAGAAAAAAGAAATATTTATTTGGGTGTATTGGGTTTTGGGGTTTGTGAGTTGAGTGTTGTATTTTAAACACTGTAATATTTTCTCCCATAGTGAAAGTGAGCTGCAGCAGCTCCGTGGAGTAGCCCAGTTAATTTTTGGGGTGAACCACGTAAAAATTCTCTGTGTGTTATTTCCTAATTCCTGCTCTACATTATTTTTGTTTTGCTTCCCCGTAAATCTGGTTGTGGGAAATTATCAATTTTTTCCCAATAACTGGTATCAGAGCTTCAAGGTTGTGAAATCCTTGTACAGAAAATCACATTGTGCAAAGGTTACTATTCATTAAATAGTAACGGTTACTGTGCAAATAGTGGAAGTACTATTCACCAATCATTAAAGTAAAAGTGAATAGTAAAGTCAAAAGTTGAATAGTAAATTTACTATTTACGTCACTATTTACAAATCATTATTTTGCGATAGTGATTTTGAAGTTACCAGATTTGAGTGGGAGCAATGACAGCAGACGAAGGAAAAAAGGTGTGGACAATTTTACCACCTGAAAAGAAAAATTGTCGGTGGAGCAGTTCGGCAAAAAAGCTCCGAAATTAGTAAATGGAGATACTGATATTGTCGCAGGCAGTGAGTCTCTTTTCTCCATAAGAGGCTGTGGTTATCCTTTTGGCATGATATTGATCTCCAAGATTGCCATGAAAGAGGATGTGTTACTGCTAGCGTGTCCACAATTTACACACAAGCATTGGTTGGCATTTGATGCAAGGTGTGTGGTGGAATTTATGTCGATGGCTGATGAAACTTCCTGGAAAGCCAACGTGGAAGTTGCACCATAAATTTTTCAGCAAGGTTTTTTCGACATGAGCCGAAGAAAATTCTTAGAATTGGTAAAAAAATTCTAAGTGTGTATACTCTTTATGGTGGAGTATGATAATTCTCTACATTGAGGATTATGGTTGTCAGTAAAGGCAACGTTGACAATTAATAAACTGAAGTTGTGTTCAACCTCAGTTTGACTGCGGACGTAACAAACCCAAAAAGTGTTGTCGCAGTGGTCATGTGTGGAAACAAGATTGAAATATGTTTCCAAGTGGGAGATTGTCAGGAATGGTGGCTTCTCTAGAAGGAGGAAGAAGATTTGCTGGCTACTAGCAGCAAATCTTGACAGCAGCCATTGAAGAATAGAAAATGGAGCTAGCTGGAGATGAAGAAAAAAATGGAGCTGCTGAGCTCACTGCATATGTCAGCAGCTGCCATTTTTCTTCTATAAATAGAAGAAGCTTTCCTGCAGAAAAAAAAATCCCCTTCCAAGAAAATGTAGAGAAGTGAGAAGAGGAGAGCTCTCTGCAGAAACTCTCTCTGCATTGAGAAGAAGAGAAAAGAGAGAGAGAGAGATTAAGAAACAGAGTGCCTTGTTCCTATATTAATTAGGAAGTCAAAAAGTGAATAGTGAATTTACTATTCACATGTACGAGCCTTGTGAATAGTAAATTTACTATTCACGTCAATATCACATAGTGTGAGGGAAAAATCTATAGTGAGAGATAAATACATTTTCAGTGAGTGTTGAGATTTATTTTCTGGGTATACTCTGTAACTGATGTGAGTGTTTTGTGATAAACACTGTTGTATTATTATCACTATAGTGAAGGCATAAAAGTAGCTCTGTGTGGAGTAGCCCGTTTAAACTTTTGGGGTGAACCACGTAAATTCTCTGTGTGTTATTTCTTTGTTCCTGCTCTACTTTATCTATCGTTTGCTCCCCCGTAAATCTGGTTGTGGGAAATGATTCCGCAATTACCGATATTTTTCCCAACAACTGGGATTATGAAAGATCCTGATGATTTAATATCATATCAAGAGTCTGTTGAAAGATTGAGGGTACATATTTTTCTTGCTGGATTAGATGATGAATTTGAGCAGGTTCGTGGAGAAATTCTGCGAAAAGAAACCATCCCGGATTTAGAAGGATGTTACTCCTTGATTCGACGAGAAGTAGTGCGTCGAATATCATTAAAAGAAAAATCTGGAGACTCTGATGCTTCCGCCATGATATCTCAAAACCGTTCTTTTTCAAATCAGCAAGAACGAATGAATGTTAAAAAGGCTGTTGAAAAATCATCATTCAAATGTACCCATTGTCATCAAAAGGGTCACACCAAAGAACGATGTTTTGAACTTGTGGGATACCCTGATTGGTGGGATCACAGCCGTGAATCTCGCAAGAAAAATCCAAGACAGATGTCTATTGCCACCAATGTTGAAGCAATGAATAATCATGTTGCAAACTCCTCAGCATCAGTAGCAACCTCAAACAATGTTGGTAAGAAAGCTTTTCCTCCTGGTTTTAATAATACATGGATAATTGATTCAGGTGCAACTGATCATATGACATTCAATTCTAAACAAATCTCAAAATCATCTTCACACAAAACTGTTTGCACTGCCAATGGTAACACAACTCCAGTTATTGGGGAAAGTTCTTTATCTCTCACTAGTACTTTAAATTTAGATTCAGTGCTAGTTGTTCCTTCTTTAGAGTATAACCTTTTATCTATTTCTCAAATAACACACAGAGAATTTACGTGGTTCACCCCAAAAGTGTAAACGGGCTACTCCACACAGAGCTACTTTTATGCCTTCACTATAGTGATAATAATACAACAGTGTTTATCACAAAACACTCACATCAGTTACAGAGTATACCCAGAGAATAAATCTCAACACTCACTGAAAAATGTATTTATCTCTCACTATAGATTTTTCCCTCACACTATGTGATATTGACGTGAATAGTAAATTTACTATTCACCAAGGCTCGTACATGTGAATAGTAAATTCACTATTCACTTTTTGACTTCCTAATTAATATAGGAACAAGGCACTCTGCTTATCTCTGTTTCTTAATCTCTCTCTCTCTCTTTTCTCTTCTTCTCAATGCAGAGAGAGTTTCTGCAGAGAGCTCTTTTGGAGGGAGTTAGGCCATGGAAACCAGAGGTCATGGCTTACCTCACACCTGAAGCTTCAAGAACCAACTTACCAGAAGCCTCCAACAGACATTCTTGAAGAAGGAAAAAGAAGAAGGAAAATTGCAGCTGCCGGTGCTGCAATTGTTGAAGAATTTGAGAAGATGACATATGCAATGATATCATCTCTCATAGAAATTTCTCTATAAATAGAGAAGTTAGAAGCCATAAATGATATCTCTTCTGAGATCCCCTTCTGAAAATGTAGACAGAGAAGTGAGAAGAGGAGAGCTCTCTGCAGAAACTCTCTCTGCATTGAGAAGAAGAGAAAAGAGAGAGAGAGATTAAGAATCAGAATTGCGGAATCATTTCCCACCACCAGATTTACGGGGGAGCAAACGATAAATAATGTAGAGCAGGAACAAGGAAATAACACACAGAGAATTTACGTGGTTCACCCCAAAAGTGCAAACGGGCTACTCCACACAGAGCTACTTTTATGCCTTCACTATAGTGATAATAATACAACAGTGTTTATCACAAAACACTCACATCAGTTACAGAGTATACCCAGAGAATAAATCTCAACACTCACTGGAAAATGTATTTATCTCTCACTATAGAATTTTCCCTCACATTATATGTATAATATAATATGACGTGAATAGTAAATTTACTATTCACCAAGGCTCGTACATGTGAATAGTAAATTCACTATTCACCTTTCCTAATTAATATTAATATAGGAAACAGCTCTCATTCTTCTTCAATTCTCTTCACGCAGAGAGTTTTCTCTGCAACTCTCCTTCTCTCTCTTTTCTTCAGAAGGGATCTCAGAAGAGATATCATTTATGGCTTCTAACTTCTCTATTTATAGAGAAATTTCTATGAGAGATGATATCATTGCATATGTCATCTTCTCAAATTCTTCAACAATTGCAGCACCGGCAGCTGCAATTTTCCTTCTTCTTTTTCCTTCTTCAAGAATGTCTGCTGGAGGCTTCTGGTAAGTTGGTTCTTGAAGCTTCAGGTGTGAGGTAAGCCATGACCTCATACCTCACAATTCCTGATAATCTCCCACTTGGAAACAGATTTCAATCTTGTTTCCACACATGACTACTGCGACAACACTTTCTGGGTTTGTTACGTCTGCAGTCCAACTGTCAACGTTGTCTTTACTGACAACCATAATCCTCAATGTAGAGAATTATCATACTCCACCATAAAGAGTATACACACTTAGAATTTTTTACCAATTCTAAGAATTTTCTTCGGCTCATGTCGAAATAACCTTGCTGAAAATTTATGGTGCAACTTCCACGTTGGCTTTCCAGGAAGTTTCATCAGCCATCGACATAAATTCCACCACACACCTTGCATCAAATGCCAACCAATGCTCGTGTGTAAATTGTGGACACGCTAGCAGTAACACATCCTCTTTCATGGCAATCTTGGAGATCAATATCATGCCAAAAGGATAACCACAACCTCTTATGGAGAAAAGAGATCCACTGCCTGCGACAATATCAGTATCTCCATTTACTGATTTCGGAGCTTTTTGCCGAACTGCTCCACCGACAATTTTTCTTTTTCAGGTGGTAAAATTGTCCACACCTTTTTTCCTTTCGTCTGTTGCCATTGCTCCCACTCAAATCTGGTAACTTCAAAATCACTATCGCAAAATAATGATGTGTGAATAGTGACGCGAGTACTATTCACCTTTTGACTTTACTATTCACTTTTCTTTAATTATGAGTGAACAGTAACTCCACTATTTTGCACAGTACCCGTTACTATTTGAATGAATAGTAACCGCACAATTTGATTTTCGATACAAGCTTCACAACCTTGAGCTCTGATACCAGTTGTTGGGAAAAAAATTGGAATAATTGTGGAATCATTTCCCACTACCAGATTTACGGGGGAGCAATCGATAAATAATATAGAGAGTAGGAACAAAGAAATAACACACAGAGAATTTTACGTGATTCACCCCAAAAGTTTAAACGGGCTACTCCACACAGAGCTACTTTTATGCCTTCACTATAGTGATAATAATACAACAGTGTTTATCACAAAACACTCACATCAGTTACAGAGTATACCCAGAGAATAAATCTCAACACTCACTGGAAAATGTATTTATCTCTCACTATAGAATTTTCCCTCACACTATGTGATGTTGACATGAATAGTAAATTTACTATTCATCAAGGCTCGTACATGTGAATAGTAAATTCACTATTCACCTTTCCTAATGAATATTAATATAGGCTCTGCTCATCTCCCTCTCTCTGCTCATCTCCCTCTCTCTGTGCGCAGAGAGAGTTTCTCTCCTCTTCTCTCTGTGCGCTTACATTTTGAAGGGGATATCTTCTCTGGCTTCCACCCTTCTCTATTTATAGAGAAATTTCAGCTGCCTCTTCTTCAACATTTCCAACTGCTTCAGGAAACTTCATGGCTGCTTCTGGATTTCAAAGAAGGCTGCTGCTGCTGGAGGCTTCTGGTGAGTTCATAATTCTGGAGACTTCTAGTGAGGTCATGGCTTACCTCACTTCCCAGCCATAATTCCTGACAATCTCCCACTTGGAAACAGATTTCAATCTTGTTTCCACACATGACCACTGCGGCAACACTTTCTGGGTTTGTTACGTCCGCAGTCCAACTGTCAACGTTGCCTTTACTGACAACCATAATCCTCAATGTAGAGAATTATCATACTCTACCATAAAGAGTATACACACTTAGAATTTTTTACCAATTCTAAGAATTTTCTTCGGCTCATGTCGAAATAACCTTGCTGAAAAATTTATGGTGCAACTTACTATAGAATTTTCCCTCACATTATATGTATAATATAATATGACATGAATAGTAAATTTACTATTCACCAAGGCTCGTACATGTGAATAGTAAATTCACTATTCACCTTTCCTAATTAATATTAATATAGGAAACAGCTCTCATTCTTCTTCAATTCTCTTCACGCAGAGAGTTTTCTCTGCAACTCTCCTTCTCTCTCTTTTCTTCAGAAGGGATCTCAGAAGAGATATCATTTATGGCTTCTAACTTCTCTATTTATAGAGAAATTTCTATGAGAGATGATATCATTGCATATGTCATCTTCTCAAATTCTTCAACAATTGCAGCACCGGCAGCTGCAATTTTCCTTCTTCTTTTTCCTTCTTCAAGAATGTCTGCTGGAGGCTTTTGGTAAGTTGGTTCTTGAAGCTTCAGGTGTGAGGTAAGCCATGACCTCATACCTCACACCTGAAGTTCTCCCACTTGGAAACAGATTTCAATCTTGTTTCCACACATGACTACTGCGACAACACTTTCTGGGTTTGTTACGTCTGCAGTCCAACTGTCAACATTGCCTTTACTGACAACCATAATCCTCAATGTAGAGAATTATCATACTCCACCATAAAGAGTATACACTTAGAATTTTTTACCAATTCTAAGAATTTTCTTCGGCTCATGTCGAAAAAACCTTGCTGAAAAATTTATGGTGCAACTTCCACGTTGGCTTTCCAGGAAGTTTCATCAGCCATCGACATAAATTCCACCACACACCTTGCATCAAATGCCAACCAATGCCCGTGTGTAAATTGTGGACACGCTAGCAGTAACACATCCTTTTTCATGGCAATCTTGGAGCTCAATATCATGCCAAAAGGATAACCACAACCTCTTATGGAGAAAAGAGACCCACTGCCTGCGACAATATCAGTATCTCCATTTACTGATTTCGGAGCTTTTTTGCCGAACTGCTCCACCGACAATTTTTCTTTTCAGGTGGTAAAATTGTCCACACCTTTTTTCCTTCGTCTGCTGTCATTGCTCCCACTCAAATCTGGTAACTTCAAAATCACTAGCGCAAAATAATGATTTGTAAATAGTGACGTGAATAGTAAATTTACTATTCAACTTTTGACTTTACTATTCACTTTTACTTTAATGATTGGTGAATAGTACTTCCACTATTTGCACAGTAACCGTTACTATTTGATGAATAGTAACCTTTGCACAATGTGATTTTCTGTACAAGGATTTCACAACCTTGTAGCTCTGATACCAATTGTTGGGAAAAATATCGGTAATTGCGGAATCATTTCCCACCACCAGATTTACGGGGGAGCAAACGATAAATAATGTAGAGCAGGAACAAGGAAATAACACACAGAGAATTTACGTGGTTCACCCCAAAAGTTTAAACGGGCTACTCCACACAGAGCTACTTTTCTGCCTTCACTATAGTGATAATAATACAACAGTGTTTATCACAAAACACTCACATCAGTTACAGAGTATACCCAGAGAATTAATCTCAACACTCACTGAAAAATGTATTTATCTCTCACTATAGAATTTTCCCTCACATTATATGTATAATATAATATGACGTGAATAGTAAATTTACTATTCACCAAGGCTCGTACATGTGAATAGTAAATTCACTATTTACTTTTTGACTTCCTAATTAATATAGGAACAAGGCACTCTGTTTCTTAATCTCTCTCTCTCTTTTCTCTTCTTCTCAATGCAGAGAGAGTTTCTGCAGAGAGCTCTCCTCTTCTCACTTCTCTGTCTACATTTTCAGAAGGGGATCTCAGAAGAGATATCATTTATGGCTTCCAACTTCTCTATTTATAGAGAAATTTCTATGAGAGATGATATCATTGCATATGTCATCTTCTCAAATTCTTCAACAATTGCAGCACCGGCAGCTGCAATTTTCCTTCTTCAAGAATGTCTGCTGGAGGCTTCTGGTAAGTTGGTTCTTGAAGCTTCAGGTGTGAGGTAAGCCATGACCTCATACCTCACAATTCCTGACAATCTCCCACTTGGAAACAGATTTCAATCTTGTTTCCACACATGACTACTGCGACAACACTTTCTGGGTTTGTTACGTCTGCAGTCCAACTGTCAACGTTGCCTTTACTGAAAACCATAATCCTCAATGTAGAGAATTATCATACTCCACGTATGATAATTTAAGTTGTCAACGTTGCCTTTACTGACAACCATAATCCTCAATAAAAAAGAGGGGACAATTTTTCCCTTCTCGTTGCTCATTATGTGGATCTAAGGAGGAAACTATGTCACATCTTTTTTTAAGTTGTCATTTTGCAGGTGCACTCTGGGACCTTCTATGCTTCTTCTTTGGCAGACGACCATGCACAGAGTCCACTATCCTAAACTTATGGAAGACTTCAATGTCAATAGAGTTTGGATCACAGCTCGCTAATTTATGGAAAGCAGGAATTGTCTCAGTAATTTGGGTGATTTGGAATACTAGGAATGATTATCGGTTTAACAACAAAAAGACAACACTGAGGTCAGCATTTGCCACAGTATGGCGTTTTATTCGTGAAGCGAGTCTATCACAGGGTGGTTCCATGAGAAATACTGTGGACGACTTACAAGTACTTAAGCGTCTTCGAATACAAGGCATACCACGACGGGCTCCAAGGATTATAGAGGTCATTTGGAGGCCACCACCTTCGGGTTGGATAAAAGTTAATACAGATGGTGCTGCTTTTGGAGGACCAGGATTATCTGGTTGTGCAGGTGTTTTTCGAACTTCCAGATCATTTGTTAAGGGTTGTTTCTGTATTCCACTTGGAGTATCTTATGCTTTTGAGGCTGAACTAGTGGCAGCCATTCAGGCGGTGAGATATGCATATCAATTTGGATGGAGGCGACTATGGTTGGAATCAGACTCAACATATGTTGTCGCTCTCTTTCATACTCGATCTTCTTCGGTACCTTGGAGATGGTATTCTGCTTGGGCGGATTGTTTAAATAAAATAACCAACATGGAGTTCCACTGCTCACATATTTACAGGGAGGGTAATGGTGCAGCTGACAGTTTAGCTTCTAGGGCTCCTAGTTTATGTACAGCGACTTGGTGGTAGAATGCCCCATCTTTCGCTACCTCTTTTATCCATTCAGATGCTAACAACAAACCTAATTACAGGTTCTGTTGAGAACATTTATTTGTAATTTAAATTTTATTGTTATTTAATAATATTAATAGTTGAGCGGTTTCATGAAGAAGGTGCTAAAGAGGTGCCAACCTAGTTGGGATATCTCGGTGCACTCACTGAAAACTGCTAACTATAACCTTTATTGAAAAATATTATTTTAAATATGTAGGTTTGTTTTGATTTAAACAGGTTTTTTTTTTATGTAGAAACCAAAACTAAACCTATTTAATTGGCATTTTAGAAAGTCAAACCAAATTGAACCTACTGGACCAACAAATTTGATATAGAAGGTTTAGTTTAGGTTAGGTCTAGTCGATTCTGTCGGCTTTTCTTCTAAATTTATGCACGTCCCTAAATGAAATACATACAAAGATGGTTTAGATAAAGAGAGAAAAGTTATTAGTTCATTTACGTAGCTTGCCACAAATCATGGAAACCTATAATAGATTAGAAGATATTGATCCCCATGTAGCCCAGTTAGTTTGATCGATCCCTTTCCAAGGTAATCCTTTATGCCTCCAACTTTCTCTTTGATAATGTGTTATTTACTCTCTATTCTATTTTTAATTAATATGCTTGTCAAAGTTAGAATTTTTTTTTTAGATTACTCTAAGCCTTACTAGAATTTCAATTGACTAGTTATGGCATCCTTCATAACTTGACTACGGGTTGTAAGGATGACCTATTTACCTATAAAAAAAATTATGTATCATGAAAGTATTTAACTGTAAAGAAAATATGTACTGTATGACTCACTGGATTCTTTATGCGTAGGATATCACATAATTGGTGTTGCGTTTTGGTTTTGAACTAGCTCAGATGAGTTTCATTTCGCTTATATATGTGTGTGTGTGCGTGTTTTTTTTTTTCCCTCAAAGACATTACTCTTAACTTTAGTTTATCTAGTTAACCTGATTACCAATTTTATTTGTTTCCAGGAAGTTGGATTCTTACAATGAGTACTAACTCAAACTTTGCATAAGGTGGATGTTGAGGCAATTTTTTGGTAAAGATTTTTTTTAACAATCATGGACGTGCTAATTTTTTGTTGTCTTATTCCGTTCTTTCCTACAATTATAATTGCCAATGCTTTTTCTATTTTCGAGCAAGTGGTTATAATTTTCGAGTCAAAAAATATCTAAAGCATTCTCTCATATAGATATAAGCACTACTAGGGTCAACTGGATAAAATTTTTGTTTAGATATTTGGGATTGATGCAAATTGAATGTCAATTTAGGAAAGTAAATCGTTTGTTGACAGATAGTAATATATGATACGAATCATTGGGGACACCTAAACCAATTTTTGGCCTGTGCTCTTTCATTGTTTCATTAAAGTGATGTTTAAGGTTAAGACATTCCACCAATTTTGACATATCAAGTTCTATGCTCCTTGCGTTTAAATTTCTCTAATAAGAAATTGATCAAAAACTGTTCTCCCACAAGACAAAAATTTAATACCAACAATTCACAAATCAATACTTGTTGAAATAACAATCAAGAATGTCCATGAAGTACTGTTATTCAATCACAAGATCCTGTATAATACAGAAAATACAAGATGCTCAACTACACAACCAGTATTCCCTCTTCCTTTGTACACTTACAACTTGTCTACCTCTAGATGCGTCACACATGCCTTACAACTCCTTGCACACACACACTTCTTGATCTCCCTAGTTCATGCCAAAAATACAACATAACACCTCCCTACATGATAACTACTACCTGATATGCCTAATAGAAGTATATTAAGTAAACTGTAAGAGTTTTAATGGAATACTCTTCCTATGTAAGGCTTACATGTATGTGCTTATTGGTGTCACACCATACAAAATCTCCACCTTGATGCGAAGATGCTAAACTCCCTTCCTTCAATTAGAACTCACACCACAAATCTCCATTGGTCTCATCCCAATACTAGCTAGAGCTTTACAGTGTTAGAACTTTGTAGCACTTATCACTTTAGTGGCCACATCTGCTGGATTGTCATCTATGTGAAATTTAATCAAAGTTACAAGGCCACTCTCTGTCACAACTATGATGAAATGGTACTTAACTTCAACGTATTTTTTCCTCTTATGATGTTGGGGGTTCCTAGATAGATGGATAGCACTCATGCTGTCACAATACACAACTACTACTCTTTGATTGAATCCCAATTCTTCCACCAATCCCCTAAGCCACAATGCTTCTTTCACAGTACACAACTTTCGTTGTGGGAAGAGGCACAACATGTTGCAAGGAAGCTTTCCAATGAGCCATATCTCTACTAAATCTGAATAGATAGCCCAAGAGGGACCTTCTCTTATCCAAATATCCAGCATAATTTGAATCCACAAACCCCTCAATTTGTGCTTCACTATCATCACCCTCATACACCAAACCTTCAACTCTAGTTCCCTTCAAGTATCTCAACACCCACTTGACTACCTCTCAGTGTTCCTTACTTGGATTTCTCACGTATTTGCTTACCA
This sequence comes from Elaeagnus macrophylla, assembly GCA_029378325.1. Taxonomy (NCBI): domain Eukaryota; kingdom Viridiplantae; phylum Streptophyta; class Magnoliopsida; order Rosales; family Elaeagnaceae; genus Elaeagnus; species Elaeagnus macrophylla. The sequence goes on along the minus strand of CM055640.1, from coordinate 48,950,218 downwards.
AGTTGGCTGCATGAGATAAGTCAGGCCTTGAGCATACCATGAGGTACATAAGATACCCTACTACACTTCCATATGGTACCTTCTGCATATGCTCCACCTTAAATTATGTTTTAGGTGTATCACATAGAGACAATTTAAAATGATGAGCTAATGGAGTGCTTACTGGCTTAGACAAAGCCATTCCAAACTTTTCCAATAGTTTGTCTACATAAGCTAATTGAGACACAAACAACCTTCTCATACCCTTGTCTTTATAGATCTCCATTCCTAGGATCTTGATTGCAGCACCAAGGTCCTTCATTTCAAACTCAGCACTTAGCATGCTCTTGAGATCTTGAATTCCTCCTCTCCCTTTACTATCCACCAGCATGTCATCTACATAAAGAAGGAGATAGATTGCAGTTTCTCTCTAATATTCTTAAAATACACACAAGGATCATAAGCATTTATGTCAAACCCTATGCTTGTCACATATTCATCAAACCTTCTATACCAGCACCTAAGAGACTACTTCAACCCATATAAAGACCTCTTGAGAAGGCACTCTATATCTTGCTTACCTAGGACTTCAAAACCCTTTAGCTAACTCATGTAAATTTTCTCTTCAAACTGCCCATGAAGGAAAGTTGTCTTCATGTCTAGTTGATCAAGTTCTAGGTTATCACTACTCACAATGGATAGTAATATCCTAATGGAGGTAGGCTTTACTACAGGTGAAAAAATTTACATGTAATCTATGGCCTCTCTCTGTGTGAAACCTTATACAACTAGCCTAGAATTTGTACTTAGGTGGTTCAACTCCAGGGATCCCTTCCCTTTTCTTAAATAGCCACCTGCACCCTAGTGTTTTCTCACCAGCTGGTTTAGGTACAACAACCCATGTGTGTTTTTAATAAGAGACCTCATCTCCTCTTCCATAAAGGATCTCCACAGGTTAACCTCTGAACAACTCATAGCATCCTCATAGTTTTGAGGCTCCTAACATTCTAAAATTGCTGCAATATTAAATGCAAAAGCAATGTGATCATTGTTCTCTCTTTGTTTTGCTTGTGTAAGTAAATCATCATCACTGTTACTGGCAAGTCTTTTTAATTGTCTCTTCTCCCGGTCTCTTGTAAGTTGGTAATCACTAAGAGGGTCTTCATTTATAGGGGCGTAAGTGTTGGATGTTGTGTAGATGTAGACTCAGGCAGCTACAGTGTCTAAAACTCCACCTCTAAACCTCTTCCACTGGGTGCTTGTTCACTACCACTTGGTATAGACATTTGCATATACATATGTTCTTCCCTAAACTTCACATCTCTACTAACCACAGATTTAGAATCTTCAGGATTCCAAAGTTTGAAACCTTTGACACCCTCAGGACATCCTAGAAACATACACTTCATAACTCTAGCTTCTAGCTTGCCTCTGTTCACATGCATGTAGCAAACACAACCAAAACACCTTAAGCACTTCATAATTGGAAACCTTTCCACTCCACATCTCCTCTGGTGTCTAAAACTATAAAGCAGTTGAAGGACTTCTATTGATTGCATGGCATGCTGTATGCAAAGCCTTAACCCAAAGTTCTTAGGTACACCTCACCCTCTCCAATAGGATTCTGTTCATCCTCTCAGCCAATCCATTCTATTGGGAGGAATACACCACTGTCCTTTGCCTTGTAATTCCACAGTCTTTACAAAACTTATTCAATTGCTCATTACACTCCAATCCATTGTTAGTCCTCAAGTAGTTCACTCTATATTGACTAGACCTCCATTTGAACCTTCAATTCTTTAAACTATTCAAACACTTGATCCTTGGTCTTCAATGGATATACCCAAGTCTTTCTTGTATAGTCATCAATAAATGTCACAAAATACCTTGATCCACTTAGAGAAGGATGCTTAGATGGCCTCCACAAATTATAATGGAAATAGGTGAGCTTTCCATTGGTTTCTATTTCAATCCTAGTAAACTTCACTCTCTTTGTCTTTCCCATTGTACAAAATTCACAAAATGGAAAATCTTTAGACTTCAAGTGTCTCCCAACCCTTGCTTAATTAATTCTTGCAAGCCTTTCTCACTAATGTGACAGTCTCTTATGCCACAACTCAATCATGGCATTCTTGCTATCTTTTGCAATAGTTACTAAGGGTCTTTTAGTAGCTCCTTTTAGAAGTAAATATCATTCCTCTTATCACCCCTAAAGTACACCATGGATCCTCTAGTAACCTTAATTTCTACACCTATCCCTTTAAACTCAAAACCCTCACTTGCTAAGGCCATTAAAGAAATGAGGTTTCTTTTGAGGAAGGGGACATGCCTTACATCTTGCAGGGTTCTTTTTGTGACATATTTAAAAGTGATTCCAACAGTCCCAACCCCTTCAACTCTGCATTGTTGCTCATTCCCCATGAACACAATTCCATTCCTAATAGGGTGATAGGTAATAAACTAGTACTTGTTAGGTATCATATGGTAAGAACATCCAAAGTCAAAAATCCATTCCTCAAAGGTAAGTCTTTTACAGATTGTGATAGCATCAGCACTCTTATAGCCATCATGCATAGCAAAGGCTTCAGCACCTAAACCTTCTCTTTCCTTATCCATATACCTTATCTTCCTTTCTAGACAGTCTTGTTTCATGTGACCTCTTTGTGACAGATGAAGCACTTGTACACCTTCTTAGTTCTTGACTTGGATCTTGAATGGCCCTTATAGTTCTTGGTTTCCCTGTTCTCAAATCTCCCTTTAACATTCAATGCATCACTTGTTCCAAACATTGTCTTGCTTCTAGATTTCATCTCCAACTCCTTTGATCTAAATGTTGCAACTACCACATCAAATGTGAGACTGCCTCTTCCATACTCAATAGCTGCACGTATGGCCTCAAAGGACTTAGGCAATAAATTCAGAAGAATCACGGCTTGATTTTCATCACTGATCTACTCTACAATGTTTGCAAGTTCTATTGTGACTTTCTCGATTCATCAATATTCAATTCGACGGGCTTTGAGGGATCCATCTTGAACCCAAACAAACTCTTCTTCAAGAAGCTCTTATTGGATAAGGTCTTCCTAAGGAAAATGCTCTCTAACTTAACCCAGAGTCCATAAGCTGTGGTTTCATCGTTTACCTGACGTATCACTGAGTCAGATAGGTTCAAGATGATTCTGGTGAATGTTGTTTCTTAAATTTCTATCTTCCTTGTGGCTCTCATTCCTTCAAGGAAGTCCAAGGTCTGATTCAATGCTATGGCAACCTTCCGTTGCACCAAGATCACCTTCATCTTCTTGCACCAAATCTCAAAGTCTCCATTCCCAACAAACTTATCAATTTCAAGCTCCAAAGATCCTATACTACCTTTGTACACCAGTATGTATGCTCATGATCCACACACAACCAAGCTTCGATACTAGTTTGTTAAGAAATTGACCAAAAACTATTCTCCCATAAGACAGAAATATAATGCCAACAATTCACAAATCAATACTCGTTGAACTAACAATCAAGAATTTTCATCTAAGAATTTTATTCAATCACAAGATCCTATACATTGCAGAAACTACAAGAGGCTCAACTACACAACTAGTATTCCCTCTTCCTTCATACACTTACAACTTGTCTACCCTTAGATGACTCACATAAGCCTTACAACTCCTTGCACACAGACACTTCTTGATCTCCCTAGTTCATGCAAAGAATACAACATAGCACCTCCCCACTTGCTAACTATTATCCCCTTATATAATACCTGATATGCCTAATACAAGTATATTAAGTAAACATGTTTTCACGATAGGAGTTACAGTGGAACACTCGTTCTATGTAAGGCTTACACACACGTGCTTCTTGGTGTCACACCTTACATTCTCATTCCATGAGTAGCACCAAGAGTGATAGAGCTCAAAACTGCTATCTTGTAATGCTTTGATTGTCATAATTTCCATTATAGCACAAGCATGTCAAGATCGCAAGATGTAATCCATGTTTGTGCTATAATCAATTTTCTTGATCAATATACCATCCTTCCAATTTTCTAATGATGTGATTTTTTTTTCTTCCAGGTTTTGCATTTGCTCTCCACAATATGCATAAAACCTTGTATTACATTCAATGCCATGGCTAGAAGGATTGTTTAACCAGAACATTTTGTAGCTGCCATACGATCTGTATTGACTAGAATCCTTCTTGTTGGTTCGTTCACTTGATTGGAGTTTTCGCCTGTTTGATCGCGGTGGAGCAGATTTATTCATTGATTGAGGAGTGAACAGAAAATATGTTTTCAAGTTGCATATTTACCTTGCCAGGACTTAATCATATCATCAACTCATTTTGTATAAGATATTGCTTTAGTTACTTTTACAATCATAAATGATATTTGTTTCCTTTCTTTTTTCTCTATTCTCACTGTATAAAACAACAGCTCTAGAATTTAATTCCTCCGAAATCATATAGTTAGACCATCTCCAACTCTTAATATCATTTTACACTAATTTTTTTCTCTTCTCCAATCTACAATACCAAATATTACATTAAAAAGTATATTCTTTTATAAAATAGAATATTCATTTTATTTTTTTTAATTAATTTCTTAACAATTATTATATTCAATCAATTAAATAATTATATATTACTATTAAATTAATTAATTAATAATAATAAATTTAAAAATTGTATTCTTAACTTTATGTTGTATTTTTTTAATAATTTTGTATCATATATTTAATTTTAATTTATTATAATTTTGTATTATACACTTATTTTATAATTTTAAAAAAATTAAAAAATAAATAAATATACATGAATAGTATTTTTGTGTCATGAACAGTGTCGCGTTAAATAATTTGGTGTAACATTGTTCATTGCACCACATTTGGTACAAGAAATGGTGCTAAGTTGAAGCAACAACATGCCAAACCTCACACCAAATTTGGTGTTTTAGTGCTGAGTTAGAGATGCCCTTACTGGGTTGGACTCAGCTTACATGGCAAAATTGAACGAATTACATGGCAACTGCCTACCTGCATGTTTCTCCTGTACACTAATCATATATTTGGTTGAAAGAAAGATCAATTTATGTACTATTTGGTCATTGTATAAATCATTATGTACTATGTAGTGATTTATTTATTTTTTCTTTCACAAAATATAGTGTTGTAAAGTTAGGTGCAGATACCAGAGAGGGAGAGACCACGTTCAAATGGTTACAGTTGGATCTTATTATCCTTCTGAAAATTGAAGTGTTTTTTTTCTTTTTAATAAATTCGGAAAAATAAAAAAGAATGAACAGTTTTTCTCAATCTACAAGAAGTTTACAGCCGTTTAGACATTTTGTGATCTGCATAACATTATAAAATCCTATGATTGGTTGGCTTATTGTCAGTAACTTGAGGCTCATGTTTTGGAATTTTTTTTCTATACAGCAGATGTATTAAGAAATGAGTATATCTGATTCAAATTTTCTGACTCTCTATTTTTAAAGATTCAACATTTTTTTCTCTTTTACATTGAACTCCCAATCTATGCCTATGTCTCTGCTGCTATACTCACAATTTTTATGCATCCGTATTATAGAAAAAATTGTCCATGTTATGGAACATAATAAAAAGACACGAAACCATTTCAATACCAAGATTCTTATTTAATGCTAAAACTGTATTGACTTGCAAAATATAAATTCGTTGATATGAAAAATCAGAAAATGGTGTCCCCCAATTGTTAGACCAAACTATTCCACACTGGTGACACCACAATAGGACTCCTGACAGTATGATTCCCATTTTCTTCAACCCAAACAAGTTCACCAAATGAGACCTTTTCCTCATAATTCCTCTTATACTTCATATAAACCCTGTAGTCCGTCTCAATCCTCTTATACTTCATATAAACCCTGTACTTCTGCTTATCATACTTCCTCTGAAATACCAATCTCTCTGGCAAGACTTTAACTACTGACCCCTTTGGTGCAGTCACTTGCACATTATATGTAACCACTCCTTCTCCCATATTAGTCAAAGTCCTTTTAAATTTTTGGACCATTGTTGTGTTTTTCTTAGCATAAAATGCTATAAAAGAAGGATAATTAAGATCATAAGATGTTTTGGAACATCCATAGTGGTGTGATCTAGTAATTGCCAATATTTGCTTCTTAGTAAAATTAGTTGAGCACAAAAGCTTAACATAGTCTTGTGGAGTAGCATCATAAATCAAACCCGGATCAAGTGCTCGATTAGGATCAATTTGACCCGATCCCATAGCTAAAGGTGAAGCAAATTCAAACCTATTACCATTATCTTGAATCGGGTTTCGAGTATTATCCACCGGGTTAGCTGTGGTCATTATTGCAGATCTAATAGCAGCAGGACTCCAATCTGGATGTGAACCTTTCAAGAGTGCAGCTACACCTGAAACATGAGGACAAGCCATAGATGTCCCAGATTCCACATTGTAATCACTTGATAAGAAAATATTTGAACCAATTTGAGCAGTTATTTTAGTTGGAACCCAAGCAGCCAAAACAAGAGACCCAGGCGCCATTATATCTGGTTTTAAGATCCCAGGATAGCTTAGAGAAGGACCTCTAGAACTATAAAAAGCCACAGATGGTGCAGGCTTGTTGCCTATAAATGTTTGCTGAAATTTAATGCTAACAAAAGCCATAACTCCATTTTTTGCATATTTGATCACAGCTTGTGCATCCTTTAGACTAATCACAACACAAGGGCATGTAACGCCTCCACTTTCTAGTAACATTTTATCATCAGATAAAATAATAGCTCCAAGTACTTGTGCTGAAGTTAGATAATAGATTTGTGAAGGTACAGAGCCAATATCATCACATAAGATAATACCATATGACATTGTTTTTAACAACTCTGTTGAATTGCAAGCTTGATGTTTCCTTATTGTAAATTAAAGGAATATTTTCAAGAATAGCATTTGCTGGGAACATGGTCAAACCATTGATGGTAAAATTATTTCCCCCGAAACTCAATTTCCCAGCAAACCAACGATCTGTAGTACTTGCTGCAACAGTTAAAGTCCATGGAATACCATTGTGTAAAGAACTAAGACTAGGACCATTATTTCCTGCTGAAGTTGAAACCACTAAGCCTTTCTCCATAGCAGCAAAAGAAGCAATTGCTACAGGATCTTGATACAGTGGAATTCCATCAAATCCCATAGAAATCGAAATCACATCCACACCATCTTCAATTGCTTGGTCTATAGCAGCAACAACATCAGAGGCATGACTTCCATGTTCCCAAGACACTTTGTAAATAGCCAATCTAGCTTTTGGTGCTATACCTGTAGCTGTTCCTTTACCATAACCAAAATAAGAAGCATCTTTTACATAATTTCCAGCAGCAGTAGAAGCTACATGAGTTCCATGACCAAATGTGTCTCTAGCAGAATTCATATCTATAGTAACATTAGGATTTGCTATTTTAAGCCCTCTGTTAAAGTACTTAGCTCCTATAAGCTTAAAGTTACACATTGAAGAATTAAACTCTTGTCCTACCTCACATTTTCCTTTCCACTTAGATGGGATTTTGGGCAAAATCCCATTGTCTTTGAAACTCTCACTCTCTGGCCAAACTCCGCTGTCGATTACTCCAATGATGACATCTTCGCCATGATTCGAAGCAGGCCAGAGGCCATATGATGGGTTTAGAGAAAGGAATTTATAGGTATGAGTAGTGTCAAGAGTGGCTTTGTGGTCTACATAAGAAGTGATGAACCATGGTGCTTTTTTAAGCTCTTCTAGTTCATCAATTGTTAGAGATGCACAAAAACCATGAAGAGCATTATCATATGAATATAAAAGTGATGGTGATAAGTGATCATCTTGAAGAGTATTATTTAAAGAGGCTAAATCGTTTGTTGTTTTAAGAGATGTAACAATTGAGGAATACCAATGATGATGGGTCGTGAAAGCTTTGGGCATAATTGACTTGTCTGCATGGACTATATAAGTAGACCTCTCTACTAATTTGGAATTAACATTGTGAAGTGTGAACAAAAAGCACACCAAATTGAAGAGCAAGTATGAAAAGGTATTGCTAGAGCCAAAACTATCCATCACTTGTTCTTCAAGAGGAATAATTAACTTTGGTTTAGAGGCATAAAGGTATTTATATAGTTGTGCATTCTGGCTATAGATGATAGTTAAGACATACATTGGATTACTGAAAGTGATACAGAAAGGAAGAGGCAAAATTAAAGAAAGGTAGATATATAGGAAATATGATGAAAGGTCATCTAGCAAGGTTTTGACATTTGATTTAGTTAGAAGATCGTCCTCTGCTGCTTTATTATAGATATAAAACTTGGAAAAATCAAAAGAATAGTGCTCGTTAGGTTAATTCATATATTTTTATTATTAAAAAAATTTCATCGTATCATTTCACATTGAATACTGTTTAATTAGATGTTATTCAAGTTCAAATTCTACCATTTAAATAAGCTCAATGTTGAAATCCATTCAATATTATTGAATTGTTATTTTTATTATTACAAATCTTATATAATCATACAATTTTATGTAATTTTCCTACAAACTTTTGTTTTATGAGAAAATTGTTAAATCTTGGTCATCAAGGAATAGAAATTATACAGTTATTACATAATTAAGGGAAATAAGCTGGAATTGACCCCATTTAATATTTGTAATTTATGATGACCCTTACTTGTAATTTTTATTTGAAATTACATTTTTATCCTTAGTACATATTGTTAAAAATTCTTGACTTCTCCATTGTTCAGTTTTTGTCTTCAGAGGTCCAATTTTGTGTAGTTTAGTTGGACATGTGTCCAACTTAGCTCCAGCGAATAGGGTTGCTGATCGGTCAAAATCTAGTTAGTTAGACAGCAATCTAATTTTGGGCAGTCTAGTTGGACATGTATCCAACTCGTCTCCTGTGAGTGAGCTCGGCCTGTCAAAATTTGGTTAGTTGCACAATTATCTAATTCTGAGTAGTCTAATTAGATATGCATCCAATCAAAATTTATTACAATTAATCAATAAAATTAAGGATATTTTTATCACAATATGTAAAAAAATCAAGCAGTCATGTTTAAATTTTAATAAATATTTATCATAACAATATATAATCCTATAATTAATTAATGGATGTTTCATTATGGCTTAAGCCCAAGTTTCAGTACATTAAAAATCTAAGTGCGACGGACTTAACAAATAGGCAATTTATCTCCAGTTCTCATGATCATAGAAGATATTTTTGTTCAAATTTCTATCAATTAAAAGAAAATTGAAATTTTTTCCGATCAATAGAATATTTATTTGAACGAGTTAATGAGAAACTTTTACGTACTGGTTTTGTTTATTGTTTAAAAAAAAAAAACTTGAAAAATTATCAAAAATAACACCCCTAAAATTTATAGTAACAAAACTAGCACTTCCAATAATATTAAACGTTCAATATTGAACGGGTCTAAATTATCGTCATTTAATTCTAATTGAATAGATGTTCAAAGAAAAATAATATATTAGTCATTTTTTTAATTGTAAAAATAAAAATTTAAATATAAGAGGTGCTAATTTTATTATTATAAATTTTAAGAAGCGTTAGTTTTGTTGTTTTTTTTTTTTTTTTTTTTAAAAAAACTTTTGATTGCAAGTTTAATTACGTTTAACAACAAAAAAAACTTTTGATTGCAAGTTTAATTACGTTTAACAACTCGATTACTTTGACTAGGTTTCACCGTTTCAATAATAACCCCCAAATGACACGCCGCTTGTTAGTTTGTCAGTTCTTTTTTTCCTTTCCTTTTCCTTTTGCACCTTTTCATTCTTTCTTTTTTTGTCAACCTTGTCTCTTTCTGTTTTTTTTCTTTCTTTTGCTACACCTTTTCCCCTCTATTTTTTTTTTTTTTTACTGAAACTTTTCTTTCCCCTCGCTCTTTTTTTTTTTTTACTGAACCTTTTCTTTCTTTCTTTTTTGGTATAAAATAATTTTTTTTTTATATTTAATTAAATATATATATTTTTTTATTATATATATATAATTCAACCATTTATACTTAATAAAAAATATAAGTTGTTTAAAAAAAAGACATATGTGTCATATCAAAAAAAAATCACATGTTACATAATAAAAAAAAATGTAACATCGTATGTACCAATTCATAAAAATAATAAAAAAATATGAGTTATCTGCTAAAAAAGAATACAAGTGTAGTGTGGTTTACCAAAATAGAATATATGTGTCATTTATCAAAGAAAAAAAAACATATGTACCGTTTATCTAAAAAGAACAAAGGTGGGGTGTGGGGGTGTGAGTTATTTTTTAAACAAGTTAAATAAAGAGTCATAAAAAATCAGAGAGTTAATTGTATGGTATAACCTCCCTTATATTTTTTTTTTTTCACTTAAGGGGAATAAAAATTAAATTAATTTAATCATTTATGTATCGAGGAAAGAAAAATTAATATTTTATTTAATCAGTGACTTCTGGCAAATTGTCACAGCCGGTTGGCTTTTTATTAAAGGACATTTCATATATGCAAAGGGCAAGGACTAAATTCGTGTTTAATTCGAAATAAATGAATAAAAGAATACAAATTATTGCCACTATTTATTTGTTTATTATTATTATTGTTATTATTATATAAATATACCCAGCATTTTTAATTTTGGAGTTGTTTCTCAGCTTGCTAAACTGTTTTCTGAGAAATATGTCAAGACTATGACTAACAGAGTAACAGTTAGTTCCCTACTATATGTTAGTAATGTGGCTACTTTGTTTTATGAATCATTATCATTTCCAATCTGTAAGATTAGTGATGTAGAATAGATAGAGAAATAGACGAAAAGGGAGAAAGTTTAGACGGACATTGAGTAAGAAACAAAATAAAAATAAAAATAATGAAGAAAAATTGATATATCAATTCATTAATCGGGTCTGCAGCTTTTAAATGTGCATGAAAGGGTCGACAATATTGCTAATTAAGTACAATAATTTTTAAAAACAATAATATAATTTGAAATTAAAATATGATAAAACAAATCCTAATTATATTATCATATAATTTAAACAATTAAAATTATATCAAAATATTTATCATAATTTAAACATAATTATTATCTTTATTTCCATCAATTCTACTCAAACAAGTTATTAAACTATACATCAATAAACGAAATTTTAAAAACGCCAAAATTCTTCTCCATTAATGATTGAACTCAATTTCAAGTCAGTTATTAAACCGTACATCATTAATTGAAATTTTAAAAACATCAACATTCTTCTCCATTGATGATTGATGAGAAACAGTGAGCAAAATTGAGAAAGTTGTACCTATAACACATTCAAACATAGCATGGGAGGTAGGGATGTTAAATGGGTCAGCCAAGCACGACACGGCCATTAACAACTCTGCTTTTTGGCTCACTAGATAGTGCCACTAAATATTTTGCATGGCACTATCCGTGAGTCTAAAATAACAACACGGTACAGACTGCAACCATGGCTCGTAACGAATTGGGTTGGACCAGCACTAAAGCCTATTCCTATTAAAGTTAAAATTTGTCATAATTATATTAAATATATCCCAGAGGATATACTCTAATGGAAATATGAATTATATATATATAATGGGTTAAATGGGCCACAGGCCATTTTAGCTTGTTAAGTATGGCCTATTAGGCCAGGCGCGACAAGTTAAAGCCCACGGGCCAAGAGTCGAGGTACAGTCTTCTAGCTAATGGGCTATAAGCCTGTATGGCATGCTAATTAACAAAACTAGGCCGTAGTTAGCCTCTTTGACACCTTTAAGGAGGCACTAAAATGCATCTACTAGGTAACAAATCTTTCAATTTAACATATGTGGGGTCAAAAGAAAATACATGAAGTGTCAGAGATATGTTAAATAAGGGATTCGAATCACTAAGTCTCTTTGCAAAAGAGAAAAATGCCTTTTGGGTTGGGTGAGATCATATGGTCGATTTGCAATGGACATGTTGACTCACCTTTAGGTTTTTCACATCACAGTCACAAGTGGACTTGACAAACAAGTAGATTTGACCAATTTAGACTTTTATGGGACTATGATGATCATATGTTGGGATTGAATGGACAAAAATGTAAAAGTTCAATCTTGCTACATAAAATCATAAGATTATATAACAAATCATACATAGCATTAACACTAGTCACTAGGATTTACAAAAAAATCCGTTCGTTTAAATAATTCAATCCAATCCAATCAATTAATTTTTTAACACTTTTGATTCAATGATCAAATCAAAAAAATTTCAATCCATTAAGTTTAAATCAAATCACATATTTCACTACATGCTATCCGATTTCATTTGATCCAATCAAAAAGATGAAATACATTTACATTTGTACATATGGCAATTCTTCATTGCTCATCCTTATTTTTATTATGGATAACTCTATTTATCACAAAATCACAAGTAATGTAGCCTATTATTATAGATAAGTATAGTTGGGTCCATTTAACTGTATCCAATAAGAAACTGCCACATCAATTATGATTGTGATAGAGTTGTGATATATAAAAATGTTATTTTATTATACACTACATCATTCATTAATATACTTTCCTATCACTATATCACATACGCCTTCGTTCTACTCAGCCCTTGTTCTTGCACCAAGCCAAAACCAACCCATCTACTACTCAACCTGTATAAACTTGACCTAGAATCAATTTGTTTATTAAACAAGTAAAAAAGTACAACCCTAACTCAATATATTTAATAAATGGGTTGACCTATTTAAATATATCAAATAACATATATTATACTTTATTATGTAAAAAAATTGACATATTATATCAAGTATCGACATATACTTATGTAACTTGTTAATATAATAAATTCTAATTAGACTCAAAAATTTAAATCAATTTAAGAATTATTTCAACAAAAAATGTTGAAATATTAAATAATATAAAATAAAAAAAATCATTAATTATAAGTATTTTGATCAATGATGCATCCAAGAATATTTTAATAGGAGGACTAATATATATTAAAAAAAATTATTTATAATATCCAAATTTATAACTAACATTAAGAAAATAATATAAACTTAAAAAGTAAACAAAAAAATTATTTAAATTGTGCCCGACAATGCTTTAGAACATAAAATTTATCAATTATCAAATCAAATTTAATTTGTTTTGCAAACTCTCTTTCAATATAGACAATCATACAATCTTGAAGAAATTTCTCCTCTATTTTATTTTGAAGTGATGTTTTAATGAGTTTCATAGCTAAAAATGCATGTTTCGTAGTTGCTTTAGAGACTAGAACTAGCTTTTCACACAATTTAAATAGAGAATGTATGTTTTGAAAATCTAAGTGTTATACAATACCCATCTCATAGAATTTCAACTGATGTTTTAAATCTTCAAGCTCTTTTTGTGTAAAATCTTGAAGATAAAATTTTTTAGCAAGATTATAGATATAGTCAGCATTATTATAGATATAGTTAGCATTGAAGGATTTAAAGTTTTTTTGTTGGATTTAGAGCTGTACTAAGAATAAGAAGTTTTATTGCTTCATCATAAAATATGTTGCCTATTTACATTAGCTGAATATCAATTACTGCATTAAATATGCTAACATGATAATAATCATTAAACGTAATGTGATTATCTTGTTGACATGAATGTCATGTACGATCTATATAGCAAGCATTAATATTTGATGTGACAATATTATATTTTTCACAAAATGACAAAACACATTGTAAAAAATTATCCCAACACTTTTGCCTTAAATTTTGAAGAAGACCTTATAAATAAGACACTAATTTAAGTGCGTTTGGAATATCTTGATCCTCATACTGCAATGATTGACTATCAATAATTCTCATAATTTTATCCATCAAAATCAAAATAATACAAATTCAAAGCTTTTCATTGCTTTCAGACATTCTTCTGCTTTTTCTCTTATTTTACTATTAGGTCTATTTTGAATCACATTCTCAAGAATAGTACAAGTTGCACCAAACATATCTACCAATCTATTAACTAAAGCAAAATGTGAGCTCCATCTTGTCACTTCAAACTGCTGCAAAGTGCAAATTTGATTAGCTTCTGCACCAATCTAAAGTTCTCTTGAAGCTAACATATTTGCTATTTTAAATTATCGAGCAAATTTTAATTCAAAGCAACGCTTACTTGAAGAACTAACAAGATTTATTATTGAGTACAACTTTGAAAAAAATAACCACACATCATGGACATCTTTGAATGCTGTAACTACAACTAACTGCAATTTATGAGCAAAACAATGAATATAATAAATAGATGGAAAATTCATTTTAAATTATGCTTGCAATCTATTGCATGCTTCATGCATATTACTTGCACCATCATATCCTTAACCTCTTAGGTTCTTTATTTGAAGATCATAGCTAGCAAGAACTTTGTATATCTCAATTTTAAGATTTTAAGCAGTGGTGTCTTCAACTTGAACAATATTTTAAAAAAATAAAAAAAAATTGCTCTCTAATAAACCCACCACAATCAACAAATCTTAAAATGATTATCATTTGTTCCTTGCTAGATTCATTAGTTACCTAATCTATAAAAATACACAATTTTGCATCTCTAACATCCTTACATATTCTTTTTCTCACATTATTAGCAAGAATATTTAAGATTTTCTTTTGAATTTTTAGATAAATATATTTAGCATTTCCAAGAGCATTATCTAAGATAACTTTTGTAACATTTTTATTTATTAATCTCATCAATTTTATCATCTCAATGAAATTACCACGATTAGTAGAAAAGCTAGATTTATCATTCCCTCTAAATGCACATGCTTGTTTTGCAAGCCACTTGACAGTCTTTGTTGAATCCTTGAGTTGTAATCGATTATCCAAAATTTGTTGTGAAGATTGTGTATTTATAATTTTATCAATTTGTTTTGATGGATTTTTCAAATTAGCTCATTTTATTGTAGCCATTTGATATGATTCTCCTTCATGATTCACAAAAGAACATTTTCCATCATTTACCCTTTTCCAATTTCTAAATCCATTAACTGTGAATGTTAGATGTTTTGGATATAAGCGCTACCATCCACCTACCCAAAAGTACTATGTCACTATGAATGCTACTTTCTTTGAGGACATGAGCAACTTTTTCTCATCTGATACTTTTCTTCAAGGAGAGATTTCATATTTGAAAGAGTTGTATCATAGTGAGGGGGACGAATTGGAAGGAGATCCAGTTGAGATTCTCAATTCATCGAATCCAGTAATTGAAGAAGCAGATGCTCCAAGCATCTAGGCACCAATTTCGACCACTAAAAATGAAATGGAAGACACAACTACACTAGACCCATAGTTCCTTAGTACTGAAGATCACTCATCTGAGGTATGTCCACCTACTAGTATTGATAGTAGTGAGTCTAATGTCGAAAAATACGTGTTACCAAATATATCTACTCGAGATTAGCCAACCAAAAGATAAGAACCCACTATTCATGTAAAATTAAAGTACCCATTAGCAAATTACGTGTCCACTAAAAGATTGTCTAAGTCATATGAATTATTTATGAATCAAATATCTATCGTATCGTACCTAATAAAGTTGCAGGATGCGTTAGGAGATCCTAAGTGGAGGAAGGCAATGGAGAAGGAGATGGAGGCATTATAGAAAAATAATACTTGGTAACTTGTGCCTCTATGACAAGGCAAGAAGGCTATGGGTTGTTGCTGAGTGTTTACTATGAAACATAATGCCGATGGATCTATGAATAGATATAAAGCACACCTTGTAGCAAAAGGGTTCACTCAGACGTATGGTATAGACTACAATGAGACTTTTGCTCTTATTGCCAAAATGAGCACTATTTAGGTTATGCTCTCATTTGCTGCTAGCTAGAAGTAGCCATTCTAATAGTTTGATGTCAAGAATGCATTTCTTCATTGAGAGTTAGCCGAGGAGGTGTATATGAGTCTTCCACCTAGGTATGTTACTGCTTCTCCTTGTAATTTTGTATGCAAATTGAGGAAGTCCCTGCATGATCTCAAACAATCGCCTTGTGCTTAATTTAGGAGGTTTTCACAATATATGTGGAAGGTTTGTTACATACAAAATAATTCAAATCATACCTTGTTTCTCAAGCATTAACAAGGAAGGTAACAGCTCTAATTATTTATGTTGATGATATAGTAATCATTAGCAATGATACTATTAAGATAAATAAATTACAGAGACAACTAGCTTTTGAGTTTAAGATGAAGAATTTAGGTGAACTAAAGTATTTCTCAGGGATTGAGGTAGCCAGGGGGAGAGAAGGGATCCATTTGTGTCTGAGGAAGTACATTCTTGACCTGCTGACAGAGACAGGTATGTTGGATTGCAAACCTATTGGCACTCCTATTGAGTAGAATCATTATTTAGCTGAGTATCCAGATCAGGTACTACTGATTGAGCTCGCTATTAGAGGTTAGTTAGATGCTTGATTTATTCGTCTCATACTAGACTAGATGTTGCGTATGCAATAAGTGTGGTCATTCATGCATAACCCTTTAGTGAGAGTCACGTGAATGCTGTTGTGAGAATTATAAGGTACTTGAAGTCAGCTTCAGAAAGAGGAGTAATGTTTTCTAAGCACAACAACATTCTTGAAGTTTGTGGTTTCACATATGTAAATTGGGCTGGAAGTATTAGAGATAGGAGGTCCACATCAGGTTACTTCACCTTTGTGTGAGGTAATTTGGTTACTTGGAAAAGTAATAAACAAAAAGTTGTAGCACAATCTAGTGTTGAGATTGAGTATAGAGGTATGGCTCATAGGGTGTGTGAATTGTTGTGGCTGAGAAACTATTACATGAATTGGGTTTCAAACTCAAAAGTACTATGTAGTTATTTTTTCACAACTAGGCAGCCATTAATATATCACAGAATCTAATACACCATGACCGCACAAAGCATGTGGAGGTTGACCGTCACTTTATAAAATAGAAGCTAGATACCAAACTTATTAACTTCCCCTTTTTTCCTATTGAAGAACAACTCGCAGATATACTTACCAAGTGAGTTTCTAAGAAGACATTTTAATATTTTATGACTCAATAAGCAAGTTAGGCATGATCAATGTATATGCCAAACTTGAAGGGGAGTATAAGAGTGAGTCATATTAGGAAAGTATACAGTATTAGTAATATATGTAATTGTAATTATACCATAGTTAATACTTACATTTTTTTATTTATGTTGGTAGAGAATAGAGACTTTGGTTAGTTGTAATCTTGTAATTTCCTAAATATACCTCTACTGTGAGGTGAATCATATACAATTATTTCTCTCAATCTGTGTTTTTTAACTTTTATATGACATTTATTGATCAAAAGTTTAAAAATTATAATTTTTATGAATATATAATACACAACTATAGGTTTGAGTATAAATTTAAATACAAATATTTTAAATAGTTAGTATTTTTAAAAAAGACTATATAGCTATAATAGTTTTCTTTTTTACCTTTTTTTTAAAAGATACCAGATGCAGTAACAAGTAGAGAGAGGGGTAGAGGGCAACATTACAGAACAAAGAGTAGCAAGCAAGAGCAATCAACAGAGAACAACAAGCAAGAGTGGTCAACAACAACTAGAAAGTGATCTATGAGTTTATTTTTAGGGTTTTTATGAATATAATATATTGGACTACAATTATATAACCAATATTTATTAAAAAAAAAATTCAAAAAGGCTACTCGGACTAAAGCCTAATACAATCCAATAGATTTGTCTATCTTTGATTGTGATACATTAAAGTCATAATATTAAAGTTTCAAACACTAATAAAAATGTTTAACAAAAATATGTTTCATAAATTTTTTTAAGTAAAAATTTGTTTAAGTCTAAAATAAATAATCAATAATCAAAACATACAAAATAAAACTAAACAACATATTACTATAAATTATAAAAACATGAAAATAAAAGATAAAATAAATTTGAACATCATTCCAAGAATATTTCAAAATATAAACCTACAAAATAATTAGATTCAAAAAAATTACTAATATACCCTAATAATTTTAGCTATTTACTCAAATTGTTTATACGAGTCATGAGTTATTTAGGTTAACTTGTTATGACATGATTTTTTAAATAGATTTAACAAGTTAACTTGTTTAAAATCTAATTCATATAAACTTAACTTAAACTTGACTATTTTACGAGTAAGTTGTCTTAAGTAAAAAATCGTCGGCTATATTGCATTGTGTGGTCTCCGTATCTAAAACGTTTCAATCCCACTTCCATATTACATTTAAGTACTGTATAGAAATAAAAGGACATTAGATGTTCAAGTCATACTTTGCATCACAAAGCTATAGCATCTTTCATCCCCTTCCTAAATTATCTTTCTCCTATGGGCCAGTTGGTCCTTCCTCACAATAGAGTTTATATGGGAAACAAATTATTGATAATTAAATATATTAATTTAAAACAAAATAAATCTAATTTAAATTCAAAATATAGTAAAACAAATTATAATTATATAATAATCTAATTTAAACAATTTAAAATTATATTGATATATTTATCTTAATTTAAAACTAATTATCTTTATTTCCGTCAATTGAATTCATTCTTATTTTTATAACACATTTCAAGTTCGTGACTATTTTGTACTGCCCTACATTACGATTATGTGAATTTATTAAATAAAAGAATTATTCTATTGATTAAAAAAAATACAAATATACATGAGCATTAGAGATATTGTTTCATATTATTTAAGCATGATACTAATATAAGGTTTATAAGTAATCATGAGACTTAGTTATATTAGAGGTTAACCTTTTAAGGAGTAGTGTCTCATGTTGCTTATATATAATATAAAATTTATAAGGTTTCAAAGCTTCAGTCAATTAATGACTCAAATACTTTAAGTCTTTCCTCGCAAAAAAAATGAATGGGCCTTGTAAAAGAAAAATAAAAAAAAAAAAGACAAGTGACCTAACCTAAATAAAATAGAATATAATAAAATAGATTAAAAATATAAAGTGACGGGCTTTATAAAAGACAAAGACCCACACTTTAAGGGAAGATGTTGGAGGTATTATCTCACATTGCTTAAGTATGATACTAATGTAAGGTTTATAAGTAATCATGAGACTTAGCTATCTATGAGGTTAAAAGGATTGGTATTGTTAGATGTATTGTTCCACATTGCTTAAGTATGATACTAGTGTAAGGTTTATAAGAGTAATCATGAGACTTAACTATCTAGGAGGTTAAAATGAGCGAATATCTCATGTTACTTATACACAATATAAAATTTATGATGAGACTATAAACAAGCCACTGGTATAAATTACAAACAATATTCTCTTGAATTCTTGTTGCTAACTTAATTGGGCGATTGATAAGTGCTTAAAAGGCATTAATATTTCGTGATTTATTGTGCTTAATTGTTAAAAATAGATTTGTTATAACTCGTTTATTTGATTATTTACATAAATCTATCAATTCGAAATCACGGGTATGTTTTAGTGTATTTCAGATGTTTTTAGCATCAAATGAGTTGAATAATGTAAACACGCAAAGACGGAATACTTACAACGCTCGAATTACAATTTAGAAGCAACACAAGTCAAATTATGCAAGCCTTACATAACGAGCCAACCAGTATGTAAGGGATACTGTGAAGGCACAAAATGCAACGCGCGCCGCAGTAAGGAAAAGTTGTGCTACAGCAAAAGCCTTTCAGGTTTCGACATTGTTTTCCAAATTATTTCTGTGCCTCGACGGAGAAATATGTGTGCCGCGGAGCGCCTATTATTTCTACAGCTCGAATTTTATGTAACCCTTACATTTATAAATACCTCATTAAGTCTCCAATTTACATACAACTCAATTTTGCAAATCAACAAGAGACTTAATCAGAATTTTGGAGCTTTTTCGCACTCAAAGAAGCAAGAGAATCAATTCTAAGGATTCAAGAAGCCATTGAAGATCGACGATCAAGCTTTTGGAGAAGAACGTCATCCAATCCAATTGTGGTATTTAGATCTACGTTCCTTTTTGTTATAGAAATTTCCTTCTTTTTCTTACTTCTTTGAGATGTATGTTCAATTAAATTTGTCTATGAATATTAATTCGAACATGCTTGGCTAATTCTATTATGGGTGTTTAGTTTGTGTTGTCATGTTTGCTAGAATCGTTGTGGTGAATATTTTTATTGCTTAAAAATAAATGAAAATTACCTTTTGATTAAGAACATGTTCAAATGTTTAATTGTGAATTTTTATGGGCCAATTTGAGATTCATAATTAGGTTGAAAAATATTAGAGTTTAGTTTTAGCAACGTCATCTTGATTTTACTTTGAAAAACTTAATCAAAATTTCAAATCGATAACTTAGTCATGACATTAGTTTGAAGGGCATATTTTTCCTTGTGCATAATTTGATTACTATTTGATATACCTGAATGTAGGATATTGATTAGTTAATTAATAAAGAAAATTACACGATCGTAGGAATTTTCGTAAATAAAAGGAAAGTCGGTAATATTTGTTTATTAGAACGCGCGTTCATGTTAATTTGTCATAACTTTTCGATGCAAGCATGATTAACCAAGCTAAACGTCCATACATCCTCCATTAATATTTGAAACCTTTTTAAGTTAATTCGAGTTTACATTATTATTTTCTTTATTTGTTCACTATCATTGATCTTGCTCTCAAATTCAACTTTATTTACAGTTTTATTAGTCTTAATATTCTAATTATTTAGAATTTTAGTAGTTCTAGAATTTTATTTAGTTATTATTTTAGTTGCTTTAGAACTCTAATTAGATTAAGAAAAAAATTATTTATAACCATTACGATTCTTTAAAAAATTAATCTCAAAATTTTACTTATTACTTATTATAAATAATTTATATATTTACGAATATTATAATTTGAACATCAGATATCTTGTAAATTATGAGCACCATTAGGCATAAGATGATCTTATTGCAAATCATATAAAGCCTGCTCGGATCCTTTAAGTATTGTTTTATAATAATGTAAAGAGCAAGGTTGAAGTCAGCTGGCTTCAATGTCAAATGCGACGAAAATATCGATATTCACGAAATATTATACTTCAATCTTACTAAAACATCGATGATATTATTTTATAATTTCAGTAAATATAAAAATAAATAATAACATATTAATTTTTTTATTAAAATAATATATTTATAGCATATATAATAAAAATATAATAATAGCAAAACATAAGTTCAATCTTTATTGAATAAATATAAATATAAGTTATATAATATAACTTTAAATGCATTAAGATACATGTACTACAAATATTCAAAAATACTCAATTTAATTAAAATAATTATGCGTGATTGATTCAAATTTTAAATTTGTGGAAGCATTAACATTAATACACAATAATCATATCATGACATTAAGTAATAATAATTTTGTTTATAAATTAATATATCATTTATAGGTTGGTTGATCTCTTCTAACAGTATCAAAAAATATTATGATACTAAGAATATTTATTTTCGATTTTGTCCATGTTAAAAATATCATCATAGGATTCTTTTTAAAAATTCCAATTAAAAAAAAAAATCATGCTTTTACATGATAAATTGTTGCAATTTTTTTTAAAAATATTTATTGACATTTGATATTTTAGATGAATTCGATTTCTATTCTATATCAATATCCTTATTTTATTTTTACAAAAAAATTTACTAAAATATCCAAATATTTTTTGATATTTTCGTCCATCAATATAGCAAGAACAGATCATATCACTTTTTGTTTACCAGCACATTCAAACATTATATCAATTTAGGGGTTTTACAGTCTAGGTCTGATCCCGTTTTTGTTAAAGACTCGAAGTTTATAAAGGCGGTTCAATCTAGCATAGTGACATAAGTACTTTTTTTTTTAAAACGTTTTTTAAAGAAATCGAACTCCTCACTTTCGACGCACAATGTCATTCACAACTACTGTACATTATGTTAAGAAAGGATAATTTTTTCTAGAATACAGATATATAAAGATTGTAATTGTAGTTATAATAAAAAAGATATAGATATAAATTAGATGAAAAATATAGAAGAAAGAAAAGCATCGATAGAAATTTAAAAATTTGAGTCTTTTTTTTTTTTCTAAAATATACTCATTTTTTAATAAAAAGATTTTAAGGTCTGCCGACCTTTTTTTTATTTTTAAAATTCATCATCCTTAAAAGTTAAAACCACTTTTTGACCTAGTGGGGCAACACAAATGCAGATATATATTTATAAATAATTTCCAAATAAAAATGTATATAGTGGTTTACCGTTGACATATTTGGTCAGATAAAAACAATTTAACATTTTAATCGGAACAAACAATCAAAATAAAAGCATTCAGACCAGCCCAGTTTTTTCTATTTTCATGGACATCCCTAATTAGAAGTTAGAACCAATGTTTTTCACCACCTTCACACAATCAAACATGAGGATTAAGGCTGGAAATTAAATACTGTACACTATTTCTTCACCCAGATATGATACATGGATTAGTTTTAACTTCTTTTTCGTTAAATTAATGTTTGTTCTTTTCTTCTTGTTTTTTTTTTTTAAAATCTAATTTTGAGTTACGAGATTTTAGTAGCACATGTATTTCTGATCGGAAAAAGGAAAAAAAAAAAAAGTAGCACATGTATTTAATTGTAGTGCTGTAATTCTTCACCCGAGATTTAATATACTATTTTATTTATTTTGGTAAGATATCATTACGATATTTTTTTTAAAGATTTTGTTGCATTTCAAATATTAAGATCTTAAGTAATAAAAACTAAAATTTTATTAATTAAAAGAACTAAGCTCAGGATAGAAAAAGTATAATATTGGGCTATATATAGATGATAATAATGATATTTACGATTATTTAATTTATTTTTTAAAATAAGAAATTAAATCTTATTAATTCTCATTACAAAATAGTTTAACACGAATGCACGTGTAATGATATTACTATAAATTTTTAAATATGCGCTTCAAATAAGAGTAGATGCAACGTCTATGAAAAAATTCCGTAACTTACGATCCACAATTAATAACCAATATATTTAAACCCTTTAAATGTGTTGGTAAATGCATCCCAAACCACAATTCGTTTTTTTATAGAGCATTAATCTATTTAATTTCTTCCTAGCAATTTGATATTACTTACAATGGCAACAAAATCCAACATTGTCAAACTTATTGTGTTATGCTTCTTTGGACTATTGATGGTGGGGTCGTTTTTTGTGGAATCTACTCGTGACGTGAACTTTGCCAATCCTTCGACAATGACACCAAACTCTGAAGTGCAGGCACGATGTGTCGGCTCCGCTTGTTTGCCGCCACCATCAAATAATTACACCAGAGGATGCGAACCAATGCTCAGGTGCAGGAGCTCTCCACCTACTTCTAATGAATAAAAACAAGTATGGCCATGGAAGTGATGTTAATTCCAGGCACCTCTTTTGGTTTTTTAATATTTGAGTGTACAAGTCTAACTAAAGGCATTTTATGAGACTGCAGTAGTCCCAATATTTATGCTGTCAACGTCAATATATTATTTCATTAAAAATAATATATTATTAATTAAAAAATATTTATATTATTAATTAAATGCATATATAACATTTCATTAATATAAATAATTAAAACATAACTTAATAAAATAATAATTTGATTCATGCGAAGGAAAATGATAGTAATGAGATCGATTAAAATTTCTAGTTCAATTCGTAAGCATTATAAGCTATTCAATCTAAAAAAGATTAATTCA
The DNA here is from genome assembly GCA_029378325.1 of Elaeagnus macrophylla. Taxonomy (NCBI): domain Eukaryota; kingdom Viridiplantae; phylum Streptophyta; class Magnoliopsida; order Rosales; family Elaeagnaceae; genus Elaeagnus; species Elaeagnus macrophylla. Next base: position 48,926,424 of record CM055640.1, on the reverse strand, counting down.
TTCAATATATGAATCCTGCTATTTATAAAAATTATGCTACTTATCCTGCATTATACTAGTAGAGTTTGGGTGTGAAAGTTTCATATTGTGTAAAAACAAAGGAAGTTACAAGTGTGTGTAGAATTTTGTGTGGAACTTCTAGGCACACATGCAACACATAACAATTGTGCGTGGAATTTTCACCCAATTATGCGCAAGTTGTGTGAAACAAATAGTAAAATGAATAGTAACTTTGAAATGAGACAAACTCAAATTAGATTGTTAATATTAGTATATCTAAATTCTTTGTGCGTGTCCCATTTTTATTTTAATTTTATTATTACGTTTTTGCATTATTCCCGTAAGCATAGATGAAACTAACTGGTAAAGTTACATTGTGATAACAAACATAGATTGAAACTATTGCATTACAAATGGTGAAACTACAAAAATAAAAAAGAATTCTTAACAAGCAGCTAATTCAAGTCAAGTTGGCATTGTGCATTTCTTTTGTGAATGTCCTAGCATATGGCACCGGCCACATTGAACAATTCTTTTGGGACGCTTGAAGTTCTCAACAAGGACCTTCTTTTTAGGTCTACCAGGTGGACACCGAGTCTTGGGTGGGCGTATTGTAATATCAACCTTGGCACTTTCCCTCTCGGCACCATTGTCATGGTCCTTCCATAGGCTCTTATGGAATAGGATTTATCAACTGTGAATGTGTTTGTCTGTAACTTCCTACCGTGAAACACTCTTTAGCAGACAGATGTATGTTATGCCCACAAGAAATCAGTGCAGCAGCTGTGTGTGCACATGTAGACCATATAACTGCCATCAGTGACATGAACACATGTGAGTCCCTATATCCACAATACGTGTCCTCTCAATTGACACAATCTCAAACTCGACTTCATTTGCACAAAGTACATGACTGCAAGGAGCATCTGCAATTGCCTCAAAGATTGGCTTCTCAGCAGATGGCACAAGAATTGTTGTCCATCTCATGCCCATGTCTCAACATTCATCAAACCAAGCTGTCAGTTGAAGGCGAATATACTCCAACATTTGAACAATCAGAAGCTCATGACACTCGTGTGCCCAATTATACAATATTTATGTCATCCCAATGTAAAATGGCCGTATCGCACACCATCAAAATATGCTACAACCCAAAGTTGTGGAGGGAAGTGCTGAAACCATTGCATCACATCTTTTGATATGAAGATATCTCTATCATCTCAGCAACCTTGCTTTCGAATTCAGCCACTTTAAGGGCATAAACAGCATTCCAGAAGATATTCACCAACTTTGAGTTCTTGAATGTATCACGGAAGTTTTCACTGACATAACAAGGACAAAAACCATGAAAAGCACTGTGAAAGTGGGCTTCTACTGCCTCTACAAGCCCTCTTTATCTTTCAGACAGGATTGTTAGTGTAGGCATGTTTTCAGCGTTCACTCCAAGAAGCTTCCGTAATTCCGAAATGAACCACATCCAATTTTCTTCACTTTCCACATCAACGACGGCTATTGCCAATGGAAACAAGGCATCATCAGCATCAATGGTTGAAGCATATAGTAGCGTCCCCAAATATTTCCCCTTATGGTGTGCATTGTCAAGTTCTAGAAGTGGTCTACAAGCTTGTATAAAGGCATTGATTAATACACGATATGAAATAAGGAGGCACTGGAAGCAATTTTCTTGTCCAGTGACAAAAACTGAAGCAATACTTCCTGGGTTGTTTTTCCCTAATTGCTCACAGTATGCAGGAAGATAGTGATACCCCTCTGCAAAAGTTCCATAAAGCGCAACCATGCTATGCTCCTTTCAACTCCAAGCTGGCATGTATGATACAGCCACTCCATGTTGATCGCAGATATCTTGCAGGATTTCCTTTGGTTTGTATTTTGGATTATCTTGAATTCATGCTTCTATAGATCTAGCAACCCAACCTACTGATGCCTGCTGATTATGATGGTTGCGAACTCCATCACAGGTATGCTCCCCTTGCAGGGTTCTAACAGTAAAGGCTGGAACTCCTAGACATTTTGCCACATGGACACGCCATGAACAACCCTTTCGAAACACTTGGCTATAAACTGGCTGCGATCCGATTTCACTATTCGAAGATCAAAATGCAGTGCTATAGCAATGTCCTTCAGCGATATTTGGCATGTTTCAACATCTAGAAATTCTTGTCCTATAGCCAATTCATGGTCCATCACAATAAGAGAAGTATTAGTTCCATTTAGAAATTGATTATCCATGGATACAAGAGCAAATAAGAACCAGACTGTCACGTGATTATAACATTTCCCTAAAGCTCTACACAGACTGAAAATGGGCAATACTTCCGACACTGACACCACATAATAAGTCCTGTCAGATACAGATAGTGTAGTTAAAGACAAATGAGACTTCAGTAAAACAAAAATAGCCTTAAGCTTAAATCCCATCCATGCTATATGCACCCTCTTTTAAGATCTCTTTTAATTCAATCCTGGTGATTATGTGTGCGTTTTCCTCAACTACCTTCATTTCTCCAATATAGGTTATAGTTAACTAAGATCTCAGGAAGAAGCTGTGTCCGAAAAAACTCTTGCACGTGCCCCAAAAACAGAAAGACTTCTAGAAAATAGCCACACACAAAAAAAGTTCAAATAAAGAAAGTTTGTGGGTGCACTACCAAAGTGTAATTGAAATAAGGTTTCCATGGTTCTAAAGTGATTCTGAACTCACGTCTCATGACTGGCATTCATATAGCAGGATCAATATGCATTCACATACAACATGTCTAAGCTAAATGCTGCCCGATTCAATGGTTACTGCCCAAAAATCAAGTTCAATCTTCAACACCAGCTAGTAAATAAAACCTGACCCATTTTCCAATTGGTGGAAAGAACAAAGTAACAAACACAGTTCAGGGTAGAGTACACCAGGAATTTTTTTCTTTAGAAATCTTTCGTTTTAGTAAATTACAATGAGAATCAAATGGGAACAGCAGTAATACTAGCACAAAATTCAAATGTCCAAAAAAACAAATAATTCTGGAAGCAGTCTGAGCATTTCTTTGATTTACTTTGAGAAATTTAAAAGCTAGTATTCTCCAAGTCATCTAAGACCCAACAAATTAGGAGTCACATTCTGCTCCAATTCGCAAACGTAATGATCTTTAATGCTTAGAAATGCGAAATCTTTGCCAAATATTCAAGGAATCTCAAATACATAAGCTTTCGGCGGAAAAGAAAGAACACAAATGGAAATGTAAAAGACGATATAAAGGAGATAAGGAGTGGAAGAAACAGTTATTGATTACTGGCTTACACAGTTATTTTCGCTTCTGAGTCTTCTTCGTATACCGACTGAGGTTGGGTAACTCCTGGTCCTGGCGATAGACGATTAGGGGTGTCATTTTCTTTCATAGCTCCGTATTGATTTGAATGGAACCGGAGTTGAATTAAATTTGGGTGTATTTTATTTTAGTCAGAATAATTCGAAAAAAAAAAATTGAATTAAATTAAGGTTACATTAGGATGAACCTATTAGTGTTAAATGAAATGAAATTAAATTAAATTAAATTTAAATAAAAAAAATTATATTAAAATTAAAATAATCTTCGATTATTTTTAATATTTTTTTAATGATATATTAGTTATTTTTCTTTTATTTTCTTTTGAAAAATAATCTTCTATTTTTTATTATTTATTTTTTTTATCATAATATTATATTATATTTTTTGATGTTAATATATTTAGCATTTAAATTTGCTTAATTATTTGAAAATGTATATTTATCTTTAGTTTGAGTTAATATTAGGGAAAATAACAAAACTAACACCCCCTAAAAATTATAATAACAAAACTAGCACCCCTGTGTTCAATTAAAATTGAACGACGATAATTTAGACTCGTTCAATATTGAACGTTCAATATTATCCGTTCAATTAGAATTGAATGACGACAATTAGACCTATTTAATATTGAACGTTCAATATTTTACGTTCAAATTGAATATTGAACGTTCAATATTTTACGTTCAAATTGAATATTGAACGTTCAATATTAAACGTTCAATTTTAATTGAACACAGGGGTGCTAGTTTTGTTATTATAATTTTTAGGGGGTGCTATTTTTGGTAATTTTTCAAAAATGGGAAATAGAAATTCTATAAATAAATAAATAAAAAAAAATTATTTTGGTAATTTTTAGGGGGTGCTAATTTTTGATAATTTTCCATTTTCAGTAAAAAGAGGATATGTGAGTTTAAGATTAGCTAAACAGAGAATTTCTATAAATAAATAAAAAAAAAAAAAAGCTAAGCAGAAGAGTTAAACTTATTTTGTAAAATATTGGTTTTGTTAGCTTATGTATTCTTAACAATTTTGTGCTTGCACTCTTGTAAATTGTAACTTTTGAAGGTTCCAACTTCCAAGCACATATACACTTCAGGATATACAAGTTAGAAAACTAGACCCGCTATACGCTAAGAACGTGATGATGTTTTGGACGAGAGATTAGTAGTTCAAGGTTTGGTGGGTGATTAACTCTTGTTGCTATGCTACTAATCGTTTCGTGTGAACTGTTAAGCCATCACATTTGCTAGTCAGGAGTGGGGATCCTAGTTTGGGTTAGGCCTCATATCTTCGATGATCCAAGCGGGACATGTTACCAATACCTAATACATGAGTGGCTCTCTTCCTATAGAGATTTTTTTTTTGAAAAAAAAAAAATATATATTCCAAGCACATACTAAAGAGAAAAAGAAAATAAAAAGGAAAAGATCGAGAAAGAAATCCAAATATGTAAAACTGAAAAATAAATAAAAGAGCCAAATAGAAATATTAAAAAAATCACATAATACCTCAACGAAAAAGAAAGGTTTTGTCCAATTTGGTTCATCGTCAACTTAAATTGGTTTAATTCTAGATCAATTTAAATTTAATTTGAGCCAATAAAGATGAGTTTGAAAAAAAAAAAAAGATGAGTTTGAATCCAAATTAAATACAAATGAGCTAGCCCAAACTAGCCTGAATTATTAATTATATATATTTTTTTTAGTTAATATGATTTTTTTTTATTAAAAAAATATGTTTAATAATTAAAGCTCAAACATTATTACATAAAACAATAAAAAATATATATAAATATAAAGAGAAAAAAATTAATTATTAAAATAATAAGTCAATTTTTAAATTAATTAGGTCATAGGTAAATGCCATTAAACCCCACCCATATAAAAGTTAGAGGCTGTCGTGCCCTCATGGAAACTTACATTTAAAATAAAGAGCTCATAAATCTTAATAAAATTTCTTATAGCCACTAAACAAAATAAATAGCGATTAGTAGATTATACAAAGATACTTACCAAAAAATGAAGTGTTCAAGTAACTTAAAATGTCACATGAGAATATAATTTTTTTATATACACAAAAATAGAATTTTGACTATTATATAGTACATAATTTTGGGAAATTACCAAAAATAGCACCCCCTAAAAATTATAGGGAAAATAACAAAACTAACACCCCCTAAAAATTATAATAACAAAACTAGCACCCCTGTGTTCAATTAAAATTGAACGACGATAATTTAGACTCGTTCAATATTGAACGTTCAATATTATCCGTTCAATTAGAATTGAATGACGACAATTAGACCTATTTAATATTGAACGTTCAATATTTTACGTTCAAATTGAATATTGAACGTTCAATATTAAACGTTCAATTTTAATTGAACACAGGGATGCTAGTTTTGTTATTATAATTTTTAGGGGGTGCTATTTTTGGTAATTTCCCAAAATATGCTAGTTTTGTTATTTTTCCAATTTTGGGAAATTACCAAAAATAGCACCCCCTAAAAATTATAATAACAAAACTAGCACCCCTGTGTTCAATTAAAATTGAACGTTTAATATTGAACGTTCAATATTCAATTTGAACGTAAAATATTGAACGTTCAATATTAAATAGGTCTAATTGTCGTCATTCAATTCTAATTGAACGGATAATATTGAACGTTCAATATTGAACGAGTCTAAATTATCGTCGTTCAATTTTAATTGAACACAAAGATACTAATTTTATTATTATAATTTTTAAGGGGTGTTAATTTTATTATTTTCTCGATCCTTTTTCATGAAGTTTTCAAACTGGTGAATTATTTCCTTCTTCCTCTTTCCTAATTTTTACCTTTTCACCTTCGTAGATTTTTTTACTGTTGGCGCTCCCACAAAGTGTGTGTTTTTTTTTTTTTTTTTTTTTTGAGAGACAACTCTCAAAGTTGTCCTTTCAGTATTTATTATCATGTAGATCATTTTTTTTTTTTTAAGAACTGAGCATATCATAGGTTGATTTGGATTAAAGTTGAAACTAGAATCAAATCCAAAATGTCACTTTTTCGAAAGTACGAACTGATCCTGTATAATATAACCAATCTAAACTAAACCTTTGGTTTGGATTGGATTGGTCAATTTTTTTTTATTTTTTATTATTAAATTTTTAAAAAAAATATTTATTTTCAATAACTAAATAATTATTGTATTAAATTTTATACTTTAATAATTAATTAAAATTAGTACCTAAAAGAATTTTAATTTTTTGCAAACAATAAATAAATAAAGATTATCTACTCAATTCTAAAATCAAAATAGCACATAAACTAACATAAGTATTTATTATTTAATTTTGTATCAATTTAAAGCATAAATTGCATAAACAAACAAGTGTTTAATTTAAACAATATAAATGTGATTGAATAAATAATAACATGACGTACATTTATTTATATTATATTTTTAAATAAAACAACGAATCATCTACAAAAATTATTCATTAATACTTGATGCTAAGCATTTTTGTATTACATAGCAATTTTGGGAGGTTTAAGAAAGAGCATTAATATTATTTTATTATAAATAATTATTGAATGACTAATTAACTTACTAAGTACCAACGTAAAGACTTCATGGGCTGGGTTGTTATTTGAAGAAACCCAAATACAATTTCTTTTTTTTTTTTTTTTTTTTTTTAAGTAGCCCAAATACAACTTAATAAAAACTACGAACTTTAGGGAGTCAGGGAAGAGTAATGGGATTAGGTAAGGGTTAATATAATTTTATATTTTTTTAATTTTTTATCTAATAAATTTATTATATTAAAACAAAATGTAAAAAATATATAATACATTATATGTATGGGTTCGATCGGTTATTGTAAATTTTTTTGCTTCAAGAACTAATCAAACCCATAATGGATCAGTTCTGTAAAATTTGGATTTAAGTCAGCCTAATCATAATGTCAAAATCTTGTGATATGAGATGGGTTGGTTTGTATGTATTGGATCGATTCAATCCGATCTTGAATATTCTTAGTTTTTTTCTCTAATCATATATGACTCACTTATTTATATGATTTTATTTTTAACTCCTGTTATTTTTCTTACAATGTAAAACAATATATATTTTTCACAAAAATATGATATTCTCATGAAAAACATGTTTTACATTTAAAATATATATATATATATATATGTTTTTTTTAGGGGTTTAAGAATTATGTAATATAATTCACCTTGACAGTCCTTGGTGTCTTGGATATGCTCTATACCAAAATGATGGGACTTTCTTATGTGCCAAATCGTCATCGATTTAGTTCCTTGACAAATATGCCAATTCTGGAGTTTGATGTGCACAAGTTCTTTCAGCGGAAGCTCCCAGCCCAAAAATATGATGTTCCTTTTAGTTTTCATGCCCAAATTATGGGGTCATCATAGTGTTCGATCAAATTACCACACAATGTGTTATAATTTTAGTAGAAAAGACTCCAATAGTTTATTATTGTTTAATTATGGTTTTATTGAAACTCTTGTTCATGTTTGAACATTGATTATTAAATTGTCTATGTTACCAAGCCTTTTTTCTATATTGTAACAACCTGGCTTTTGTAGGGGACAAGCGCAACATTTGTGAAAATTATGTATTAAATGAGAAATATAGAAGGCATTTTACCTATAATAAGCCTTTTAAAAATATGTTTTTGACAATTTTTTATTATTAATAATAATGGAAAAAAACTACGGTTCTTTTAATCAAACGATTTTATAAGTTGGGTAGAAGAAAGAAAATGGTAATTACCAAACCATAAATTGAACCATGACATCAAAGTCAAACTCACTTTGAGTCTGTCGTAAAAGATATATTTGTTTATAGAATGCATCCAAGTAACAACCATGCCTCAAAGGGGAAAAAGAAGTGGATAGAATCACATACAATACTCAAAGCACTTATATTAATAGCAAAATAAAATTACATTATTTTTATTGTACTGATTAAATACATTAAGATAGATCAATTAATAAATTTAAAGAGATGTGATTTAAATTTTATTTATATTAAATATATTGGACTATTTAAAGGATAAGTAGACTTATTAAATAATTTTGATAATAAAAATAATTTTCGTCATTTGGAGGAGGGAAAAAAGATAATGACATAAAATTACTTAAAATATATCTATTTTATAGAAATTTAAAGTTCAAAAAATTACTCGATGATATAGTATTATATATTATTGAAGCATTTAGATAATAAAAAATTTAGCTGTAAAATACTAAATCAATTATTGAAGTCCCTATAAGACAATGAAATGAAATAGCAGCAAACATTCATAATTTATTTAAAATTTGCTAATTATATTGGTGTAAAAATAATACAATTATTGTTAGAATAAAATGACTTAAATATCCAAAAAAGATATCAAAAAAGATTATGACAACTATTAACTCTTATAGAGTCTCAAGTACTTAATATAAAATGATATCATTTCGATATTACATGAGGAAGAAAACATTAATATATTAATGTTAGTATTAATATATTAACAAGAAATTATGAGGATCCTTAATAATGATAAAGTTAATAAATATTGTCACAAAAAAATATTGGCCAAAAATAAAATATTACTTTAGACTCATATTCATTCAGTTATACTCAAAATGAAATAGATATATTATAAATACCAGAGATGTTTATTATATATTTGTAAGAAATAGTTATTTAAGTTCCTAAAAATGTAAAATGTGTAAAAAGTACATGAATTTATTATAAAAAATAATGAGGCTATGAAATACAATTTTTTTTACTCCAAGTACGTTTAAGAAAACTTTAAAATATGACTAATTGTCACATAATATTGGATTTATAGTTACTGATATGAATAAATTAATAGTACTTGTTCAAATGACATTTATTGTTCTGATAATTTATAGGCATGCACTATTGAAGTAATGTGAATTACTGCATGAATTTTAATAGATAACTAGTACATTCACATTAGCATATTTTTACATATTTTATGACTTTGTTATGAATATAAAGTATGTTGATTTATTTTATGTGCTCTTATAAAAATATGACAAAAATAAGTAATTATCTTAAAGAAAGATAAGCTTGTATGAAATTACTTTTTATGGATAAAACATATATGCAAATTATATATTCAGTTATTATTTGGTTGCATTGTTTATAATGTACTTTATTTTATAATCAGTTGATACTATATAGTAAGATAATTAATACTCAATATATTTATTAGTATTGGTGAATATTATCAGAGCAAATACAAATATTGAATCTAATAAAAGAATAAAATAATGAATTTTATTATAAATTGAATATATTAATTATCATCATTACTGCAATATATTTTATAAGTGCAAAGTTTCTAATTAATTTTACAATGACTAACAAAATAAGCTATTTTGTAGAATAACATATACCTTACAAATTAGTATTTAAATATAACATGTTATTGAAATAATACATTTGATCTACAACTATGAAATTGTATTACATATAAAATCAAGTGACGACCAAGTAGGCACACTTTCCATACGATATTATATTTACTTCAACATTTGTGAGATTGTCACAATGATGTTAAAATGTGTTAATTAAAATAACATCTCATGTTAAACGATTGTCATCATCAAAGAAAGTACATTTTTATTCGTGTTATACTCTTATTCCATTTCATGGTTTTGTCGTATTGAATTTTCTTATAAATGTTTTAATGAGACAACTTATGATACAAATCTTATCTAATTAAAGAAGTGAGATTTGAAGATCAATATTGAGATCTTTATTATGAACGTTCCAAATCAGATTGTAAATTGAAGGAAAAAAAAAAAAAGAGAGAGGACCTAGGACCTCGACCCGCTACCTATAAAGAGATAGGAACTTTAGTATAAAAAATGAAGGGTTAGATGCCACACTAAAGAAAAGAAAGAGATGTGAGTGACAAGTATAGGGTTTTGAACACCACGAGATTACTATTGATAAGTTTGGATAAAAGTTCTCAGAACAATTAAAGAGAAAAACTCTCATAAAATTGTATTCATCATGTATTTTGCTTTACAATGGTTCAACCTTTATGTATTTATAAGCTAAATATAAAATCTTAGATAACAATTTAAATTTAAAAATCATAAATATAATTGCTAAAAATTAAATATTAAATTCTATAAAATAAATAAATAACAAATCCTATCAATTAAACTACTAAACTAATAAAGAAATAATTTGTCAGAATTTTAGACGTAGTTTGTAAGCCATTTTTTGTATGGTAAATTTCAAAATTAAAAAATATGTTATTCATGACATATATAGTCCTTTGAGTCAACTTTTCAATACATTTTGAATTATCTTAATTGAATATTTGATGGAAAAGATATTTCCATAAATGTGATAATTGTTCAGCAATTCTTTTCAAATTCAGGATTTAATTTGATAAATTTTGTACACCACGTCCAAATTTTCCAAACCCTATAAAGCACGTTCAAACAAATGGAAATCAACAATGATTCTTAGAATATTAGGCTCATTTGAATGTCATAAATTCTTTTGTGGTATTCTTTAATTTTCATTAATTTAAATATATTGCGTGCGAACGATGTACACTTTTTTTCTTGGAGGTTTTTTTGTCTCATTGGGTTTATAAATAACACCAATACAGATATATATTTATAAATAATTTCCAAAAATAAAAATGTATATAGTGGTTTACCGTTTCCATATCTGGTCAGATTAAAACAATTTAACATTTTAGTCGGAACAAACAATCAAAATAAAAGCATTCAGACCAGCCCAGTTTTTTCTATTTTCATGGACATCCCTAATTAGAAGTTAGAACCAATGTTTTTCACCACCTTCACACAATCAAACATGAGGATTAAGGCTGGAAATTAAATACTGTACACTATTTCTTCACCCAGATATGATACATGGATTAGTTTTAACTTCTTTAGTTCTTTTTCGTTAAATCAATGTTTGTTCTTTTCTTCTTGTTTTTTTTTTTTTAAATCTAATTTTGAGTTTCGAGATTTTAGTAGCACATGTATTTCTGATCGGAAAAAGAAAAAAAAAAGAAAAAAGAAAAAAAGTAGCACATGTATTTAAATGTAGTGCGGTAATTCTTCACCCGAGATTTAATATACTATTTTATTTTATTTTGGTAAGATATCATTACGATATTTTTTTTAAAGATTTTGTTGCATTTCAAATATTAAGATCTTAAGTAATAAAAAATAAAATTTTATTAAAATTTTATCATTTTATTAATTGAAAGAGCTAAATTCAGGATAGAAAAAGGCTAAAAAAAAGTATAATATTGGGCTATATATAAATGATAATAATGATATTTATAATTATTTAATTTATTTTTTAAAATAAGAAATTAAACCCCTGTTAACTTTCATTACAAAATAGTTCAACACGAATGCAACTGCAATAATGTTACTATAAATTCTTAGATATGCGTTTCAAATGAGAGTAGATATGAGAAAAATCTCGTAACTTACGACACACAATTAATAACCAATATATTTAAACCCTTTAAATGTGTTGGTAAATGCATCCCAAACCACAACTCGTTTTTATAGAGCATTAATCTATTTAATTTCTTCCTAGCAATTTGATATTACTTACAATGGCAACAAAATCCAACATTGTCAAACTTATTGTGTTATGCTTCTTTGGACTATTGATGGTGGGGTCTTTTTTTGTGGAATCTACTCGTGACATGAACTTTGTCAATCCTCTGGCAATGACACCAAACTCTGAAGTGCAGGCACGATGTGTCGGCTCCGCTTGTTTGCCGCCACCATCAAATAATTACACCAGAGGATGCGAACCAATGCTCAGGTGCAGGAGCTCTCCACCTACTTCTAATGAATAAAAACAAGTATGGCCATGGGAGTGATGTTAATTCCAGGCACCTCTTTTGGTTTTTTAATATTTGAGTGTACAAGTCTAAATAAAAGGCATTTTATGAGACTGTAGTAGTCCCAATATGTATGCTGTCAACATCAATATATTATTTCTCTACTATTTCATCTTAGCAAATTTTTTAAAAAATATTTATTCTTCCTTTTTAATTAAAAAATATTTATATTATTAATTGCAATGCATATATGACCTTTCGTTAATATAAATAATTGAAACATAACTTAATTAAATAATAATTTGATTCATACTAAGGAAAATGATGTAATGAGATCGACTAAAATTTCTAGTTCAACTCGTAAGCACTATAAGCAATCCAATCTAAAAAAAATTAACTCATTCAATATATGAATCCTTTTATTTATAAAAATTATATTACTATTAACCGAATTATAAAAGGTTAACTCAAGGGAAGATTTATGCTACTTATCCTGCATTATACTGGTAGAGTTTGGGTGTGAAAGTTTCATACTGTGTAAAAAAGAGGAAGTTAAATGTGTGTGTAGAATTTTGTGTGGACCTTCTAGGCACACATGCAACACATTACAATTGTGCGTGGAATTTTCAAACAAATATGCGCAAGTTGTGTGAAGCAAACAGTAAAATAAATAGTAACTTTGAAACGAGAATAACTCAAATTAGATTGTTAATATTAGTATATCTAAATTCATTGTGCGTGTCCCATTTTTATTTTTATTTTATTATTATATTTTTGCATGATTCCCGTAAGCATATATGAAACTAACCAGTAAAGTTACATTGTGATAACAAACATAGATTGAAACTATTGCATTACAAATGGTGAAACTACAAAAATAAAAAAGAATTCTTAACAAGCAGCTAATTCAAGTCAAGTTGGCATTGTGCATTTCTTTTGTGAATGTCCAAGCATATGGCACCGGCCACATTGAACAATTCTTTTGGGACGCTTGAAGTTCTCTACAATGACCTTCTTTTTAGGTCTACCAAGTGGACGCCGAGTCTTGGGTGGGCGTATTGTAATATCAACCTTGGCACTTCCCCCCTTAGCACCATTGTCATGGTCCTTCCATAGGCTCTTATCTGGAATAAGGATTTATCAACTCTGAATATGTTTGTCTGTAACTTCCTACCGTGAAACACTCTTTAGCAAACAAATGTATGTTATGCCCACAAGAAATGAGTGCAGCAGCTGCGTGTGCACAAGTTAGACCATATAACTGCCATCAGTGACATGAACACATGTGAGTCCGTATATCCCCAATACGTATCCTCTCAATTGACACAATCTCAAACTCGACTTCATTTGCACAAAGTACTTGATTGCAAGGAGCATCTGCAATTGCCTCAGAGATCGGCTTCTCAGCAGATGGCACAAGAATTGTTGTCCATCCCATGCCCATGTCTCAACATTCATCAAACCAAGATGTCAGTTGAAGGCGAATATACTCCAACATTTGAACAATCGGAAGCTCATGACATTCGTGTACCCAATTATACAATATTTATGTCATCCAACCAATGTAAAATGGCCGTATCGCACACCATCAAAATAGGCTACAACCCAAAGTTGTGGAGGGAAGTGCTGAAACCATTGTATCACATCTTGTGATATGAAGATATCTCTATCATCTCAGCAATCTTGCTTTCGAATTCAGCCACTTTAAGGGCATAAACAGTATTCCAGAAGATATTCACCAACTTTGAGTTCTTGAATGTATCACGGAAGTTTTCACTGACATAACAAGGACAAAAACCATGAAAAGCACTGGGAAAGTGGGTTTCTACTGCCTCTACAAGGCCTCTTTGTCTTTCAGAAAGGATTGTTAGTGTAGGCATGTTTTCAGTTTTCACTCCAAGAAGCTTCCGTAATTCCGAAATGAACCACGTCCAATTTTCTTCACTTTCCACGTCAACGACTGCTATTGCCAATGGAAACAAGGCATCATCAGCATCAATGGTTGAAGTTAAATTATGAAGCGGAAATAATTATATAGACATAATCAAAATAGGTAGAGAGGAGAATAAGAAAATTAAAGAGAGACATCTTATTCTCATTCATATTCATTCATATAAAATTGAAAGATTACACTGATATTTATAGCGATAATAAACTAGAATCCTAATCCTAATATAACTCTAAATAAGAGTCCTAAACTAATAAAAAACATTATAATAATTATCTAATATCTAATAGATAAATGAAACTATTTCAACACTCCCCCTCAAGCTGAATATAATTTATGTTCAGATTGGACAACATAAATAAAAATAAGCAAAACGTTGGCCGGTTGACCATTCTAGAAAACGACGACAGGTCGGTTGAACATTCTAGAAAACGCGGCTACGAAACCCTTGATGAAGCCCCTGATAATGAAACCCTTGATGATGAAGCCCTTAATGATAACACTGTGAATGAAGCCCCTGATAATAACACTGATGATGAAGCCCTCACTAATGATGAACCCCCTGATAATAACACTGATGATGAAGCCCCTGATGATAACACTGATGATGAAGCCCCAGACACAAAACTATACCATATAAGAAGTCAATGTGCTCAATTGTAGATGACTATAACAAAACTCCCCCTGTCGTCTACAATTGATGTCTGCTAGAAAGTACAACTAACACATATCCATAGAAAATAAATCCACCGAGCCTAATGGACCGTTCCTGGCCGATGTGGGACTCCTCAACACTCCCCCTCACATCGGCAGACACCGATGTTGGACACACCGCTGAGGGCGGCCATGTTAGGTACATCGCTGAACCCAAGAACCTGCTCTAATAGTGGAAGGACCGTCCCTGGCCGATGTGGGACTCCTCAACACTCCCCCTCACATCGGCAGACACCGATGTTGGACACACCGCTGAGGGCGGCCATGTTAGGCACATCGCTGAATCCAAGAACCTGCTCTAATAGCGGAAGGACCGTCCCTGGCCGATGTAGGACTCCTCAACACTCCCCCTCACATCGGCAGACACCGATGTTGGACACACCGCTGAGGGCGGCCATGTTAGGCACATCGCTGAACCCAGGAACGGGTTCTTTTTTTTTTTTTTTTTTTTTTATGCTGACTGGACTGTTGGCTTGCTGCTGATTGAACTATTGACTGGGCAAAAAGTTTGGCTGGATAGTGGGATAATTGGGCCTTGAGCTTCAATCAGTGAAATTAAGTGTGGGCTGATGGGTTTGGATGAGTGCAAATGGGCTAGGGTTTCATTTAATATGTGGGTTGGACTTGGGCTTGATAGGCTAGGGTTTTATGAGTGTGGGCTAATGGGTTTGGATTAGGGTTTTAAGGCTAAGGGCTAGGTTTTATGGAGGAAGAGAGCTGGTGATTGTGGCGGCAGATGTGCAGATAAGACAGAGCGGCGGCGGCGGTATGCAGAGGTTCGCGGAGGCAGAGGCGCGTGGGACAAGCGCGCGGAGGCAGAGGCGCGCGGAGGCAGATCTGTCGAGGCAGAGACAGGCGCAGGCGAGACAGATCTGGCGCAGAGGAGGACAGGCGCGGTGCGGAGGCTGACGGCGCGCTGGGCAGAGCGCAGACGGAGTGAGGTGCTGCTGATGTGGAGACACGGGCGCGGAAGGGCGCGGAGCGGCTGAAGACGCTGGGTCGCGTGACTGGGCTGTGGATCTGTGCTAGGTGCGGACGGCGCGCGGGGCAGAGGCTGTGAGCAGAGCAGGCGGCGCGGAAAGCAGAGGCAGGCGGATCTGAACTGACGGCGGCAGGCAGCATGCGGATGGAGCTGGTGTGGCGCGCGGAGCTGGAGTGGTGACTGGTGACTCGGCGTGGCAGGAGGCGCTGAGGGTGTGGGTGCAGCGTGACTGAAGGCTGCGGCTTGGCTGGTGTCGCTGCTGGAGCGGGCTGCTGGAGGCGCTGAACATGGCAGCAGTGGAGTGGGAACGGCGGCGCTGATGTTTGAACTCAGATCTGGTACTATAATACCCTTTTTTTTTTTTAATGAAAATTGAAGAAAGATAAAAAACAAAGAATTTAGAAAAGTGTATATTAGTGCTTTGGATCGAATATTGCTCTGATACCAAGTTAAATTATGAAGCGGAAATAATTATATAGACATAATCAAAATAGGTAGAGAGGAGAATAAGAAAATTAAAGAGAGACATCTTATTCTCATTCATATTCATTCATATAAAATTGAAAGATTACACTGATATTTATAGCGATAATAAACTAGAATCCTAATCCTAATATAACTCTAAATAAGAGTCCTAAACTAATAAAAAACATTATAATAATTATCTAATATCTAATAGATAAATGAAACTATTTCAACAGTTGAAGCATATAGTAGCGTACCCAAATATTTCCCCTTAAGGTGTGCCTTGTCAAGTTCTAGAAGTGGTCTACAAGCTTGTATAAAGCCATTGATTGATACACGATATGAAATAAAGAGGCACTGGAAGCAATTTTCTTGTCCAGTGACAAAAATTGAAGCAATACTTCCTGGGTTGTTTTTCCCTAATTGCTCACAGTATGCAGGAAGATAGCGATACCCCTCTTCAAAAGTTCCATGAAGTGCAACCATGCTACGCTCCTTTCAACTCCAACCAGACATGTATGATACAGCCACTCCATGTTGATCGCAGATATCTTGCAGGATTTCCTTTGGTTTGTATTGTGGATTATCTTGAATTCATGCTTCTATAGATCTAGCAATCCAACCTACTGATTATGATGGTTGCGAACTCCATCACAGGTATGCTCCCCTTGCAGGTTCTAACAGTAAAGGTTGGAACTCCTAGAAATTTTGCCACATGGACACGCCATGGACAACCCTTTCGAAACCCTTGGCTATAAACTGGCTGCGATCCGATTTCACTATTCGAAGATCAAAATGCAGTGCTATAGCAATGTCCTTCAGCGCTCTTTGGCATGTTTCAACATCTAGAAATTCTTGTCCTATAGCCAATTCATGGTCCATCACAATAAGAGAAGTATTAGTTCCATTTAGAAATTGATTATCCATGGATACAAGAGCAAATAAGGACCAGACTGTCACGTGATTATAGCATTTCCCTAAAGCTCTACACAGACTGAAAATGGGCAATACTTCCGACACTAAAACCACATAATAAGTCCTGTCAGATACAGATAGTGTAGTTAAAGACAAATGAGACTTCAGTAAAACAAAAATAGCCTTAAGCTTAAATCCCATCCATGCTATATGCACCCTCTTTTAAGATCTCTTTTAATTCAATCCTGGTGATTATGTGTGCGTTTTCCTCAACGACCTTCATTTCTCCAATATAGGTTATAGTTAACTAAAATCTCAGTAAGAAGCTGTGTCCGAAAAAACTCTTGCACGTGCCCCAAAAACAGAAAGACTTCTAGAAAATAGCCACACAAAAAAAAAAAGTTCAAATAAAGAAACGGCATAATGACTGCCTTAAAGGAGTTTTAGCTATAGATTGCTTACGTAACATATGAAAGTTTGTGGGTGCACTACCAAAGTGTAATTGAAATAAGGTTTCCATGGTTCTAAAGTGATTCTGAACGCACGTCTCATGACTGGCATTCATATAGCAGGATCAATATGCATTCACATATAACATGTCTAAGCTAAATGCTGCCTGATTCAATGGTTACTGCCCAAAAATCAAGTTCAACCTTCAAAACCAGCTAGAAAATAAAACCTGACCCATTTTCCAATTGGTGGAAAGAACAAAGTAACAAACACAGTTCAGGGTAGAGTACACCAGGAATTTTTTTTCTTTAGAAATCTTTCGTTTTAGTAAATTACAATGAGAATCAAATGGGAACAGCAGCAATACTGGCACAAAATTCAAATGTCCAAAAACAAATAATTCTGGAAGCAGTCTGAGCATTTCTTTGATTTACTTTGAGAAATTTAAAAGCTAGTATTCTCCAAGTCATCTAAGACCCAACAAATTAGGAGTCACATTCTGCTCCAATTCGCAAACGTAACGATCTTTAATGCTTAGAAATGCGAAATCTTTGCCAAATATTCAAGGAATCTCAAATACATAAGCTTTCGGCGGAAAAGAAGGAACACAAATGGAAATGTAAAAGGCCATATAAAGGAGATAAGGAGTGTAAGAAACAGTTATTGATTACTGGCTTACACAGTTATTGTCGCTTCTGAGTCTTCTTCGTATACCGACTGAGGTCGGGTAACTCCTGGTCCTGGCGATAGACGATTAGGGGTGTCATTTTCTTTCATAGCTCCTGTATTGATTTGAATGGAACTGGAATTGAATTAAATTTGGGTGTATTTTATTTTAGTTAGAATAATTCGAAGAAATTTTTTAAATAATTAAATTAAGGCTACATTAAGATGAACCTATTAGTATTAAATTAAATTAAATTTTAAATTAAAAATAAAAAATAAGAAAAGATTATATTAAAATTAAAATAATTTTCTATCATTTTTAATATTTTTTTTATGATATATTAGTTATTTTTCTTCTATTTTCTTTTGAAAAATAATTTTTTATTTTTTTTTTTAAATAATCTTCTATTTTTTATCATAATATTAAGTTATATTTTTTTATGTTAATATATTTAGTATTTAAATCTGCCTAACTATTTAAAAATATATATTTATCTTTAGTTTCAATTAATATTATAGGATTTCTATTTTTAAATTGATTAGATATTAGCTTTTGAAGTAAAACTTCAAACATTTTATCAGCTTATATTATGCAATTCTTTTTTTAACTAGTCTATTATCCTAAAAATTATGTATTATATAATAGTCAAAATTTTAATTTTGTGTATATAAAAAATTTATATTCTCATGTGACATTTTAAGTTACTTGAACTCTTCATTTTTTGATAAGTATCTTTGTTTAATCAACTAATCACTATTTATTTTGTTTAGTGACTACAAGAAATTTTATTAGGATTTATGAGCTCTTTATTTTAAATGTGAATTTCCATGAGAGCACGACAGCTCTAACTTTTACATGGGTGGGGTTTCATGGCATTTTTCTATTGCTTAATTAATTTAAAAATTGATTTATTGTTTTAATAATTATTATTTTTTTCTTATATATATATATATATATATATTGTTTTATGTAATGTTATTTGAGCTTTAATTATTAAACATATTTTTTTTAATAAAAAAAAAAGTCTTATTAACTAAAAAAACATATAATTAATAATTCGGGTTAGTTTGGGCTAGCTCGTTTGTGTTTAATTTGGGTTCAGACTCATCTTTATTGGCTCAAATTAAATTTAAATTGATCTAGAATTAAACCAATTTAAGTTGAACTAATTTTGAGCCGTCTCAAATTAATCCAACTTGCACAAATTACCATCCTTATAAAGTGATGAACCAAATTGGACAAAACCTTTTTTTTTTTTTTGAGGTATTATGTGATTTTATTAATATTTCTACTTGGGTATTTTATTTATTTTTCAGTTTTACATATTTGGATTTCTTTCTCGATCTTTTTCTTTTCTTTTTCTCTTTAGTATGTGCTTGGAATATATATTTTTTTTCAAAATAAAATCTCTATAAGAAGGAGGGCCACTCATGTATTGGGTATTGATAACATGTCTCGCTTGGATTATCGATGATATGAGGTCTAACCCAAACCAGGATTCCTACTTCAGACTAGCGAATGCGATAGCTTAATAGTTCGCACGGAACGGTTAGCAACATAGCAATAAGAGCTTATCACCCTCCGAAGCTTGAATTGTTAACCTCTCGTCCAAAAGGTCACCATGCTCCTAGCGTATAGCGAGTCTAGTTTTCTAACTTGTATATCCTAAAGTGTATATGTGCTTGGAAGTTGGAACCTTCAAAAGTTACAATTTATAAGAGTGCAAGCACAAAATTTGTTTAGAATACATAAGCTAACAAAACCTATATTTTACAAAATAAGTTTAACTCTTCAGCTTAACTTTTTTTTTTTTTTTTTTATTATTATTATAAAGAAATACTCTGTTTAGCTAATCTTAAACTCACATATCCTCTTTTTATTGAAAACGGAAATCCTTTTTTTATGAAGTTTTCAATGCGAATTATTTCCTTCTTTCTCTTTCCTAATTTTGACTTTTTCATCTGCGTAGATTCTTTTTATTGTTGGCGCTCCCACAAAGTGTTTTTTTTTTTTTTAGACAACTATCAAAGTTGACCTTTCAATATTTATTATAATGTACTTTATTTATTTATTTATTTTTAATGAGTGTGCATAGATTTGGATTAGAGTTGAAACTAGGACCACATTAATAATGTTGCTTTTTAAAAAGTACGAACTGATCCTATATAATAAAATCTATAAAATTAATCCAAACCGAATTCTTTAGTTTGGACTGGATTAGATAGATTAAATTTTTTTTTTTATTATTGTATTTTTTAAAAAAATATTTATTTTTAATAACTAAATAACTATTGTATTAAATTTTATACTTTAATAATTAATTAAAATTAGTATCTAAAAAGATTTTAATTTTTTCCAAATAATAAATAAATAAAGATTATGTATTTACTATTTACTATTTAATCCAAATAGCACATAAACTAACATAAGTATTTACTAGTTAATTTTGTATCAATTTAAAACATAAATTGCATAAACAAACAAGTATTTAATTTAAACAATATAAATATGATTAAATAAATAATAACATGACATACATTTATTTATATTATATTTTTAAATAAAACCAAAAACATTTTTGTATTACACAGCAATTTTGGGAGATTTAAAAAAGAATATTAATGTTATTTTATTATAAATAATTATTGAGTGACTAATTAACTTACCAATTATCAACGTAAAGACTCATGGATTGGACTGTTATTTGGACAAGCCCAAATACAATTTTTATTTTAGTAGCCCAAATACAATTTAATAAAACTACAAACTTGAGGGAACCGGAGAAGAGTAATGGGATTAGGCAAGGGTTAATATAATTTTATATTTTTTTAATTTTTTATGTAATAAATTTATTACATTAAAACAAAATGTAAAAAATATATAATGCATTATATGTATGGGTTGGATTGGTTATTGTAAATTTTTTTACTTGAAGAACTAATCAAACTCATAATGGATCAATTTTGTAAAATTTGAATCCAAGCCAGCCCAATCACAATGTCAAAATCTTGTGATATGGTATAGGTTGGTTTGTATGCATTGGATCGATTCAGTCCGTTCTTGAACATTCTTAGTTTTTTCCTCTAATCATATATGACTCACTTATTCACATGGTTTTATTTTTAACTCATGTTGTTTTTCTTACGATATAAAACAATATATATTTTCCACAAAAATATGATATTCCCAAGAAAAACATGTTTTACATTTAAATATATATATATATATATATATATATATATATATATATATATATATATATGTTTTTTTTAGGAGTTTAAGAATTATGTAATATAATTAAATCAAGATGATTATGTGCACAGCTTGACCGTCCTTGGTGTCTTGGATATGCTATATACCAAAATAATGGGATTTTCTTATGTGCCAAATCGTCATCGATTTAGTTCCTTGACAAATATGCCAATTCTGGAGTTTGATGTGCGCAAGTTCTTTCTGTGGAAGCTCCCAGCCCAAAAATATGATGTTCTTTTCAGTTTTCATGCCCAAATTATAGGGTCATAGTGTTCGATCAAATTACCACACAATGTGTTATATTTTTAGTAGAAAAGACTCCTATAGTTAATAATTGTTTAATTATGGTTTTATTGAAACTCTTGTTCATGTTTGAACATTGATTATTAAAAATTATGGTTTTATTGAAACTCTTGTTCATGTTTGAACATTGATTATTAAATTGTCTATGTTACCAAGCCTTTTTTCTATATTAAATTGTCTATGTTACAAGCGCAGCATTTGTTAAAATTATGTATTAAATGAGAAATATAGAAGGCATTTTACCTATAATAAGCCTTTTAAAAATATATTTTTGACAATTTTTTATTATTAATAATAATAGAAAAAAACTACAATTCTTTTAATCAAACGATTTTATAAGTTGGGTTGAAGAAAGAGAATGGTAATTACTAAACCATAAATTGAACCATGACGTCAAAGTCAAACTCACTTTGAGTCTGTCGTAAAAGATAAATTTGTTTATAGAATGCTCTTTGGTTTCAGATAGGATTCCCCAAACCTCTTCACAACAAATTTCAATATAGGCAGGCCAGGCATTAGCATCCAAGTACCAACCATGCCTCAAAGGGGGAAAAGAAGTGGACAGAATCACGTACAATACTCAAAGCACTATGTAAGCACAGATGTTTGTTTTACATCATTATTTATTTTACATGCATTTTCTAACATAATTTGTATGTAATATGCAATAGACATCAAAAGTTTTAGAGGGCATTTTTCAGTTTCCTTTTGGCCTGATCTCAATCCCTTCAACAATGTGACCAACCTTCCAATTACTACCAATGGTCTCTACAAGACTCATTTCTAGCTCTTCAACTTGTCCTTTTTATTTTCACTCAAAATCTATCAAGATTATTATTATTAATTTTTATATCTTAATCAATTTAATTGGGCATCATAAATTAATAATATTTATACCTTTTAAATTTGTTAAGTTGTTTGGTTTATATATCAATATTTATTGTTGGAAAATTAATGAAACTTGAAATAAAAGGAGAAAACAGTAGGAAACGGATGAAAATTGAAATCAAAGAAAACAGTACGAAAACGGTTTTCCTTACTTAAATTACTTGTGCCCGTTTGGGCTATTTTTTTTTTTAATGAATCATTTTAATTTCCTTTAAACGTTTGGACCTCTTATGTGTATATATATGAGATGCAATGGAATGGAGAGGAATATGATAGAAGCAAACGATAGAAGAGATAAAAGGAAAAAGAAAGCACACAAAAAAAAATTAAAATATTTTTTTTGTATTTTCAATATAGAGTTAGGTTCCATTTCAATAGAGTTCAGACATAAGAAAGTTCGCCAGAGCAGTAAGTTAGTGGTATCTAATTTCTGTTACTAGATCGTTTTATCCTGAGAGATAAGTTTTCGGAGTACTCAAACACCCACGGTGAGCAAAAAAATTATATTAAGGTCACTGTGTGCTACACGGGACTCGATCATTTCTAAACTTTATTTCCTTTATGCAATTTAAATTGTGATTTATAAATTATATGTATTTTGCTTCTGTAATGTAATTATAATTTAAATAAATATAATTTTATTTCTAAATTGTTTGTCCACTATATTATTTCTTACAATCTTAAGATAATTTTTTCTATTAATTTCCTTGAACAAATTGGAACAATTTTATTTTCACACTGTTTTGTTTTGTCGCCAAACAATTTCCTGCGTTACAGTATTTTTTTTTTCCTGGAAAAATTTTAAACTGTTGCACCTTGATATTTACTTATAATTGTTAGTTTTGCCAAACAGTACTTGGAATTACTTTTGTTTCTTCTTATTAAACTAATAAAAATGGTTGCTTATATTACTTAAAATTACCACTTTCTTATTTGCTGCGCTCTTTATTCATATTTGATTTTAAATTCACAAGCCACAACACTGCGAAAGCATTGTTAATCAATTTTTAGTTCTGGATCTACTAAGTTTATATTGATTTGCTGCAAATATATATATATTCCTAGACTTTGTTAATACCTTTTAAAGGTTGTTTACTACTAAAGCTTCTATATCAATTTTTTTTTACTTCATATTTTCTTTATATCATCTATTGTTAGATTTCTGCAGATTTATTTTTATTTTACTGTTTGCTCTAATATGTTTTCTTTTACAAATTTTGCATTGTAATGTATTAATATTAATTCTGCTTAACCGTTCACTATTACTAGTATTGTTACTGTATTATTTTCTTTACTTCTATTTATTAAACAATACTAAATAAATTAATATTTTAAGCAATACTTAAAAAAAAAAAATCACTGCTATCCGTTTACATATATTCCTTTATATATATATATATGTGTGTGTGTGTGTGTTATTTTACTGCTTCAACTCACTAAAATATTGTTTAAATCATTTATAAGTTTCTTTTAAAAAAAATATATATCAACTTGTTATCTCTAAATTCATTTTCTCAACTTCTCAATTTCTCATCAACTTGTTATTCACTTATAACGTATTATTTTCTTAACTTGTTTTAATTACTAGCATCAATATTTAAATTACTTACATATTAACAGTTTTAGCAATATTTCTTTTACTATTTTATATTGCTAACTGCCTTTGTCATATAATTTGCATTTAAAGTTGGGATACTTCAAACTGTTTTTTCCTTTAATTATTTTTTGTTCTTAAACTTTTGTTTAAAAAAAAAACGACAATTTCTTTTAAAATAATAATAATTCTCTAATTCTTATAAGTTGTTTACTTGTATCTATTGATGATATTATTTTGATAAATAATATAAATATTATTTGAAGCTTTTAACACTTTGGTTGTTATAACTATTTTTTCAGAAAATCAAAAATGACTTCTGAGATAACCACTCCTGTGTCCCAGACTGAGACTCCAGCTGCGAATGTTGCTAACCCTTGTATGGGTGGTTCTATTGTGAACCATATGGTGAGGCCTACTGTGGCTCACGAGGTTACCCCAATGTTACCAGTTTTGGTTCCTTTGAACCATGCTGTGGTAGAGAAACCGGAGAAGGTCAATGGATTGAACTTCAAGAGGTGGAAGAGTAAGATGTTGTTCTATCTTACCACCTTGAACCTAGCAAGGTTCTTAACTGAAGAATCTTCCAAACAACCTAAGGGTGAACAGAATTTTTAGTCTGCTAGTGCTATTGAAGCATGGAAGCATTTTGATTACTTGTGTCGGAATTATATTTTGAATAGCCTAAGTGACTCCTTGAACAATGAGTACAATAAGGAGAAGACGACTAAAGGCTTGTGAGAGTCATTGGACCGAAAGTATGAAACAGAAAATGCTGGTGCCAAGAAATTTTTGGTTGGTCGCTTTCTTGATTATAAGATGGTGGACAATAAACCAATATGCAGTCAAGTACGTGAACTCCAAGATATCTTAACAGAGATGCATGATGAAGGGATGGTACTGAGTGAGACCTTCCAAGTTGCAGCTATTATTGAGAAGTTGCCCCCTTCATGGACAGAGTTCAAGGCCTACCTTAAGTATAAGCGAAGGGAAGTGTCTATGAAAGACTTGCTTGTAAGGTTCAAAGTGGAAGAAGACAACAATGCTTCTTCCAAAAGGGGTAATATCCCATCAGCACCTAAGGCTAACGTGGTGGAGCACGGTCAAGGCTCCAAGCACAACAAGTATAAAGGCAAGGGTAAGGGCAAGCTGAGCAAAGGTTCAAAGTTGAAGCCTAAGGAAGCAACTTTTAAGAAGTCAAGCTTCAAGGGGACTTGCTTTAACTGTCAGAGGATAAGGTACAAATCTCCAGACTGCACGTTTCTAAAGAGAAACAGAAACTATGAGGCAAACATGGTGGATGACAATCAAGACTTTTCTGATAGTGACTTGTGTGCAGTCGTCTCTGAAGTAAACCTGGTTGGGTCCAACCCAAGGGAGTGGTGGATTGACACTGGTGCGACTAGACATGTTTGCTCAGACAAGGGGCTATTTACCACCTTTGAAGCTGTCAAGGAAGGTGAAAAGATATTCATGGGCAACTCTGCAACTTCAGATGTTGAAAGGCAAGGAAAAGTTGTATTGAAGATGACCTCAGGAAAGGATCTGACTTTGAATAATGTGCTGTATGTACTTGAGATTCTTAAGAACCTTGTGTTTGGTTCATTGCTGAATAAACATGGCTTTAAAATTGTATTTGAGTTAGATAAGGTCGTGTTGACCAAAAAGGGTATATTTGTGGGCAAGGGGTATTCTTGTAATGAGTTTTTAAGCTTAATGTAATAACTGTAATGCCTAAGAAAATTAATAAAGTTAATTCTTCTGCTTACTTGCTTGAGTCTTCCAATTTGTGGCATGGTAGACTAGGTCATATTAATTATGAATCTTTGAATAGATTAATTAACATGGATCATATACCCTCTTTCTAAATTGATTCCAAACACAAATGTGAAACTTGTGTTGAAGCAAAAATGACAAGGTCATCGTTCCATTCAATCGAAAGGAACACTGAACCTCTTGATTTAATCCATAGTGATTTATGTGATTTAAAGTTTGTTTAAACAAGAGGTGGTAATAAATATTTTATTAATTTTATCAATGATAGCACAAAATACTGCCATGTATATTTGCTTAAAAACAAAGATGAAGCTATAGAGAAATTTATTCTCTATAAAGTAGAAGTTGAGAACCAACTCAACAAGAAAATCAAGGTACTACGAAGTGATCGTGGTGGTGAGTATGAAGCAACTTTTGGTGAGTTCTGTGCAGAACATGGAATCATACATAAAACCATAACACCTTATTCGCCTCAGCAGAATGGAGTAGTTGAGCGAAAGAATCGTACCTTGAAAGAAATGATGAATGCAATGTTACCAAGTTCTGGGTTACCCTAGAACTTGTGGGGGGAAGCCATTTTATTGGCTAACTACCTTTTAAATAAGGTTCCCAAGAAAAAGGCACAAAAGACATCGTTTGAGCTTCCTATACATATTTACGAGTGTGAGTGTGTCTTGCTAAGGTAGCCGTACCTATACCTAAGAAGGTGAAGATAGGTCTGAAAATAATAGATTGCATTTTTATTGGATATGCACATAACAGTAGTACTTATCGTTTGTACATGAGTCAAAGATCTCAGACATACACAAGAATACAATAATGGAATCAAGGAATGTGTCGTTCTTTGAACATGTATTTTCATGTAAATCCCAAGGGGAATCGAGTTCGTCTAAACGAGCTTATGAGACTATGAATGAAGATAGTCATGAACAAGAATCTGGACAAGAGGTTGACGTTGAACCTAGACGGAGCAAAAGAGTTAGAACAGAAACGTCCTACGGTCCAGACTTTCTTACTTATTTGCTAGAAAATGAACCTCAAACCTATGAAGAGGCTGTAAACTCTTCTGAAGATCCTTAATGGAAAGAGGCCATTAATAATAAAATTGAGTCTATTATGCAAAATCACACTTGGGAACTAGTCAATTTACCTCCGGGTAGTAAAACACTAGGATCCAAGTGAATTTTCAAGAGAAAACTTAGATCAGATGGATCAATAGAAAAGTACAAGGCCAGGCTTGTAATTAAGGGTTACAAACAACGACATGACCTTGATTACTTTGATACTTATTCTCTCGTGACGAGAATAACATCCATTAGGATGACAATTGCTATCACAACTTTGCAAAATCTTGAGATACACAAATGGATATTAAGACAGCCTTTCTAAATGGAGATTTAGATGAAGAAATCTACATGGATCAACCCAAGGGTTTTTCTGTCCCAAGGCAAGAAGGAAAGGTCTGTAAATTGGTGAAGTCATTATATGGCTTGAAGCAAGCACCAAAATAATGTCATGAAAAATTTAATAATGTCATGAAGACAAATGGATTTAAGATCAACGAATGTGACAAATATGTATACGTCAAGGACATTGAAGATGGTTATATCATATTGTGTCTGTACATTGATGACATGTTAATTGTGGGTAGTAATGATCAAATGATCAAATGATCAAATCTACCAAAAATATGTTGAACTCATGGTTTGATATGAAAGACATGGGACCCGCTGATGTAATTCTAGGAATTAAGATATCAAGGATATCAAGCGGTCTCATTCTTAGTCAATGTCATTATGTTGACAAAATCCTTGAGAGGTTCAACAAAGGTGATTCTAGTGTTGTTAGAACACCGGTAGATATTAATCTGCACCTATCCAAGAATAGAGATGAGAGTGTATCTCAACTTGAATATTCTAGAGTGATAGGAAGTCTTATGTACTTGATGAGTTGTACAAGACCGGACATAGCTTACGCTGTAAGTAAACTAAGTAGATATACCAGCAATCCAGGATCTGACCACTGGAAAGGTATTACTAGATTACTTAGGTACTTAAGATACACACGTAGCTATAGACTGCACTACACAAGATATCCATTTGTATTAGAAGGATACAATGATGCAAACTGGATATCTAATATGAAAGATTCTAAGTCTACCAGTGGATATGTGTTCACACTGAGTGGTGCAGTTATTTCATGGAAATCATCTAAATAGACTTGCATAGCTAGATCTACGATAGAATCTGAATTCATCGTTTTGGATAAATGTGGCGAAGAGGCCGAATGGCTACGCAATTTCTTAGAGGATATTCCAAAATGGCCTAAGCCTGTGCCTGCAATCTGCATCCATTGTGATAGTCAATCTGCAATTGGTAAGGCACAAAGCAATATGTATAATGGTAAGTCTCGACATATACGTCCCAGACATAATACCATTAGACGACTACTCTCAACTGGGGTTATTTCTGTTGACTATGTGAAGTCAAAGGATAAAATAGTAGATCCGTTAACCAAAGGATTAAATCGAGAGTTAGTTGATAAGTCATCGAGGAGAATGGGACTAAAGCCCATGAAAGAAAAAGGATTTACAAAGGAAACCCAACCTAGTTGACTGGAGATCCCAAGATCTAAGTTCAAAGGGACAACCTAGTTGTAAAGACGTGGTGGGATCACTGTAGGAGTTTACCCTTAGGTCCATTCCTATGATGAAAAGCAGTGATACCTGTAAGTATAGGTTAAGCTAATGCTTTTAATGATTCTTACGAAGAGAATACCGTGTGTAGTACAACGGATTACTCTTATATATAAGAGATCACCTATGTGAGAGAGAAGTGGGGCCACTTTGAAAGGGAGTTGTGTAGGGCTCAATTCTTTAGAAACTCTCGCAGAACCAGGCGTGTGTTCATGGCCAAAATGAACACAACAGTGAGAACTGAATTGTGTTAGGAAAGACTCCTGTGTGAAGTATGTCATCGCTTACAAAAACAGTAGGACAGTTCCAAGACATTATGTCTACTGGTTAGCTAATAAGATAAATATATTCTCACAAGGGAAGGTTCAAAGGTTAACACCTACCTATCCTATGCAAGTTTCGAATCATTGAACTCTATTTTCGTGTCAAAAACTGATTTGTAATCTCCGTCAATTTTCATTCGTGTGGGGAATTATTAGAAAATTAATGAAAATTGAAGTAAAAGGAGAAAATAGTAGGAAAAGGATGGAAATTGAAATAAAAGAAAATAGTAGGAAAACGATTTTCCTTACTTAAATTACTTGTGCCCGGTTGGGCTGTTTTTTTTTTTAATGAATCATTTTAATTTCCTTCTAAACGTTTGGATCTCTTATGTGTATATATATGAGATGCAATGGAGAGGAAAACGATAGAAGAGATAAAAGGAAAAAGAAAGCACACAAAAAAAAACTTTTAAATATTTTTTGTATTTTCAATCTAGAGTTAGGTTCAATTTCAATAGAGTTCAGACACAAGAAAGTTCGTCAGAGCAGTAAGTTAGTGGTATCTAATTTCCGCTACTAGATCGTTTTATCCTGGGATATAAATTTTCGGAGTACTCAAACACCCATAGTGAGCGAAAAAATTATCTTAAGGACACCATTTGTTACACGGGACTCGGTCATTTCTAAACTTTATTTTCTTTATGCAATTTAAATTGTGATTTATAAATTATATGTATTTTGCTTCTGTAATGTAATTATAATTTAAATAAATACAATTTTATTTCTAAATTGTTTGTCCACTATATTATTTCCTATATCTATATATATATTCACATTGTAATTGACTTTTAAATTTGATAATATCAAAATCTATATATAAATATAACTATATTATAGTATTGTCTACAATAATTTTAAATGTCACATCATGTTGGAAACAACAACTCTAAAAATGTTGAAAATATACCACATGCTTAGAAGCCAGCAAACTCTGAAAAGTTCTCATGTCAAACTCTCTTATTTTATCGTAGATATTAGATAACACATATTATTTACTTATATATTTTGGTAAATAATTTGTTATAACTAATATTTTTTTTATTTAATTGTTATTATTATTATAAAAATGATTTGTTATACTTTTAAAAAATTGTTTAAATCATCTAATCATGTTTAAATTCAAATTTAATATTGTTATAAAAATAACTATTATCAAATAATAAATTTTTAGTTAAACTCACTGTTGTGGTTATCAATAGAATTTGAAACTAATTTATTATAAGATATTGACAATATATGCTAATTTTTATTGTTTGTTATTCTCCGGCTATATATATTGCAAACATTTGATAATATTATATTTAATATATTTTAAATATATTTATAAATATAATAATAAATATATTTAATTTTATAAATATAAATATTTATTATTACTAAAAAAAATTACTAATTTTTTTGTATATGCATTTGCCTTTAACTCTAATAAATAGATAAATAATAATGACCCATATATACACACACACAAACATATATGTTTGTATATTTTGCTACAATTAATTATTTATATGTGAAGCATACCTTTTATTTTTATTCTACATTATCATTTATAGATTTAATCTTGTAGAGTATATGGTAATTATATTAATTAAAAATAAAATAAAAATAAAAAGGTTATTTATGTACATGATGATTATAATATATTTTATGTTTAATATTTGAATGATATTATCATGATCTTATTTGAATCATATGTAAAATAATATGTTTGAATAAAAGGTTGCTTGTATACATGATGATTTTAATAAATGAAATAATATAATCTAAAATTTTACAACAACAAATTAATAATATACACATTCTATGTTATTAAGTGTGCCGCAACATGATCATTAAGATCTAAGAAGGTTTTGTGAAGGAGGTTTGTTCTTGAAAAATTTAGGGTTATTAGTCTTTTTTAGGAATGTTGCTTTGTTTCTGTATATGAGGATAATTTTTAATGAGACATTGCGCCACCATTCTTTCCACTCTTGGTGAATACTAATTATGTTGCTATATTACAACTATTATTATGATAAAATATTTTCCTATAAATATATATAT
This sequence comes from Elaeagnus macrophylla, assembly GCA_029378325.1. Taxonomy (NCBI): domain Eukaryota; kingdom Viridiplantae; phylum Streptophyta; class Magnoliopsida; order Rosales; family Elaeagnaceae; genus Elaeagnus; species Elaeagnus macrophylla. Next base: position 48,895,209 of record CM055640.1, on the reverse strand, counting down.
ATATAAAAGAAAATAATTGATTGAATTATTCCTTTGAAAGTTTAAAATGTAATATTTTAGAATTGCATATATTGATTAAGAGTCAACAGGCTATGATACTAACAAAAATATATGTGATAAAGTATATTTAGTGTGTCCTATATGCTATTAAGTAACAAAATTGACATCATTAAAATATTATATATCCTATTTTATGAGTAAAATATGCTATTGAAGTAGTAAGATAATAACATATATAGAAATAATATATATTATGCATATAACTATGAATATAAGGACATTTTTATTATATTATTCTTGAAATGGATGTCATTTATTATAATCAAAGGAGAAAAGTATATCATAAAGAATTGCAAGTGATTAATTTGATATATAATAATCACTACCTGTGAATCAAATACGAGTAATATTTTTCTAAAATTCAATCATAATCATTCAAGAGATTTAAGTAATCAATATCATTAATCTTTTATTTGAAAAATTTTGGAGAAAAAAAATATTATTCAATCATATATTTCATTAAGAGCCAAAAGAAATATATATATATATGTTGTGTGTGCTTATATAGCAACATTGAGAGTAAAATTAGTAATAGTTATGAATTATTGATATGATATATTTGTAAGTGAAGTTTGTTTATGAAATAGCAATAGAGAAACACACGCATATATAAATATTATGTGCTTGCATAGATTAGTAAAAAAAAGGACATCTTGTTCATATCATTTTTAGAAGTGAATGATTATCATGTGCATGACTTGAACTATTGTGCTCATTTTGACAATGTGGTAGTTATGATCTTTATCATATTATTAAAATTGAAAGCCCATTTAGTCAAATAATATATATTTTAGAGTTGTTATATGCCACGACGTATTTGAATTTTAATTTTATAATAGACATTGAGCCTCGATTGAAGCGAAATAAAAGAATATTAATTAAGGTCTAATATGTTATCAACATTATCTTTTATATGTCCCCTTTTTGATAATGATCCTCTATAAAGTTAGGGATGAAAAAAATATACAGTGGGCTTATAACTATTGCTTATGAATTGAAATAGTAAACACTTATCTCAAAGACAATGCAACAATACTCATTATTATTGAATAATATATTTTATAAGTTAATACAATTTCATATATAACCTAATAAAAGGCTTTGAAGAACTAAAATATGATGAATTATATTATATATAATTGTGCTTAAATTCCTAAAAATTAAGAAAAAATTTAATATTTTGAATATATTTAACGATAGTGATATTCAAGACTATAAATAAAATATAATGTCTAAAGTCTCTTATATAAGCTTTTTTTTTTGTTAAATGGCACAACATCCCTCCTAATAATAGGGAAGTCACAAGTCTCTTATATAAGCTTAAACTTGAAAAGTTTTCCAAAAGACTAATCTTATGATTAAAATTGCATGGATGGTGCATATATTGGTCTAAAGTATAATATCACAAATACATGACTAGAAGTTAACATTTAAAAAGCTTATTTCGATTTATATCATAAATATAAAATAAATTTTGATATAAAAAAGCTTGAATAATTATCATGACTAAAATAATCATAATTGATTCATTATACAATAGAAAGTTAAATGATTGTGAACCATAGTCTAAACATTTCTTTATTTAGTAACTATATGTATTACACGTTTTTAAGGCAAAATATACTCATTATATTTAACAAAAATTAATAGTGATTCTCATGCCTCTAAAAAATCGTCTCTTATGAAAATAATAAAAATCGTCTCTTACAAAAATATTATTATCAATCTTATTATGAGGACATGATAAATTTTGGGTTCAGTTTCACCCATAAATTTATTAATAAATTTTTTTTTGCAACTTATATTAATAGCAAAATAAAATTGCATTATTTTTATTGCATCAATTTAACACATTGAGATAGGTCAATTAATAAATTTAAAGACATGTATTTTAAATTTTATTTATATTAATATTGGACCATTTGAAGGGTAAGTATACTTATTAAATAATTTTGATAATAAAAATAATATTCTTCATTTGGAGGAGAGAAAAAAGATAGTGACATAAAATTACTTGAAATGCATCTTTCTTATAGAAACATGAAGTTCAAAACATTACTCAATGATAGAATACTATATATTATTGAAGCATTTAGATAATGAAAAATTTAGCTATAAAATATTAAAGCAATTATTGAACTCCCTATAAGACAATGAAATGAAATAGCAGCAAACATTAATAATTTATTTAAAGCTTGCTAATTATATTGGTATAAAAATAATACAATTATTGTTGAAATAAAATGATTTGAATATCCAAAAAAGATATCGAAAAATATTATGACAGCTATTGACTCTTATAGAGTCTCAAGTACCTAATATAAAATGATCATTTCGATTACAGGAGGAAGAAAATATTAAAATATTAAAATATTAATGTTAGTATTAATATATTAACAAGAGATGATAGGGATCCTTAATAATGATAAAATTATTAAATATTGACAAAAATAAATATTGACCAAAGACAAAATATTACTTTAGGCTCATATTCATTTAGTTATGCTCAAAGTGAAATAGATATAGTATAAACACCTGAGATGTTCATTATATATTTGTAAGAAATAGTTGTTTAAGTTCCTAAAAATATTAAGGATCCTAAAAATATAAATAAATAAAAAAGTTCCTAAAAATATAAAATGTGTAGAAAGTACATTAATTTATATAAAAAATAATGAGGCTGTAAAATACAAATTTTTTACTCCAAGTACGTTTAAGATGACTTTAAAATATGACTAATTGTCACATAATATTGGATTTATAGTTATTGATATGAATAAATTAATAGTACTTGTTTAAATGACATTTATTGTTATGATAATTTATAGATATGCACTAATAAAGTAATGTAAATTACTACATAAATTTTAATAGATATATAGTACATTCACATTAGCATATTTTTACATATTTTTTGACTTTATTATGGATATAAAGCATGTTGATTTATTTTTTGTGCTTCTATAAAAGTATGACAAAAATAAGTAATTATCTTAAAGAAAGATAAACTTACATGGAATTACTTTTTATGGATAAAACATATATGCACATTATATATTCAATTATTATTTGGTTGCATTGTTTGATAACGTACTTTATTTTATAATCAGTTGATACCATATAGTAAGATAATTAATACTCAGTATATTTATTGGTATTGGTGAATGTTATCAGAACAAATACAAATGTTGAATATGATAAAATAACAAAATAATGAGTTTTATTATAAATTAGATATATTAATTATCATCATTACTGCAATATATTTTATAAGTGCAAAGTTTCTAATTAATTTTACAATGACTGACATAATAAGCTATTTTGTAGAATAACATATACCTTATAAATTAGTATTTAAATATAATATGTTATTGAAATAAATACATTTGGCCTATAACTATGAAATTGTACTACATATAAAATCAAGTGACGACGAAGTAGGCACAATTTTCATAAGATATTATATTTACTTCAACATTTGTGAGATTGTCACAATGATGTTAAAATGTGTTAATTAAATAACATCTCATGTTAAACGATTGTCATTATCAAGGGGAGTACATTTTTATTCGCGTTATACTCTTATTCCATTTGATGGTTTTGTCCCATTGAATTTTTCTGTAAATATTTTAATGAGATAATTTATGGTACGAACCTCATCTAAAGAAGTGAGACCCGAGTATCAATGTTAGATCTTCACTATGAACGTTCTAAATCAGATTGTAAATTGACAGAAAAAAAGAGGACCACGACCCGCTACCTATAACGAGATAGAAACTTTGGTATAAAAAATGAAGGGTTAGACGCCACACTAAAGAATAAGAAGGAGATGTGAGTGATAAGTGTAGGGTTTTAAACATCACAAGATTACTATTGATAAATTCGAATAAAAGTTCTCAGAAGAATTAAAGATAAAAACTCTCATAGAATTGTATTCATCATGTATTCTGCTTTATAATGGTTCAACCCTTTATGTATTTATAAGCTAAATAACAATTTAGATTTAAAAATCATAAATATAATTGCTAAAAATTAAATATTAAATTCTATAAAATAAATAAATAACAAATCATATCAATTAAACTACTAAACTATTAGAGAAATAATTTGGCAGAATTTTAGATGTTGTTTGTAAGCCATTTTTTGTATGGTTACTTCGGAATTGAAAAATATGTTATTCATGACATATATAGCCTTTGAGTCAGCTTTTCAATACATTTTGAATCATTTCAATTGGATATTTGATAGAAAAGATATTTTCATAAATGTGATAGCTGCTCAGCAATTCTTTCCAAATTCGAGATTTAATTTGGTAAATCTTATACACCACGCCCAAGTTTTCCAAACCCTGTAAAGCACGTTCAAACAAATGAAAATTAGCCCATTATATTATTCTTAGAATATTAGGCTCATTTGAATGTCATGAATTCTTTGGTGGTGCTCTTTAATTCTCATTAACTTAAGCATATTGCATGAGAACAATGTATTCTTTTTTTCTTTGCTAGTTTTTTGTCTCATTGGGTTTTTCTAGTAAGGTTTTTAACAAAACATATTCTCAATGCATTTGATATCTAAAGAGAGTGCTATAATTTAGATATCAAATCTTAAATAAAATATTATCTCTTTTATAATTAGATTTACTTAAGCTTTTATTTGAAGTTTTAAATGAAGATTTAATTTTTATTATATCATAAATTTGTATATAAGAATCAATGAAAATTATTTTTTCTATTTATTATTATTATTTTTTTTAACATCACAATTGATTATATTTTATACTTACACAACTTCTATTTTTTTTTTTTTATAGTTTTATTACATTTTTAATTAATCATTAATATTTGATAAAAAAAATTAATTATTTATTCAAATTTTATTTTACCTTTTATATTTGGAAAAAAATATAATATCAATTCTAAAATTTTTATCTTTTACTATTTGTCTAATTTTACTTATTAAATGTATAAACTACTTAATAATATATATATTTCCCCATTTACTAAACATGTCTACATGATATTTGTAGTGTTTGAGAAAAAACTTCATACTAATTACGAAGTAAAATATATAGAAGATATTTGTTTGATATATATTATGTATGTATAGATAAATTATTAAAAATATTTTTTATTTGATTATTTTATTATGAAAAATATTTAATGTCCCATTTTCATGTTGCATCTTAGTACCCACACACTTTGAGCCGCTCCGAATTACATATATTCAAGAATTTTATGTTAGAAAAATAATCTTCGGTATCTAAAAATAAACATATTATATCGTTAAAAATTAAAAATAAATATAAAAAAATGTATTTAAATTTATAGCGACTAATTATTTTTTAAAGTTTAATAATTTACCTTCTAAATTTACACATTTTTCTTAAATAATTCTTTTAGTTTTATTTTGCTCTTTTTGTGATGATGAGATATTAGTGTTAAAACGTGACTTAAGGATTATAACTATTATATATTTAGAAAATAATTATATTTTTATTTTAACTAATCATAAAAATAGAAATTATTATTAGACCTTTACATATTAAAGGCCAATAATCTATCAAATATATTAAAGTTTAAATTATTCAAATTTTAACATAACACTTTTAAAACAGACTTAACTTTATATAACAATTTACAATACATTATTATTTACATATTAGCTAAACATTCAATTAACGACCCAATATTTTAATAGTTGTAATTTGTATATAAGTGGATATACAATGATAAATTATTGATTGCTTCTAAAATAAGTAATGATGTGTTACTTCAATTTAATAAAATGTAAAATTAATGTAATAAATTTTTAAAAAAATATAACTACTCAATACTTAATAAATAAAATAATTAATTAAATTACTATAAAATATACTCTAAAAATTAATAATAATATATACTTTGCCAAATGGGGAGTGTCAGTAAAGCCTCGTTATGGCCAATTGGTCTTGATCTAATTATTAGCAGAGTGAGAAAAATAAACCCAAAAAAAAAAAAAAAAAAAATTAAAAATTTAATGAACGATTCCATATATAGGCCTTGAAGTTGAGAAAAAAGACAGAAATTATGATCCATTTTCCACTGAATTTTAAATCCCCACAAATTAGCATTCCATAAAAAAAAATCAAAGGACAAAGACAACCTTCAAAAATGTCCATCAATATTTCCATATTTTTCTCTGAGAACTCTAGCTAAGGCATCTCACAAATTTGTTGAACTCCCAAAACATTCATGCCTTTCTCACGATCTGTTAATCCTTCTCCTAATGACATTATTACCTTGTTTCGATCGACCTGTGGTCAATTCTCTTTGAGGGAGGACCCTGCTTCTTGCAGGCCCTTCTTCGGTGACATGTTTTGTATTTCCTTACAATTAATCGACAATATTGCTCCGCGTAGCTAGCCCAGCTATCTTCTTCATACATTCATTTTTGTAAAACGTATTGAGGCTTAATTAACAATCATTGATAAAAATAGTTATTGTTTTTTTTTTCCTTCTTTTATTTCGGGATTATACTAAAGTTTTGGAGACATGAGTTGCTTTCCATGTTTCAAAAGTCGGAGAAGTAAGAAATCCCTTAGCAGAAAGGAGCCAGCTGATTCCTCGATAAAAGCTCCTGGTAAGTTTATTTTTAATTTTTCTTTTTTGAAGATTTTCCCATAGAAGTTCCATGCAACATTGTTTTTTTTTTTTTCATTTTCATTCTTTCTAAATGCTGAGATTATTAATAAAATTACTTGGATGCTAAGATGTCTGATTATTTTTTATCCATTAAATTAATCCTTTTCTCTAATCATTAATTTTAAATCCTCTGGATTCGAGTGGAATGCATTTCAAAATTTGGTGTGGTGTGTTAAGAGATTATACAAGTGTTTCCAAAAAGTCAGCTAGCATTTTGAAGTGTTTGTGCAGAAAACCAAAAAGGACAGGCTGTAGCAGAAGCCAAAGATGGTGAGCAAGCAGACAAGAATATTAATGCAAAGGCTTTCAATTTCCGTGAGTTAGCCACTGCAACCAAGAATTTCCGTCAGGAATGTCTTTTGGGAGAAGGTAGTTTTGGAAAAGTCTTCAAAGGAACAATTCAGTCGACTGGACAGGTTTTTAGAACTTCGTATCTCTTTTTGAATTCCTTTTTTGTCATCTCACTATACTTTGTTTTTCAATTGAGTTATGTAATTGTGTACTAAGAAACCAATCTTCTGTTTTTTGTATTCTCTGTGTAAAGGTGGTCGCTGTGAAACAACTGCATAGGCATGGAATGCAGGAGAGCAAAGAGTTTCTTGCAGAGATTTCTGCTCGAAGTCTTTTAAACAATCCAAATCTGGTCAATCTCGTTGGGTACTGTGCAGATGGAGATCAGAGGATTTTGGTTTATGAATACATGTCTGGGGGTTCTCTAGAAAGCCATCTACTAGGTACCCTTTACTTCTTATTCATGATATTAAACCGTTTTGTTGTATTCAGGCCCCATTTGAGTTTGGACAAAAATTGGCACAAATGTGTGTTAGATATTTAAGAGTTTTGTTGATCATTTTCTCAATAACTTAAACTTTTTGAACAATTATCCAATTCCTAAACCTAAATTATTGAATTTCAAGTGTTTGGCCTATAACGAGTATCCACACACTTGAGAAAAAATGTTAGATATATAAAATGTTGTTGACCCATCTTTCAATGGCCTAAGTTTTTTTCGAAAGTTAGCGACCAACACACTTTAACAAGTTGCACTTTTTTGCTAGGTAAAAGGGCTACACTATGTACATATTATGTAAGATTGTTGTAGAGGACTATGTATATTTACAAAGATTTTACCCGTGATTCTGTTACATTTTCGACCAAATATTCAAAAACATATTGCTCAGGGCCTGCATTGTAATTTTTTTTTATTTATTAACATCATTAGTTAGGAGGAACAAGTTACAAATTTATGTCAATTTTTTGATTCTCTTTCCATTAAGTGGGAAAAGACATGTTTTGTATCTCTGATTACTCACTTTAGCGTTTCTAGTACAAATAAATAAACTATTAACTGGTTTTTCCACGAAGCATTTGCTTTAGGTTCAGTGTGATGTATAAAAAAGTTGAGTGCTCATAAAGTATATGTTTGCAGAAAGTGGACCTGACAAGAAGCCACTGGATTGGTTTACAAGAATTAAAATAGCTTTTGGAGCTGCTAGAGGGTTAGAGTACTTGCATGAACAAGCTAATCCACCAGTTATATGTAGGGATTTAAAAGCTTCAAATATCTTACTAGATGAAGAGTTTAACCCAAAGCTTTCTGATATTGGACTTACTAAGCTTAGTCCTGGTGATAAGATGCAAGGACCATCAAGAATGATGGGTACCTATGGTTACTGTGCTCCAGAGTATACAAGATCAGGGGAAGTCAGTTTGAAGTCAGATGTTTACAGTTTTGGAGTTGTGTTACTTGAGATTATTACTGGAAGAAGAGCTGTCGATACTACAAGACCTTCTGATGAGCAAAATCTAGTTACTTGGGTAAATCATACTATTTTCAAGCTATCAAAATTGCGATTGCTTTGCCTTCTTTGTTTTTTTTTTCTTCAATTGAAATTTGAACCTTTTATGCGTGCTAATACTTCTACATCATGCTTGGTGACTCTGCAGACACAGCCTTATTTTCGGGATCCGAAGATGTTTCCAGATTTGGCAGATCCGCTTCTTCATGGGAAATTTCCTGAAAAAGATCTAAATCAGGCAGTTGGTATTGCAGCAATGTGCTTGCAAGAGGAATCAGTAGTTCGTCCGTTGATAAGTGATGTGGTAACAACTCTTAGTTTTCTCACTACAATTCCTCCTGAGGGTTTCAATCCTATTCCTGCTCCAGCTGCAGCTGCAAGTGAAAACCAGGTGGACAAGGATGATCAAGATGATGCCGGCAGTAAATGCTCAAAAGATGAGGATACATACTCAAAGCAGTGGGAAACTGATAATTCAGATGATGATAATGATGGTGATGTCTCAGATCCCCAAGATAAAAGAGAAGATGAATGCGAAGCAACTACTGCAGAGGCTAAAGAATTGAATTCCAAGTCTAGCCATAAAAGCAACACGAGTACAGAAGAAGGAAGTGACTGTTCAAGCCGTACAGGAAGCTCTAGATCTTCTGATACAAGTGTATCACAAAGAAGCATTGGTAGCAGTAGAAGATCATGCAGTAATTTAAGTGAGTTAAGTTGCACGAGCTCCAAGGGATCACACCGGCCTTTAGCAGCCCTAAGCAACAAAAAAAGAACAAAGTCTACTAAAGGAAGTGACCTAAACGGACAAGAGAGCAGGAAATCAATAGAGACATATGAATCTTTTAGCCGGAGCAGCAGTCGGGGATCCACAGCAGACTTAAGTGCTTCTCTTAGCTGCAAGAGCAGCAAAAGATTACAAGATGGAGATGTTTCTTGACAAATAAAGCAGCAGTAGGAAATCAAAGAATGACAAGTATTCATTCATTTATGTAAATTTCTCTTTAGTTTTAACGATGACCTTGCACAGACTCTGCATACTAAGCCATGGCTTTTTCTCCTTAACTACAAACGTCAATCTTGAGCTAGTATGCTGGTTTAGTGAGATATTAGCTACCAGGGAACAAAAGTTTATGAGGTTCTTGTTCCATTTTCAGAGGAATGTACAAGATACGACACAAAAGAAAGAGTATTTCTTACTTTTCATTCTATTTTAGCATTTACAATACCATGTTTCTTAAGTATGAACCATTCATGGATACTCTTCAAACTGCAAAAAGGGTGATGACTCTAAATAGGTAACATGCTAATACACACTATGTGACAAGATGAAATTTACAGGTTTATGTTTCCATTAGGTTTTAGATAAGAACTTAGCGGTTCAACTAGTGATCGAACGTTAAGATTCCATCAAATTGATATATCATTTGTTCTGAAAAAATAGAGAAGTTCTGGAGAAGCACGCAGGAACAGGTAAGCTTCTAAGTGTTGGTCCCACAAGGTACTCCAAAATATCATGGTGGAATCAATATACGTCAAAAACGAAGAGAATATAATGCACTGTTTGAATAATTGGTGGTACCAAAGAAGCATAAGAGTTTAAATAATTAAACTTCAGAGGAAAAACAAACTGAGGCAATAAACTTCCTTTGAGAAAGTTGTTACAGATTAATTATGTAACAATTGTTAATAGAAAAGTAGGCAACAGACAAGTTCTGGGGTTTGATCACAATCAGGTACAGGGAAATTTACCAAAAAGAAAGAACCATAATAAAAGATAAAGAAAAAAAGGAAAAAATAAAAAATAAAACTAAAAGAGAGATTTTAAAAACCAAAAAGAAATTAATATTAACAAAAATTGAACAAATTAAGGTAAAAGATTTAGTGTAATAAAACCAATTCATCGTTTTTAATCTATCTTAGTCTCCTGAGTGGTAGTTCTCGGCCAAACAGCTTTTCAACCTCATTTGCCTCCAGTTTTAGCTTGCTCAAAAGTTCCATCTCTTCTTTAGATAGCTCTCTTAAGAAACTTTCTTCATCTTTTTTAAGTTCATTAAAACCTTCTGCTAACCTCTGAAATAATGACATCTCAGTCTGCCCTGCTTTCACTACTTCCCCTTCTATTTGTTCAACTTCATCTATGATGGTTTTCTCGCCTTCTTCTAGCTTTTTCTCCAGCCTTTCCACAAGAGGAGGCTGAGGTCCACAAGTATTATCTGTTTTAATAAACTTGCTAAAATCTCGGCCTACACTTTTTGCTGCTTTTGTAAGTTCAGGAACAATGCTTTCAGGCAAAACCGAACTTCTGGTATATATAACAGAACCACCGTAACCATCCCATGCATCATTTCGCCCACGGTAGTAAACAAATACATAGTCATCCGGTTTATTCTCGATCTTTGATGACAAAATATACCTGCAAAATTCACACGCCTAATTCACCAAAAGGTACATGGGATGCACATGGATGCAAACACACACAATTAAACACTTTATGTTCATTGGTTGAAAGTAAAGCTAATGTGAAATTAATAAAATGTGATCACATATAAGTTACCAGTCATCTTGATAATGAAGATACTCGTTGTCGTGATTGTATAGTATCCCAGGGTAGATAGGGTCTTGCATGAATCTCTGTACAGCAGATCTAGTAAAAAAGCCGCCATCTATTGTTCGTATTCTCCAAGACAAATTCCCTACAAGTTTGTTTGATTCTGTATGGAATTCATGCAATTGACAATCAAATGTATCAAAGGAAGGATTCAGCCCACTAGTTATAAACCACTTCCCACTAAACTTTGCAATGTCAAAGTTTTTAACGAGAACAGCAGGATCTGGAGCAGGAAATTCACCCACATCAGATTTTCTCGGCACACATTTCTTTCTTGAAACTGCACATTCATTAAATTCATCTACAACACTGTTTTCAAACTGGTCCCCACATTTAATCTGCAAAAGGGAAGTAAACAAAGAATAAAAAATCAGGTGCTATTTCTGTTGGTATAAACTAGAATAATAATGATAAGAAAACAAGCATTAAAAACTAGCCTGGCATTCAGTCTCATCTGGTCTGTCATTGCAAGTTTGGAGACATGCTACGTTGGCAGCACATGCGGGGTTACCAATACACTTTGCAAGTTCTACCCTGACATGAATAGAAGCTGCAATGATTAAACTTAAGGAGATTAAACTAGCTCTATAGCCAAAGACAAGAAAAAAATGAATCAATATGTTTCATATATGATATTTCTTCCCCATGACATTTAATACAGCGTACTTCTAACCAAAGCATAATTAAGCTCATATTCTGCTGATTGATTACAGGATCTTAAAGCATCAGGAAGTTAGAAACTCATCACTTTAAAGGAACTTTGTTAGTTAAGCATGGAAAATAAGAAAATAAGTCGGACGAATAATGAAGTATCTACTAAAATGTGTTCTATCAAAGTGTAAGAGAAAATGATTATGTAAGATCAAGCCAACCAATCAAAACTCTTCACAGAGTTTCAAATTCCGGCTACAAATTAACACGGTCACATGGCCTTAGTGCATTACTCACAAGACCTGAACAATCACTGAGTTGAGTTACCTGCACTCCTTCAATAAACAGGCACAAGTTTTGAGAGCATCAGCAGCTCCAGCAGATGGAATGACAACGAAAGTGCATGCCAACAAACCCACTAACACCATGAAGTGTGAATGTTTCCATCTCTTAAAAATGTTTGATACTTCTTCACCAACAAATTCAATCACCTGCTTCACCTAGAAGACGAAGCAAAAGAGAGGGAAATATGCTTGTTATGTCATTACCAAAGGTAACAATTCCTTCCATGTGTTTGCTAATGAAAAGAATTACCTCAGGTTCACTTCTACGCATGCCAAATAATGAAGAACTCTCCTCCGTTCTTCTCAATAACAAGGCTGAATGTTTTGAACCAAACTCACAAACCTTTCTAGCAAAAGTAAATCGAAAGTGCCTAAATTTTGTGCTATTGGACCGGAAATTCACAACTCTACAAAATTGTACTGCACCTTTGCTGCAAAAACTTTCATCAATTGGTAGTCCCAACCTTATAAATGAACTACCAATTATTTCACCTTGACACAAACACAGAGAACGTCCACCAAGTGCCATAGTTCAATGTTCTAGCTTCAAATCAGGACCTCTGCACAGTTTCATATATCAGTGGAATTCAGTTTTCAAACCATTGTTCAAAGTATAAAAACGTTCACAAAAATCCATTCAAAAGTTCTTTTCCTTATTTACATTAGAATTCCTGCTACGTAACTAACATAAGCATAAACAATTCAACAACACTGGTGGTGCTAAATTTATAAAGTTCAGATTTCTAACAAAATCTTTTAATTTACGAATCATGATTTAGAAAAATGAACAAAAAATTGGGCCCTCTAGCAGATAAAATGAAACAAACTAGGTTTAGACCAATAAGAGTGGAAGGAAAAAAAAAGATTGGAATTACAATACACATCGTAGAGTGTAATATGTTAACACAAAATTTCCAGAATGTACAGTTAACTATGAACTGTGTTCAATTAAAAATTGAATATAACATACGGGTATGGTTTGAGGTGGGAGCATACCTAGAGGGGGATAGACCTTAGCATGGCACCAAACACCTCTAGTTGTTAGCCTTTGGAAAGTCACAACACAGAGAGGAAAAGAAACCAGAATATAGAAAGGGAAAGTATAGTAAAAAAGGACAGCGCCAAAGAGCGATTTTGGATTTTGTTAGTTTGGGGATTAGGAAGCTGGGGGCTTGGATAGTTGTATGTGGTGTGGACGGATAAGATTAAGAGCAAGACATTGTGTGGAAATGAGTACTAAAACGTATTTCCAACTTTTTGTCAAAATGAACGCCTATCTCTAATTCTCTATCATCTCTTACACTCTAGTAAGGCGTTTGGATACAAAAATAAATCAATTCTCAAACGTTGATACTGAAAATGAGTGTAAATTTATATTATACTAACATTTCTGTTTGATAAAAAGCATCAAAAATGGTTTTAAATATAAAGAAAAAGTGTTATAGAGTTTGTAATAGGTCATTTATGTTTTTTTTTTTTTTTGATGTTTTAAATTATAAATAATATCATTTGTAATAATTAACCAAATATAACATTAAAGAAAAAAATAAAAGAGAGAGAAAGTGGAGGTTAGGAGTTTCTTAGAATGCAAAAACTGTTTGTAAAATTTTACAAACTAAGACTTTAAAAGAAAAATAAATAAAGAAAAAAAAAGACTAAAATAATCTTATAATAAAATATTAATTACTCTAATATTAATTACTCTAATATTCTTCTTCAAACTCATGATGCAGTTGAAAGAAGCATCGAGAATTTGCCAATTAAAAAACAAAAGTGGGAAAAAATATGTGACTTAGTAAAGAAGTCTGCAATCTGCAAAGAAGAAGGAACAAAATGCAAGACAATGGTGCCTTGCTTGAGGTGGTGATGAGTAAAATGACAATCGATCTTGATATGCTTGATGCGTTCATGAAAAACTGAGTTGTGAGTAATCTGGATGGTACTTTGGTTGTTATAATACATAGGAATGGGATGAGAAAGAAAAACGCCCATATCTACAAGTATCCAACGTAAACAAACAATCTCTTTAGTAGTAGATGTCATAGCATGATACTCTGCTTCAATAGAAGATTGAAAAATAACAGTTTGTTTCTTGAATTCCAAAAAAAGAGAATCACCCAAAAAGATAAAGAAACCAATGACAGACTTGCCATATGTGGGATCATGACCATAATTAATATCAGAGTATGCACATAACTCTATAGAAGAGGTGAATGAAAGTAAAAGACTCTAAAAGATATTACCCCGAAGATACTATAAAATGCAAAGAATGGCTGCCCAATGAACGGTAGTAGGAGAAGCAATAAATTGACTAAAAATATGAATCGCATAAGAGATATCAGGACGAGTAATAATAAGGTAGACTAAACTGCCAACAATAATGTGATATAAGGTAGGATCTTGCAAAGGAGTGCCATTAGAAGGAGAGTACTGAACATTGAGCTCACAAGGAGTATCAATAATTCTAGTATCAGTAAGGCGAGCATGCTTAATAATGTCAGTAGTATTCTTAGACTGAGAGAGAAGATAATCTTTTGGAGAGAAGGCAACTTCAATACTCAGAAAGAACCATAGAGAACCCAAATCTTTCATTTTAAACTGATGGGCTAATTCAAACTTTAACATTGCAATCCCATCAACATCATCACCAGTAATAATCATATTATCGACATATAAAGAAAGTAGAATACGACCAGTAGTTGTACACTAAATAAAGAGAGTAGAGTCATGATCAATAGAAGAAAAACCAAGAGAGGAAATAATAGTAGAGAATTTCTCAAACCATACTCGAGGTGCTTATTTAAGATCATATAAGGCTTTTTGAAGTTTGCAAACTTTTCCATAATTATGGGGTACACCAAGTGGGGGAACCATGTAAGCTTCTTCATGCAAATCATCATTCAAGAAAGCATTCTTAACATCTATCTAAAATATACACCACCCAGGAGTATATGCAACAACAATAAGTGTGCGAACTATAGTCATTTTTGCAAGATTCTTAACATCCATATGAGATATACACCACTCATGAGTACATGCAACAACAATAAGAGTGCAAATTGTAGTCATTTTTGCAACAGGGGCAAAAGTCTCTTCATAATCAATACTACTATGTTGAGAGTATCCGTTTGCAACTACTCAGGATTTGTACCTTTCAATAGACCCATTAGAATGAAGTTTAATGCTATATACCCAAAGAGAGCCAATAGCTCGTTTACCTGGCGGCAAAGTTACCAAGACCTATGTGTTTGTCTGATGCAATGTAGTAAGGTCCTTAGCCATAGATTGCTACCAAAGGGGATCAAGGACTGCCTTTTAATAAGATAATGGCTTAGAGAGACAATGAATAAGTGCTAAAAAAGAAGTAAAAGAAGTGGAATAAGAAGAGTAAACAAAATTTGGTAATTTAGTAGACTTACGAGCATACTGATGATAACGAGGAGAATCCACTATCTTAGGAGGAGTTTGGGCAACTATAGAAGGAGGGAAGCATCATGTCAAGCTGCGATGTACCAGGATTTTTAGAACCAACAGTACGAACCCTGTGAGAGTATTAAAGAGGAAAAGGGACTAGAGGAGTAGTAGATGAGTTAGAATCTATAGTTGGAGGAACTTGTCGAGAAGAACTACCTGTATGGTCAGAGAAAGGATCAATATGACTAAGATCTAATTTGGTCAAGTCGTGGACAATTCCAAGAGTAGAAAAGAAAGGTATATGCTTAAGAAAGACAACATAACGAGATACATATAGTTTTTGTGAAGTTGGATCAAAAGAACAATATCTTTTTTACCCTTCACTATAACCAAGAAAAACAAAATTGGCAGAGCATGACAATAATTTTGTACGTTTGACATGAGGATGAAGGACAAAACAAGTAGAACTAAAGACTCTTAAGGAAGATAGTCAGGAGTATGTCCATATAGTTTTTCAAAATGAGATAAACCTGAAGTGATAGAGGAGAGAATCTTGTTGATTAAGATGACTGTAGTAAGAGCTGCTTCTCCCCAAAAGTCACTAGGAACTGAAGATGACAACAAAAGAGAACAAGCAGTTTCAACAATGTGCCTATGTTTTCTTTCAGCAACACCATTTTGCTAAGGAGTGTCAATACAGAAGTTTGGTGAGTAGTTCCATCTAAAGCAAGCAAATCAAAAAAGTTATTAGAAGTATATTCACTACCTCGATCACTCCTAAAACGCTTAATAATAGTAAAATGTTTTGTTTGTACTAGAGCTCGAAAGTTATTATAAATATCTAAAAAATCATAATGACTTTTCATAAGGTAAACTCAACAAAAATGAGTGTGATCATCAATAAAGGATACATAGTATCGAGACCCTCGTTTTGAAACAACAGGAGAGGGTCCCCACACACATCAAAATGAACTAAATCAAAATGTGTAATAGAATAAGAAGTACTTATATTAAAAGATAAATCAGAAAATTTTGCAAGTTTACAAACATTACAATCAGAAATATCATGAGCTTGCAAATTTTCTAAGGTTCCATTAGAAGCTAAGAATCGTATACCAAGACGTGAATGACATAAATAAAAACTAGAAGATGAAGGACACAATAGAAAAGAAGAAAGATAAACATTAGGAGCTACAAATTCTAGTAATCTTAGCTCGTCCAAAACATATAATCCACCTTGCCTATGGCTTGTCCCAATCAGCTTCTGGAATTGCAAATCTTGCACATGACAAGAGGTAGAAGAAAAAGACATTGAGCAATCAGAATCACACAATTGACTAACAGATGCAAGGTTTAGTGAAAGTTTAGGAATGTAGTAAACATTAGAAAGAGATAAACGAGAATTGACAACAGAACCAATACTTGTTAATGGCATATGAGTACCATCAGTAGTCATGACAGACACAAATGATGTAGGACACAAAGAAGCAAAATATTTTGAGTCAGGAGACATATGGTGGGAAGCTTTAGAACCTAAAACCCAATGTGAGGAGGACATACTTGAAGAATTAGAGAGGGACTGACCTATCGTAGAAGATGTAGACATGACATTAGGTTGCATATCAAGAAACCTTTGAAACTGTTTGGTGAGGGTAGCCAGTGTAGAATTGGAGGATGAGGCTCCAAAGTTAGAGGATTCTGATGGAGGTACAGCTGTTGCAGTGTTAAATTGTGGAGAACGATACGGACGTAGTTGTGATTGATTCCCAAACTGTGGAGGCCTGAATTGATGCTTTTGTTAAAATTGATGTGATGCTCGATTCAATTTAGGGCACTGACACTACAACAATATATACCTATAGGTACGGTTGTTAAATTAAAAATTTGATAACAACAATACCTAAATAGCTATAGGTACGGTTGGCCGTGTATTTTAAAAGAATTACCTATCGGTACAGTTGTTAACCGTACCTAAAAGTGAACCAAAACGCGGAACTTTTTCGGAAAATTACGGAAACTTTTAGGTACAGTTGTTAACCGTACCTAAAAGTTGACCTACGGGTACGGTTGTTAACCGTACCTAAAAGGCTACGGGTACAGTTAACAACCGTACCCGTAGGTTAATTAAAAAACTTTTAGGTACGGTTAAAAGGATACGGGTACGGTTAACAACCGTACCTAAAAGCCTTAACCGTACCTAAAATGATACGTAACCGTACCTAAAAGTTTTTTAATTAACCTACGGGTACGGTTGTTAACTGTACCCGTAGCCTTTTAGGTACGGTTAACAACCGTACCCGTAGGTCAACTTTTAGGTACGGTTAACAACTGTACCTAAAAGTTTCCGTAATTTTCCAAAAAAGTTCCGCATTTTGGTTCACTTTTAGGTACGGTTAACAACCGTATCCGTAGGTCAAATCATTTAATTAGGTCTCCACATCCACGGGCTCCACACAAATCTTATTTTCTTCCCCACCCGAGCCCACCCTTCTCCCACAATATCCAGCGCCGCCTCCCTCCCTAAGCCATACGTGACCGGTTTTGCTTGGGTTTTTTCATTGCCGGCAGCTTCTCCGACGGCGTGAGTGCATCCGCCGCCGTGTTGGACGGTTGTTAACCATTAGCCGCCTAGTTTTTTCTCCCATTTCAGCCGAAAAATTCCATTTTTTTCCCCCACCATTTCAGCCACCAAAGGTCCCATTTTGATCTCCATTTTCGCCACCATCAACTTTTCTCCTTCAAGGTATGTATTTTTTACACTTTTTTTGAGTAATGTACTTGATTTTTTTCTTAATTAGTTCATGAACTCTATTACCCATATTTGCTATATGCCTTGAATATATATGTTTTGAGAATTTTTGCCTAAAAATAAATATTATCATTATTTATTTATAATTGTTATGATATTATTATTCATGCCTTAAACAATTTTTTTTTTTTTACCTTATCACAAAATGCACTGTGTAGAGAGATTAAATATGAAACTATGCCTTTTATGCTGTGCACTTTAAAAAAAAAAAAAAAAAATGGAACGATTAATTTGAGAGCGTTTGGGAAGTGAATCGGCTTTTAACCTTTTTCAAGTCACGTAAAATGGTAACTATAATTTACATATTCTTTAAATACACCTTACATGAGTAATGGCATATTTAAAAGTAATTTCATTTACATAATTTTTTAATATATATAATTTCATTTACATATTTGATAGTCTTATAAGATAAAATTTTCATGCATGATTTCCTTAATCTCACACCAAGAAATTCTCAGTAGATATAACGTTTGGCTCTCAATTACATAAAAAAAATAATAATTTATAAATTGATGATAATGTTATTTAATGAAAAGAGAAATTACTGATTGTTTTATGAAAAAGATCAATCATGCATTAATATTGATCATTAATGACATGATAATTTCAAACCAAAGTTATTACTATGTGAATCATATGCTTTCATTTTCTTTAAAATTCATTTTTTTCACTTTTTTTTATATATAAACAATAAAAGTATTTGTTTATTATAAAAAAAAATCATAAAATATATTGCTGAAAGTATCATATGAGATATATTTGTTTATTGAATCATGCAATTTAAAGTATCGCAAAGGCATTTTGTGGTTTTTTTGTGATGAGATATATGAGAGATATTATATATCAACCAAGAAAGTCTCGATCACTACTAGTAAGTTAACAAAATATTTATGATTGTACATACAATTATTTAGCTAGTAATTTTTTTAAATCATTGTATTCATAAATTTTTAAATATCATGTATTTCCTAATTATTTATAACTATATATAGATCTAATTACCTTTTTTTTAGTTTGCAGAAAAGAAAACATACACCCGAGAAGAACTTGATGTTTGTCGAAGAGAAGTATGTCAATTCTTTATTGATAGTATTGAAAGCACAAGTTAGACAATTAAATATTTTACATTTTGATATATATTAGTTAGATTTAACTTGTATGTATATATAGTTAATTTAATTAGGTTAGTGACATTAGCTATGTATTTTAATTTACTGAAATGACGACTATTTGTATGCTTGTTGAGATATGTATATAAATGTCTGATTAAAGTCTGATAATATAGTGAGCAGGGATAAAAACAGGTAAAAATATAATTACAGAAAAAAATTATTAAAAAAAAAAAATTTTAACCTATAGGTACGGTTGTTAACCGTACCTAAAACCATGTAATATATAAGACAACCGTACCCGTAGGGTTTTAGGTACGGTTGTTAACTGTACCTAAAACTCTACAGGTACGGTTACACAAACGTACCTAAAATCCTACGGGTACGGTTGTTAACTGTACCTAACGTTAACCGTACCCGTAGGGATTTAGATACGGTTATAAATACCTACGGGTACAGTTGTTAACTGTACCTAAAACTCTACGGGTACGGTTAACAACCGTACCCGTAGGGATTTAGGTACGGTTACAAATACCTACGGGTACAGTTGTTAACTGTACCTAAAACTCTACGGGTACGGTTAACAACCGTACCCGTAGGTCAACCTATAGCGACACGCGCAACGGGTACAGTTACGTGCTAAAAGACAACCGTACCTAAAAGTCTATAGATACGGTTAACAACTGTACCTAAAAGCCTTTTTCCTTGTAGTGTGAGCTTTCCAATGACCCTCTTTTTTTAACAAAAATTGCATACATCAAACCCAATCTTTGCATAAATTTTATTCTCATAGTGAACAGTAGAAGGTCGAGAAGAAGCTGCAAAAATAGATGGATTACATGTTGGGAGAATTTCTTTCCTGCTTGAGACTTAAGATGTATTTCATCAACCAAAAGCTCACTAACCATTGAATCAACTAAAGGAAGTGGGCTATGATGTAGAATGGAACCACGAAGTCCCTCAAAATCATCACGAAGTGCCATTAAAAATTGAACCAAGCGTTGTTCCTCTCTACAAGCAATATAAGGTGTACAAGCTCATATTTATGCCAATTCTATTAGAGCCAATTGGTCCTAAAGGTTTGTTATTGCTAAATAAAACTCTTAAATACTCATGTTTTTCTGTTCAAGAGCTCTCGAATACATGATTCTAATTGATATTGCTTTGCAAAGTTAGACTGTGTATGCAGTCTTGAAAGATGTTCCCAAACTTCATTTATTGTATCATATTTTGCTAATTGGGTGCCTATTGAGTGTTTAATAGAATTGTTTATTTAAGTGATAAATTTTGAATTATCTATTTCTCAAGTATCTAACAGGGAAGCATAATTAATCTTATCTACTATAGGCGTTTATTCACAGTTTTAACTACATAACCCCACATCTTTTTACCTTTGAGAAATTTTTTTATCATATAACTCCAATACTACTACAAGAAAAGAGTTCATCACTAACAAACAAATTTGTTAGGAAAAGTTTTGATTTCGTCAACAAAGAGTATTTCTTGACAAAAATATATCGTCACAAAGTCGTCAAGAAAAGTGCGTCAGAAAAACTTTTTGCTGATGATTTGATCAAAGTTGACGGTAAATATTAGACAATTTACTAACAAAAATTTGTCATAAAATTGTGTGTAAAGTAGCACAAACTAAACATTTACTGAAGAATATTTGTCAAAGTATACAAAAAAATTTATTTAACATTTACAAATTGTTGACAAAAAATTGTTTGTAATTCTAATGTTCACCGACAAAAATTTGTCTGTAATTCTAACATTCAGTAACGAAAATTTGTTGGTAATTCTAACATTCATTGACAAAAATTCATTTGTAATTCTATATTTATTTAGAAATATTTGTCAAAAAATTTCAAAATTTTTCAATAAGTATTCATCAACAATTGTTATTGGTTTTTTATTTTTTATTTTTTTTATATAGCAATATAAAGGATATTTTATCAAATTTTGCTATGAAACAAGTATGAACTTAATAATTTTTCAATTTACATGAAATTAATTAAACAAAATTTGCATATATCAAAAGTAGATAAGTATTCCATTGATCTTCAAAATGTGTAACAAAATAAATTTTCTTCTAGACTATGACTTGGATGTAATATCACTTTCTATACCAAAATAGATATCATGAATCTCATATACAAAAACATACTTCATGACCCTTTATCAAAATATATACCACCTTCTATTCCAAAATAAGTCCCAATATCCTGTTATAACCAAGCAAGTCTAGTATTTGTTCAAAAAAAACACAAGTTTGTGATATACTAAATGTCCCCACATAAATTACGAAGATGATATAATTAAGCTAAGAAAAACAATTCCAAGTCTAGGATGATGAACAAGCTGATGGATGTTGTGAGCTAGGTGATACTTGTGACATTACACTAGATAGTTGTGATGCTATATTTGGAGAAAGTTTTTGTAAGAATCTCATCATTACCTCATGTTGTTGAGTAAGCATCTCAATACGTTGATCTTGAGTTTGAATTAGTTGATCCTGTAATTGAATGTGCTTATCTTGTGACTCAATAACATCTCGCAGTTCTTGGTGCATAGTTGCAGCTCTTGTTGAAGCTGGAGAAGGCTGATAACCACCAACCATATGACACTATAATGCAAATTAGGCAGATGTTTCTTTGCTATATCAACTTCAGATCTCTGGAATTACTGACCACCCTTAGCATCTGTCTCTTTAATAAGAGGTGCATCTCTATCAACAATCATATTTTCCTAAATATGCAAGTACATTTTTCAGAATAATAATAACTTATAAAGTTGGAAATATAATGATATATCAATCACTAAAAAGAAGAATATGAAAAAAGAAGAGAATAACTTTTGAATTAAATTCAGATTTTATGAGAACATATAATCAAGTTCTTATCTTTTTAGGTTTGTGCAAACAAAACAAATAGCATGGTTGAAAAAACAAAGAAGAAAATAAAACGATAAAAAAATAGAACATACAAACCTGTTTAAAAGGACATATACATCAATGAACATAAAAAAGAAAACAAAAGTTTGACATGGTGTGCTAGGATTTTTTAGAATATATAATAAAGTTTTTAGGTTTGTGCAAACAAAACAAATAGCAAGGTTGAGAAAACATAAAAGGAAATAAAATAAAAAAAAGAACATACAAACCTGTTAAAATGGACATATACATCAATGAACATGAAAAAGAAAACAAAAGTTTGATATAGTGTGTTAGGATTTTTGAGTGCCAACAATTTAATGAATTGTGTTTGAACTATCATCCATTTCCTTCCAAAATTACACTAGTGCATAAAGTCATAAGCTTAGTAATAATTATAAAAAAACTTACATGGACTTGTCTTGTTTTCTCATTTATCCATCCTTTTTGAGGTTTGTTGTGGGGTGTCATGCCATAAGTCAATCAATAATTAAATCTGACCATCTTTTTGCCTATATACACACACAATGAAATTATACCAAATTACAAACAAAGAAAGTGTTTTATCATATAGTCCATGAAAAATTTAATAATTAGATAGTTACATTATCAATTGCATGTCTACAATATGGTTTTGATCCTACTCGATGGGGGTGTTGTTGTTTTTGCTTATTTGTCTTATTTTTTTCAGCAACGTCTTGAACAAATAAAAAATAAAGATATTATATCAAATAAATTGCAAAACTTATGCTTAAAATTTTAACTTAATTATACTTTATTCATGAAATGAAATAAAAAAAGAGGTAGAATTAAAGCTTATTAATGCAATAAGATGGGTAGGTTGCTATATATAAAGTAATCTAAGTATGGCAATTGCAAGGCCATATGACGAAGCATTATAAAATAAGAAAAATTAATAACATGTATTTTAAATATTGCTAAATATTAGAATTGTTTATCAATATCAATGGATCACATAGATATCAAATTTTACCATGAAATGTGGATCAGCCCATTGGTCACAAAACCATTCCCAATCTACTTGAGAGAGGTTTATCTTCATCAGGTTTTTGATAATCTTTACGAACATTCATGGGTTGATCTTCAAACAAAAGGTAATGAGCACGAAGCTCATACCAAAACTGGCGAAATGTTGTTGCAATGATCTTCTTTGTAGGTGCATAAATGGTTGGATCCTTATAGTCTAACTGAAACCATTGCTGCAACTCAAACACAATTTAGAAAATAAGAAACAAATTTTATGTAGAAAAGTTACGGAAGACTTGTTTGTAGAGAGATAAAAATTTAAGTGTACACCTTCAAATCTAAACAACACTTTTTCTTCTCATTATCACCAACTTTCTTCCATTTCATGTAACGAATAGGTGCATGAGTTTGTGCAACCACTCCAGCTTTGGATGAAAATTTTACCGCATTAGATCTGGGACCAATAGGGTGTGAGAAGTCATCAAGCCAGTGAAGAGGTAGCTTAGAGTCCTCATTCCATGGTTCCAGAAGGTGCAGAAACACCAACAATCTTTCTACGCTTTTTCAAATTGTGATGGCTACAAAATTTTAAAAGAATATCAATTTAAGTAATATTTTGCCAAAGGTTCCTACACAATTGCATTACTTGCTAGAACAAAATTCATATGCAATTTTTTGTGACACTTTTACATATTTAAAATAAAAAACAATATATAACCTATTGAACTTGATAATAAGCTATATTCAGGACTTACGAAAAAAAAAGTGGAAAGTAAAAAGAAAGAGAGAAAAAAAATGCATTTGTATTTATAAAGCTATAAACATAATATAGAAAAGTGGGAATAATTCCAATAAAACTTTCAACATCAATTGGCAATGGAGTATATGTTAACGTGAGTCATGAAATTTAGTGTATAATATATGTGTTTATCTCTAATAGAACTCTAGGTTGTACATGATTCTAGTCTACTTAAGATTCTTGTGATTTAAATGATCCAATGGCCAGAAATTAACCTGAGCATTTTAGACCTATTTTATCTCATTTGCACGAATTTTCAGCAACTCATTCATCACTTTTCACTCTCTTCCACCTCCATACCCCTCCATCCATTTCATCATTCCATTCACCATTTTTAACAACCTAAATACTATTTTTAATCTTTCTTTTTAGATTTCTCCACACTATTTTGAATATATAAAGATTATTTTAAAAAAGGCACAATAGAACCACCATTGGAGCACAAAGGGAGCTTCTTAGAGAGGAGAGCTTGAGGAATCCTCATTTGGTTTATATTTTCTTACTCCTTTAGTTTTAAACTTTGTATTTCATATGATTTTTACTCTTGATATTATTATATTAAAAATGCGTATTTTGTACTAGAACTCTCCCTAGGGATTTAATGGAACCTATTTTATGAACATAATTTGTGCTATTAGTTTAATATTTTGTGAGTGTTTGATTTATCTAATTTATGTGTTTAATGCTCCTATTTAAATTGGTCATTTAATTAGGTGATTTTATTTATTTTGTTTGCAATTAAAAAATTGGTATGAAATTGTGAATATGCATTAAATTGGCACATGTGTAATGAGCAAGAAATTCCCATTATTATTAGTGTAATCACTTTTAAACTCTAGGTACTTAATGACCCATGTATGCTTAGATGACTATAGACACGTGGCTAAATTTATATGGATTAGGATTAACATAACCATAGACATGTGGGTGATAATTACTTGAGTAGAGTTTGATTAATAATTCATGCATTTTACTTTACTATTAACGAGACATAGAAAATCTTGGGAGTAAAATGGAAGAAGTTAAATTCCTAGACTTGTTTTCATTGTGTAGTGAATCTATTTTTTTATTTCTTTGATTAGTTTAGTTTCGTTATTTTAATTTGCCACTCATTTTATATAGTTCAAGTAGAAAGAAAAAATATATATTTCGGTACTTTGTCCTAGTATATGCCTTAATAAGTTTCTTGTGGGTATGACAACACTGTTCTTAAAAATACTTATCACTTGTCCACGATCCATGCACTTGCAAATTTTGTGCCATCAATCAGATGTATTACGATAAAATATATGAGAAAAATCTTATCATCACAATTCCCTTCCCCTAAGAAAAAGTTTCGTCCTAGAAACTAGGCAAATTGAATAGGTAAGGGTATTTAGCATGCATCTCGTCTTCGATTTCCCATGTTGCTTCTTCGACTACATGGTTTATCCATAGAACTTTAACCAATCAAATGCGGGTAATTTCCCTACAAACATGCTTCAAGAAAATAGACCTAATTGCCATAGGTAATAATTGTTGCATAAGGTTAATTATGACAATCGTGTGACTTTTAGGCAATATAATTTTAAGTCTTGCAATCACACTATGTTTCTATAAAATTAGTTAAGGAGCCACTAGGAACCTTCACACATTACAAACACTTTCAAAATGTTATTTTCTCATCTCAAGAAAGTATATAACAAGTTGGGGGCAACAAAGCTCACATCCCTTTCTTAAATGGAGCTCAATCGTCTCTTATGCATAGGTATTTAAGATCCAATTAAGAAGCGAGTCCATCCTTTGTTTTCTCATATATATCAAGTAATGTATCAATTAAACTATCACATACATTCTTTTCCATATGCATAACATCTAACACATGGTGTACATCTAGTGATTTCCAATATGTAAACTCCCAACATATTGATTTCTTTTTCCAACAACTTTCTTCAACTTCACATGAATTTGCCTTTGCCTTTGCTCTTCTTCTTTGCCTCTGCCTTTGCCTTTTCCATTACCTTGAATTTTCCTTTATGATCCCCTCATCATTTTCCATTTCCATTCTCTAATTGTATTTTTCTTTTTCTATCCCCATCAATACATGTTCCCACTTTCTCAACTTTTTGAATGTTATACCTTGAACTTTCCCAACATGGAGAATCCACAAGAAGACACATCACATTATCCAAAGATTGATTCTCTAAATGCTGGGTTAGCATCTTGGATATGTTAATGGTATTAAAAATTCTTTTCAAGCTAGGAATTAAGGGGAAGTACCAAAGAACTTTTGTTGGTACCCCAACTTTTGACTCATTTAGGTTTCCAGTCATCTTCAATCTTGATACGCCACATTCTGGACATGCATTGCAAAGCCTTCTCATATTGTTTTCTATACAAGATGAAGTCATTTGGACAAGCACAAATTTTGACACAATTCATTCCAAATAGGCCCAATGCCTTTTTCACTTCATAAGTAGAATTGGACAACTCATTCATAGGTGAAAGCATTTGACCAAATAAGTCAAGAAACTCATAGGTGAATCCTTTGTCTAAGACACCATATTTGACCTTAAGATTGTATAATTTGACAAATGCAGTGAACTTGGTAAAACTATTGCAACCTTTATAGACTCGCTTCTCTGCCTCTATATTGCAAAAAATTATTAGGGTAAATACTGAACTTAACTTTTATTGGACATAAAATAACATATGTCACATAATACAATATTATTGGTCCTACTTACTAGTATGATCCACGGCCTAGTCCAATGAGTGTTGAGTTAGCAAATAAGCCCAACTGCTAGATAAATGACCTATTAGATAATCAATAACTGAATATCCCCTTATTATCCAATAAGAGATAATTAGAGAGAGATAATCTTCAATGTTAGGAAAAGTTTGTCTCTACTTCTTCTCCCTCTTATCACAAAGTTGAGGATTAGGTCTCCTCCCAAATTGACTTAAGCATTAGAGGGCCAAAGACAACCACACCCCATGGTGGTCTAAGGTCCTAATGTGTTTTCTTTGTTTGCAAGTCCACAACAAGGAGAAGTGCACTCTCATTTTGATGTTGACAAAAAATGCCAAC
Source organism: Elaeagnus macrophylla (assembly GCA_029378325.1). Lineage (NCBI taxonomy): Eukaryota > Viridiplantae > Streptophyta > Magnoliopsida > Rosales > Elaeagnaceae > Elaeagnus > Elaeagnus macrophylla. Next base: position 48,867,941 of record CM055640.1, on the reverse strand, counting down.
AACATCTTGCACCGTTTGTGGGAAAGAAGGGTGTTCTACTAGCTAACAACTTAAAAAGAGAATCTTAGGAGCAATTATTGTGTTCTCCATCAGATCCGACAAAGAAATTTGAGAAAAACATCTTTTCTGACAGCCTTGACACTAGTTGAGTAAGTACCTAAAGGAAATCTTTCACGCAGACTTTTTTCATCTACTCTCCTGATAAAGACAAATCCTACCACAAGTTCTAGAACTCTAGTTTTGTAAGCCAACAAAGAAGCTCAACCACCTATGCTCCCATAGCTTGTCCACATAATAGGCCATGTACTTGCTGCGGTTTGCCCACATCATGGCCCAACTTGCTTGTTAGAGAAAAGCACAAACTGAAGTTTGTCTAGATGTGATGGAAAATACATTCTAAGCCCTCTTAGAATGCCTCCTAAAACCATGAGCTCATGAATCAAATCCATAATGTGAAAATAATAAAGGATATTAACGTGGAAAAATATTGCGTGCAAGACATATCACAAAAAGGATTGTGGCTCCCACAGCCACTGCAACAAAATGGTAACTAGGTTTTTGACACATTCGACAAGTGAAGCTTCCTTAGCCACCAAATAGAAAATCCCAGTTGCCCTTTAATGGTGATGTAACTCTTAAAGGGCTCCACCTACTTTTTTATCTGATCGAGTGCTCCCTATTCAGATCTCATAACTACCAATGTGAACAATTAAAGGATCACATTGCCCGATGGGCTTGCACCTGTCACTCAAGCTGGGACTACTCAACTAGAACTCCTCCTGCTAGAGGTGTGCCAAACAAACTACCCTCCAAGTCACAACCTGCTGAGCAGACTATCGCTGGACAACTGCCATCCAAATAAAGTACACCCGAATGGCCACCCACTGGATAGAGTGCACCTTAACTTCCACCCATCGTACATAGAATTTTTGGAAGACCACTAGCTGAATAGAGCATAGCCAAACGGCTACCTGTCGAACAAGACACCACATGACAACCACTTGTTGGACAAGACACCACCAAAAACCACCTATCGAATAGGACTCTGTCGAATAGCCACCTTCCAGACAGAACACCGCCAGACCGCCACTTACCAAATAGGGTGCTGCCAAATTGGACCTAACCATCATTGGCTTGCCACTCAGGCACCACTCTGTGCAGACCCCTTCTATCCACCTCTATCCCAGCGTGCACCCACTATTACATGATCCACACTTGCATATTCGTTCTTTCGTCCTCTGCAATGGAGTTCAATCCATACCTCCAATGCAAAATAGTGCGGGTATGAGTACAAAATGCTTACTAAAGACTTAGTGGTTGGAAAAGTATCTAAAGACAACCTCCCACTTCTTAAAAGTGAGGGGCAAAAGCTTAAAAGGGATCCTAATTCCCAAATATCTCCACACAAACTTAAGGAGTCTAGCAAGCACGCCTTTGCCATAAAGAAAGGTGAAAAATAACTTATAGCTCAAGAGTTCACTTTTTTAAAAGTAACTTTGACTTTGATGTATCTCCCCCACTAGAAGTCCAATTGGAAATTGGAAAGTATTGCTAGAAATGAAAAACTATGAGCATGCTTTCACAGCTAGATGGGGTTGGAGTTCACCAACCATGTCAACAGAATAGGAAACAAAATTGGGCCACGAGCCATCAGCATGATTGAAATGACCAAGTGTCTAAATATCTACGTAATGACAGTCAGACCTCCTATACCACGTAATCGGGCCTAGGAGGCCTGAAGGGCTGATGTTGGATATAAAATAACACATACTCTATGGCACAATATTATTAATCCTACTCAAAAGCTTGGCCTGCAGCACAGCCTAGTGGGCATTGAGTCAGCATATAAGCCCAATTGCTAGATAAGCGACACATTAAATAATCAAGCACTGAATATCTCCTAATTATCCAATAAGAGATAATTAGAGAGAGATAACCTCCGATGTCAGGATAAGTCTATCTCCTTGGATAAGTAACAGCCAACAGATATATCTTTATTCCCTTTATATATGTACCTTGTACATATTCGCACACAAGTGAAGTCATAAGTAACAATAAACATATCTCCTATATTCTCTCTGTCTCCACTTCTTCTCCCTATTATTAAAGAGTTGAGGCTTAGGTCTCCTCCTGAATTGACTTAAGCATCATCGAGCTAAAGACAACCACACACCTTGGTGGTTTAAGGTCCTAACATATTTTCTCTAATAATAGGCCCACAACAAGGAGAAGTTCACCCTTATTCTGATGTTGACAAAAAAATAGCACCAACAACTTCTGTGGTATGCACCATCTCAATAGGATCATTTTCTTCAAGGTTAAAGTTTTTAAGCCTATTGGTTAATGGTGGGTTCGACTCACCATCTTTCTTCTTTTGCTCTCCGTGTCGAGACCAAATTTTATAAGTGACATCAAACACAAGTTCATCTCGTATGTCATTGATACTTTGAAATTTCACATTGTGACAATTTATACAAGGACCACAAATAAAATTTGGATCATTTGCATTAAGCCAATCAAAAATTAAGAATGTTTCCAGTGCACTCAAATGCACCTCAAAATACCTTAGCTTGCATAACCACAATTTATTCATTCTAATAATACAAAACAAATTAAAATCAAATAAAAAATCACAAGCATAAATGATCAAATTTCAATATTAATGTACTCTAATACTTAAATGGGCATGCCTATTTGGCTATTTCAATTTCGTGAAAGCAAAAATAGGCCAATTTTTTATAAAACATACATGTGATTTCAAATTGTTATATATACATAAAAAATATCCTAGCAACTTGCTATGAAACAATTATGAACTTACTGTGAAGGAAAATACCCCAATAAGTGTCTTACTTCCAAATCAAAGTCGTTATATACCTTTAACATAATAGTTAACAAGCTATAGTCCATCTAGATTAGCTTCTAAAAGAAAATATGCATAATTTTTATGATGTATTTTGGAAAATTTGTTTAATGTTCATTCAATACAAGATTTTCCCCCCTTAAAGTTGTGAGCAAAACTGAAATGAAGTGATCGTACTATTATATCCAGAGTTTGTATGCGTACATGGCAACATAAAAAAATCCTAAATATGATACTGTGAGATGGGGCTAGGAGTAAGAAACAACTTAACCAACACAATATTAAGATTCATCTTTAACAAATTTTTTAATGAACCAATTTGTTTCTACTATACTGGAAAAATTAGTGTCTCACATTTCTCTTTTAGGATTTTTCATATTAATAATTTTTTTTTTATTCTAAGGCCTCTTTAGGTATCAACATTACTATTTTTCTTGTTTTATTTTTATCATTATGTCAAATTTGAATGGACAAGTGGTTAACGTAGTTGTTGACACTCCTATTCTATGTTTGTTACATGTTAACACTTTTAGAGGTCACACAAACAACCAAATACAAAGGGAGATTACGGGGGTCAGAAAAAATTAGGTGGTTGAAACCCTTCATAAACTTGGATGGTTAAGAGAGTGTGGAAAGAAAAATAACAACAAAGAGAGGGGGTGGTGCTGATGTGGCCAGTGGTATTTGGAGTGGCTACCATGGTCGGAGGGAGGTGAAGCAATCAAATTAGTGGTTGTGGTTGGGTTTTTCCAAAGTAGGGTAAGGGCTCGGGACGACTTTGTGGGGAGAGACTATTTTTTTTTTTTTTAATGGCTTCTTTTGTTCTTTTTTTTTTTAGTTACCTCCTCTCATTGTTTTTTTTTTTTACCCATACATATAGCCACGATTTCTTTAAAAAAAAAGTGACCATATATGACACCTACGGCCATTTTTTTTTAAAGAAACTGATGCTAAAAGTTATGACAACGATTCTATAAAAAATAAAAATAAAAGTCATGACATCGATTTTTTTTTAGCCATGGCTAAAAAACTGTGAATTTAGCCCTTCTTGTTGTAGTGCACCTTTACTACTAGACTAATATGTAAAGGACAAGAAATGTATTCTTTTATTTGACAACTGTAAGAAAATATTATTATGATGATATATAATCCATGAAAATACACTAATTCTTTTATTACAAGAATGCAATGCTTTAAATCTTTTGCTTTCTCTAAATGGTTGTACCTCAATAGCATTAAAGCAAACATGTGAAAGTAATATCAGAGGTTTGATCTTCAAAATGTGTGAGTTACATAATGTTATTTTGAAAAAAGATCTTTTAGTTTTGCAAAGCTACAAGGGGTTCAGTGCTGTTTTGGTGCACTGTTCATAGGATTGGTGAACTATAATCTCTTTATTTAAAACAAAATGCATTAATGAAATCTTCTCATATTTGGTGACATTGGGTTATTTTGAATAATTAAATAATAAAAATTAGAGTTATGTTAAAAACTAAACAATTAAAGTAGAGAAGTAAATAAAGCACATAGAAGAAATGATTAAGATTATTGTTATGTTTTCAATACACTATTGAGGATCCAATTTATAGGGTTATTAAGATATAATATGAATTTTGAATCTAAGATATAATTGATATTAAATCTTCATTTATGATATAAAATAAAATAAATCTTTATTTCAAACTTCAAATAAGAGATAAATCTAACTATCAAATAGATATCATCATATTAAAAATTTGACATCAAAATTAAAATACTCTCCCTTGAATTTAAACCACATGAAGTAATATACATTATTAAAAGTGTTGCTAGGAAAAACACAGTGGTACAAAACATAGTGAAGGGAAAACAAAATACATAGTTCCCAAGAGCAAGCAAGATCTGCCTCATTAAAACCTTGCCCAAAAAACTAGAGTAAAGGAAAAAGAGTACAGTGCATGTGTGAGTTACTCCCTTAATGATGATAGTTTGTGATTATGAAATGTCTTTGAGTCTACGCTTTCTAATATTCTAGCTCTACAAAAGTTGTTGTTATAAGGGATTTGGTGAATAATTCGACTATATTATCAATTAATTGAATGTATTGGACATCTATGTCACCATTATTCTAAAGCTCATGAGTATAGAAAAACTTTAGTGTGATGTATTTGGTCTCATCGCCTTTAATATAACTTTATTTAACATGTGCAATACAAACTGGATATACTGGATCATAGATCTCAACCATATGCATTCACGACTTACTTCATCTAATGCAGGTGTTTCAGAGTAATTTGATGATGTGGCTACCATAATTTGCTTCATAGATTGCCATGATATATTTGAATTTTCAAATGTGAAAAAATATATGGTTTGTGATCTTTCATTATGTGGATCAAATAGCTAGCATATCTAGTCCATTGGATTTTTTATCCTTTTGAATAAAACAAGCCAATATTAATTGTTCCGCGAAGATAACGTAGTACATGCTTTTTTGTTGGTGCTAAACTATATCTTGCAAGTAAATTCACTAAAAAGGCAATATCCACAACGTATATAGTTTGCAAGATACATAAGGGCACAATAGCACTTAAATATGGTATTTTAGGGTTGAGAACTTCCTCGTCATCTTCTAGAGGGAAAAGGGATCCTTTTTTACATCAGGTGATCTACTAGCATAGGAGAGCTTAATGGAAGCAATCTATCCGTAGAGAATCATTTTAAAACTTTTTCAGTGTACTGGTGGACAAATGTTCCATTTGATAGATTTCAATTTGTAATCCCAAGCAAAATTTTGTCTCTCCAAGTTCTTGCTTGTATTTCAAACTCCAATTTCAAATAATTGCACATTTTATTTATCTCTTGAAAGGTCCCAATAATGTTCAAGTCATCCATATATACTGTAATAATGGCAAAACTAATGTTGGAGACTTTGATGAAAATACAAGAACATATTGCATTATTCACAAATCTTTCCTTTAAAAAATATTCATTGAGGCTATTGTACCACATATAATCGAATAATTTAAACCCATATAAAGATCTTTGTAATTTAATTGAATACATGCTGCTGGGTTTTAAGAAGCATTCATTAGGAAATTTATAGCCTTTGAAAACTTTCATGTATATGTCACTATCAAGTAATCCATAGAGATAAGCAATCACAACATCCATGAGACGTATATCAAGATTTTTCATAATTATAATATTGACTGAGAATCAAAATGTGATCATGTCCATTAAAGGAGAATACGTTTCTTCATAATCAATTCCCTGTCACTTAGAGAAATCTTGTGCTACAAGTCTTACTTTGTCGCATAATTTCATTTTTATCAGTTTTTTTTCCCGTAAAAACCCATTTGTATCCTACAGGTTTGATTTTTTCTAGATTTTGGATTATAGGCACAAATACTTTGCGCTTTGCAAGTGATTCTAATTCAGCTTGAATTACTTCTTTCCATCTTGGCTAATCTTTCCTTTATCGAATTTATAGATGAATTTTGGTTTAGGATCCTCATTTTCTCTTGAAACTTAAAGAGTCATATTAAAAGCAAAAGTGTTGTTAACAATAATTTTATTTTTATCATATTTTTCTCCCGTATCAACATAATTTATAGAGATCTCATTATTTTAAAGTACCTAAGACTCTTCATGAGTCTTATGTTCTATAATTTTGGACTGATCATTAGTGTATGTTTTATCTTTTACATACTCTTTTGTGTCAATTAATTGCATCTATTTTTTCAAGGGTTTTTATCTTTTGCACCAATGGGTCGACCACGTTTTAATTGAACTTAAGATTCATTTGAAGTAGGGTTCATAAGTTGTCCTCCCATGACATATTTTTTTTCATAGGTATTTACTTCAGGTATATGTTATTTTAATACTCTTTGAATGAGTGAAAGCATCAGATAATTTATTTTCTAGACTTTGTAAATGAACAATTTTTTGAATTTTAAGTTCACATTGGTTTATTCACTCATCAAAGTGAGATAGTGAAGATGCATCCCAAAAAATTTGATGACATTTGTTAAGTTTTGATTTCTGTCCCCCTAATGTAGAGAAATTTGTTTAATCAAATTGGCATTCGAAAAATTTTTCATGAAAATATCACTCGTTAAGGATTCTAGATGCCTGATAATAGATGAGGAATTAAAACTAACATAAATTTCTAGCTTTATTTGAGGGGCCATCTTAGTTTGATGTGGCAGTACAATTGGAACATATATAATGCAAACAAAAATTCGTAAATAAGATATGTTTGATTGGTGATGAAACACTAATTACAATGGAGAATATGTGTGAAAAGATTTAGGTCTGACACGGACCAAGGCTCTAGCATGTAATGACAAGTACCCAAATAGAAACATGAAATTTTATTCTCATGATCCATGGTCTACAATTAACTTAATAAACTACTCAGCTAGACAATTTTTGGTGTGTACCTGGGGTGACAGAATGCTCAACATCAATTCCAATCGATATACATTAATCATTACCTAGCATTATGAAGATGAACTATCCTAATAGGAAAGTCTACAACTTGTGCTCTTAGTTCAATAATTTGAGTAATGAACTTAATGAATGCATGATTACGAGTAGATAAAAGGCAAACATATGACTATTGTGTTGATGCATCTATCAATTCCATAAAGTATCTAAATGGGCCACACGGTGTATCAATAGGTCCACAAATATCTCATTGAATTATCTCTTAAAATAAAGGATATATAACAAAGATAACCATTTTACAATTGATTCTTTTCATCTCTCAGTCCCTTGAATTTCATATTATTCTTTTCATCATTGTGGAACCTAAAATGACCCAATCAATCATGCCACAATGTGAAAACTTTGGACTCTAAGTTGTTTTAACACAATACTGCATATGATTCAATTGTGCTTATAAATGTATAATATAAACCACAAGAGAATGCATTGAGTTTTTTTAAAATAAGCTTGTGATTAGAGACAATAGATGTAATAACGAGTTTTAGGGAGTATGATTGTCTTTTGATGGTCATATCGCTATTTTAAAGGCTAACAAATCTTTCAACATTAAATAATGGACTTTCAGTCCTTCATTGAGGTGATGTCTCAAAAAAATTAGTACTTTTGCACGATTTTCTAAGGAGGCTTGATTTCCATCTTTAATTGTTTCTCTCATTTTTTTTGCTACAAGATGAACCTCAGCATCTAAAATCCATGACGAATAATTCTTTTTAGTAATATATAGAGTAAAAAATTCCAATTTTATAAGACTTAATTGTCATGATAGTTATTAAACAAATTATATAATTACTTCATGTTTATTGGTTAGCTGACCCTAACCAAAGCTTTTGTCACCCAAAGGTGGAAACATACATGATTACATGAATAGCCATTGCAAGCTCTGCCTCAAAAGTATATGCAACCCAAGTAAAATATAGAAACAACCTTTAACAAAAGACCTTGATGTCCAAAAAAAATACTTGCGCAACCTTCTAGATCTGGTGAATCAAACGCTTGAAAATAAATTATTTTAGAACTCTTACACTACTAAAATAAATAAAAAACTATTTTTATATTAAACTAGACTTATTGACAAGTTCAACGAATATTTATTTCTTAAAAACTCAGTTATATTGAATATGTTATTAATTTTTGAAGTTTATGTTTTGAATTTATCGGTTTGTGAACAACTCGAATTTTATGGTTGTTTTATATTATTTTAGATTGAAATTTGAAGTTAAAATTTTTATATTTGTAACTAGACACAATAAGAAATTTTTGGCTTTAAAATAATTTTGAAACTATCTACATTTAATTTTCTATGGTTTTACGAATTCTGAACTTTTCTTCTAAAAATATGAAACTTGACAAATTATAATAAAATTATGGAATTAATTAGTGGTGTTATATATGGTCAAAATATGCACACAAAAAATATTATGTATTATCTGTCTCTTATTCATGACATGTTAAAATTTAATAATTTTTAGGGTAGATACAAATATGTTACGAATTTGTTTTTCAAGTGTTCATTGCTAAAATGTTTTTCCAGCAGATTTATATAACTAGTTTTAAAACCTGTTTTACCTATGAAAATAGATTCTAAAGTATTTGAAAATTTATTTACGTAATTATATATAAGTTATAAAGCTACAGTAAAAGTTTCAACTTAAGATGATTTACTAATATTTTTTTAAAAATGTTTAAGTCCAATAATATTGTTGATTTTTTTATACTGACAATTTTAAAATTAGTGAATAAAAACTATTCTTGTAATTAATATGAATTTGGTTTTATTTGAAAATTTTTACCTGACATTTTACTATATCTTTATGGAAATTTTATAAAGTTTTGCAATCTTACATCACCATTTAAGTTGAGAATAAATTATTTAGTTTTATGCTTACCGTGAAAACAATAAATAAGTTTGTGATGAAAATTATGAATTTTTGGAAAAATACTAACTCTAAAATAAGGGTTAGACCTAAGTATTAAAATAATATTTTATGATCATTTTGATTAAGTTATACATAAAAAAGGGAAAATTTAAAATGTTGTGAGAGTTTAATAATTATACTATTATAATTTATTTAGACTAAACCCATGTGAACTAATTGGTAATTAATTTTAGTTGTGTTGGTTATTTATATCAGGTAAGTAGACTAACCCAAATTTGATATATTAAGTATTGCTTATTTTATATATGAATGTTTTCATGGTTATTCTCATATATATGTTTTGTTTTGTGATCATTATAGCTAAATAGATAACATGACCTCATATTTGTATGTATATGTACTTTTTCTTTACATAATTGATTATTGGTTATTTAGCCTAAGCTTGTTCATATGCATGACATTCATAATTTTTTATGTTGAAACCTCATATTTTGAATTATTTTTTCAATATTAAAATGGAACAAATTTTTGAAAATTGTTTTGATAGAATGTTTTTTATCGTCACTATTGATTGGCCTCTAATTGAGAGCACAATGTATTGTTTTGGGTTATGTGGTGGAGGTGTCCTTGGATACACGGGTGTATTTGGTTCCTTACCATATGATTTGGATGTATTTTCTCATGTGAGAATTTGTTATGGAATTCCAGTTTCAACCTTGTGATTTTTATGACTTACTTGCACTTACCTTTCATCCGTGCTAATCACCGATGCGTGATTTATTATTTTAGATATCAATAGGTGCTTTATTATTTTGGTCATCAACAAGTGATGTTTTGTATTAGTCACCGACGGGTAGCATTCTGTATTGGCCCCACTATTCATATGATAGAATTCATGACAATCTATAAACTATAGTTTTGAAAAGTTTTTTAATGAGTTGTGACATACTAAGAAATATCATTTTTGAACGTTTTGCTATGAGTAATGACCTATTAAGAAATATAAGTTTTGTATGTTTTGTTACAACAATAAATGCATTTTGGGACGGTTTTAAAGTGGTAAAAACTGGCAAACCATTCGAAAATGAGTGCTTTGGGGACAGTTTTGGAGGTGATTTAAGAAAAATGTAAATATGTTTCCTTTTGAACGGTTACTAACCGTCCCTAAAAAGATGGCTCATCGCGTGCTTCCTTTCTTTTCTTCCCTAAGCCTTAATGCCTCACTCTCTCCCCCAAAAACCAAGCCCCCAAACATCAACTTTTACAGCCACCCACAATGTTGTCTCATGGACCAAAAATACAGTTTCAAACTCCAGCATCGCCAACCATTCCAAATCAGGTGGGTTAGCCATCATCTCTATCTATTTCTTCTCTCAGTCATTTTTTCTAGTATTAAATTTTTCGCCGCCAGCGTCGTTTATCGGACATCCTGTTCACTGTCTCTTCCGTTGTCGGTCCAATAAGTGGCTTCACCTCCCTCTCTCCCTTTTCTCTATCTTGATTTATATCTCTATCTCTCTCTCTTTCTCGATCCAATAAATGCAATTTTTTCCTTCATAATTTCACTGTACCATAAATATTTGAATGAGAATAATTATTTTAAAGTTTTCACATTATCTTCTCTACACATTGTTGAATATTAAAGCAATTTCACGCATAAATTGTTCAATGTAATTTTATATGATCATCTCCCAATTTTTCTGTCATGCGATTAGGAGTTTTTTAATTGTCCCTTTTATATTGTATTTTTTCCCTCTAATATTGCATTTCGTTTTTGTTTTAAATACCTAATTGTAGTTTGTTACTATATAATTCAAATCCCTAAACTTTAATTTGGAATCTCATGTTATTAAACCTATCATATTTCTAATGGTTTTTTTTTTTGTTTATGTTGTGTTTCGATTTTTAATTTGTTGGTCATTATTAGTTTGAATATGTTTGTAGGAAACAAGTTAATGGACAAACAAGAAATAGTATCTTATAAATTGGTAAATTAAATAAAAAATTACAGAATAAATAAAAAATGTAAAATACAATAAAGTAAGTACAAAAGTAAATTAAAAGAAGATCGAGGCCCATAAACACCCATTTTTCCAACAATGTTTTCTTCTATTCCATACGTGGGCTACATGTTACGGGATGGTTCTTGTGTCTTGTGCTCTACTAGAAGCTATGATTTTCATACAACTTGTTAGCATGAGTCGTATAGTTAGTATATGATTTATTATAATTAATATTTATCTATCTGTAACAGAACTCTAGTTTATATATGACTCTTGTAATTTTCTATATATACCTCCACTATGAGGTATGTAAATATATTAGAAAATAATTCATTTTCTTTATATTTGACTTGGTATCAGAGCCAAAAAGGCATTGTCTTTTTTCTTGCCTCACTCCCGTCGTCTCTGTCGTCGCCGCTGTCTCCCTCATCGTCAAATCTGCTGCCACTCTCCACCAGATCCATCAATTTCGACCTCACGCAGATCTCCCTCAAATTCGTCAGATCCACCATAGCTGAAACCATAGGCTGTTTCTCAAACATCAACAAGGGAAGGTAATAGCTCTATTATTTATGTTGATGATATGGTAATTACTGAAAATGATACTGTTGAGATGGATAAATTACATAGACAACTAGCCTCTGAATTTGAGATGAAAGACTTGGGTGAACTAAAGTATTTCTTAGGGATTGGAGTTGTTAGGGGAAGAGAAGTGATTTATCTGTGTCAGAGAAAGTACATTCCTGACTTATTAATTGAGACAGGTGAGTTTTAATTTAATTTTTTAGAATCTCTTGTGATTCAGGTGGTAAGACTCCCAATTTTCCCACCAAGAACCCAAGTTCAAATCCCACCCATGTGTGTGAGTGTGTTTTCTCTTATTAATAAAAAAAAAGTGGACTATAGTGCCCTTTTTTATATAAAAAAAATTGAGACAGGTATGTTGGATTGCAAACCTATTGACACTCCTATTGAGCAAAACCATTGTTTAGCAGAGTATCCAGATCAAGTGCCAATTGATCGATCTCGCTATTAGAGATTGGTTGGGTGCTTAATTTATTTGGCACATATTAAACCAAATGTTGCATATGCATTAAGTGTGGTAAGTCAGTTCATGCATAACCCGAGAGAGACTCACATGGATGTTGTTGTGAGAATTTTAAGGTACTTGAAATTTGCTCCAGGGAGAGGAATACTATTTTCTAAACACAACAACACTCTTGAGGTTTATGGCTTCACAGATGCAGATTAGACTGGAAATATTACAAATAGAACATCGACATCAGGTTACTTCACCTTTATGGGAGGTAATTTGGTTACATGGAAAAGTAAGAAGCAGAAAGTTGTGGCGCGGTCTAGCACTGAGGCTGAATATAGAGGTATGGCTCATGGGATGTGTTAATTGCTATGGATAAAAATTTGCTATTTGATTTGGGTTTCGAACTCAAGAGTATTATGCAGTTCTATTGCGACAATCGGAAAGCCATTGGTATATCACAAAATCCAATACAACATGATCGCACTAAACATGTAGAGGTCGATCGTCACTTTATAAAAGAGAAGTTAGATGCCAAACTTATTAGCTTTCTTTTTGTTTCCAATGAAAAGCAACTTGCATATGTGCTCACAGAAGGAGTTTCCAAGAAGGTATTTTATGACTCGCTGAGCAAGTTGGGCATGGTCGATATGTTTGTGCCAACTTGAGGGGGGGTGTTTTCGTGAGTCGTGTAGTTAGTATATGATTTATTGTAATTAATACTTGTCTATCTATAATAAAACTCTAAGTTATGCAGGACTCTAGTTTATACAGGACTCTAATTTATAAATGACTCTTGTATTTTTTTTATATATATCTCTACTATGAGATGTATAAATATATCAAAAAATAATTCATTCTCGTTATATTTGACTCTTGTAACTGGTATGCATCCTCCTCTTGTTATGGAATTATTTGGGTTGCTCTATGTATGGGTTATGGTTTGCTGGTGGCTTGGGAGTTCAATTCATATGTGTTAGCGTGAGTCATGTAATTAGGGTATATGTGTCCATCTGTAATAGAGTTCTAGGTTGTACATAGTTCTATTTTATTTAGGACTTTTGTATTTTATCTTCTATATATACCTCTATTGTGAGGTTATAATACAACAAGAAATATATTTCATCCAGTATATTTAACTTGGTATCAGAGCAAATGTTCGAAAAAAGGTTTATGTCTTCTTTTTCTCGTCTTCTATCAGTTCAATCACCTGTCAGCGCTGCCGTCCGTGTCGTCTGTCTCTCCTGTGCACGGCACAGTCCCCATCTCACTCTGTCTCTCCTGCGCCGCCCTCCGCCTGTCTCCAGTGCCCTCCAGCGCCGCACTCCACCTGTCTCCAGCTCCTTCCCGCGCCGCGTCCCGCCTGTCTTCTCTATGCCAGTCTCCGCCATCGGCGCCAGTCTTCACCTGTCTCCTCTACGCCAATCTCTGCCAGTTTGCACCGCCTCAGTTGGTACCAGATCTTCCGCCTATCCTCACCTGCCACCATTCCTCATTTGCGGCTTCACCAAAATCAAACAATTCAGCCTAGCTCAACAAGGTAGCCCATCTCTTAACCAAACCCTAGCCCAACAGCAAGGTAACCCATCTCTTCCAAGCCCATTCAGTAACCCAAGCCCATTCAGCCAGCCCATCTCTTCCAAGCCCATTCAACCCATTCAGCAAACACACTAGCCCGGTCAACCCAAACGGCATCATCAGCCCAGTCAGCCCAAACACATCCTCAGCCCAGTCAGCAATCAGGTCAACGATCAACGGTCAATGGTCAACGGTCAACAGTAAAAAAAAAGTGATTTTTTATTCTGCTGCATCTTATTATTATCTATTTCAGTGGAAGATTCAAGAGAAAATCAGAGTTCTAAGACAACTAAAATTTTGAAATTTGAAGTCTCTGTCAAGAGTTTAGAAGGTGGCTCTTTCGATGGTACCAAACTCAATGGTACCAACTTTTGAACATGGAAAAGGGTTATGTTCGTTTATCTCCGTGGGATGCACAAGATGGGACATTTGACTAATACAATCAAGGCTCCTCGTGAAGATGATGTGGAGGCCTATACTAAGTGGGAAGATGATGATGGCCTCATAATGTCTATTCTATTTAGAGCCATCACCAATGATGTACTACAGATGGGGAAGAGTGTGACACAACTGAGGCCATATGGAAGACTTTGGGAGACCTCTACACTAATGAATATGACTTTATACAGGTCCATGAATTAATGTGCAAAGCTGCCGGCATGCAACAGAATGGGCAACCAGTGTCTATGTTTTTTACCAAGCTGAAGAATATATGGGCTAAAATTGATCAGAAACATCCGTGCAAAATTAAAAATCCAGAGGACCTTATATGGTACAAGAAAGAAAAAGAGCTTGAGCGAGTTCATGCGTTCTTAAGAGGACTTGATATGAAACATAATAGTGCCAAGGGAGAATTGCTAAGAATGCTAAACCCTTCGAGCTTGACCACAACTTTTACATACATCTGTAAGGACGAATCTCAACAGGAAAGTCTTAATCAGGCATATGTTGAATTATCTAGTCTAGCCATTTAAGCCAAATCAAAGGCACCTTTTCTCCATCAATAAAGTTCAGTTCCACTTCATCAGCAAGGACCTCCACCACCTTTTCTCCAGCAGCAGAGTTCAATTCCACTTCATCAGCAAGGACCTCCACTAGGCTCTGCCAATCGTCCTCGTCCTCATTGCTCTTATTACAATGCAACAGGGCATATCCGAGAGACTTACTAGAAACTGAACCCACACCTGAGACCTAGAAGGCCAAATTATCATCCTAGAGCAAAAGCAACTGTAGTACAAATAGTACAAGAACCAGATTTCTATGGAGTGACTGGACAAGATCATCATGTGACATGTGGAGGTACCCCTATAGCTTCAATAGCTGGTCGTGGTAAGATTGGTATGGCCTTAAATGTTTCTCACTTTGTTGGATCTAATACTTGGATTATTGATTCTGGTGCATCTAATCATATGACTTATGATAAATCTTATTTTACTAAGTTATCTTCCCCACCAGTGTTTTAATGTACGAATGCTAACGGTTTTTTCCTGTCTTAGGAAAGGGGTCAGTCCCTATCACTCCAACTTTACAACTCCATAATGTTTTATATGTGCCTGACTTATCTCATCACTTAATATCTGTCCCACAGTTGAATACTGAGTCTAAATGTTTTGTAACGTTTTATCCCATATATGTGATTTTTCAGGATCTTCTTACCAGGGAAATAATTAGTCGAGGGTATCTGAGGGGAAGATTGTTTCTTCTGGATTAGAACTACGCAGGGGAGAAACCAGGAGCATGGTCTCGCACCACGTTGACTTCGAGCTCTAACAATCTTAGTGAAATTTGGTTGTGGCATCGCCGCTTAGAGCATCCGTCTTTTAGTCTTATCTATGCGTACTTTGTTTATTGGTGTTAGTGAGTCTGTTTTACATTGTGAGACATGTGTTTTGGCTAAGAGCCATCGTATTACTTATTCCCCTAGTATTTCTAATAAAAGTGGTATTCCTTTTAAATTAATTCATTCTGATGTTTGGGGATCATGTAGAGAGCCCACTGTATCGGGTATGAGGTATTTTGTATCGTTTATTGATGATTGTACAAGATTGTCATGGGTTTCTCTTCTTAGGACCAAAGATGAAGTTTTTTCAGCCTTTCAAAATTTTCGTACTTATGTTCAAACACAATACAATAGCACCGTTAGAGTTCTACGTTCTGACAATGGAGGAGAATATGTTAATCGTATTTTTCAAGATTTTTTCAAAACACATGGGATTGTTCACCAAACTACTTGCCCACAAACACCATAACAAAATGGGGTGTCTGAAAGAAAAAACCGTCATTTACTTGATATGACTCGTGCACTCCTATTTAGTGCTCATATGCCAAAATATACCTTTGGGGCAATGCTGTACAAGCTTCCGCCCATCTCATCAATCATCTTCCATCTAGTGTCCTTCACGGCAAAATCCCATTCGAGGTTCTCGTATCTCATGTATCCTTGTCATCATTTCATAATCTTCCTACCCATGTATTTGTTGTCTTATTTTTGTACATGTTCCTAAAAATCAAAGGTCTAAGTTAGATGCTCGAGCAATTACATTTGTGTTTGTTGGTTATGGAGGTTATCAGAAAGGGTACAAGTGCTTCCATCCATCGACCAGGAAGTATTATGTCACTATGGATGTTACCTTCTTTGAGGACATGAGTTATTTTTCCTCACCTGATACTGCTTGTCAGGGGGAGAATTCATATTTCAAAGATCTATATCATAGTAAGGGGGAGGAATCAGAAGAATCACCTACTGATACTTCGATAGGTCTAGTTGAGATTCTTAATCCATTGAATCCAGTAGTGGAAGAAGCAGATGCTCCAAGTATCCAAGTAGATGCTCCAAGTGTCCAAACACCAGTTTCGACCACTGAAAATGAAAATGAAGATACTGCTGTTCCCTTAGGCATCACTCATACCCTTGATCAACAGCTCCCTGGTACTGAAGGTCACTCATCTAAGGTATGTATACCTACTGATACTAATAGTGTTGAGTCCAGTGTTGGACAGTATGTGTTACCAAATAGGTCAACTCGAGGTCAACCACCCAAAAGATATGAACCAAATATCCATGCAAAATCAAAATATCCAGTAGCCAACTACATGTCTACTAAAAGATTGTCTAAGCCATATGAATCATTTGTAAATCAAATATCTACTGTATCAGTACCTAACAAAGTGCAGGATGCGTTGGGAGACCCAAAATGGAATAAGGCAATGGAGGAAAAGATGGAGGCATTACAGAAGAACAATACTTGGCAACTTGTGCCTCCACCACAAGGTAAGAAGGCAATTGGTTGTCGATGGGTGTTTATTGTGAAACATAATGCTGATGGATCTGTGAATTATTATCTTGTAGCAAAAGGGTTCACTCAGACGTATAGTGTACACTACGATAAGACTTTTGCTCCGGTTGCCAAAATAAATACTATTCGAGTTATGCTTTCGCTTTCTACAAGCTTAAACTGGCCACTTCAATAGTTTGATATTAAGAATGCGTTCCTTCATGGAGAGTTAGTTGAGGAGGTATACATGAGTCTTCCACCTGGATATGTAGCTGCTTCTCCTGGTAATTTTGTATGCAAATTGAGCAAATCTTTGTATGGTCTCAAGCAATCCCCTCGAGCCTAGTTTGGAAGGTTTTTACAGTTCATGCAGAAAGTTGTTTATAGACAGAGTAATTCAGACCATACGCTATTTCTCAAACATCAACAAGGGAAGGTAACAACTCTAATTATTTATGTTGATGATATGCTAATTATTGGAGATGATGCTGTTGAGATGGACAAATTACAGAGACAGCTAGTCTCTGAGTTTAAGATGAAGGATTTGGGTGAACTAAAGTACTTCTTAGGAATTGAGGTAGCTAAGGGGAGCGAAGAAATTTTTCTATGTTAGAGAAAGTACATCCTTGACCTACTAACTGAAACAGGTATGTTGGATTGTAAACCTATTAACACTCCTATTGAGCAAAATCATTGTCCAGTAGAGTATCCAGATCAAGTACCAACTGATCGAGCTCGCTATTAGAGGTTGGTTGGGCGCCTAATTTATTGGCACATACTAGACCAGATGTCGCATATGCAGTAAGTGTGGTAAGTCAGTTCATGCATAACCCGAGTGAGAGTCACATGGATGCAGTTGTGAGAATTTTAAGGTACTTGAAGTCAGCTCCAGGGAGAGGAGTAATGTTCACTAAACACAACAATCCTCTTGAAGTTTGTGGTTTCACAGATGCAGATTGGGCAGGAAGTATTACAGACAGAAGGTCGACATCGGGTTACTTTACCTTTGTGGGAGGTAATTTGGTTACATGGAAAAGTAAGAAGTAGAAAGTTGTGGCGCGGTCTAGTGCTGAGGCTGAGTATAGAGGTATGGCTCATGGTGTTTGTGAATTGTTGTGGATAAAAAGTTTATTGTTTGATTTGGGTTTCGAACTCAAAAATACTATAGAGTTGTATTACGACAGTCGTGCAGCCATTGACATATCACAAAATCCAGTACAGCATGATCGCACCAAGCATATGGAGGTTAATCGTCATTTTATAAAAAAGAAGCTAGATGTTAAACTCATTAGCTTTCCTTTTATTTCCACTGAGAAGCAACTTGCAGATGTACTCACCAAATGAGTTTTCAAGAAGGCGTTTTATGACTCACTAAACAAGTTGGGCATGGTCGATATGTATGCGCCAACTTGAGGGAGAGTGTTAGCGTAAGTCATGTAATTGGTCTATATGCGTCTATCTGTAATAGAGTTCTAGGTTGTACATAGTTCTATTTTATTTAGGATTTTTGTATTTTATCTTCTATATATACCTCTCTTGTGAGATAATAATACAATAAGAAATATATTTCATTCAGTATATTTAACTATATGGTAGGATTCAAATTGTTTGTAATTATGGAGGGACATCAATGCAAAGTGAAGGGTTGTTCCCTATGGAGGTTAGTGTTGATGAAATTCAGATGTTATATGTAAATTGATTCCTTGATATATGTTACTTTTGAGTATGTACGTAGAGAAGCTAATGGTATTGTTCATCACTTAGCTGAATTAGGGGCTGCTTAGTTATAAGGTAATTTCGTACATTCAATGACATGGCTTTTTTACTTTTAGATTAGTTTTGGTTTGCTAAATGTAAAAGCAATAAGAATGGTAATTATCATAGAATTAAATGTAAAAGATATAGTATTATTATTACAATATTTATTTAAGTAGTGTAATCAAAATAAATAATAATATTAAAATAAAGATTATAAAATTATAAATGAAGTAAAATTAAAAAATAATTTTTTTTATTACTAAAAAAGATAAAATGAGCAAAAAAATCATAAATGATTATACAAATTGTGAGAAAAATAGTGAGGGCTGAAGCCATAATGAGGATTACAGAGTTACTGTTACTGCTGTAATTTCTTTATATTCCATTGTAGAGTACAGTCAAACCAAACACAGTAATACCTTAAATAATTTTCATTATGATTATAATTACTTTCAACCAAATATACCATTAAGTTTTAATGGGTTGTCCAAGCAAACTACTAAGCAACATATCTAGCTACTTGAATGAAGCAAGAAGAAAAAAAAAAAATTTAGTCTTCATTTCACTTTCTGCGACACTCCTTATTTTTAAAAGTCACTTATTGTGAATTTTTAAAAGTCACTTACTTAATGTTAAAGTCACTTACTGTTACACAGCTGATGCATGCGGGTTTGAGAATATATAGTTGACCATGTTCTTCATAATAACACTAACTTAGATAATGAAGGTGTAATATGACCAACTGTAGATAATGTGGGCTCTTGTACATATGTGCACAGTAGCTATTAGCTTTCTTGCAAAAAAGAACAGGAAAAAGGCTATTAGTAGCTATGAGCTCTACTGGTTTGATTTTGTTCCCCTAGTTCACCTCTGTATGCAGGTTCAATTAGCCATTTGTTCAACTGCGTTAAAGGAAAAATTGAGAGAAGTGGTCTCCTTGGTATCACAAGATTGCCTACATCTCTTTTCGTTAAATTATTCACACTTTTTCACTTTCTACGGTTTGAATTTTGGAGAAGGCAGAGTATGTTAATCCATCTCCTGTGGCTAGCCACAATGTGAGCAGCTGTCTTCTACCAGTTGAAGATGCAAAAGATGATGACCGTGTTCTCCATATAAAGATCATCTTCAGAGATTAGAGCAAGTTTTTGAGGAACTAAGTAATAAACCAGCTTGAATTCCATTGGAAAAAGAGAATTCTTTTGGAATCTTTGGACAGGATCAAGTCTGTTGAGTCTAACCTCGAGAAGAGAAAGAGAGTATGCTCTGTTTTATGATAATCAAACTGTTACTTTTTGTAATACTCGTTTACTTTACATGTACTGCATGCAAAAGTGATAAAATAGCTTGAGATTGCTTAGTTGTGGAGAATCTATAGGAGTCCAAACACCAAGTAAATTTGTAAAGGTCATATGTATTAGGAATATTCTAAGTTTGTAACTAATTATTAATTATTAGTCATTAGGTACAACTTTATTCAAATACGAAGTGTTTACTTTTTTTTTATAAGAAAGTATTCAGCTTTACTTTTTTTTATATAAAAAAGTATTAAGTATTAATTAATTGATGTTATTTATCATTGATCTTGAATATATTTTGATAGCTTTGAGAATGCAAAATACTTTCTTATGATATTTTTGTTGAAAATTTTGATTTTGCTTAAATATATACTCATTATTTGAAAGTTTTAAATTAATTAAAATAATTCTATTAATTTAAAAAAAAAAAAAAAAAAAGATAACCGTCTCAAAAAATAAGTCTATAACCTTCCCAAAAGAAGATTGTAATTTGTTTTTAAGGATGGTTAATGACTGTTCTAAAATATCATATCTTTTGGAATGCTAACATACGGGACGATTGCGATTGAAAAAACAATCGTCCTAGAATACTTTTGAGGACGGCTAATAAACGTTATTAATTGTCCCGTATGATAATTTTTGTAATAGTGTACGAGTCACGACATTATGTAAAATATGGTCTTTAAAGTTTATGGTTTGACTATTGACCATGTAATACATCGACATTCATATTAGAAACATAAGGATGGCCATGTTGTTTGTATTGAGCAAATTGTATATTATATGTGATTGTTTAATTTTTTTTTATGGTAAGTTTACTTACTGAGTGTTGTTATTCATTTAAAAAAAATTTACTATTTTTTAGGAACCCCATGAGAAAAATTTGACAACATTAAAAATTTGTTTGTCCCTTTAGGCAACACTTTGGGTTAAAAAAAAAAATTTATATTAGGCTTCAAATAATTTTGCAACTTACTTTGATGTTGGGTTATGGGTTTGGGATTCTAATTGATAAATTAGGCAGATTTCGAACATTTCTTTATAAATGTTTACTTTTATGGTTTATTTAAGTTTAAAAATATTGGATTATTAAGAGTGTCATTTTCAAAACATATTGTTAAAGTGCACCAATCTTCTAAGGAGACAAATTGTACCTATTTTTGGAGAAATTATCTAATGTTTTTAAAATAAGTGATGATATGGTACTATATGTTAATAAAATAAAAGATTAGTGCAGCTATATTTTTCAAAACAAGAAGACCTAAAGTTTGTTAAAGAGATAAAATAATGTAATTGATAGAAAATATACTCCAAAATGAGGAATGATGTTTCTCTATCCTTGTTCGGCAAGTAGAGCAAATTAAAAGAATCTCTGAATCTCAATTTGGAAAATTTTTAGCAACCACATTTTATCCAAGAAAGTGAATGTATATTTTGTCCACGAAAAGTTTCTAATCAACATGTTAATCATGTCTTCATTGCAAACTTTGAGAGCACTCATACATTACTTGTATGATAAGATAAGTAAGTTTAAGATATGACATTAACAAATAATCATAACATAATTCAAATCAAGAGAAGTAGATCCTATCATATTTTTAAATTTCAATTTAATGAATCTCTTACAATCAAAAATAAAATCAAGTCAATTCAAAACATATAATTACCGTTAGATTCACCTAATATTCAACGGTTGGAGATTATTTGTTAAATAGATCTGTCCAAAAAATTTGTATGTGAACAAACAACTTGGCCTTTGCCCGCGGGTGTTTAAAGTTTATGGATTAGTTCAGTAACAAACAACTTGTACGTAGATTTAATGCCGACATTAAAATCACAATCTTTACTAGAAAGTAGAAACCCACTATAAATGGAAAATAAGTTGCCAGAATTCTCAATAGATTAAATCACTCTTTGTTGTTTTCCAAAGCGTCTTTGTTTTGGCTTTTGAACTGTTCCATCATCATTTATATGAAAATGGGAAAAACACCATCACTTTGGTAGTTCGTTTCATTCATGCTATTCAAAGCTTGCATGACAAACTCTCTCAAACCCCAAAATGTTTAAAAAATGGCTTCATGTATTGTAATGACAGCATATTTGTTAAGTCGTAAAAAATAAAAATAAAAATTTCGTATTTAAAATCAAACCATCAGAGCTAGAATTTATTTGATAGGGACAGAGACTTAAGTTAAAAAGTTAAAATCTTAAAACAAATAAAATAAACTATTAATAATTTACTTTTTTTGAATTCTTATATAACGTGAATTTGAGTTCATTAAAGAAAAATAAGCGCGTGAACGTGTGAGTATGCAAATAATTATTTAAAAAATGAAACAAACATAAATTCTTTTAAAGGGCCCAAGTTTTATGAATATATAATACTTGGAGTATATTCGGCTCATGGAATTAAAATTACAAATTGGTTAAGAGTAATATTTATTGAGAGCATAAATTTTCTTAAATTTAGAGTAAAATAATATTTAGAGTCCTTACTAAATGTGGTAGTCATTCATTTTAAATTTTCTTATGCTTTTAAATTAATTATGAGAGTAAAATAATATTTAGAGTCATTATTCGATGTGGTAATCATTATATTAGTAGAGTCCTTATAGGATATAATTCTTATTCTATTATCATGTTTAGAATATTTATTTAATGTAATAATATATTCTTAAAAGACAACTAATGTAAATAACCTAGAATATAGGGATAATAACCAATATTAATAGCTTAAAATATAGGAATATTTTGTTCAAAAAATATTATATGTTATTTAAACTTTTATATATAGTATAAATAATAATTTTATTGCAATAGGAGGTGCAAAATGTCTTATTTTATATCCAAAAATGTCAACAATTATATACTAGTAGGAAAATTTATTGTGCTAAAGCCCCTTAACTTCGTCCCTGCACGCTTACTATTTAAAATAAAAATTGTACTATTGTGTATAAATTTTGGTACACCAAAAATGTGAACATAAACGGTAATAGATACAAAACTCATTATATCTAAAATTTTCAATTTAACATTATATGTCTTCATTTTTTATTTCATTTAAATTAAAAATATTTTTTTTATTTTAAAATGTAAGAAAAATAAAAAATATAAATATTTTTTTTAATATATTTTTCTTAAAGAAAATATTTTTATAAGTAAGAAATTCATTATACGATAAATTTGTGTATTATTGTAAATATAAAACATGTTATCTACTAAAAATATAATATCACCATACATTGCGTATCTAATCCGACGATTTATACAACTTTCTGCCGAACATTTTTTTTTTATTTAAAAAAGGGCTCTAAAGGCCCTTTTTTTTTTATTAATAAAGAGAAAACAACTCACACACCCGTGGTGGGATAAAAATAATTGACATCCAGATACAATATAGAGTATATAAAGCGCATCAAACATGCAGTAAGAAAACGACTTATACAATCATTCAATCACAACAAGTGAATGTGAAAACACGACTAATAAATTAATTAATTAAGGGAGAGGGGCAGTAATAGTCATTGACATTTCAAATTTTATTTCGTTTAGTCTTCTATTATAGAAGACATTTCTTAACTCCTTGTATATATTAAAAGATGCCAATTAAAAACATAATATATATTTTAATAAATTTTTAATATTTTTTTATTAATTTAGTGACAATGGTGGTTATTTTATGATTCTCTTACAAGAAAAAATAGGTTTATGAAAGGTTTTTGATTATACTTGAAACATTTTAAGAACAGTTATTTTTGGACTTATAACCGTATAAGTAGCTACTGTTACCATAAGTTGCACTTTTGTAAACTGTACCTAAAATATTTAAGGCACGGTCAAGAACTGTACTTAAAATTTTTTGGAACTATATCTAAATAGTTTAAACTACGGTTAATAAATGTATAGTAAATATTTGAGATACAATTAACAACCGTAT
The DNA here is from genome assembly GCA_029378325.1 of Elaeagnus macrophylla. Lineage (NCBI taxonomy): Eukaryota > Viridiplantae > Streptophyta > Magnoliopsida > Rosales > Elaeagnaceae > Elaeagnus > Elaeagnus macrophylla. The sequence continues at coordinate 48,843,825 of CM055640.1, read as the reverse complement.
TGAAAATAAAGACAACTTTACCTAAAATGTTTTAGGTATGGTTTCCTAACTGTAATTAAATTTTTTTTGATACAAATATTGACTATAACCAAAATATTTTTGGTACAGTTGAAATATTTTAATTATTATTTTAAATTATTTTAGATACGGTTAACGACAGTACCTAATAGTTAATTTTTAATATTATTTTTCTGTAAATGGTTTTATCTATTTATATATGAAATACTATATCCGATATTTTTATTTTATCCTTGCTTATATCGCATATCATATATATATATAAAATCACCTCAAGTACAAGAATGAATATGTGATCAGAAATAAATATATTTCATTAATCTAAAATAGAAACAAATATATGGCTATTAAGGCATATCGCTCATTACATTAGTAAAACTACAGGAGCCTATTTCTCTAACCAAATCAACTATTACATAAGAGTTAAATATAATTAATATTAAAATATTAAATATATAATTATCTAGCATGTCTAATACTATCAAGAAAAATTCACATACTTATATTTGAGAAACATCAAGTTCTTCTCATTTGTAGTTTTATTTTCTACAAACTATAAGAAAATGTAATTAGATATATAGGTGTAAAAAACTACACGATAATTAAATAAATAAGAATATGATAATTCAAATAATTTACATTAAATTCTTAATATATACTGTATTTATATGCACGAAAAGATTTTTCAACTTAATAGTATTGAGCGAGATTTTCTTGACTGAGATATAATATCTCTCATATATCTTATAACAAAAAATCCTTTGTTTCGAATAGGTATTACACATATATTTAAGACAATATAAATGTATAATTAATTAATAGTCAATAGCCTAGATATTTACTTATAATTAAAAATATATATACATATAATAAAAGATACATTAATATTAGTTTTAATAGACCGAAAATTAGGTGATAGCTTAAATGAACGTGTAATAGTTCAGTACTATAATATCAATATAAAATAAATATATGTCATAATTAATCATGCATGATTAGAAATAATTTAAAATTAATTTAATAAAATATATGAGTTTTTCCTACGCAATGATCATATCTTGAAATCTTTGTACTAAACTGTTTTCAAGTGAGTCAAATCAAACCACTCCACAACACAATTATATAGGTGGATCACCCCAAACATCCAATGATTTCTACAATTAATTGTAATATCATTTAGTTAAAAATGAAGAACCAAAAAACTTGAACATAAGAAGATTATAATTTAATAAAATATCAACACTAGCCAATAAGGGACAAGAAGTCTTTCATTTTCTTCTACTCTAAGCATTCGTTGAATGAGAAAATCAATTTGCTCATCAAAAGTAGGGCTCTATTGATTTGATATCAGTGTAAGATGCAAAAAATAATATAACTTGTGATAATATCAACAAAAGTTGACATCAAGATATTTTATGTTAATCTTACATCAATTCTAATGTCCTTTGGGTGGCTTCATTAAATGAAACTCTATCTCTATAATACGTGTGCCACCAAGTGATATGTCTTCCTGGAATAATCTCATCCTCATAATTTGTTTTCTACAATAATATCAATTATCAAGTTAAATCAATGAATTTTATATATAAGGTTAAGTAATATCGTAACATATTGAAATTTTAATACCAATGACTCTTTGGTATTTGCAGTGCTTGTTTGACACGTATAGTTTATGTACATTAATTGTTCTCTATTTTGTTTGGCCTCATTGCTCAAATCTTACAAAAACTTGCATCAGTCAAATATATATATATATATATATATATATATATGTTTTAAAAGTAGTTGATTTAAATTTAAACACTCAATGTATATGTTATTACTTGAAAAGTTCCAGTTTGTGTCCACTCCACAAACTAATCTCATTGTTCTTGGGTAGTAAATTCGTATTTTTTAGAGGTTGTTTTTAACAAATCTAGAAACTCAAAACTAGGCACCACATGATCTTTGTATAAGTTATATTTATATTTTCTTCGTATATCACCCAACCTCTGCATGATATATACTCGTGCAATCTCCGAGTTGATATTGAAAAACACAAAAGTTGTCTACGTAAAGCATCTACACAATGACAACCATATAAAATTAAATAAAAAGAAGTAGAATAACTAAAGCTATAGTATTTCTAACTATAACATCCTGTCACAAAAGTTTCTTGCAATCATCAGGCACATTCGTCGATGCCTTATAATTTAATTAAAATTGAGTCACGTGATATTCAAATAATTAATGAAATCAAAAGGATTTTGTCTGATCGGTATGTTTTTTGAATTAAATAGTACGAAAGTCCTAATCCATTCACTACGTAACTTTACCAACTTATTCATTTGGATATAACCTCTTATTTTCTTATTCCCAGTACTATTACTTGAACATTAAGATGACTCCATCCTATAATATTTTAAAAATATAAGTTAACAATATAATGCAACAATTAACAACTTGTCATAATAAGAAGTTATAAATTGAACTAAACAAATTTTAACTAAATTAAACAAAGACACTAATCAAACCTAAAATAAATTGAACTAAAAATTGAAAAAAAAAAAAAAAAAAAAAAGAAGAAGCAAATAATATACATATATAACATCAATCCAATATAACTTAAATATTAATAAACTTAAATATAACATAAATATATAAGCAAATAATATACATATAATAATATATGCCGGTGGCCTTGTAGCCCAATGGCAAAACATCCCTCCCAATAAAAGGGAGGTCACAAGTTCAACACTTGTTGGTGGACAAAAGTCCATTTAGCAAAAAAAAAACATCAATCCAATATAACTTAAATATTAAACTAAAAATGAATTAATAAACTAATTTTTTCATATGTTCTTTATATATCTATAACTTAAATATTAAACTAAAAATGAATTAATAAACTAATTTTCTCATATGTTCTTTCTATATCTATGGTAAATAAATAACAATTAAATTGAAAATTGTTAAAAACTTGGTAGAATCCAAACTGATTATACATTATTTTTCAAAATATTTTTAAGTAAAGAAAAAAATGATAATAACAACTGGGAAAAAAAAAATAACAAATATGCCTAACATGAACAAACTAGGCATCAAAACTAAATCAAACAGCAAGAATGAGTAACATATTTGGCCAGATAAGAAAGAAAGTAGCAATGTTAACGAACAGTGGACGACGGAGTTGAGCAATTCACGGATTGGTCAGGAGGCAGGGAAGTGAGCAATGCACTCGCGAAAAAGGCTAGAGAAAGGCTAAATGGTTGGGGTGGCAATCTTATCATCCTAGCCGTATCCGTGTCATGTTCATTTCGTGTTATTCATATCGGTATCGGGTTCGTTTTGTGTTATTCGTGTCGAGTTTTCGTGTTAGTTGACACATGAAAAAATTTACTCTATTTTTTTTTCATGTTTCCTATTTATAATAGTAAGAAATAACAAAACCTTTAAGAACATGAAAAATTTATTGATCAATTGTTACTAAAAAATATTTGTATCGTATCTTGTCGTATTCAGATCGTGTTATCAGTTTGTGTCAGAAATTGTCACTCCTACTAAATAGGAATCGGTTAGAGGCAAGCGATCAGTGACGACATTGGTAGTAGCAAAGGCAAATGGCAAGAAAACGAACCAAATGGTTGACGGCTAGGGGACTCGTGCGGGTATGTGAGGAAGAAAAGTGTTGTTTGTGGAGCCCTAGCTTTTTGTTGTTAACTATACCTAAAAAGCCTTTAAATATGGTTATTAACCATACCTATAGCTTATGTTTTAGGTACGGTTGACTGCACCTAAAAATTTTCGTAAATTTTCGAAAAACTTCTGCTATTTTGCTTTACTTTTAGGTTCAAAAATTACGCCTAACTATACCTAAAATTATTTAGGTAAATCTATTTTTCATTTTTTAAGTTTGAGCCATACTTGAATGAATTTATTATTGTAGTCTCTCCATGGCTTTTTTGGGAGATAATTTTGGCCACCAATTTTGGTTGCTATATAGGTATATAAATTTTTCCTTCTCTCATTCACCGTCTCCCTCTTCATCTTCGTCTTTCTCATTTACCATCCCTTATTATTTACACAATTACTAATCCTTGTTATACTCTTTTTGTCTCATGTAACCAAGAAGACTTGTTTACTATTTTGTGAAATAAGAGTAGTATGAGTAACTTTTATTAATTAATTCATTAAAATAATATTTTTTTTTGTCTTTATTTGGCCAATTTTAGCAAATGTGGCGGATTATTAAACATATTTTCAAACATAGGGAGCTAAAATACATTTCGCATTAATATAAGGGGATTCCCCAACAATTTTTCCAATTTTCTAATCATGATATAACTAAATAAAAAATGAGTACTATCGTTTAAAAAAAAAGTAATATTTTTTTTTAAAAGGGGTACTAAAGTCCCCTTCTTTTTTATTAATAAGAGAAAACACACTCACACACACGGGTGGAATTCGAACTTGGGTCCTAGTGTGGGAATTGAGAGTCTTACCATTTGAACCACAAGAGATTCCAAAAAAAAAAAAGTAATATTCTTTTTATATAAAAAAAAATTGAGAATTTGATCATTTGATTATCATCAAAACCATTTGCCACACCTTGAATAGTGGATATGTACTATAGAAGGAAGAGTAATTTTAAAAGGTATTATTAAGAAAAACAATTTTAAAACATTTTGAAAATGCTTAAATTATTTTGGGATATCCCATAATTGAAATTATTAAAAATTAAAAACATTCCAAGAAAAGATATTTAAGCAATCCAAACAATAATATTTCTTAAATAAAATATTACTATAGTCTCAGCATCGTCTTTAAATACATCTAGGGTAAAAAAAAAAAAAAAGAAGAAAGGTTCAAGTGAAACCTTTAGAGTTTCTCGAGCCAAGTCTGAATCCATGTAGTACTTCACTTCTTGCCTAATTTATAAATGTAAGAAAAATGGATGAGCTACAAACTAACTTAGTTGAAGTATACTACAATAATAGCTTTTACAATTATTATATGATGCATGTCATTATAATTTATCACAAATATGATTAACTAACCAATATCCTATAAATCAAGTATATAAACTAGAAATCAAATTATGCACAAGAAAAAATTGGTCAATCAACCCAATGCTATGACTAAATCATTAAATTGAATCTTTGATTAAGATTTTCCAAATTAGATTAAGATTCATTTATAAAACCTAATTCCCAGATTTTTTAACTCACTTATGAACATCAAAGTAGCCCATGACTTTCAATAAATAAATCTCTAAATAAACTCTTAATCAAAAAGTAATCTTTATTTATAAACAAATATAACAAATATAATCTTAACATATATCACAAGGAGAGAAAAAGAATAATATCAATCTAATTACACCAAGAATCTAGGAGGTCTAAATACCCACAAATTAGATTGGATGATATTTTCTTCACCTAAAGCTTATAGATATACCTTCTATTATCTCTTAAGTCCTTGAGATTGGCTTCCCTTGCCTCCTTGGATGTGAAAAAGCTCCAAAAATTCTAAATTTTTTTGTGTAAAAGTCAGCTCTAAATTGTGTATGTAATGTTAGAAACATAAAGAGATTTTTATAGATGTAAAAATTGTATAGAATTAGGAGTCTCTAAAAATACACGCTCACTACGGCACAAGCCTCAAAATTTTTTCATACAAAAATTTGAGACTAATCTACCGCGGAAAACAAAACCTCCTCCATGGCACACAAAAACCACCACCACAGCACAAGCTAATTTTTTTGTCTACGTGCGTAACCCTTACAAATTGGTTGGTTTTTTGTGTAAGACTTACATGTTTTATTCCGTTTTGCTCCTAGGTTGCTATTTGAGTGTTTCAAGTATCCCATCTTTTAATGTTTACATTATTTTTCTCTTTTGAATCTAAAAATACTTGAAATAAACAAAAATATATCAGTGATTTTAAAATGATAGATTTATGCAAATAATTAGATAAAAGCATTGAAATCAAATCTATTTGTCACAATTAAACACAATAAATCATGGAATATTAGTATTTTTCAAGCACTCATCAATGGCAATAAACTTTGAGACACATGCGGTCAAGCTTCGAGGCACATGCTCGGTCAACCTCTAAGATGCATGTGTAGCCAAACTCCGAGACTCATGTTTGGATAAACACCAAGGCCCATGTATGAACAGATTCTGAGACCCATGGGTACACAAACTTTGAGACCCATATATGGTCAAACTTCAATATACAATGCCTAGCTGTAGTCCATAAAAAATACAGTCTACTACAACCAATATCCCTAGGGTACTAAACTTTGCAAGACGTTAATACTGATAAAACATTCCCCACGAAAATATTTTCTTATGATGCATGCATAAAATCTCAAATGCCATGTATAATATTTTAATAACCCTTTTCATATCAAACTTTTCATCTATACAAATAAAATTTTTACAATTGGTATTTTTATAAAATCATTTGTAATTTTTTTTTTCATAAAACGTGTATAAACATGACATCAATTTTCATAGTTCATAACATATAATTATGCATGTTATTTTTATAAAACTAATGCATGAAGAAAAAGTTGAGTAAAACCTCCTACCTGTTGATGTGTCCATTTGTAACCCTACACCTAATGTTGGCTAATTTTCCTTTTGAGCAAAAACTAACACATTTATGACCCAAAAATTAGTACAATCCAACACTTAACCAATTATTGTAAAAATTAGCCACAATGGAATAATTTACCTTATCGAGTTTGTTCTTGTAAAAGATAACTTCTCATCCCGTTACTTCACTTTTACTCACTCAGATTCCTGATATTATTTTTTTTTTTATTGACCAAAAAAAAAAGATTCCTGATATTATTTCATACCTAAAATGACCACGTAGAGAAATATTTAAAAAAATGGATATCTTAGAGATAAAAACATAGAAAGAGAGAAAATATTGAATTATGAAGAAATGGTCAAATTCACCTCTCTTTATACCCAAACTTGGACCTCAACGACACCCTCACTAACTTGCTAGGCAAGCACTCCAGTGAGCGTTGTAGCTTTCTCGCCACTTGCCTCGTTACTGTCATTGATGCCTCACTGTCCTTCATTGTGCCACACTAAGTGTTCATTGATAGCCTCGTCGATCATCTCGATGAGCTGTCTTGACGAGTAGTTTAATTTATGTTCAAAAAAATTCCAAAAACCCCATTCACGTAAAATTCATTTTGAACTCATTTTCTTTAGGTATATCACATAAAGTTTCTCCAAAAAAATACTTTAAATTAATTACAAAAATTTGAGATCTCACACCATTTCAAATCATTCTATAGATTTTAATTTTGGAGTAAATAGTCAATTTGATACCTTATTTTTAGTGTTAGTCACTCTGATCCTTTATATTTCACTAGCCAAACAACATAAATAAATTAAGATTTAATTGCATGACATAACACTCTTTCATATATGCAATTTTACTTTTAACCTCTCATTTCTTACAATGTAAAATAAAATATATATTTTGTAAAAAATATATGTTTTTACAAGAACATATATTTTTTATAAAAAAAAAAAAAAAATTATTTTACATAGTAAGAAAACAACATTTTTTAGGGAGTTAAAAAGAAAATAGTGTGAATAAGTAGGTTATATATACGGTAGAGTGTAAACTCAATCATAATATAGGAAGGACATATAAAAGCTTAATTTAAAATGCATAGAATTTAATAGTCATTTGATTTTTTTTGTTATTTTAGATTTATGAGATTTTACTTTTCTCCGTTTTGTGACATTATATATAACTCAAAAAGTTAAAAAAAAAAAAATGCATGAATGAAAAAATCCAAAATTAAAATCAATGTAGAAAGCTAAAAATATGTACAATGATTAATCTCATACTAAAATATATAGAACTACAAATAATAGTAACGACATTAAATGATTTTTGCAATTTTACAATTTATTAATTAAAAAAAGCTTCATTTATAACTCAAAAACATTCAAATTTTATATTTATCAAAATAACTATATATTTGTATGCATGACTACACAATACATTTTAAACTAAACCATATAAGAAAGAATTACAATGATATCATTTTGCTTGTCTGAAATATATGTATTAAAACTTCAACGCATTCAACTTAAATAATATTCCTAATTAGGATAATAAAATCTTAAAAATATTTAATACATATAATCAATTATTTTTATACTAAACATAATTTATAAAATAAATAAAATTTAACACATATTTAAGATATTTATGGTTCTCTTTACATAATAACATACAATATTTATAATGATCGTGAACCTTTTTATCTTTCCCATTTAAATTTTTACTAAGAGATAATTTATAGATTTTAAATTTATTTATATAAAATTAATTATTTTAGATAAGATAATTAATACATGTAATCAATTTTTTTACAATAAATATAACCTAAAAAATAAATTAAACTAAAATTAATTTATAGTTGAATTATATTATATGAGAAAGTATATTTATACTTACACAAGACTTTATCGATCGAAATATGGCATGTCACTTAGAGGACAATGATGATCATTTTAAGATGAAATACAAATTTAGAACATATTTAAGAGACTTCAATTTTCTCTTTTAATTCCATAATATACAATTATTATAATGTTTATAAGCTTTTTATTTTCTATTTAATTATCAATTTCATTAAATCTTTCACATATAATCAAATATTATATGAGTATTTTGGTTTTCTCCTTTAATTCTTCCATTAAATGATAATTAATACATATAATTAATTATTTTTACACTAAATATAATTTTAAAAATAAATTAAAATTTAACACACATTTATGAGACTTTTTATTTCTATTTTAATTTCGTAATAATAAATAACTACTATAATTTTCATGTGAATTTTAATTTTCCTTGTAATTATAAATTTTATTAAATCTTTTACATGTAAGCAAATATTTAGGCAAAATATCGAGTCTTTTAGTTTTTCTCTTTAATTATTTCACTAAAAAGATAAATAATATATATATAATCAATTATTTTTATACTAACTATAATTTAAAATATAAATTAAAATTTAACATATATTTATGAGACTTTTGTTTCCCTCTTTTAATTCCCTAATAATAAATGAGCCTTTTGATTTGTCCTTTTTAAATTTTCACTAAGAGATAATTTATAAATATTAAATTTGTGCACATAGAATCAATTAATATTAAGTCTTTCTTTCTTCTTTTAATTCTCACGCTAAAAAATAATTTACATTAAATATAATTTAGAAAATCAATAAATTAAAATTAATTTATAGTTAAATTATGTTATACATTATTACTTATAATATACTTAATCAAAATATGACATGTTATTTATGGGGTTAGGATGTTCATTTTCATACAAATTTGCTTCTTTATAATAATTATAAGATAAGATTATAAGATAGTTATAAGATTAATATGTTGTTTTGGTTTAAAATCCCTAAATTATTTATTAGTTTCGGTTACATAATTTAACAATCAAACGTCTCACTTTACTTGTATAACATAAAATATATATATATATTAGTCCAGTAAAATTGGCTGCAAACTTCGTAAATTTTAACTGTTAACATTTTTAATTACCATTAAATTTATGGACTCACATTGTGAAATTAGGACTTATTTTCACCGAATAGAATAATAATTCTAAAATTTTGAACTTAGGTGACATTTGATTCGCTGAATGTAAAAATAATGAAAATGGTAATCTTAATAAAATTGAATGTAAAGGAAACAATATTACTATTATGATGTTTGTTTAAGCAGTGTAATCAAAATAAATAATAATATTAAATTGAAGTTATAAAATTGTAAATGAAGTAAAATTAAAAAATAAATTTTTTTATTGCTAAAAGAGATAAAATGAACAAAAAAAATCATAAATGATTATACAAATTGAAGACGTAATGAGAATTATAGAAGTCTGCATGCGTAATGAGGATTACTGTTATTACTGTAAATTTTTTACATTATTATAGTCAAACAAAAAATATTGTTAAGCACGAGAAATTTTGTTAGTTTACAATTGAAATTAAGTGAAAAATATAGTTCAAAACAAAAGATAGAAGTTAAAGTATATTGTAATGAATAGCTTATAAGTTAGAAGAAAAGGACGCTCGGTAAAGTTTTCCCTTTTATTATGTAATTTTTATTTGTAAGTAACGTGGATGAATAAGCAAAACGACAATGTATCTATGAATCAGCTTCAACAAGGTTAGAGTTGCATGTAGGTCTTCAGCTCATCTAGCAATAAATAATAATAAGCAAAAAAAATATCCTGCGACAGCTTAAGGGTTTTTGTGGCTTAAGACAAAATATTATGAGACTTTAAATATTTTTTATAAATTAAATTTTGGTTGATCGATAAAAATTAATTAATAATATTAAAATATTTTTTATATCAAATATAAATAAAAAATAATAAAACTTAAATTAATAAATAGCATATAAAATTTACTTTTCTTGTGTAGTTATTTTAATTTTGATATAATAGAATTGTGAATTTTTTTAAGAAACCTTGGAATAAAATAAATGTTTAAAATTGTCAATAAAATTGAACATTTATGTTTGAAACTTGAATAAAATAAACAATGAAAAATATAAGTTTTGAATTTTAAGAACAAGAATAGTCATATAAGAAAGAGAATAATAAGACATGCCTATAAAAAAGTTATTAAAAAAGGGAGAGAGATTTTTACAATGTATATTTATTCTTGTTTTGCATAATCTCAATTAATTGAGAAAAAAATTAAAAATTATTAAAAAACTCAAATAAATATAGTGATTTAAGAAATGTAATTTTTTTTTTATATATATAATAAAGTTAAGAGTGAACAATTATTTATCTTTCTTATTATTATTTAAACATTTATAATATCACTAAAAATTAATTATTTATAAGTATAAACTAAACAATTTATGTATTATTTTTATAGAAATAAAAAATTGTGTGTCAATATCTTCATTCTAATAATATTGAATTAAATACAATAATTTTTTAAAATTAATATATTCTTAAATTTTATTTTAATAAATTAATTTTTTAAGAGTTTGCGGAGATGATTTGAGATAAATTATTTATTTTTAAAAAATATAAATAGTGTTACAAAAATTGGGGGCCTATTTAATTGAGCCTAAAACATCCTCTTCATTCGTTTAAAAGACGAGTCTGTTTATGGAAGAAAAAAACACATGTTTTGCATGGAAAAAAAAACATGTTTTCTTACATAGTAAGGAAACACATGTGAAAAAGTTAAAAATGAAACTTCGTATATAAAAAAAAAATGCAATGCAATTGAAAAAAAAAAAAAAAGACATAGGGTGGGTTTTGAGCTGATGGGTTGAGTACATGGATCGAGTTCGTTGCCTAACTCTCCCTCTATGGTTATATAAATGAACGCATCCATAGATTTAGTTTAAGAGGGCTCTTAGACTTATCAGAGCATTCAAGCAAAAGAGCTTCAATTTGAAGCCCTCTTCCATTACCTTCACCCCTGCAAATCAATGGCCTTCTTGACTCAAAATCAATTGGCTTTCTTGTTTGGTCTCTCAGGTTTTCTCTTTATTTTGCCGTCTTCTTGGATATATATATATATATATATATATTATTTTTTTGTTTGTATTTACTTACATTATTTTTAGAATGAAAAAGTTAATTTGGGGAAATAATTTTGAGTAATTTAATTCTGGTTTTTTTTTTTTTTGACCTTTTTTTTTCCCCAAACAAAATTTGATTCTATTATCTTTGATTTGCTTCTAAGGACATATGATATTGAGCTACTAGGTCATTTACAACTTAATTCCATTGATGATAAGTAAACACTTCTTTTTTTTTTTTTTTTTTTTCTTTTTTTGAAAAAACAACAAAAATAGAACATTTTATGTTAAAATAATATATTTTACAATTAAAAAAATGATTGTTATATCATTTTTTGAACGTTGTTTAATTGAAAATATTTAAATTGAATTGCGGCAATTTAGAACCATTCAATATTGAACGTCGTCTAATTAAACATCGTTCAATATTATGGAGTATTATTTTTGTTATTATAAATTTTGGAGGTGTTATTTTTTGTTATTTATCTTTTTTTTTTTTTTTAATAGAAGAAGTAAACACACTCTTGAAGACATAAAACGTTTCTACGGGAATTTGATCAAATGAGCTTAGTTACTTCACCTTAAGGCAATTGCCAAAAAGGATAAAATGAACAATCACCTACATGGCTACATATGATGTTAAGTCGGTTTTAGTTTCAACGTTTTAAAGAAGTGTAAAATATTAATTCACCTAAGCTTAAGCTTGTGGTCGTGAGTCTCACATTTCATTTGTATTATTTTAACAGCCCTCAAATGTAAGTTACTTTGTCATTGTAAAAGCTCATCACTTATATTTTTCTTGATTTTTGTAAGGCTTGTCAACTTAAAAAATTTAAATAAATTTGGGAGTTTTTCGTAGGTATTCGATCCCAAGACATTGCTTCTATGATACCATAAAAAAAATGTTATGCACTAATTCACCCAAAAGATCATGCTTGTTGGAGATGGGTACGACAATTATTTATACTCTTTAACATAGAGATTAAAGTCTCACATTAATGAAAGACAATATTATGGTAGAGTCTTATACCCATTGGACTAAGCATTTGGGATTGGATAGCTCCTTATTCTTATAAACTTTGACATTATATCATAGTTTTTTTTTTTTTAAATAAAAGCAAATTTTGGACATTTGCAAATAAAAAAAGATAAGTGACTCAGAATATATATAAAATTCATTAAAAATATAAAATAATAGGTATTATAAGATACAAATATCGAGGGATGTTACAGGCAAAAGTTCTCATTAATAAAAAAAGAAATATTTTAGTGAATTTTATAATAATAAGCCTTACCACACATTGAGTTATTTTTGTTTATAAATCAAACATGTGTTTTCTTTTTCTTTTTTTCCCCTTCATATTTGTATGTTCAAAGCTGTGAAGTAACTTTTTCTTTGAACATTTGGTGAGCAATATTGCTCTCCTTACTATTTCCAGCTCCTGTCTCTTAAGTAAAAAAAAATATTTTGTTATATTAATTTCTAAATGATGCTAATTTTTTATTTTATTTTCATAGGCAACATCTTATCGTTTTTGGTGTTCTTGGCTCCGATGTAAGGCTCTCTCTCTCTCTCTCTCTCTACTAAATTTGCAACATTAATCGATCAAAAAGCTTAGTTTTTTATCATAACAACTTAACTAACGCATACAAATTCTTAAATTAATGATCAGCCCAACATTTTATAAGATTTGCAAGAAGAAAACATCAGAAGGATTCCACTCAATACCGTATGTAATTGCGCTTCTGAGTGCAATGTTGTTATTGTATTATGGTGTCATCAAGACACATGCATTACTTAATCGTCAGCATCAATATCATTGGATGTGTTATTGAAGTCATTTACCTTACATTGCACCTCTTATATGCATCAAGGAAGTCCAAGGTTAATACCTTTTTATGCTCAAACCACTAACAATCTATTTACCTGTTTATCTTTTAAAAGTGATTTCAGTCAAAAAACAATTTCATGACAACGTACTTTTTTTAAAAAGGTACACCATTTGTACTTCCATTAGGAAGCACAAAATGTGCTTTTTGAGCCCTGAAAGCACTCATGGCAAAAAAAAAAAAAAAAATTCAAAAGTAGCTTTTTGGCATTAGAAGTGATTTTACAGAGTGTATAAACAAAATATGCCAAGTGTGCATGTCTAACCAAACCCACCTATGCCTATATGTTTGTTTGTTTGTGCTTATATTAAAAGTGATTTTAAACAAAGTGATTTTAGAAAGGAAAAAAAAGGTTTCACACATATAATTAATGTGCTTTTTGTCGGCAAGTAAAAAATGTTGTATTGTTAGCAAACAAAAAAATTTGCTTTCTAAGCCCTTGAAACAGTATATTGACAAAAAATTTCATGTTTGGTTGTGAATATTTTTTTTTTTTTGCCTGATAAAAGTATTTTTACAGAGTCCAAAAGCAAAACAAACCTTCCCATGTATATCAGGAAGTGGTTTTGATATCTTATTATCCGAGAAAACTATGATCTCTTACGATCTCTAATGATGTCCTAGAACAATTTAATAAAATGGTTGCAGATGAATACATTGAAAATGCTACTCCTGTTAAACGTTGGGATCTACGGCACAATGATGGTTTTCACCATCTTTGTTTTGAAGGGGAAGAAGCGTATAAAAACTATTGGAATGACATGTGCTATTTTCAATGTTGCTGTATTTGCTGCCCCTCTGAGCATAATGGTAAAATATGCAAAATTAAATACCATATCAGTTGTAAATAACGTATATATATGTACTCTATGTATATAAATAAATGTACATTATGTACAACATATACTTATAGTACACGTTACATACAACTAATATGCTATATTTTATAGCTAATTCGATCATGTACAAACCTATACATAGTATTTAAGTTGTGAAGGTTCTCATTTGTTAATATTATATGTATAACAATGCAGAAGAAAGTGATAAAGACAAAGAGTGTCGAATACCTGCCATTTTCTTTGTCTTTCTTCCTTACACTTAGTGCCATCAGTTGGTTCTTCCATGGGTTTTTCATAAAGGACCCGTTCATTGCAGTAAGTCACTATCTCATTATCTGTCCTTATAAGTACTCCTTGCTATAGACAATGCAACTAATGAAGGTGACACTTTCATGTATCAGTTACCAAATATTCTAGGATTTCTATTTGGTGTGGTTCAAATGATTCTATATGTTATATACAAAGATTCCAAGAACGGTTCAAAGCATACAGAAAATAATATTGAAGCTCAAACTACAAATAAGGCGCCAAATTGCACCAACAATGAAGAGCAACTAAAGGAAGTGAAGACATTGGGTGGTGAAATGTTAAATGCAAATTATGAATTGTGAAACGTTGCTCCTTAAATTAACTTTGGATCGGAAGATCAAAAGTATAAGAAATAATTTAGCAAATATATAAATATTTAACGAGATATCAATAGGGCATATAGATGTACAAGCCTGATATCTTTATATTTATATACTCACATACATTTCTACTAATACAACAAGGTGATTGTAAAATAAATCTTTGTTCAAGAAAAAGAACGAGCTAGTATAACATATTTTGTTAAAAATTGTACTTGTTGACTATATTATTTTCTGAATGAAATTAATTATAGATTAATGTTTTTTTTTTCTTCGTTAAAGGACGAAATCATCAAAAAAATTCAGAAGGTACATCAAGCATTAGATTCAATCTTGAAGTATACATCAAATCTCCAAAGAAGCTCACCAAAAAGTCATTATATCACAAGGAAAAAACTGTGACCAAAATCACTTACTAGGGAAGAGAAATGAGCTTCTAATATTAACTATCTCAGCTAACCAACCCCAAACTTCAGTAATGGATTGCTAAAATGATTCAGTGAATTGTACGTACTCAAAATTATAAACGAAACAACTCTTGAACACCTTCAAAGATCACCTTCAAAATCATATAACACTTTAGACACAGAGGCATTACTACAAACACATTCAATTCAAAGCAAAACAACAACAACAACAAACAACCAACCAACAATTGATTAATTGTCTTTCTTTGTCTACATGTTTGAATTTGTTCTATGAAATAAAATAAAAAAAAAAACTCAAACACTATTTACAAAAGAGATCGATATTTGATATATGAGTCGCCAGATTTTTATCTCACACCCACTATAACCCTCTAGAACAAACAATTAAAGGTAAAAAGTTTAGAAAATGATTCCAATGTTATACTGATTCAAAATGTACTTCGCATGAATGTACACAATTTTTCTTTTTTTCTTTTAATACATTAACACTTTCTGAAACTAAAACAATATTCTTTCCATTTGCCAACAACCTAAAATAACATTTTTTAAGCTATCTATAGGACATTAAACATCACCTATGGGCTATGGACCAAATAAATAAACTTGCATAATATTTTTTTCCCTTTAAAAAATAGGGCCTAATTTTAGGAACTAAAAATTTAAGGATTTTTAAAATAATTTAGGAAACTCAAGTGTAGTCTCTGACGAAATTTGGAGGCTGAATAAGAAGAATAATAATTAATTATCGTACCCCAAGATATATATATATATATATAATTACTCAAAAATAATAAATAAATAATAAAAACCAAAGTACTTCTACCAATTGTTTTGGGGTACTAAAAGCTATGTTACATTGGCTATTTATTTTTTATGAAACAGACAAAATATGAATATGGATGTGTGAGTTATTAATACTCTACATTAGTGAAAATTTAATGAAAAAATAGATGTGTTCGATATTTGGATACGTATATAAAAATTTACGACAGACAATATCTTAAAAGAATCTATGTAACATAGGCTAAAAGAGTGTGAATTTGAAGCCTATATTTGTAACTCTTATTTTGAAATTTTTTTAAAAAAAAAAAAGGAAAAGAAAAGAAAAATAATCAAAGTACTTCTCCTCAACCTAAAAGAATTCCAATAATATTATAATAGTTGTAAGACATAATAGTCCTCCAATGATCTCAATCAGCAAATAAGACTTTGTGCAAACCAAGAGACATGAAATGATGACAAAAAACTAGCTACTAAAAATTAATACCAAAGGATAAAATATCATCTTATCTTTTGATATATAAGTAGCTGGCAATCCAACATGGAAATTATGATCAGGGGCTAAAACTAGTTAATTATAGCATATATATAGAGATAAAGCTATGGATGATAGATTCAAAATAACGATCATCACAATTAGAGTGGTTATGACAATTGCATTGGGATATTTAATATTACCTTCGAAATCAAATGGATTAGTAGAAGCAATTGGTTATAAAAGAAATGTTGTTTACATTCCTCGGCGTGTTAAAATGTTTCGCAAATGTTTGACATGGTGTAATTTCAACTATTGTATGGGTAATTTAACAAAGAAAAAGTACAAGGAATTCGGCATATGTGTTGGTACATGTGTTGATAAATATTGCCTCAGGTATTGGCCTTTCGCCAAAAGAGATAATTTCTTATATCAGTGTACTCTTAATTGCACGGAGTTTACTGTCAATAACTTGGGATACTTCGGTATGTATAAAACACCGATTAATTGTTTCTATGTACAAATGCATTTAACAAATAAGTTTTAATAAATTATCTTACCTTCAATTACTCTTTGTTGCATAACTCTCGTCATATATCAAGTTTTATTTTTAATTCCTATTGAAAATAAATTATTACATGTCTGGTGAAAAGTAATAAGTGGTCGCATATATAGCTCTCTTCATAAATGAAATTTTATTTTTAATTCCTATTGAGAATAAATTATTACACATAGTAAGTAACAAATAGTCGCATAATTTTTCTTCGTATATGAAGTTTTATTTTAAATTCTTATTAAAAATGAATTATTACATCTTACGTGGTAAATAATAAATGATCTCACTTAACAAGATGACTCAAAGCTAACCCAATAGGCATTCATTCAGCCCAATAGCCCAATTTGTTTCTTGGATACTAATTTACTGCATTTTTTTAAGGTTTTTGGACTTCATTGTAGAAAGAGATTTAATTTTGTACTTTTTCCATATTGGGATAGAGATAAATATGGAATACAAGTCCTTTCGTTATAGGGAAATAATTCCAAGAAAAATTAAATAAGGAGAGATATACCCATTAGAAGAAAGCAATCATAGGGAAAGGGAAATATAGCTGGTTAAAATTATTTGTAGGCGGAAAGCTCTTCTCTATATAGGAAAAAGTACTTCTAAGTATCACAATGTTTAAAAAATATACACTCAAATACCATAATTAATTAATTATTAAGGAGTATACTTAAAGTCCTCTAACTAAAATTTTATACTTATGTCAAATAAGCTAATAAATAAAAGGATAAGTTTGTCTTTTGCATTAGAATAAAATAAAATAAAATAAAATAAAAATTGAAACATAAAGAAAAATGATTTTTTTTTAATTTTATAGGTTTTTTTCATTTATTGAAAATAAGATGTTATTTTATTTATCTTTTAACTTACATTAATTATTTTTATCAGATATTTTTAGCGAAAACATATTATTTATGAAGAAATATATTAAATAAAAAAGGCACTCAACTATTAATTAATTAAGTAAGATACCATAAAGTTCTTTAGATTAGATCATTTGTTTCGTTAACTTAAAAACAGTGTTATTTAGTCATTAGCTTTGTAAAAATGTTCAATTAAAGGTAAATTATTTTATTTTAATAATTTTTTTATTAAAATATTATTATTTTATTTTAAAGATTAAAATGCGATTAAAATACAAGTATTTAATAAGGATAAAAATGAAATTTAATATGAAATAGTGTAATAAAAAAAATCAACAATAATAATATTCAAACAGAAAGTTATTTAAATATATATTTTAATTTATAATAAAAATAAATAAAATATTAAAATAAAATAGTGTCAATTAACAAGTATTAAAAATGAATATTTTGGCAAAAAAATCATATTAATTTTGACATTATCATTGTTAAACACTCATGTTTTAAGCGCATGTAATCACTTGATAGAATAATAATAATATTTTAATAAAAAAATCATTAAAATAATATAATTTGTCTTTAATTAACTTTATTTACAAAGCTAAACGATTAAATGATACAATTTTTAATCCAAAAGACTGAATTATACAAATAATCTAATCTAAAGATCTTATGTTATATTTTGCTATATGATTAATACATACACTTACAAAAAATGTATTTCAACCTCCAAATATTATTTAGTAAAATAATTATTAATATAAGATGTACAATTTAGCATAAGCAATATATTTAGATTCGACATTATATTACTCATAGTTCCCTCGTAAAAAAAAATTCATCTTTTCCATGGAATGTCCTTAATAACATTTCTACCCCTAAAAATTTGACAATAATTATCATTTTGAAGAGTTATAAGCCTTTACTAAGGTTTAAGATAACAGAGATAAGCAAGCTAAAAATTAAGGAAGTTAAATGCATCTTTTCAAAAGTTATGTTACCAAACAAGCACACCCCTATATTTAAGGAATAGCAAAAGTCCACCTAGTTTTACTTTTTATCTGGTTCATTATCTTGTGTGGATGAAGAGTAAAAGCTGATTCAACTATGAAATTAGTAATGGTTCAGGTCAGTGTATAATTTTTCTTTTATTTGCAATGAAATTTGTGGGTTTTTTAATTTATGGTACTCTACGTAAGTATGATATTTTTTTTTTAATAAAACGTGGGTATGTGATTTGAGATCTCATACTATTAACTTTTAAGAAATAGAGTTTTGTTTTTTTAAATAATTATAGCTCAGACATCTGTAATTACATTTAATTTAGACTTTTTATATAGGTAAATAAATTATATGCAGTTAATCACGAAAAAAATACAATCTTTAATCATACTTATAATTAAATTATGACTTTTTTTTCAAATAATATTATGAATATATATTTTACAATCAAATTTACTCATTGTGTGGCAGATGGAGATAAAATTGAACGTTATATGTCAACCTGCTACAACAAATGCAACAAAGATGCTTTCATTTGATGAAATACAAAAACATCGATGGATCAATGATTTTATCTGAGGAGGACATGCACTATTATAAATTTATCTATTTTCTTTTTTATAATTTCTACTTTTAAATTTGCAGAAATTTATATTATTTACTGTTAAAATTATTGTGTGCATAGTAGCACTATAAGCGCCACTACTTTATGAGTCTAGCTACTTCTCTCTCTTTTTTTCTTTTTTGTATCAAATGATACTTTAGTGTGTGTTGAACTTTGGGTGAGTCTTACTGCCAAAAGGTGATGAACAACAAAAAACATATAGTTGTATATGCCACCAAGAACATATAGTGGGCAAAAGAGGGGAGAAAAAAAGTGAAAAGTCATCTGTTCCTCAATCTAGCTTTGGTATGAAGGACATTTTAATATATTATTGTTTGTACTACGGTTGTGTCCAAAATGAACACTAAATTGGTAAAATGTAAAGAAAAAATTGATGCCATTGCTCATGCGAAAATTACATTAGCTCATTAATTAAGGGCATTTAATTACAATGTTATTTTATAGCTTACTAAATTTTTCTCATGCATGGTTTTCATGTGGGAAATGAGTTTGCTTTATTAAACTAGTTTTGGTGATTTAACTTTGATAAGTATATAGCCATCAGAAATACGAACGTCCTCGAGAGCAAACTCTCTCTTGTTTCTCTGTCTCTCTCTCTCTCATTTGTGTGTTCTCTTTCATTCTCTAGTGGATTTTAGCTGATTTTGTTTGAAGTCGGCATGCCACTCTTGCGATTGTGGTCTCATGTGAGATGTGCGGTGGTTTCTTTTATTTGTGGCTTCGATTGTCAAAACCTAATCTGTGATTCTACTTGCTAGTTTATATGGAGGATATGACAAGTGGTTTTGAGGGGCTCTATCTCCCTGTGGAATTGGATTATCTAATTGGGAATGTTGAAGGTAACTTGGAGCTTGCGCTTGGAGTATGGTTGATGTCAGGGTGTGCTTTGAACTCTGAGGCTCTCTTTTGTGTGTGGCCTTGGATCGTAATTATGCGATCCTCTATTTTGAAGAGGTTGGTGATTTGGAGTCGGTGCTTTGTCGTGCTCCGTGTAACATTGATAATGGTTTACTTGTGTTTTAGAGGATGAAGGCAGGTATTTCTCCCTCTGCTCTCCAATTTGATTTGATGCCTTTATGGATTCAATTGCATGACAAGCTAGCTAATCGAAGGTGTGAAGCTATTGTGTATCGAATTGTTAGTAGAGTAGGATCTATTTTGAAAATTGATATGTTAATTACTTTTGATAGGGCTCTAAGAATCATGCATGGATTAAAAATCTCGATGTATCGATCGGGATATATCATGGATACACTACGCCAAAAGTTGGTTTAAAGACGGTCATTAACCGTCATTGTAAAGCTACGATGATGCTTCAAAAAAAATACAGTGACTGTCATCTATTCAAGCGTCATCGTAAATAAGCCTTTTTCATGACGGTCATAACCGTCATGAAAAATAAAAAAACGACCGTCATTAAAAATAGTAGAAAAACAAGCGACTGTCATAAAAAATATATTCTATGACGGTTGTTGTTTTATGACCATCATTGTAAACTGACACTAACCGTCATAAAAAATCTCAAATAAAATTTGAAAATAACGACTAGTACATTTTTCAATGACGGTTATTTAAATAACCGTCCTAAATATGTATATATATATATTGACCATACGAATAATAAAATATCAATGACTTTATTAATAAATTTGTAATTTCTAAATTTTTGATAGTCATAACATAAGTAGGTCTATACCAAAAATAAAAAATATATATTTATCTAAAATAATCTCACTATACATTAGTTAAAATAAAAATTTATATGTTCTACTATCCACGAATATGCATTGTCACATATATGCACCACTCCTGCCTCAATTGAAATAATTCTTCCATTGCATAGCGCAACTTGTTCTTCCACTACAAACATTAGATACAAAACAAAGTTTAGTAAAATATTTAAAACTATATTAAAATGTAAACATATATTACATAAACTATCGATAATGGTTAAATATTAAAAATTAATACAAATTCAGTTATATTTGTACGAAGATTGTTAACAATATCTTTCATAAATAGCATAATATAGTAGCCAGCATAACAAAAGTATATTGGAGTGACCAGTGGAAGATGCAATTCCTAAAAAGCAAACAAATCTGAGCAAGCAGTTCTTTATTATGTCAATATATATTTTGCAATATTGAACATTTGAACGCCCTGAATGCATTTGGTTTCTTAACTAAATAACAAGATACATAAATGTCTGCAACACATCCAAGCTACATAAGAACACTATTTTTCTAGGAATTGCAAGATACATAAATCTCAATAGAACACTATTTTTCTAATTACCACCAACAATGATGCCTCCACCACAATTCAATCAGCCATCATTCAAGGTATCATTCCTAATCAATAATAACACAAATTTCAAAGCATAATTGTCTTAATACCTGAACGGATTGGATTTTTGGAAGGAGCACAGGTCTGCTCTGTGTTCACAATTTGAAAACTAGATGCACTATCCATGTTTGGTTGATGGAATTCTTTTAGGTGGGATATTTGAAGTGGAGAAAGGAATGCTCCATTAATTGAAGAATCCGGACCATGAACATTGCCTGGTTTCCCAACTAAATCAACCACATATTCCCTGTTTATAAATATATAGATCTGAGAATAGATACATGAAAATACAAAGAAGACAACATATATGGAAAGGACGCTTGGACACTTCATAGACTCCAATCAAATATGAAACCACATGCAGTTGGAAAAATCTCTAAATGAGGGTGTGTGGGGAAACAACAGTCAATCCCCGTAATTATAACCAGGAAGTTTGTTGCTTAAAGTACAAATTAGAAACCTAGAACTAATAATTAGAGATATTCCATGGCATCAACTTACCATCCAATGTGATTCTATAAAGCAATCTAAACTGAGATACTATGGTGTGCGTTCATCACACCTAAAAACGAATTAACAGGTTCACATACACACTGCTAGGATTAAAGTTACCATTTTAACATCTGCATCTCTGACATCTAAATCTATTATTATCAAGATGAGTTTGCACCAGAACAAGGAGAGGAAGAGAACGACGACGGTGATGGCGGCAAAAATGAGGACCTATGGCTAGAGGAGCGATGATTGTGGAGAACGTCGTACAAAATGGCAACAACTGGCACAGAACAACAACAGCTCGCGTTCAACCAAGGCTTCACAATGGACTTCCATCTCTGGCATCGACGGCAATCTAGCAAGCAGCGATTCCAACGACAACAAGCAGCAATTTCCAGCAAGCAGCAACCACAAGGTCTGTAGGAAGTTTGTGATGGAACGAAATATTGTTTAGAGTAACCCTAGAAGTACGGGGTAATTGTCCAAAATAGGCCTTACATATGGCAAAACTGCACATAAGATTTTTTTGTAGGAATTCTTAGAAAATGTTGTTTATTCAATTTTCTTTTATATATTTTCTATCAATTTTTCTAAAATAAAGTTCATAAAAGCTTTATATTCTTTTATAAAAAATTTATTTGTTTTTATGTCTTCTAAAAATTTTAATTTTTCTTTTAAGATTTCTATTTGTTGTTGTGACAAAATTATTTTGCTTATTTTTATTTCCATACATGCTAAAAATATTCCTATAAAGTCTTTATTAAATTCTTTATTATTTTCTGTATTTCTGATTAAATTTATTAATTTCTTTAAATTATTAATTTGTATTTCTGTGAGCATTTTTTTTTTATAATCTTCTTATGATTTTCTGTGAGAATCCTTGATCATTATTTTAATTTTAAAATTATTTTTCCTTAACATTTCTGATACATGGCTCTGATACCAATTTTTGTGCGAAATTTGGAAATTAGGGAATTTTATATTTTTAAGGAAGTGTTTCTAAATATTTTATGATTTTGAGAAATAAATTTATTTTATAAAGATATTCCAAACAATTGCAATTCTGATCATGATTTTCATTATGTAAATTACTTTGTTCAAGACCTGAAGATACAAGTTGTTCTCTAAAATATTGGATTTCCCTTTGATCTGTTAAATCTATTAATTCTAATCTTGTTATGAGTTTCTGAATATTATCTCTAAACATTTTTAATTAATTTTATCTACCTATATGTTCTTTAAATAAATAAAATCCAAAGATTAGATTATCAAATTCTGTATCAGTTACTCGAACAAAATATTTCATAAAATTATTTCTTAAAATTATTCCAACAGGATGATCAATTAGATATAAAATACTAGAGATATAATCAGTATAAAAATCTAAGATATTATCAAATCTTTTAAAATTTTCCAGACAGGTTTCATAGCATTCGCCATCAAAATATTCTTCTAAATTTTCCATGAATTTTCTTTCAAACAGTTCTATATTAACCATGATTGTTATAAATTTATAAATAAGTTGAGACCAAATATTCAAACATTCAAGATTCTTATTTGACTAAGGATTATAATTACCATACCTGAACTTAATGGGTCCACCATGGTCTTCCCTTCTTCTGTTCGTCTCCTTTTGTTACCTAGAATATGCCTCAGCTTGCTTCAATCTTCAAAACCCACCTGGTTACAGAGAAGCCCTTGCATCCGTACATATTTTACAGGTAAAAAATTTAACTTACAGAGAAAATGGAAAGAGTGACTTCACTCCATTTTATTCATACTACAGTAATTATTACAGCCTAGAGCCAACTAAGAACCTTGAAAGGGTGCTTAGCCGCTTATTTTTGTAAAATACATAACTTCTAAATACATTTAGAAGTGGTCCTGAAGGTTTTTGGTATGTTTTTGGTTTTGGGTGGTTAAACTCTTTGTTGAAGTTGAGTGTCTCGTGTAGAGGTTCAGAGTGTAGAGGTTGTTCAGACAAGATTTAAGAGTTCCTTTTATAAACGAAGGAATCTCCTTTATAATAATTATCCGACAACTTTTACTATTGGCATGTGCTATCTACCTAACTGTAGACCCTACATCTTGACTTTTTATCCTTTGCTTTTCTGCCGACAGGCTTCTTTTACTGTTCTTTGTCTTCTTCTACCGATAGTTTTGATGACGTAGATGATGACATTTCTTCATCTTCTCGATCTCTTATGCAGTAGATGCATCTATGATCATTGGTGACCTTTCTGGCATAGAAACAAAAAACTTTCTTCGTTTCTTGACCTGCTTCTAGGTTATTAGAATTAAAATTGGCTTCAAACTTGCTAAGCTTTTCACCATCTTCTTCAGTAATTGACATACTGTGGTGAGAAGTGATTAGTACTTTGTTGGTAGAATAATTTACTTTGATTTCAGTAGAGTTGTCAATCTTCCTGATTTCATAATAAATTTGTCCTAGCATTTGACCTCTGGATATACAGAGTTCTTCTGTATTAAATTCCTTTTCTGGTAGTGCCTTTGGTTTAGGTACTTCCCTGTTTGTATTGGCAATACATATCTTGATAAAATGATAAGGACTAATGCAATCCTCACCATTCCAATCCATTAAGGAACTAAAAAATCTTAGATAAACAGGTTTATCACCTGCTCTAATTTTCTTTCTAAAATTTTTAATGGACTTTTTGAAATTTTCAGGAAAATAATTTAATTCATTTAAATTAATTCCTGGATAAAGATTCTCAATTAATCCTGCATGATATGCTTTATATACGAAAATAGGATCTGCACCTTCAAGAATATTGAACTTACTTCCAGCTGGATAATCCTTTTCTATTGTATAGAATTTCATGTCTTCTATATGTTCTTGAGTGGATTTTCTAGCCAGATTGTATAATTTCAACCATTGAGTTTTGCTGAGGTTTCTGTATTGATCCTTTTCTTCTTCATATTCTGGGATTCTTATAGGGGATGTCTCCCTGAATATTACTGGTGGTCTAACCACTTTTCCTAAAGTCCTCATTCTATTGATAGAGGATGTTTGTTGTAATGCTGTGGAATAGTTTTTCGTAATCCCTTCCGGGTTGATGAGTTTTGGGGTTTTATAATTAGCATAGCTTCCTTCTGCTTCTATTCGATTGGTAAAAGCTTTATGGGTAACTCCACTGATTCCCATGACAGCTTTATTGGCATCTGTCCAATTACTGTAAATTCCTGGGTTTGGTCCATTATAAACTACATAGACCTTCTTTTGTTCAAATTTTTCTGCTTCATCAGCCCAATTGAATTTTTCTTTTCCTTTATCTAAAGCTTTTGAACTGTTAGGTTCGTTCTTTTTTGAACTGTTAGGTTCTTCTATTTTAATATGAACCTCTTCCTTAAGAATTTTTTCAGAATCTTTTGGTTCTGATAATTTCTTTAGAGAATTTAGTTCTTCCTTTATGTTTTCTGACTCCATAAGAGCTTTTTCAAGTTTTAACAACTCAAGTTATTCTTCAAGGATTTTTATCTCCTTTTCTTTTATCTTGATCTTTAAGTCAATTTGTTCCATTCCTGAAATCATGAAAATAGTCAGTGGTGCTAACTCTCTAGTTAATGCATCTGCTAAACTGTTTTTTGCTCCTGGTAGGTGTTCCACACCAAATTTATAATAATTAAACCATTGTTGCCATCTGATGAGTCTTCCTTGTTTGTAATCTCCTGCAATGTTAGTTCTTAGAAAATGTCCAAAGTTTTTATTATCTGTTCTAACAATAAATCTTGAACTTATGACATATATTGCAAATTTCTTTATGGCCTTTTTAACAGCCAAATATTCTTTTTCATTGCTATGATAATTTAATTCAGGGCCTTGAAATGATCCTGAAGTAAATCTGTAAAGATATTCATCTTTATTATCAACTTTTGCTTTTAATATTGCTCCCCAATATTCATGTGAAGCATCTGTTTCTATTATCATTTTATCATCTGGTCCTGGATGATATAAAGTTGGTAAATCTTTTACTTGTGCTTTTACTTTATCCATGTATTTAGTATTTTCTTCAGTCCATTGCCAAACATAATCTTTTTTAAGTTTTGCTTGTAATGGTTTTCTCATTTCTGCTAATTTCTTTATGTATGCTTCTGCATATGTTAAACATCCTAGAAATCTTTGTAATTGATTTTTGTCTTTAATTACACTAGGAAAATTTTGTATATTGTTTAAAATATGGGGTTGTAGATGATGTTTTCTATCTTCTATTTCTAACCCTAAATATTTTATTTTCTTTTGTGCAAGAACTGCTTTCTTTTCTGATAATACTATTCCTGATCTTCTACATTCTTGTAAGACAGTAATAATATCTAAATAATGTTTCGATAAATCATTACTAAATATTAAAATGTCATCTATATACACACAACAAAAATTGTGGTATTTCCATATATCTCTGAAAAATACCTGGTGCTTGTTTAAGTCCAAATGGAACAACTGTCCATTGGAATTGTCCTTGAGGGCAACTGAATGCCGTTAATTTCTGTGATTCATTATCAAGTCTTATTTGCCAAAATCCACTTTTGCAATCAAAACTTGAGAAATATCCTTTAATTAATGATAATAATTCTTCTTTATTTGGTATAAAATATCCATCATCTATAGTTTCTTTGTTTAAAGATTTAAAGTTTATTACCATTCTCTTCTTTCCTCTTCTCTTTTCAGCCGCTTTTTCTACTAAAAATGCTGAACTAGAATGAGGTGAGTTACTAGGAATAATTACTTTTAATTCTAAGAGTTCTTGAATTTGTTTTTCAAATTCTTTTCTATCTTCTGGAGTATAAATCATTGGTTTTACCCTTATGACTTTTAAGGGGTCTTTTAATTCTATTTTTGCTATTTCATTAGATCTATTTATGTTTGGATCTAAAGGAATTTCTGAACATACAGTTTTTAATAATTTTCTTATTCCTGTTAAGGCTTTATTTTCTTGGATTTCATTTAGAAAGGGGTTTTGGTTAACCTCTATGTCTAAGGAAATGTTTTCTAAATATGGTTTGTGTTTTTCTTCTATCTCACCACGTTTTCGCTTTTTATGTTGTTGCATAAAAGTTGGCAATGAAACAGTTAATGCTTTCCTAATTTTTGATACGTAGATTGTTTCTCCATCTAAAATTGTTATACTTATTTATCTAGGTATTGTGTAAACGGTTGATATAGATTTAGAAAGTTATTGCCTAATAAAATATCAACGCCTGTTTCTTGTTGATAAATTGTGGGTATATGAAAGATTTCTCCTCCTATTGTTATATTTGTATCTGTTAATACTTTGTTTAAATTTATTGTAGTATTATTTGCAATTCTTACTACTAGTTCTTTTGGAGATTGTTTCCAAAGTTCTTCTGGGAAAACATTCTTACTAGCTACACACATACTAGCACCTGTGTCTATATATGCATGTAAATGGTAATTTTTATATCCTTTGAATTTTAGTCCTATTTTTATATAGGTACTATTTGGGTTTGTTATGCTTAATATTTCATCCATTGTTCTGAATCAGATTCATAATCAGAATTATAATCAGAATCAGATATCTCTGAGTCTGTTATTTCTTCTTCAGTTTCTTCTAGTAGATAAATACTACATGTATCATTTATATCAGATTCCTCTATTGGTTCTAATTCCATTTTAAAGGCTTCTTCTAATATTTTTGCTTTTTGTTGGAATTCCTTCTTAAACTCTTTTTTATGTTGTAGCCTATTTGGGCATTCATTAGCATAATGACCTTCTTCGTTACAGATCCAACATCTACATTTCTTTTTTCCTGAAGGGCAATATTTTTTCTTTATCAGATGTACTATATCTTCTTCTTCTAAAATACCTTTTCCTATAAGATTCTCTATTATATCTTCTTTTATACTTTAGAAAGTTTTGTTTTCTAAATTTGAATCTTTTGATTTTTCTAAATTTTTTATATTTATGTTTTTTATATTTGTTATATGGTTTTATGTTACAACCATATTTTCCTGGTGCTTTAAAGTCTCTTGAATCACAACAAATTTTATCATTTCCTCTTATTTGTTTAAATTCTTTTCTTTCTTGGCATTTTATTATTATCCAATTTTTTAGTCCTTTTATTCTTCATCCTAAGGTGTTAGGTATAATTTGTCTATTCCTATTATTCCATTCCTCTGTGTTAGTTTTGTGTAATGTTCCAGGTAATTTTTGATAGAACATTTCCTTATAAGTCCCTTGTATGGATGGTGGTAATTTATGGTAATACATTTCATATTCACATATGAAAGAATCTATATAACACATATCACATATTTCCATATTTGTTAAGTGCCACTTAGCTTCTTCTATTTCATTTTCACTAGATTCTGTTACATTTCTTCCTTTATCTTCACCTATAAATTCCTTATATATTTCATTTATTACTCTATCCAAATAATCTCTTCCTGTTGTAGCATTTCCTATCATTCCTAAATGTTGTTGATCAGTTAGGTTTGAAAACCATACTTTTACATTTCCTGTCATTTTGTGTGATACTAAAACTTTACAAACTGAAGGGTTTGTATTTGTGGTTGATGATGTTTGTATAATTACACTCATTCCACTAGCCCATTCATCTAAGGCTTTCTTCCTATCTCTTATACAATCTAAGTCTAAAATATCTGTTTTATAGTTTTCATGTGGTCTAAATTCTGGTGGAATACTTCCTCTAGTACCCCAATGTAATCCTTCTTCCATTTTAGGTGGTTGTCTTCTCCTATATGTTGGATTAGGTTCTTCTGGCCTATACCTATTTTCTCTATGTGGGTCAGATGTTTCTCCTCTTTCTGGAGTTGATCTTTCTAGGCTTGTTCTGGGTATTAGTACTGGTTCCATATTAATTCTTTGGGTTGTATCTTCTTCAGATTCACTTTCACTTATTACTGTCATATCATCTTCTTCTTTATTTATGTAAGATTTTTCTTCATAATGTTTTTCTAATTCTTTATCTGTTAATGTTAATAAACTAATTAATTTTTCTATGTCCTTATTTTCAGGATTCATAAATTGTTCTTCTAAACTTTTCCTGTATTCTATTAAATCCATTAGATTGTTATTATTTGTTTAGATTCTTCTACTTTTCTTTTTTCATTTATAGGTATTAATGCATCAGATCTTCTTGGAGGTTCTTCTTTTAATCCTTTTAATGGATCAAATTTTAATCCGTTTCCTTTTGATGTGTTGTTAGTATTCTTTTTTAATTCTAAAATTTCCTTATACATTTCTAAATGTATTCCTTTTGATTCTTGTATATCTTTATCTATAGTGTCTATTTTTTCTGCTATAAGAATTAAGGCTTCCATTATGGATATTTGATTTTTATTTATGCTTGTTAGACTATTATTTCCTTCTAATTGTACTTTTAACAATTTTTCTCTTATCATTTTTATTTCATTGTGTAGACTAGGTCTTTCATTTCTTCAATTTCCTCTTTTAATTCTTCTATTTCCCTATTTCTTTTACTGACTTTAGGTTGGGTATCTATAAATGTTATTCTTTGTATATTATTTCTTCTTGATGTTATTAGAGGTTTTTCTTTAATGTCTAAGTTCCATTCATCAGGTACTTCATATTCTAATAGTTTTTCTGGATTTTTTATTACTTGTTCTATATCCTTAAAAGTTTTGTCTATTTCTATGTATTCATGTTGTCTATATATTGAACTATTATGACTGTTTGTTAATGAATATCCTACTAAGTAGTGGATTGAGAATGGGTGATTTCCATCTTTCATCAAATTTCCTCGTTCAAAGTCATAGGCTAAACTTAATACTTGATTTAAGTTTTTATCATGGATATTAACAGCAAATCTTGGGTATGCTGTAAATTTTAATTTCTGATATCCTAGGTTTCCATTGATCATTCCTAGCAAAGCATCTTTTCTATTTGTTATTATGTTGTCTAGTAATGCTAATTTGATCGGTGTATCTATTCCTTCTCTAAAGTGTGCTTTTATTAGGATTTGTATTCCTCCTAAATGGATATATCCAATTTTTTCTCTATCTTTTTCAGGGATTTTTGATAATTTTTCTATAATGGTTTCTTTATTAATTAATGGTATGTTAAACCTTCATTTTGCATCTGCTATAGTTATATTCATTTCTTTATTGCTTATGCCATAATATACTATGTCTTTTCTTGGAAATAATTTTCTTATTTTTGAGAATGACTCCTCTCTGAATCCATCTTTTTCTTTTAGGTTTAATTTTGATTTTTGAATTTCTTCAAATTTCTTTTTACTGAATATCATTTCTTGTGAAAAACATCCTGAAATGTCCTGTGTTTCTACATCAATTATTTCTTGATTTTCTATAATTTCTGACATTTTTTTTTTTTTTGGTTGTGAATGTTTTTATAGGTTTTTACAAATTTTTAATTTCTCTTGTAAGGCATTCCATACCTTCTATTTCTTATGTAAGGATTAAGGTCCTTAAGTGATCTTTTTACTTTAAAAGAGACTCTTTTAGATAAATGCCCAGAAGTACGCGTGAATAAGAAGGAATGAGTGAGAAAAAAAACTTTAATATTTCCCTTAAATTTTTTTTTAAGATGGTCATCACATAAAGAACGTCATGAAAAATAATTTTTTCTTATTTTAAAATTTTAATGACGGTTATTATTACAACGACCATCATTAAAAATTTAAAAATTTTGACCGTCATTATAATTATATTTACACAATTTTAATGACGGTCAAAATTAGAAAAAAATTAATCAGTTGTTTCTCTGTCTCTCTCTCTCATTTGTGTGTTCTCTTTCATTCTCTAGTGGATTTTATCTGATTTTGTTTGAAGTCGGGCATGCCACTCTTGCGATTGTGGTCTCATGTGAGATGTGCGGTGGTTTCTTTTATTTGTGGCTTCGATTGTCAAAACCTAATCTGTGATTCTACTTGCTAGTTTATATGGAGGATATGACAAGTGGTTTTGAGGGGCTCTATCTCCCTGTGGAATTGGATTATCTAATTGGGAATGTTGAAGGTAACTTGGAGCTTGCGCTTGGAGTATGGTTGATGTCAGGGTGTGCTTTGAACTCTGAGGCTCTCTTTTGTGTGTGGCCTTGGATCGTAATTCTGCGATCCTCTATTTTGAAGAGGTTGGTGATTTGGAGTCGGTGCTTTGTCGTGCTCCGTGTAACATTGATAATGGTTTACTTGTGTTTTAGAGGATGAAGGCAGGTATTTCTCCCTCTGCTCTCCAATTTGATTTGATGCCTTTATGGATTCAATTGCATGACAAGCTAGCTGATTGAAGGTGTGAAGCTATTGTTTATCGAATTGTTAGTAGAGTAGGATCTATTTTGAAAATTGATATGTTAATTACTTTTGATAGGGCTGTAAGAATCATGCATGGATTAAAAATCTCGATGTATCGATCGGGATATATCATGGATAATATCCATTATTGGGATGACTTGATATGTATATGATTATGAAATATTGTTTTAACCAAAAGACGTGGATATTATCGGATATCTCCTATATTTTGGGGATAATATGCATGATATAAATATGTTGATTTATGCAATGTAATTTTTGAAAAAAAAATGGGTATATTATAGAATTTTTCATGGATAATGTCCACGATATAAACAAATGCCAAATGAAAAAATAAATAAATAATAATAAGCATGATAGTAGAATGGTGGTTATGATGATAGAGATAGAGAGAACATAACATTTGGCCTAGACGTAATCGACCTTTAATTCCTTTCACTTGTGAAGCTAAACTACATGTCACACATGATGAAAAACCATAGGTTTAGAGTTGCCGATACAAGCATACGTGATATTGGAAATGAATACATAAAGAAACATCATAAAGAATACAATGATATGGCAGAATTATATCAGGAAACTATGACTTTAAGTTCATCTTCAAAATGATACATTTTTATCCCCTATTTAATTAAAAGTATCTAAGTTGTCTAATTTTAAATAGTAAATGCAATTTGACAAAGGCTGATTTGTCTTTTTAAATATTATGTATTGCGTTTTCTAGAAGTATTATGTTTGGATTAGAAAATGCGATATAAAAAATTGCCCACCAAAAAATTTCATAAAATATTAAAGTTACAAAAACAGTTGATCAAAAAAATAAAAACAATATTATATTATTCAAATTCAATTTTATACTATAAAAATAAAATGACAATACAATAACTTTTTTAATTTTATATTTTTATCAACTATTTTTGTAAATTTTATATTTTATGAGAATTTTTCTAAGCAACAATCGCTATCGCTCTTGCTACTAGTTGCTCCCTATAGCTCAATAGCTATTTTAGGGGGGCGAACCAGGCGAGCGCTTCGAACCTAAATCCAAGGTAGCTATTGTAGCGGGTGAGCCCCCCAAAAGGCAAGCACTCCACGACTGAATCCTATAAGTAGAAGCAAAAGTCGCTGTCACTCTTGCTGCTATTTTCCTGTAGCTCGAGCTTTATTTTTTGACAAGTTTTTGTATCGTGTTTCAAAAAATACGATATAAAATATATATAAAGACAAACTAGTCCTTGCCAAATTGCATTTGCTATTTTAATTGGATCAATTAAGTACCTTCAATTAAATAGAGGAACTAAAAAGGTGCCATGCACTTTGAGAATAAGAGTACAAATTAATTCATTTTGTTAAATAATGGACCAAATTAAAAGGTACAGAAGCCTAATTATAACATAGTTTTTTAATTTTTTATTATTGGAGCACCTTATTTTCATTTAAGTTGCTCGTTTATGTGGCATGTAGTTGCTAATCTATTGAGAAGATTACTATATTAAATGAAATATTATTTAATTTTCTTTATATAGTTATTATCTAAAATTTCAATTTTTTAATATTTTTTTTTTTCTTTTACATGAGTTTCCATCATATCAATAATATCTCCGATATTTCGTCTTGTGCTTATGCTATGCTGTTGAGTCGCTGCGGAAGTTAGCTGCTAATAGAAATACAAAAAAAATTGTAGACACACAAGATTTAACGAGGTTCGGTCTTACTTACATCCTCGGGGTGAAAGAAATCCACTATATAAAAAAAAAAAAAATCAACGACTTGCACAAGCCACAAATTCATTTCAAGAAGAGAGCAAAAAAGTGTTACCACAAAGAAGACACACCACTAACTTTGTTGAATTTTTAGCTCTCTCTTTTCTTTTGTTTTTTATGTCTCTGATGATGATTCAAATAATTATTTTCTCGTTCTGGTCTTGGTGTTTATATAGTTGCAAGCATGGCTATACATAGCATGTTTGTTATTTGCTAATCCATAACAACCATCGGTTTTAAACCACCGTCCAAAAATGAATTTTATTTTATTTTTGGCCTTTTTCTACTCAACCATAAACCACAAATAGCATAAAAAATAGCATGTTGCTATTTTTATGTTGTTATTCTCCAGCCACCATTTTCACAACTAAAAAATAGCACCAAAAAATAGTATGTTGCTATTTTTAAGTTGGTATTGTTGTTCAGCTGCCTTTTTCCACAATTCTCCATCTCGTACACAATATCAAAATTCAAATTTTGGACGAATATGAGAATAATCTGTGGCATCCACAATAGTGACCTATAACACCAACAGGCTACACCATTCTAACCATGGCTGCCTACGTACCCTCTAACTGGGATCAAGCCAATAGTAGTTCTATCACTCATCCACATAGTCTCCACCTCACCCATAATCGTCCCAAAGGACTATGCCCTCCTAGGCAATTCAACATGGGTCAATATTAAGCAAGTCCATGCAATGTTGGAACTTGCTACCTGTCACAACCTTGGTTAAAATGTTTGTTGGGTTTTCATTTGTGTACCTTCATGAGAGAAACATCACCTTCCTCTATGACATCTCATACAAAATGATACATGACATCGATATGTTTAGTACGAGCATGATGGACCTGATTTTTAGTCAAGTGAATTGCACTCTGACTATCACACCATAGATCCACACTATCCTACTTAATGCCCAAGTCATATAGAAGACCCCTCAACCATAGTGCTTCCTTCACTCCCTCTGCCATAGCCATGCACTCAGCCTCTGTTGTGGAAAGTGCCACTGTAGCCTATAACATTGATTGCCAACTAACTGGAGCACCATGTATTCTAAAAACATAACCAGTAGTTGATCATCGTCTGTCTATATCACTCGCATAGTCTGAGTCAACAACCCGCTTACTTGACATGCATCTCCACCAAAACATAAACATGTATCAATATCTTCAACTACCTTAGGACCCATTTCACTGCTTCCTAATGTGCCTTACCTGGATTCGCCATGAACCTACTGACAACATTGACCACCTGTGAAATATCTGGACGTGTACACACCATAGCATACATCAAACTACCAACTGCACTAACATAAGGTACACAATCCATGTGTTCGTTTTCTTCTTTTAAAGTGGGAGATTGTTTGCCATAGAGTCTAAAGTGTGGAGCCAATGGTGTTACCACTGGCTTAGCACCTTCCATCCCAAACCTTGTAATAATCCTCTCAATGTAGCTATTCTGACTCAAAAACAATTGTTGGTTTGACTTCTCTCTTCTAATCTCTATATCTAGTATCTTCTTAGCAGGTCCCATGTCCTTCATTTCAAACTCTTTACCAAGTTGAAATTTTAACCTATCTATCTCCACCTTGCACTTTGAAGCAATAAGCATGTCATCAATATACAAAAGAAGATAAATATAATCACCCCCACAAAGCTTTTGAATATAAACACAACAGTCATAATCACTTCTGGAGAACCCATGCCTTAGTATGAAGGAGTCAATTCATTTGTACCACTAGCGTGGAGATTACTTCAATCCATAAAGTGATTTCCTCAAGCGACATACACGATGTTCCTTACCCTCAACCTTGTGTCCCTCAAGTTGAGACATATATTTTCTCCTCTAAGTCACCGTGCAAGAACGCTGTCTTGACATCTAATTGTTCCAATTCAAGATCACCATGAGCAACAAGACTTAGTAACACCCAAATAGAAGTATGCTTCACCACAAGAGATAAAATTTCATTGTAATCAACACCTTCTTTCTGTACAAAACCCTGGCCACTAGTCTAGCTTTGTACCTTGTACCGTTTGCTTCAAAAGAATCCACTTTCTTTTTGTACACCCATTTACAACTAATAGCAGTCTTTCCTTCGAGCAATGGGACTATCTCCCATGTCTTGTTCTTTCGAAGAGATTCCATCTCTTCTTCCATTGCAAGCAACCAACCAACTCTCTGTATTAATACCCTTGATAGCTTGTTTAAAGGTGACCAGCTCATCATTCTCCACCAAGAGTGCATATTTTACCAAGTTTACCTTCCCATAATGCCTCAGAGGCTTGTCTGAACCAAGATTCTGAACTATTTTGTAATTCTACTTTGGCCTAGTGGAAGCCAAGTGCTCTACCTGTTGCTGTTGTTGTAATACTTGTGCTTATTCTTCCTGAACCTCTTCATAATCAAGCTCATCATTCTCCTCATCTTGATTATCAACATGATGCTCCACTTGAACATGACCAAAACCAGGTTGGTTCACAGATTCTACCTCAACTACTTAAGTACTTGAAGTCCCAATATCACCTTCACTAGGCACTATAAATTTTGACAAAGTTACCATGGATCTTTCATCAAAGGTCACATCTCTGTTGATTACAAACTTAGAATCCTCTACACACCAAAGGCGATAGCCCTTGACACCTTTTACATATCCCAAGAAGATTGCTTTCTTGGCTCTTTCGTCAAGCTTGTTATCCTTGACATGGTAATAGGCTGTGCATCCAAAGACTCTGAGTCTTCCATAATCTGCATGTTCCCCTGACCACACCTTGTAGGGTGTGTCTCCGTCTAAAGTAGAATGCGAAGATCGATTCACTATGTAGCAAGCTGTAGCAACCGACTCTGCCCACCATTCTCTGCCTAACCCAAAGTTAGAGTGCATACACCTTCCCTTTTCAAGTAGTGTACAGTTCAATCTTTTTGCAACTCCATTCTATTGAGGTGTATCTTTGACTATCCAGTGCCTCACAATGCTTTTCTGATAACAGAACTCCTTGAAAGAACCCTTTGTGTACTCTGTACCATTATTTGACCTCACTGTTTTTAGCTTTCTTCCCGTTCTGTTCTCAACCATTGCTCTCCACCGCTTTAAAGTGTCAAATACCTCATTCTTATGCTTAAGAAAGTAAATCCAAGGATATCTAGAATAATCATCAACAAATGTAATGACGTACCTGAAACCACCCATAGAAGTAACCTTAGCCGAACCCCAAACATCGATATGCACGTAGTCTAACAACCCTCTGATTTTGTGCTTGCTTATAGAGAACTTTAACCGATGTGCTTTTCCATACACACAATGTTCACAAAAGTCCATGCATGGCTTCTTCATGTTCTTCAACAAACCTTTTCCACTAAGCAATGATAGACCCTTTTCAGACATATGCCCGTATGTGCCAAATCCTCGTGCATTCGGTTTAATCTTTACTACTTTCACTGATTCCGATTGCTACATCTCCTGTAATAGTTGTCCCCAAAAGTGGGTAAAGATTTTCGTGACGAATTTCCTTCATCACTACCAAGAAACCACGAACGATTTTTAGAGCTCCATTTTCCATGATATTTTTGCAATCGTTCAGCTCTAACAAACCAAGAGAAATAAGATTTTTTCGTAGATCAGGGATATGTTTCACATCCACCAAGGTTCTTATCGTTCCATCATGCATCTTGATTCGTATTGTACCTAGCCCAATAGTTCTACACGCGTTATCATTTTCCATTAAAATGGTGCGACCATCTATGCTTTGGTAGGTAGTAAACCACTTCTTATATGGGCACATGTGGTGTGAGGTTCCTGAATCAAGCATCCACTTACCAGAGATTTCATCGCATTGGTCTGAGACAGAGTAACACTCATCCTCTTCACTCGAGACATAACTTGCCTCTTGCTTTTCTTATTGTTTCCCTTTAAAGTTTTCGTTGTTGTGCTTCTTGAAGATTACCCTTTTGTTCGGACAATTTGCTTTAAAGAGACCAAGCTCACCACATTTAAAACATGGTCTTTCCACAAGAGGCATAGACTTTGATCTAGACTTTCCTCCCTTGCCCTTTCCTCTTTCATTGGTTCTTCCCCTTGTTACAAACAATAATCCTTGAGCTTGTTACTTGTATTCTCTCCCACTAGTAGACGACATCCCACTTGTAGCAACCTTTCGAAGATCATCCGCTAAAAGTGACGTTTTAGTTTCATCCATGGTTAGAGTCTCACCCACAAGCATCATAGTTTGAACCAGATTTTCATAGGACTTTGGAAATGAAAGTAGTAGCATGAGTGCTTGGTCCTCATTATCTACCTTAACATCTATATCCTTTAAGTTTGATATGATCCTATCAAACTTGTTGACATAGTCTCGGATTGAGGTGCCTTCCTCCATCTTGCATGTAAACAATTTGGATTTCAAATAGATCCGATTCGTTAGAGTCTTTGTCATGAAGTTGCTTTCTAATTTTCCCTACACGCTAGCCGCCTTTGCTTCTTCATTAACTAAGAACGCAACGTCCCTCTCAAGGCATAAGATGATGGCCGCTCGTGCTTCAAGATCTAATTCTTCCCAATCCTCATCCTTCATATCTTTGGGTTTTTGTTCCATCCTTGCTAAGGCCTCGTGCAACTTTTTCAAAATTAGCAGATTTTTCATCTGCATCCTCCAATAGGAAAAATCATTTTCTCCATTAAATTTCTCTATTTCGTACTTTCCTACCTTAACGGTTCCACTAGTAGAAGTCATTATCTTCAAAATTAGAGTTTTACCACCCTAGACTTTCATGTTGGCTTTGATACCAATTGTTGAGTTGCTGCAAAAGTTAGCTACCAATAGAGCAGACACATAAGATTTAACGAGGTTCGATGTTGTTTACGTCCTCGGGGTGAAAGAAATTCATTATATATAAAAAAAAAAAAAAAAAAATCAACAACTTGCACAAGCCACAAGTTTGTTCCAAGAAAAGCAAAAAAGTGTCACCACAAAGAAGACACCACTATCTCTGTTGAATTTCTAGCTCTCTCTTTTCTTTTATTTTTGATGTCTTTGATGATGATTCAAGTAATTATTTTCTCTTTCTGGTCTTGGGGTTTATATAGCTGCAAGCATCACTATATATAGCGTGTTTATTATTTGCTAATCCATAGCAACCATTAGTTTTAAACCACCGCCCAAAAAGTGAATTTTATTTTATTTTTGGTCTTGTTCTTCTCAACCATAAACCACAAATAGCATCAAAAATACCATGTTGCTATTTTTATGTTGTTATTCTCCAGCCACCATTTTTAGATCTAAAAAATAGCACCAAAAAATAGTATGTGCTATTTTTATGTTGGTATTGTTGTTCAGCCGCTTTTTTCCACATATGCAATCCTTTGTTGCTTGGTGTGTGGATTCCTTTAGCTATGAGGAATCGATTGTGGATTGAGGTGAAGTATGAGCGCCTGCCAAGGTTTTGCTATAATTGTGGACATCTAACTCACTAATCAAGGATTTTTACTCTTTGGTCTAGTGGTGGATCTTGTTTTGATGGATGGAATGCGAGATTTGGGGAATGGTTGCACTCGAATATGGCTATGCAAGTGCCTGATGCTGTTAAGGGTGATGGTATGCAATGACCTGCTGATGGAGATTCAAGCTCAGATGGCTCCTCTAACAATTCTAGGGTGCAAGCTATGAATTAGGTTGGCCTAGGGAAGGAGAATATCCGTTATGCTTCTCTTCCTAAGGGTGCTATGTAATGGTGGCTCTGCAGGTAGGGTTCAAGATGAGCAATCAATGAAGTATGCTAGGCAAGCAACTAGACATGGGAGAAGAGGGAAGGTGGTGGCAAGGCTTGGTGAGGGCACTATTATGAAAGGGAGTGGCAAACGCTTGAGGAAGGAGCTTGAGAGCTTGACTCAGTTGCTAATTCTTTAGGGTAATTCTGGTATGGTGGTGCTTAAGGCTCCTGAGATTGGAAATGTGCAGTAGGTTTAGTATGGGTTCTATTTATTGGTGTTTGGTTTTGTCTATTTTATCCTTGTCTTGGTGTTTGGATGTGTTTTTAGTTCTTGTTTATTGTATTGTTTGTTTGTTTGCTCTATAGAGTGTTGTTGGTGTCAGGTTCCAATTTTTAAAGTTTGGTTGTTGGTAGTTTTTTGCTGGTCTTGGCTCCTTTGTATATGGGTGCTAGTTGGAATAACTAGTATATCCTGTATGCTGTTTTGGTTGTCATGGGTATGGGCTCTTGTCTTTCCAACGAAATATGTTATGTTTTGGAATAATAGGATGTGTTGGTTGCCTCATGGTTCGAGCTTATGTGATTTGCTCAATTGAGCTATTAATGAAATGTTCTCTGATTGAAAAAAAAAAATTGATAAGTATATACTAGTGTTAATTATCGACAATTAATTGTCTTTTTGTTTCCTTTTCAAAATTCTTTATTTTATAAAATTAAAAAAAAAAAAAAAACGTAGGTCTTTAATAATAAATTTTTAGGTTGTTTTTATTATAAATATGTAAAAAATGATGTTAAAAAGTTTTGTAAAGTAGTTTTCAGGAATACTAGTTAATTAATTTATTATTTATTAAAAAATAAAAATACAACAATTATTATTTATGATGAATGAAATTCAAACACAATACAAGCATGAATTATTTGGTACAATATTGCAAAACATAATTTCGCTTATTAAATAAGTCAAATACAATATGACAACACTTATGAACTTGTTTAATTAATATTTTTATTATTATTTAATAAGTTAATCTTGCATAAATACGATAAACAGGACTTAATCAAATGTAAGAAGTATTTTCTAAGCATATTTGGCATAAAGATAAATAATATTATTGTCTATTTTTTAAATTTAATATGAGATACAATATGATCTCAACACGAAAATTATTAGATCAATACAAATATGATCCATTCATATATAAATTGGTTGAAACTAACCCTTTAGTTAAATGTAAAATCAATATAAATTAAAACTATTAAAATAATTATATTTATTATAACGATATTAATATTTATTGATCTATAATAAAAATTAACAAAATGAAAGATTTTATATATAAAATAAAAGTACAAATTTATTATTATTTTAGACTAAAGTGTATTTCATAATGAAAGCTAAGATATTGAACTTTGATGTAGAACTTTTTAAAATTAGGGAAGTAAAATGATACTCAAATTTAGAGGTAAAAATCTATGTGTAACTTAACTGAATTAAATTTGAATTAAAAAATACAAATCGAAACAAATTAAATTAAATTTTAGTTAAATTTGGATCAACTTAACTCAAAAATAATAGTACGGTGTTTGAACTAACCCATTAATCCGAAATAAAATAAAATAAAATTTAAATCAAAAATTAAAATAAAAAAAAACGTTTGGTTAAACTAAAAATAAACTTTTATTTTATCCAAACTCACCCCACGCGGTCACTCTCTCTTTCTCATTCTCACTTTTCTCCATCTCAATGTACTTACGCTCTTTACACCATCATTCACATTATTCAACCACCATATCTTTTTCTTTGTTTTTTATTATCCAACTAATTCGCCATCACCCACAGATTCACCTCTCTTAGTTTCCTTGTCTCTTGAGAATAATATTTTTACTATTATATATGTATTCTTTTATATTTAGTTTTTTTATTATAAATTTTAATAATATCC
Organism: Elaeagnus macrophylla; assembly: GCA_029378325.1. Taxonomy (NCBI): domain Eukaryota; kingdom Viridiplantae; phylum Streptophyta; class Magnoliopsida; order Rosales; family Elaeagnaceae; genus Elaeagnus; species Elaeagnus macrophylla. The sequence goes on along the minus strand of CM055640.1, from coordinate 48,802,568 downwards.
ATATATTTTAGTTTTGAAAACAGATATGTTCAAAGAGACCATTTTGTTGTTATGATTTATAATTATTATTTATTTTAAATAATGCACCTTATCTAAATAGCTCCATAATGCTTAGTGATTGGACTTTAATGATATTAAGCAAATTTTTTAATATATAAAAAGACGAATAAACTAAAATATATATATATACAATTAATAATTCGGAGTAATTTGAATTAGATTAGGTTAATTTGTTTATGTTTGATTTATATTTAGACTCATTTTTATTAATTCAAATTAAATTTAAGATAAAATTGTATCAATTTAAATAGCTCAAACTACTCAGGCTCACGTAAATTTTCAATTCCTAATCCAAAATGAATCAAATTAAAGATTTGCAATGAACAGAAAAAAGTTTCCCATAGAGTGACGTACACACAACAATGAAACTGGAATGGTATACCCTTTGTAGTAGATAGCATATCGGTTATATACCGTAGATTAAAAAATCTCGATATATCACAATATATCGCAGTTAATATCAATAAAATTTAATATAGATAAAAATATGTATTATCTTGTTTATAAAATAACCTCATTATTATCGAATATGATAGATATATTGTGCATATTATTCACTATATAATTTTATCGATTTATGTGATATAATTTAAAAAAAAAAAAAAAATTTGGTACATTCCAAGATAATGTCGTCCCTTTTTTTTTTTTTTTTTTTCTATGAACTTTTTGCAGCGTAAGTTTTAGACTTTTTTAAGCGCCTGGTACGTTCTAATTCAGCTTTTTTAAATTTTTATGGCTCTTAGTCATGTTTTGATATAAAATTTATTTCTAGACATAACGACATTTAAGTACATTAACTTATAAAATTAACTATACACATGCTATTCAAGATGAAGACTATGGATGTAAAGCTGTCAATGCAAGCATAGGTAATATTGAAAAGGAATACGCGAAGAGATATCACAAAAGATACATTAATGTACTAGAATTAGACGAGGAAATAATGACTACAAGTTCATCTTCAATGAGCATTAATATGAATGAAAGTGAGCTATCAAGTAATATTAGTGTAGATACTGTTAATGGAATTTTTGAAAACTCTTTGATGTGTAAATAATTGAGTTAACTTACAATTTCTATTCATAAAAAATAGTATGAAGAGATCAAGCAACATATTAATAAAGTCTTAATCATTATATTCAAATAGTCTCTAACTATATATCATGATATTAATATTGCTTTAAAAGTTTTTAATCACGGATCAAATATATCTAGAGGGAGGTGAATAGGTTATTTTCAATTTTAACAAATATTAAATATGTAACCTAATCAAAACGGCCAGACATGCAATCGCGTGTAAAGATAAAATGCGGAATAAAAAATAACACACGATATTTTTAGGTGGAAACAACCTAAGCCACTCCAATGACCTAAGAGGAAAATCACCGGTCCACCGGACCACCTAACTATCCACTATGAAAATCAATTTTCAATTACAACCATAGGTCCTAGAACTACCCTTCACAGATAGATCCCCCTTTCTGTAATTTACTTACGAGCCGCCGCTCCTTTCATAGCCTCCACAAGCTAGGTGTCTAGATCCGGACCAACGTTCCGATCTACTTGAGTCACACAAGATCAATCGAACCCGTCAACCTCGGTAATTTCGAGTCACACGAAATACCGAGCACGTCACCTGAAACGTTAGCATAAATAGCACAAGTGCAAAGTGTGTCCTAGAGCGGATTCAAACAATGAAAAACCCTAACTAGCAGATTCAACAGAATACGATGTAAAAACAAATCAGCTAGTAAACTCTAGAACTATCATATAAAGCCCAATATCATGAAAAACAAATAGGCACGTGAATTATCCAAACATAACCAGACAATATGTTTGAACAATTAAAAGATGAAAGCGTCTAAGATTGATAGATGAAGAAAAGAAGTTTTTAAAAGCGCAATCAGATTTTTAAAAACTTATTTCAATGTGGTAAGTTTTATGCACATACTAGCCTCACTTATATAGAGTCCAATTTTTACTTCAAAAAGGATTTGCAATAGATTAAAACTCTACACCAATCAGGATTTAGCAATTACCACAGTTATACTCAAACAATGACTTTGTTTTTCACATTAAATGGGGTCATCTTGGTAAAAGTAATATATGGGTCGAATTAAAAAAGAGTTTTAGTTGAACTGAAAAACTGGCTCGATCGATCTAACAACTGGCTCGATCGATCGATCCAATGCTCGATTGATCGACTAGATTTCTCGATCGATCTAGCTCAACCCGAGAGCACCTAGATCGATGTTGTTCCAGAATCGATCAATCGGACAGGACTCGATCGATCGACCAAAATTAACGATCGATCTATCTCAACCCGAGAGCACCTAGATCGATGTCGTTCCACACTCGATCGATCTATCACTCGATCGATCGAACTATATACTCGATCGATCGACCAACATGTGCACAAATTATTTTCGTTACGATTCATACTAAGTGTAGTGCACAATTGTGTGAAGATGTATGCATGATAGAATATTTTACCTGTCATATGGGCATTGCAAGCTTGGTGACTCCATCATCATGTATCGTCTGATTAAGCGGTGATCTCTTACTCTAGATTACAATCAAACATTTTATCCACGAAACATTTTATCAAGATAACATTTGCTTTTAACTTTATATAAAATCATTTTGTAAATAAATATAGTATAATTTCTTAATATTAAAGCATCTTATTTTTACTCAAATTATTCTTTTATTTAGCATGCAGTTATTAATTTATTGAGAAAACTATATTATTTGATTTTCTCAATATTAAATTATTATGTAAAATTTCATACTTTTTTTTTTGACTTTACACAAATAACCACCCATGTCACCATCTGGAAACAAACCCTTGAAGAAGAACTCCTTGAAGCACCTTATCAAGAGCTAGATCCTAGGTTGAGTCATGCCTCAGTCACAAAGTCAACTGAGGAAACTAGCCTCCTTATCTTGTCAAAAAGGGAACCACACTTAGACCTGTTGTGTACCACTAGCAAGGTAGACCAGCAAGTTAGGCAAAGCAGTCAAGTAGATCAGCCAGACCAGCTAGGTAGGTTAGCTTGGTCTATCAAGCATTAGCTTTCGCTGAGCTTCTACAGCTTTAGAAAGCAAAGATATCAGCCATCCCCCAGTGATTGCCACTAGCTTTTCCTAGCTCACATTGAGGGACCACCACGAGGTTAAATGATTGGCATAATTAGGATAGGATAGCCATGTCGACGTTGTTGCTAATCTTAAGCTAGATTACCATAGCTACAATTGTCTAGCAAACATCACTCTAGGAGAGCAGAGATTCACATGACATGAAGGAAGATTAGGTCTTAATCGGATAGATCACACCATAGAGGGCTACATTGTCAAGAATGCCACCATCAACCAATGACATCAAAACTCATCACCACAGGATGAGAAGTCCAAGCCACCACCTCAAAATTGCACTCAAAATAGAGAAGACAAAAAAATTAAAGAATGAAGCACTTCCTATGGGGTCACCTATCCCTAAATTTCTCTAAATCATGCACACTTAATTGTGAAGTTCAAAGACAATGGTAGCCTAATCCTACTACAAGTAATGTGTTGATCAAAAAATAAGCAACAAGTTATTTAGCATAACCTCTCCAATAAATAAAAAAAATATTCACCAACAGTGAAGCATCCTTGATCTAGAAGTACTCATGTTAATAGCATGATCAAACTATTAGGATTAGATACCTGGAATACAAATAATTTTGTATTTTATTGTGGAAATTAGAATAAATAAAAGTACATTAATTTATTTACGTCAGTGTTATTTAATTTCATTAAATAAATCCTAAAAATTCTAGATTATTCGTCTCTGATAAAAATGTCCAATCGTGTCCTACAAGCTTTAAACTACTTCCAAGTATAAATGACCTTTGTGCCTTGTACAATTAAACACTCATTATTTAGTCATACTAAATAATGTAAAATATTTAATTATATTACTAAATTAGATATTCACTTTCACACGTTACCAATACACCCTCACATATTCATTTGACATTTATGACCCTCATAAAAATGTCATAATAGAAAATATGCTTATTGATCATTAAATGATTAATTCCCATTAACCATTTCTTTATAAAGTTTAACATGGATCGTGTCGTTTATAGAGTAGATTCAGAGACTGATAGAACTTTGATTTCAAGCTTAAATAAAACTTGACATATTAAGGAACCCCTTAATTAATTATCAACTTTATTCAATTCTAGAGTTACTCTGCTATAAATTCGAAACTGAACTCTTTAACATTACAAGTGATATTTATCCAAGTTCAACCTAATTGAGTAATCCATTGATATAATCATAGTGCAGCTCAATTCTCCATAGCTAGTTCATAATTAGAGTTGGTCAAAATATCTCTTTCTTTAATAAACATTAAATATGATTTAATATTTAAATAAAATTAATTATTAAGAGAAAAAATAAATAGGATTTAATTATTGCTTGTAGATTCCAAATAGGATTTTGATTAAGAGATAAACTCAAATCTCAAAGGTTAAGATTTTTAGCAAACCAAGAGTCATAATAAACCTTTGTGCTGGCCATCGAGGGTTTTGGTTGCTTAGAGTTTTGTTTTAAAAAAATACTTTTAATTGGTTTGTTAAAAGGATGATTAATTTGTTGGAATATGATTCCATTTAAAAGTGTAACCCTAACACACGTTATAAATAAGAGATAAAACTCACTCACTCAAGGAATTTTTGGTTGCTCTTGGCGAACCATAGCAATATATTTTGGAGAAATTTCATTCCTCAAATTTGAGAGCAAACTTTGTGCAAAAAGTTTCACCAAACACCGAACTAGTCAGAAAAAATTGTTTTCTTCTAGTCGCTCTAGTGTATTTTGGCCTAGGGTTCTAGTGGGGACTAGAACATGATAATTGATTATACTTGAAGTGTCAAGAAAGCCCACACCTTTTAGTTCATCAATTGGTGGGAGAAATGTTCTAAAGATTGAATGTACAAAGTTCGAAAAAAAACATAAGGGAATCCCCTAAAGCCAACACAAAAAGAGCCAAAATTTACCATTCACAAAATACACATGTATTTGGGTCCATAAAAAAATTTATTATGACCCTAAAATTCTTTAAGTAGTGAAATGGTTATTATAAAAGAAAAATAGGGCATACATGTGTATTTTCATATATAAAAGAAAAAAAATCATTATAAAAGAAAAATAAATTCCCTTGAAGTTAGTGCATTTTCATTCATTCTAGAGCATGCCTTTGAAGTTTTTCCTTAATGATTTTAATTTATGCATGAGAATAGTAATGTGATTTTTTCATAAATCCTATTATTTGATTCATTTCACGAGATCAATGTTATGCATTTTTTGAGTCTTTCTTGTTTAATAATATGCGAACTTATTAGCTTATTGATTTACATAACTTCAATTCACATATACTTTGTCATGTGTTTGAACCCATAGAACTAGTGTGATATTAAGAGTGAATCTTGTAAGGAGTTGAGTTTAAGCGAATTCGGATTCTTAACACTAGGTTTGGGGGAATCAATGTTGATATATTTTTTTTAGTAATGGGCTATGCTCTTGTGATGCGAAACTAATTTAATTGATGAACCTTAATGTGTTAAGATGATTGGATGAACTTATGTTTGAGCCTCGATTATAAACTGAAAATAAATTGAAGCATAAGAAATTTTGTTGATTTAAGTTTGTAGTATTGTTATTTGTGGTTTTAGTTTATCTTTTAGTAGGATTTTTGTGGGTATCACTGGAAACCCTCACGAGACTTTAACTCGTCCACTAGGGCAACCTAAGGGTTTAAAAACTTGTTGCATACGCTAAATGCAACCGTGACAATCCACGGAAGTGATTTCAGTTAGTATAGTTGAATTTTCATTTTGCTAGAGGATTAGCAAAATGTAAGTTTGGGTGTATTTAATGAACAATATTTTGACCTATATTTTGTTATGATTTTAAGCATTTATTTTATTTTTTATTTTATTATTATCATATTTTGTAAGGTATTTATGTGTTTTGTAAGTTTTTGGACTTTAAGAAGAATATTGGACTTAAGTGAATCAAAGAGAGTGAAAATGGAGTAACAAGAGCTGAGCAATGTAACCCTTACATTGAAGACCATTCATTATGTAAAGGGTATATACATGGCAAGCACAACAAGGAGTGCCACGGTGAAGTAATATGTGTGCCACTGTAACCAATTCTCGGGTTTCTATACTGGGAATGAAATTCAACACATGCCGCGGTAAGAAAATTGATGTGCCACGGCAGTGAGCTATCTATTTCTACTATGAGGGTATATTTTCAGCCTTGCACCATAGCAGATAATTTTGTGTGTTGCAGTCTGCGTACCAAAAATTTTCCATAAATCCTAACACACGTGTGTTTCTTCACTCCCCCTATAAATACCACACTATGCCTCTCCCAAACATAAGTTTTTGTAACCAAGTTCCTCCATTCCTCAATTGCTATAGCAGCTAGGGTTTCTACCCAAAAACAACACAAAATCAAGAAAAGATCCTCCATTTGTGAAGAAACTCCAAGGATTTAAGAATGGGGATTAACCAACATCAAGGATTTAGAACTAGGAAATCAATTGGGGTATTTTTATTGTATTATTTCTTTTTTCTCTTAGATTTTGAGTGTGCCTCTCATAACTAAATTGATTGACATCAATTTGGTTATATATGTTTAGCTAATTTATGTAAATGAGATATTAGTATTGCTTCCAATGATTGGAAGAACAATTTTGTGATTTAATTATGTAAGAGTTTTGGATTTATTTCTTGTTCGTGTTCTTAAAATCTTTGTTTATGGATTAATGATGGGTCAAATCTTGATTTGTAGTTGGAGAAAATATGTTAGAACTAGGCATTAGAAACACCATCTTTTAGTTGTGTGTTATGAACAAGTGCTTAATTTGATTGCATTGATTTGTGTTAAATCAGGTGGTTATAATATTTCCTTGAGTTAATTTCAATTAATTAGTTAATGGTCTGAATCAAAGAAGTTAATTAATTGATTGTAGTAAAATTTCTATTAAATTGGGATTTTTTAGGTTTAGCGAAATAATCATTAAATCTGACTTTTAATTGAACTGCTTAATTTGTTCTTTTCATGAAGGGATAGCATACTAAGACTTCCATATACATCCATCATCCTCACCTTGGCTACAATCTCTTATTTGCAATTATTTTAGTTATTAAATTAATTTAGGAATTTACAATATTTTCTGCAACCGACAATTGCTAGAATGTTTAAGATTATTTGTTCGACTGAATAAGAAAATAAGTAATATTTTAAAAATTCCTTAAGAGACGATCTTGGGAGTATATTTACCACTTATTACAAGTGATTTGTGCACTTGCGAGCTTTTTATAAATAAAAAATTTGACAATTAAATTTTTTGTGCATCACTAATGACTTGCAAGGTCAAAGTGTCAAGAATGTGACCAACACAAAAATCGGCTTCAACATATATTATAAACAATAATCAAACACATCTTAATTATATGATGCTCTCAAAATCACACTACAAAATTCAAATGAATTAAATCACAAATAAAACACATGTTAATTAGTTTAAGACCAAAATACGTGAAAATGTCAAAATTTATTAAATGGGAGCATTTGAGAACCAAGAAAGCTAGTGTGAGAAAGTTGAGAAAAAGTGTTGAGGAACTTTCACCCAATCTACGAGAAAAATCTTCCTACTGATAACTTTATAAAAGTAGAGTTATTTAGTCACTTATAAGCTAGCTATTTATCTTTTTTGCACTTGAAATGGTTAAAATGACTTAATTTATATTTAATTATGTCACTATAGGTGGAAGGATTGCAAACAAAGTGAAAACGAGCCAAAACGAGCAAAATTAGTTTAGGCCATGGAGGGGATTTATTTGGGCCACGCTACACAAGTTGTTGGACACATGCTGGAAACAAAGAGCTTTAGGTTGTAGTGAAACTTTATTTGATCCATGGAGTGCAATGTTGAGAATATATCAGAGAGCACTAGACCACAGCGGAGGAAATTTTGGACAGCTGTGCACGTTATTCCACTAGTGATCTAAGAGTCTTGCGTCGAGGCGCACACTCTTTTAGGCTGCAAAGCTCGTCATTTTTCTTACATGTGAGATATGCCAGATTTTTAGTTTCCTATTTAGTCTACAATTACTTGTCCCTAAAACACTTAGCCTATAAATAAGACTCTTAGAAAGCAAGCAAAGCGAGTTACACATTCTTTCACTAACCTAAATCTTTAAAGAAAGAGGCAGCATATTTAGAGAGAAATACATCAAGAGAAGGATTAAAGATTGAAGGCTTAAAGTTGGCATTTGCCAAGAAATTGGGTGTATCTTTTCTCCTCTACCTTTGTCTTTTCTTTTCTCTTTTGTACATTTCTCATAGTTGGGATTTATTGTATATGATTATGAGTAGTTAAATCTATTGTTAGAATCCTCTTGAACTCAACTTATTTATGCAGTGAATTAATTTATTTTTCCATCATTTATGATTTGTGGTATTTCAATAATCTATTTTTACTACTTCCAATTGAGTGAGATAATAAGGTGATAAATGTCGGAGAGACCATGTAATTATTAGTTATGATTAATTAATAGAGATGATTTGTTTAATTTGAATCATATTCAATTATACCATAGAGGCAATTAGTTAGCTTTAAGAGAATCATTTAATTGTTTGTCTTGATTGAATAACATGCATAGTTTCTAGACAAATTTTTATATATGTGGTTCATAAATGTTGTTTTAATGAGTAAAAAATATACAACCTAATTAGCATGACATGTAACAAGGGTGATTAGGTTAATTATTATAATGCATGTAGTTTACTTGAAAGAGAAATACATACTATTGTAGGACACTGGATAGCGGTGGTAATTGTGTCATGTTAGCTATGCTTGTGTCGTTTTCATTTCGTATTATTTGTGTTGTGTTTTGGCATTAGTTGTGTTGAGTTTTTATGTTAGTTGATATATGAAAAAAAAATTATTTGACTTTTTTTTATTTTGTTTCGTGCTGCTTATTTATAATAGTAAAAAATAACAAAATCTTTAAGGACATGAAAAAATTATTGATCAATTTTACTAAATTTTTATCCATGTTGTGTCGTGTTATCTGGTCGTGTCAAAAATTGTCACCCTTAATTAACATTGGATAAGTATCATATCATGAATTATTTTGGATGGTAAATTAATTATTCTGTGGGAAGTTGAGGGATCATGGAATCTTAAGACCCTTTTGCACTTAATTAATTAGTGTGGATGTGTTTGATCAAATCTTGTAAATATTATATTTTTGTTATTTTTATTATTTTTATCTATTTGTTTTCCATTAGCCTAAATAGTTTATAGTAATTATAATTCGGTACTAAAATCCTTATTAATTTAGTCATCGTGGGTACGACAATTCGATCTTTAAATATTTATTAATTGTACATTGACTCGTGCACTAGTGAATTCCGTGTCACCTACAATGTATAAGACAACAAAAGACAATTAGGTGATGAAGAAACAAATGGGGCTTAGGGCCAGCTGATATCGACTTGAAGCATAAGGGTCAAGTTTTTGTATTAGGAAGCACTAGGTTTCATAGGATGTCTAGGAGCGGCACGAGCCTTAGGAGAATGAGGCGGTCACCTTAGGACCCGACCAAATAGGGGACCCTAATTTTTTGGGATGCATATTTTATATTTAAAAATATATATTATTAAAAAAATAATAATGATAATTTTAAAAATATGAAGTATACAATTCAATATTATTTTACATATTATTAAATTATAATAAAAAGATTAACTTTTATTTTCTTTAAATAATACAAAAATATAATAGACTCATAAACTCTTTTAAGTTCATTAATAGTCTCAACGTTTTTTTTTTGGGAAATTACCAAAAATAGCACCCCCTAAAAATTATAATAACAAAACTAGCACCCCCTTGTGTTCAATTAGAATTGAACGTTTAATATTGAGCGTTCAATATTCAATTTGAACGTAAAATATTGAACGTTCAATATTAAATAGGTCTAATTATCGTCATTCAATTCTAATTGAACGGATAATATTGAACGTTCAATATTGAACGAGTCCAAATTATTGTCGTTCAATTTTAATTGAACACAGGGGTGCTAGTTTTGTTATTATAATTTTTGGGGGTGTTAGTTTTGTTATTTTCCCTTTTTTTTTTATCAAAGATTTTGCAAATTAATAAAAATCTATAAGGTCTATTTTAAAAAATAAAATAAAAAATGAAACATCACTATTTAAATTAGCTTTTCTTTTTATTATGATACTGTCACTACTCTAAACTTCATACTTCTCACTTTTAACAAAACAATTAAACAACATATTAATTCTTTCATCTCTCTATCTTCTAAGTATCTATTCATAATTATCATTAATAAAATAATGAGACCATTGGAGCTGGATAAGGTAAGCCTTATCATCCAATGTAGAAACAGGAAGTGAGGGTTGAACTACGACTAATTCCCATTAATGAATCTTGAATTCGTACAGTAAGGATGTGTACCCATTAACCGACATCGACTCATCCCAATTTTTAAGGAAGAGATCGATGATCCCAAGTTTAGTTACTCCATTCAGAAAATCTTTTTCGACGGACTACTCATAGGAGGGCCGGGTACTTATTGGAATACTGCATGCAAAAGAGGGTACTAACAGTTGAGTTGAGTCCTCTCCGAACTGCAGAAGATAGTTGCACATCATACGGCTCACCAGTTGAGTTTTAGTGTTTGCTGCATCCCCACTAATTAACTTGATAACTTTCACTAGTCATATTAAAAACGTGTTGTCGAAGCTAAAAGCAAAAAACTGTCTGATTATTCTAGTATATATTTTGTATATTGTTGTAACTTTTTTTCAAATATTTTTCATAAAATAATCCAAGATATAGACTCTTATTAAAATATATTTTAGATACTTGAAAAAATATTCTCTATTTTATAAAATAAAGATTATCTATGATAAAAGTAAGTGGGTTTTTTTTTTTTACGGTTTTAAGAGTACAACCAGCACAAATATATGTCGGTTCTGCACAAAAACCGACACATGTCTTATTATTTATTTGATGTTTAAGTTAAACGATATTTTGTCCGGTTAAACCAGTTAATGATCATATTATATAATGGGTATTTACTTATATTTTGAAAATATCACCCAAAGCATTACCTAAAAGTCATTAAACTATATACATGTATATACTAATATATAGGTTGCTTGAGAAGATATTATATTTTAGGTGCTTAAGCATAAATAGCACATTGTACAATTCAAGAGGTATTATCTGCAATATATATGTCTATAGTAATTCTTTATTACTTTTGTACTTTGGTTCAACTAGAAGGATAATGTGTATAACCAAAAATAACGATGATCTAAATATAAAAAGCCCCATGTATGATCAAAACGTACATAAAAGCTATCAAGTAAAGATTGAGCTATTTAATTAAAATGAAAAATAAGAAATTTTTAATGAAGACTTGCTTTGAAATTTCAAAGAGGAAACTTGTATTGATTCTTATGAGTGGAATAATCATTGTTTTATTTCCTACAAAAGTAACACAAGCTAATAGAATTCCCAAGTATTTTAACCCTCCTCTCAAATCAGAGTTTAGTAAATGTGTTTGGAGGTGCAATGTCCATGAGTGTTTTCATTTTATATGGAAACGGAAACTCAAAGATTATGGTACTTGTCTGGGTACGTGCGTGGAAAAGAGTTGTGCTGATTTACTTACACATCATAGCCTTCCCTCTAATTTGCTATATACTTGTACCATTGGCTGCACAAAATCTAACATCCAAGACTACTCTAGTTATGGTAATTATTATTATTTAACAACGTACCTAAGATTATTTTTATTTATTTATTCTAAGGATAGCGTACAATTTGATATAACAATTCAGTTGTGTGATACTCAACCAGTTTAAGTCAATTCCCACGGATGGTTTAGTTTATTATCTATTTTTAAAATGTGGCTTTGTTTCGGCTCGAATTACGGTTCTAGTAAATCATTTTTATATTTTTTTGTTCAAATTTTAAATTGAATTATTTTTCAAAAAAACCAACCATTCGAGTTACTGACTATTGACTATCACTTGAACGGAGCCCTATTTCAAAAAAAAAATATTAAAAAGATATCAATTTTATCTATACCATGCGTCAATATGGTTGAGTTAGGGTCTGACACGAACCAATACTCACATGTATAAGATACATACAACTTGAATTTCCTATAACAATATAGAATTTCCTTTTTCTTTTCTTTTTTTAATTTAAATATTTAATATTTTTAGTTTTACAGATGGCAATCGGATTGAATATTATATGACAAGGTGCTACAACAACTGCAAACAAGAATATTTCTAGAAAGAAGGATGCTTACAGTCTTGTAGGTTTACGTAAAGAGCATTTTGGTCCTCCCACTTTTCAATTAAATTGTTTTAGTTTCATAATTTTGAAAAATTTTGCACTTAATTCTCATAAAGTTACACTTTAAATCTTATATTTTTAGTATAAAATGTGTACTTTAGTTTTATTTTTGAATTTTTTAAGACTAAAGTACGTATTTTTTTTAATATTAAAAGACTAAAACATTACAATTAAAAGTTATTTGACTAAGTGTCCATTTTGTAAACACTATCAGATGTCTGCGCCTCTCACTAACACTCAACTCCTCCAAATGTTGTCAGTAAGAAATAATTTTTATTATAAATTTTAATATATTTGATGCTTTGAACCAACATGAGAATTACAATTTAATGTTTTTTTTTTTCAAAATGATAGATATTCTTTAGGGTATAAATTTGATCTTTAATTAATAGTAGACTTTATTCTCTATCAAGGCTCGAAACTGCCATTTTTTTTAATATGAGAACTACAATTTAATTTTAATTGAGAAGCAATATCTTGTTAGCGTGAGTCATGTAATTAGTGTCTATCTGTAATAGAGTTTTAAGTTGTACATAATTCTATTTTATTTAGGACTCTTGTATTTTATCTTCTATATATACCTCTATTGTGAGATAATAATACAACAAGAAATATATTTCATTCAGTATATTCAACTTGGTATCAGAGCGGAAGATTCGTAAAAGAATTTTATTTTCTTTTTTCTGTCAGCGCCGCCGTCGTTCCCACTCCGCCGCCGCCCTGTCCAGCGGTACCGCGCCGCCGCCGCCGCCGCCCTGTCTGTCTCCGCGCCGCCGCGCGCCTCTGCTTTCAGCGCCACCGCGCGCCTGTCTGCCTGTTCCGCGCCGCCGCACGCCTGTCTGCCTGTTCCCCGCCGCCGAGCGCCTGTCTGCCTCCGCTAGCCTCTGCTTTCCGCGCCGCCGCGCGCCTGTCCGCCTGTTCCGCGCGCCTCTGCTCAGATCCGCGCCTCCTGTCGCGCCGCCTGCTCAGATCCGCGCCTCCCGCTCAGATCCGCGCCTCCTGTCGCGCCGCCTGCTCAGAACCGCGCCTCCTGTCGCGCCGCCTGCTCAGATCCGCGCCTCCTGCTCAGATCTGCCGCACCGAGAGCCTCTCCTGTCCGCTCGCCGCCAGTCGCAGCGCCTCAGATCTGCCGCGCCGCCAGTCCACTCCGCGCAGCCTGACCGCCTCCTGCCGCCGCGCCTCACTGCCGCCGTCCAGCGCCGCCAGACCTCACTGCCGCCACTCTAGATCTGCCTCCACCTTTTCAAACCCTAGCCCACACATCCAAACCCTAGCCCAAACCAATTTTACCCTAGCCCACACATCCAAACCCTAGCCCACACCCTAGCCCATACAATTTAAGCCCAATTTTCCCCTAACCCACTTAAAAAAAAAAAAAAAAAAATCAGCCCAAACTCCCTTGGCCCAATTTCAGCCCAGGGTCAACTCAGTCAACAGTCAGCCCGGTCAACAGTCAAAGTCAACCGTTCAAAAAAAAAAAAAAATTTTCCGCTGCATATTATTATTGTCTGATTCAATGGAAGATTCAAGAATGATTCAGAGTTCAACGACAACTGAAATTCCAAAATTTGAAGTTTCTGTCAAGAGTTCAGAAGGTGGCTCTTTTGGTGGTACCAAACTCAATGGTACTAACTTTAGAACATGGAAAAGACTTATGTCCGTTTATCTCCGTGGGATGCATAAGATGGGACATGTGACTGGAACAATTAAAGCTCCTCCTGAAGATGATTTGGAGGCCTATACTAAGTGGGAAGATGATGATGGCTTTGTAATGTCTATCCTATTTAGAGCCATCACAGATGATGTACTACAGATGGTGGAAGAGTGTGACACAGCTGAGGCTATATGGAAGACTTTAGGAGACCTTTACACTAATGAATCTGACTTTATACAGGTCCACGAGTTAATGTGCAAAGCTGTCAGCATGCAACAGAATGGGCAACCAGTGTCTATGTTTTTTACCAAGCTGAAGAATATATGGGCTGAAATTGATCAGAAACGTCCGTGCAAAATCAAAAATCAAGAGGACCTTATATGGTACCAGAAGGAAAAGGAGCTTGAGCGAGTTCATGCATTCTTAAGAGGACTTGATACAAAACATAATAGTGCTAAGGGCGAATTGCTTCGAATGCCAGACCCTCCGAGCTTGACCACAGCTTTTACATACATCCGTAAGGACGAATCTCAGCAGGAAAGTCTTAATCAGGCACAGGTTGAATTATCTAGTCTAGCAATTCAAGCCAATTCAAAGGCACCTTCTCTCCAGCGGCAGAATCTAGTTCCATTTCATCAGCAAGGACTTCCACCAGGCTTTGCCATTCAAGCCAACTCCAAGGCACCCTCTTTCCAGCAGCAGAGTTCAGTTCCATTTCATCAGCAAGGACCTCCACCAGGCTTTGCCAATCGTCCTCGTTCCCATTGCTCTTATTGCAATGAAGGAGGACATCTTCGAGAGACTTGCTATAAACTGAACCCTCACCTTAGACCTAAACGGCCAAATTATCATTCTAAAGCGAAAACAGCTGCTGTACAAGTAGTACAGGAGCCAGATTTCTATGGTGTGACTGGACAGGATCATCGTGTGACATGTGAAGGTACCCCTATAGCTTCAATAGCCGGTCGTGGTAAGTTTGGTATGGCCTTAAGCGTTTCTCATTTTGTTGGGTCTAATACTTGGATTATTGATTCTGGTGCGTCTGATCATATGACTTATGATAAATCATTTTTTACTGAGTTATCTTCCCCTCCAGTGTCTTATGTTACAAATGCTAACGGTGAAGCTTTTCCTGTCTTAGGAAAGGGGTCAGTCCGTATCACTCCAACTTTACAGCTCCATAATGTTTTATATGTGCCTGACTTATCCCATCATTTAATATCTGTCCCACAGTTGAATACTGAGTCTCAATGTTTTGTAACCTTTTATCCTATGTATGTGATTTTTCAGGATCTTCTTACCAGGGAAATAATTGGTCGAGGGTATCTGAGGGGCAGATTATTTCGTCTGGATCAGAACTACGCAGGGGAGAAACCAGGAGCACAGTCCCGCACCGCATTGACCTCGAGTTCTGACAATCTAAGTGAAATTTGGTTATGGCATCGCCGCTTAGGGCATCCTTCTTTTAGTCTTATGAAAAAATCTATGCCTACTTTGTTCATTGGTGTTAGTGAGTCTGTTTTACATTGTGAGACGTGTGTTTTGGCCAAAAGCCATCGTATTACTTATTCTCCTAGTATTTCTAATAAAAGTACTGTTCCTTTTGAGTTAATTCATTCTGATGTTTGGGGACCGAGTAGAGAGCCCACTCTATCGGGCATGAGGTATTTTGTTTCGTTTATTGATGATTGTACAAGATTGTCATGGGTTTCTCTTCTTCGAACTAAAGATGACGTCTTTTCAGTTTTTCAAAACTTTCGTACTCATGTTCAAACACAATACAATAGCACCATTAGAGTCCTACGTTCTGACAATGGGGGAGAATATATTAATCGTATGTTTCAAGATTTTTTCAAAACACATGGAATTGTTCACCAAACTACTTGCCCACAAACACCAGAACAAAATGGGGTGTCTGAACGAAAAAATCGTCATCTTCTTGATATGACTCGTGCACTCCTATTTAGTGCTCATATGCCAAAATACCTTTGGGGCGATGCTGTACAAGCTTCCGCCTATCTCATCAATCGTCTTCCATCTAGTGTTCTTCACGGCAAAATCCCATTCGAGGTTCTTGCATCTCATATGTCCTTGTCATCATTTCATAATCTTCCTGCCCGTGTATTTGGTTGTGTTGCTTTTGTCCATGTTCCTAAAAATCAGAGGTCCAAGTTAGATGCCCGTGCAATCAAATGTGTGTTTGTTGGTTATGGAGGTTATCAGAAAGCGTACAAGTGCTTCCATCCTCCGACCAGGAAATATTATGTCACTATGGAAGTTACCTTCTTTGAGGACATGAGTTATTTTTCCTCACTTGATACTGCTCGTCAGGGGGAGAATTTATATTTTGAAGAGCTGTATCATAGTGAGGGGGAGGATTTGGAAGAATCACCTACTGATATTTCTATGGGTCCAGTTGAGATTCTTAACCCATTGAATCCAGTAGTGGAAGAAACAGATACTCCAAGTGTCCAAGCACCAGCTCCAACCACAGAAAATGAAAATGAAGATACTGCTGTTCCCTCAGGCATCACTCATACCCTTGATCAACAGCTCCCTGGTACTGAAGGTCACTCATCTGAGGTATGTATACCTACTGATACTAATAGCGTTGAGTCTAGTGTTGGACAGTATGTGTTACCAAATAGGTCTACTCGAGGTCAACCACCCAAAAGATATGAACCAAGTATCCATGCAAAATCAAAATATCCAGTAACCAACTACATGTCTACTAAAAGATTGTCTAAGCCATATGAATCATTTGTAAATCAAATATCTACTGTATCAGTACCTAACAAAGTGCAGGATGCGCTGGGAGACCCAAAATGGAAAAAGGCAATGGAGGAAGAGATGGAGGCATTACAGAAGAACGATACTTGGCAACTTGTACCTTCACCACAAGGCAAGAAGGCAGTTGATTGTCGATGGGTATTTACTGTGAAACATAATGCTGATGGATCTGTGAATCGGTATAAAGCCCGCCTTGTAGCAAAAGGGTTCACTCAGACATATGGTGTAGACTACGATGAGACTTTTGCTCCGGTTGCCAAAATGAATACTATTCGAGTTCTACTTTCGCTTGCTGCAAGCTTTAATTGGCCACTTCGACAGCTTGATGTCAAGAATGCGTTCCTTCATGGAGAGTTAGTCGAGGAGGTATACATGAATCTTCCACCTGGGTATGTAGCTGTCTCTCCTGGTAATGTTGTATGCAAATTGAAGAAGTCCTTGTATGGGCTCAAGCAATCCCCTCGAGCCTGGTTTGGAAGGTTTTCACAGTTCATGCAGAAGGTTGGCTACAGACAAAGTAATTCAGACCATACGCTATTTCTCAAACATCAACAAGGGAAGGTAACAGCTCTAATTATTTACGTTGATGATATGGTAATTACTGGAGATGATGCTGTTGAGATGGATAAATTACAGAGACAGCTAGCCTCTGAGTTTGAGATGAAGGATTTGGGTGAATTGAAATACTTCCTAGGAATTGAGGTAGCTAGGGGGAGCGAAGGAATCTTTCTATGTCAGAGAAAATACATTCTTGACCTACTAACTGAAACAGGCATGTTGGATTGTAAACCTATTGACACTCCTATTGAGCAAAATCATTGTCTAGCAGAGTATCCAGATCAAGTACCAACTGATCGAGCTCGCTATCAGAGGTTGGTTGGGCGCCTAATTTATTTGACACATACTAGACCAGATGTCACATATGCGGTAAGTGTGGTAAGTCAGTTCATGCATAACCCGAGTGAGAGTCACATGGATGCAGTTGTGAGAATTTTAAGGTACTTGAAGTCAGCTCCAGGGAGAGGAGTAATGTTCACTAAACACAACAATCCTCTTGAAGTTTGTGGCTTCACAGATGCAGATTGGGCAGGAAGTATTACAGATAGAAGGTCGACATCGGGTTACTTTACCTTTGTGGGAGGTAATTTGGTTACATGGAAAAGTAAGAAGCAGAAAGTTGTGGCACGGTCTAGTGCTGAGGCTGAGTATAGAGGTATGGCTCATGGTGTTTGTGAACTGTTGTGGATAAAAAGTTTATTGTTTGATTTGGGTCTCGAACTCAAAAATACTATGGAGTTGTATTGTGATAGTCGAGCAGCCATTGACATATCACAAAATCCAGTACAGCATGATCGCACTAAACATGTGGAGGTTGATCGTCATTTTATAAAAGAGAAGCTAGATGCCAAACTCATTAGCTTTCCTTTTGTTCCCACTGAGAAGCAACTTGCAGATGTGCTCACCAAAGGAGTTTCCAAGAAGACGTTTTATGACTCACTAAGTAAGTTGGGTATGGTCGATATGTATGCGCCAACTTGAGGGGGAGTGTTAGCGTGAGTCATGTAATTAGTGTCTATCTGTAATAGAGTTTTAAGTTGTACATAATTCTATTTTATTTAGGACTCTTGTATTTTATCTTCTATATATACCTCTATTGTGAGATAATAATACAACAAGAAATATATTTCATTCAGTATATTCAACTTATCTATCTATCTATCTATCTATCTCCCGGGAAAAGTATAAATGTTTGATAATAGCTAGGCCGCCATCCCTGTTGAGTTGTGTTAATTAATCATTATTTATCCCAAAACTTTAAAATTGTGTTTAATCATTAATCACAGTTATTTTCGTCTTACATTAATATTGAAAGAGAAGATTGAAAGAAAAATTTTATATTATTTCAAATATACAATTATTTTTTAGTTATTATAAACAATTTTTTGAGTATTGAGTGTGGTGTTGGAATTGAATCTTTTAACTTTTATGCATCCAAAATTTATTCTTGAATTTAACCCAACGATTGTATAAATTGTCAATTTCTCTTTAACCAAGGCCAAATAGAGGTATCGATGTCAATTAGTCTCATCCCATAAGTAGAAACCAAAGTCTGCGGGGAAACTCTAACTTTGGCACCGATAGAAAATGCCCCCTGTGCAGACGAGTTGGTTTGGCAATTACCTCCCATATTTATAAAATTATAGAATTAAATTAAATGAATTTTTATTAAAAATAATATTTCAATAATAAATCAATACATTAATTAAATTTAATATCATAATAAATGAGACAATAATTATTATAATGATTGTTAAAATAAATAATAAAAAATTAATTACAGTACTTTTTTTAATAAAAAAAAAACTTTAAAGTTCCCTTCTTTTTATTAATAAAGAGAAAACACACTCACACACTTGGATGGGATTCGAACTTGGATTTTTAGTTGGGGGATTAGGAGTCTTACCACCTGAACAACAAGAGATTTCCAAAAGTTATAATTTGTACTTTAAATATAAACTTATTAGATTTAATTGCATAATAAACAAATATACTTGAGATTTAATGGGTTCTTAGACTATTAAAATTCAATTAATCTTAATTTATTTAAGAGTGGACCCGTAAAATACTCAAATCTCTGATGAAGAATCCTCATCCCGTCCCCAATATTTAAATGAGAAATGGTTATAGTATCCCCCACCTTGTTGACATCCTTAAATGGAGGTGAGGCTAGAAGTGGCTTGTGTCACGTCAAATTTTTCTAAAAATTTTATATTTAGAATAAACTTATTTGTTATTTTTAAACTCATTTTTCAAACTAAATGATGCAATATATAGCGTCTTTTTTTCAAATTCGCTCAATTTTTTCCCTAAGTCATGGTACGAGCACCTTTTGCCACATGATATTTATTGTTTTCTCCTCTAGTTCTATATATTTTGGATGTAAGGCTTACATTTTTTTAATTCAAATGTAATATATTACATATATTTTATGAGATATGTAAGTCTTATGTCAGGATGTAATTCCTTATATCCGATGACTCTACTGGATCACCGAAGTTCCGGCAATCTTGATGGAGTTTCGACAATTGTATATGGATGTAAGGTGTTACAATTTTTAGGAAGCAGACTCCAAATTTAAGGCTTACATATTTTTTTAAGCAAGAAGTAAAGCCCATCCAAGTTCTTGCGACCAATTCTAGATGTAAGGTATTACATAATTTTTTAAGTCGAAAGTAAGGCCTTACATTTGTTGAAATTAGTAGTGGTTGTCAGGCTTCAGACAATATTGCTGACAATGGTTGCCTAAGCTCTAGTGAGGTCACTGGCAGGGTCGTCAGCGGTACGAAAGGAGCTCCAATGAGGTCCTAGCAGTAGATGCGAGAGATGTGATGGTATGATTTTATAGGGGTGGCAATTTTTGCTGGTTGGGCTAGTTGGAGCTTTCCTGAATTATCCCATCCCAAATTGGTCAAACCTTAGCTCGAATTGAATTTAATTCGAGCTAGCAAAGGTGAGCCCAAACATAAATGAGTTGGCTCAAACTAGCCCAAATTGTTAATTGCATTTTTTTAGTTAATTGGTCATTTTTATATGTAAAAAAATTGTTTAACATCATTAAAGCTCCATCAACAAGCATTACATATTGGCAATATTTTATTGAGCTATTTACATTAGGTACAGTATTTAAAATAAAAGATAATCACATAATGATATCTTTGAGTATATTCTTATTTAAAACTAAATCTATTTGTACTACTAAAAGCTAATATTAGAAAACTAATATAATAACTCTATATAGTAATAATATCATTCAAGAAACAATGAAAATTGAGAGAGGTAGAATGGTGAGTAGTGGTGGATTGGTTGGATAATAAGAAACAGAGAGAGGGAGATATAGCAATTGGACACTTAAATGATGACGTTAAGAGCTAAGTACGTTGTGAAGGAAAGGAGTGAGGATGAGAGAGAGAGAGTTTGGGTCCTTTGGAAGTCTACTAGATATATTAAAAGAGAAATGAAATAGTTTAACCAAACTTTTTTCCTTTTAATTTTTGAGTTAAATTTTATTTTATTTTATTTTTAGCTAATTGGCTGACTCGAATTCAATCCTATTTTTTTAGATTTTTTGAGCTGACCTAAATTTAATTCGATTTGTATTCTTTGATTCAATCAATCGAGTTTCAACACAAATTGTGACCTCTATCAAATCATGATCCAATGTTATTAAAGTTATGAAATGAGTATATTTAGCTTTTTATTGAATAATTTGATATAAAATTGTGAGTTTTGTGATTAACTATTGCTAGTTTAAAAAAATTGATTAATTTATCAAATTATTTAGGTCAAAAACTGCATTTTTCAATATGAAAAATAAAACCCTTGAGGTTGATTTAGGCCTTAGAGGTTTATTTCTAAGCCCATCTAATATGGTGTAGAAAACAGATTACTAAAACTTTTTTTATTTTTTTTATTTTTCTTTTTTATCCAGGGAGCGAAGCGGCTAATACAGCTACTGTAGCTCATGTAGCAACTGCATCTAAAGCTGCTACTATAGCGAGTGAGCAAGCTTGTAAGCATTCCGCGACTCATGCAGCTCATGTAGCTAAACCTATAGCTCGAAGTGAAGCAACTCAGTGAGCATCAAGCGAGGGTAGTCAAAATTCAAATTTTCACAAAAATAAATAAATTTTATTTTAAATTATCTCAATGTATTCAAATTTATTTAGTATTACTATGTACAAATCTATTCAAATTTATTTATACTTAACATTTTTGCATATATATCCAATATTAAATGTGAGAATAGACCTGAAGCTTTGCAACAATGGGGAGAAAAGAATGTGATCGAGAGAGAGAGAGAGAAGGAAAGTGCTAAGTAAAACTATTTTTCATCATGTCAACTCCATAACAACCTTACAACAACAAACTAACTAGCTATTAATAGACTATAACAACCTGCCAACCTACTTCTAAAGTCTATAGTCTAGCTACACTCATGACTTTCTATTTCTAACTTGAATTACATTGCTAACACAACCCTACCTTACAACATAGCATCTTTTTATCAGTTTTGCACACCACTAGCACTACTATCACTTGCTTTTCCAATTTTTTCACTACTTGCATCTTCCTTAGATATTTGCAAGCACCTTTTCTAGAATAAATGTTACAAAATACCTTTGATGTATATGTAATTTGCTCTTAACTCCCATTAATTGATTGAGTCGATAATATTTTGTAAAATTTTGCAAAGTTTAATAGTATGAAAGTAACAAAAAAAGTTCGATGATATTTTTATAACATTTATAAAATTTAATGGTATGAAAATAACAAATCAAAATTCGATAACATTTATAAAATTTAATGGTATGAAAATAATAAATTAAAATTTGATAGTATTTTTGTTACAACCCCAAAAGTTTGGTGGTAAAAAAACTTATTTACTCCAAATAATAATAATAATAATAATAATAAGCAAGAGGAACAAAAGAAGAGACAAAATAGACTTCATAAGTAAAAAAGAAAGCATTAGATCTAAAAGGGAGGAGGAGATAAATAATTGGTCAAAAAAGTTGTGTGAACTTGTAAATTATTGAAGAACTTAAAATAGTTGCGTTACTCTGTTATGTACTCTTACCATTTTGAGAATAATGTTTCCCTTTTTTTGTAATCTTACACTTTAACCTAATATTACAAACTTAATAAAGTCCTATTTATTCAAAGTAATTTGTGGTTTTTATATTAGTGGAGATTGAGTTAAAAGTTAAGCTTATAGAGTATGTGATTGTAATCTTCATTCATAATTTAATTGGTCAAAAAAGTTGTGTGAACTTGTGAATTATTGAAAAACTTAAAATAGTTGCGTTACTCTGTTATGTACTCTTACCATTTTGAGAATAGTGTTTCCCTTTTTTTGTAATCTCACACTTTAACCTAACATTACAAAATTGATAAAGTCCTATTGATTCAAAGTAATTTATGGTTTTTATATTAGTGGAGATTGAGTTGAAAGTTAAGCTTATGGAGTATGTGATTGTAATCTTCATTCATAATTTATTTGCACCATCTAGAGATCGAAAATGTTATCTATGAATGTTATGCATGGTACAATCCGGTGTTGCAACTGAGGGTTTTGTGGTTTGTTGGTTGTTCAAGAGCCAATTACGAAAATGAATTTAATGTTCGGAATGTTTGCTTTAGTGGTTTTCAACTATTTCACATGCCATTTTCCATAGGCAATTTTGAGACAAATGATAGAATTGAATAGAGTATGTCTAGAGTTAGTTTAGGTTTAGCTTGTTAAGATGTTTGCAGGTATCATCATTGGAAGTCCTCACGAGATTATAACCCGTCTACTAGAGCCACCTAGAAGTTTAAACGCTTATTACATATATTAAATGCAACCATGACAATCTATAGAAGTGATTTGAGTCAGTATAATTTAGTTTATTTATTTTTATTTTAAATTTCTAGATCACTTCACTTGCTAGAGACTAACAAGAAACTGATTGTGAGTTGTGATAAGTGCTTAAAAAGCACTCATATTTAGTGATTTAATGCACTTTTTTGTTACAAATATATTTAATTATAATATTTTTTATTTGTTTATTTGTATAAATCTATTATTTTGGAATCATGGGTATGTTTTGATTATTTCAGGTATTTTTAGCTTCAAAAGAACAAAATAATGTGAACACGCGAAGACGAAATACTTGGAGCACTCAAATAACAACTTATGAGCATAAAGAATGAGGCATGTAAGCCTCACGTTAGAAACCAACCAATATGTAAAGAACACGTACAAAAAAATGAAAAAACAACTAGGGTCATGGCACCCCATTCTTGAATTGCATTACTGGACCAAAAAATCAACGCATACCATGGCGAAGGAAATTTTGTGTTGCGTTGGGGGACTCTCGAATTTTTACTATGGGGCAATGTTTATCCTTGTGCCATGGCCTGCGTACTAATATGGAGACTCCTAATTCTGTACAACCCTTACATCTATAAAAGACTCATTAGATTTTTAGTTTACACGCACGATTTTTTACAAAAATTTTAGAGATTTTTGGAGCTTTTCCATATCCAAAGAGGCAAGATAGGCAATTCAAAATATTCAAGAAGCCATTGAAGATCAAGCAATAATCTTTTGATGAAGGAAACATCATTCAAGCCAATTATGGTACTAGATCTAATTAGAACTCTTGCTGTTGTTAGATTCCTCTTCTCCTCTCTTTAGGATGTGTGTTAGATTGAACTTAACTTTGAATATCAATTTAAGCATGTGTGGCTAAACATCCATAGTAAAGTTAGCTACACATGCTAATTTATATGCATAAATAAATAAAGTTTGCTTTTTGATTAAGTGTTTGTTTAAAGATCTATTTTATGGATATTATGAGCCAATTTAATCTTCATAAATAAGTTAAAAAATCTAAAAATTAGATTTTAGAAATATCATCTTAACTTAATTTGAAAAAATTTGATCAAAAGTTTAAATTAATGACTTAATCATAACATTGATTTGATTGATATTATTTTTCTTGTGCATAACTTAATTCATTAATTGATATATCCGATCGTATAATATTTATTAGTTAATTACTAAAGAAAATTACTAGATCGTAAAAATTTTCATAATTAAAAAGAAAAATTAACAATCTTGATTTATATGTCACATGTTAATTCACCTAAATATTTCAGTGCAAACATGGTTAACAAGTTAAATGTCCATAAATTCTTTATTGATATCTAACAACCTTCTTTAAGTTAGTTTTGAGTTAAGTCATATTTTAATCATTCGTTTTGTAGCAATCATCATTCTTATCATTGATTTAATTTTCAGTTTTTACAAAGTTTTAGGATTTTTAAGTTGCAAAAAAAGGTTAGATAGAACCACTGTACTTCCTTGAGAGATCGACCTTAAAAATTTACTTATTGTTTACTATAAGTGATTCGTATACTTGCGAGTACTATGAATTGCACATCAAGTGGCTAAAGCATTAGCATTACTGTTTCACGATATCTGCTCAATCTTGAACGCATCAAACTTGTCAACCTACCTTTTTATTTCTTCCAAAGATTTCTTCATCTTTTCTTCCTTTGCTTCAATATTACCATTTATCTTATTCACCATTAATCGAGAGTTGCTATGAATTTCTCTTGTTTTACTCTTGGTCTACAAGTTCTTTCACTACGATAAGAACGGCTTCATACTCAACAACATTGTTCGTGGTTGGGAACATGATTCTTATACATTGCTTAATCAATTCCGCTTTTGGTGTGAATTATGTAATTCTTACCTCGACACTTTTTGCATTTTACATTGCTAGCCCCATCCTCCTAAGACTTATTATGTATTTCTTGTTTTTTAATATTTGAATAAAATTTTCTACATAAAAATTAGATTGAGAAAACAACAAAACTAGCACCCCTTAAACTTGTAATAACAAAACTAGCACCCCTTAAACTTGTAATAACAAAACTAGCATCCCTTGTATTCAAACTTATATTTTCACAATTAAAAAAATTATTAATATGTCATTTTTCTTTGAACACTCATTTAATTAAAATTAAACAACGACAATTTAAACCCGTTCAATATTGAACGTTCAAATTGAACATTCAATATTGTTAGGATACTAATTTTGTTACTATAAATTTTAAAAATATTATTTAGTAAATTCTCAATTAGATTTTAGTCCCTCCTTAAAAATATTTTTAGCTTTGTTCCTGGTTGAGGGGTTAAATTAAGATGGTATTACGGAATTGTCAAATTACTTAAAAATTAAAATGTTTCGATAGATGAGGCTTGTCATGTACAACATTTTATTAAAATAAAAAATAAATAAATAAATAAAAGCAGTAGCAAGCTACGAAGAAAAGTAATTACCGTTGGGCTTTCCGTTAAAAACGAGGAGATGAGAGTGGCCTTCAATGGTAGCACTACATAAAACAGTAAACAGCTAAAGTTTAGCAGCAGCCATTGATAAAAAGCCGTAAAAACTAGAGCACTTTTCAGATTGGTCATACGAACTTTAACTTATTTAGGCACACTCAAATCTACTTTCTTTTTAGCAGATGAATAAATTTTCTCTACTTGTTAATTGTAAACCCTGGAGTTTTAGGGCCCAGAGGCCCAAAAACCTTTCCCACTATGAACCAATCAAGTCTCCCTCTGTTTCTCTCTTTTTAAATTAAATTATAGGGGCATGGGGCAATTGGCGGCAGGTTAGATATATATAGTCAACCACTGCATATAAAAGTCAGCAGAAAACACTCCCGATTTGTATTTTCTGCAAAAAGTTGCAAACCACTCCCATCCCTTGTCTTTATTTTCTACAGTAATTATACTGTGCTGTCTAAAAAGTAAAGATGGCAATGAATTGAATTAGATCCAATTTAATGATGATTCGATCTAATTTATTATTTAAAAGATCGATTTCTCCTGTCTTAATTTATGGATTATATGAATCCGTTCAAATAAGATAAATATTCATGATATAATTTGAATTATTTTTTTCATAATATATTATTTAATATAATAAATTATATATTTAAAATTAATAAATAAAAATAAGTAAATTTTATGAATTTATAAAAAAAAAAATTTATTACTAACGTATTTTAATATTTATTTAACTTAAAATATTAATATTATAATCTATATCAACATTTATTTAAGTAAATATTAATGTTGAAATATTAATATATTTCAACATTTTTTTTTGCCTTTACTGCTAAAAAGCACTTTATTCTTCAATTCTGAGCAGTATAATTTATATCGCTTCTTGGGATATCTGTGGAATCCCCACAACATTTAAACTTTTGCATAACTTGTTTTTTCATAGTTAACTCCCTTCGTTTTTTATAACCACCACCAAGCCAAAAGGGCCAGTCCCAAGTGAAAAACACAAAGAAAACTCCATAACGTACCTTTATTCTAACTAACTTTCTAGAAAGCACTTTTACAATGGATGTAAGTAAAAATGACTTTACTAATTACTAGCTCTGCATCTTTGTTCTGTTTGTTTGACTTTGTTAATTTGTGCTTTGAAATGTGAATGGTGATGATTGTGTATAGGAATATTGCAAAAGAAGTGGGCAAATACCTGCATTTGGGAACTGGGAATACGCAAATGAGCTGCCAATAACTCAGTATTTTGAGTGTGCGAGACAAGCTGGTTTAAATCGCTACAGTTCTTCCTCTGGCGATCACAGTGATCGTGGCGATCTGTACTCCGTTGATCGTCCTCTCAAGTCTTCTCGTGCTGTTGCTCGTCCTACTCGAAACGTAAGTTCCAACTTAATAACACTTATATAATCTTAATTATTTATAAAAAAAATAAAAAAAAGGGAAATTTTGGATACATGTTCCATATATTAAATGATTTTAAAATCTTTTGCTTTATTGTGACTTAGAAGAATGATTAGGAATTTTTATAATTTAATTTCATTTGAAAATATTCTCTCGTTCATTAATTGCCTAGCCATTTCCTCAGTTTTCAGACATCAATTTATTAGCTTGAACAAACAGAAATTAATGAATGACTTCAAATGACATGCGTGAGTTTATTAATGAATTATAACTGATATTGTTATGATACATGTATGTTCTTGGTAAGTGTATTTATGAACAATTTATACGTAATATTTTCGATTTTCGGACCTCAAATTAAAACCACAACCACAACCACAACCACTAGATTATGTGATTGGAAAAATAGTTTGAAGTAAAAATGATGAAAGTGTGAAATTGAGAATGCAGACAAGAATGAGGGAAAAGCAGTGCCAGCGTGTTAAGGATCAGAAAAGGCAAAGTGGAGGGATGGTAGCCAAGGTATGTGACGTGATGGAACCGCCAGTTAAACAGTACGGTCATCAACCCCACCATCAAAACGCTGCCGTTTTGAAGCCTCACCGTTTGCCTACCAGGCCCCCCAAGCCTGTTGATGAAGACCTCTACAAAATTCCTCCTGAACTACTTCAGACCACCACCAAGGTACTTTTTTTTCCTCATTGAACTCTTTTTTTATCATGCATATATTAATTAATTATATAATATATTTTAATTAATTTTTATTAATAAATAATTTTATAGACAATCTCACTTCACTAATTTATATTTTATTTATAATTTACAAATCACTTAATTACTCGTATTCTTTTAATGATTTAATTATATATCATGATTTTTTATGGTGTTCATTTATAACTCGTAATTATTTATGTTATTTGTGTAGTTATAAATTTTGGAGATAGTATTTTTTATTTTTAGAATAGACAATATTCTTTTATTAGTTTATTTATTTCATTTTGAGATCTGAGCCACAAATATTTTCGTAGGGTTGGTACGCTCATTGAAAGCTGGTCGTTGAAATGCATTTTGATTTTTTACTATTAGAACTATATATAGTTTAAAATTCAGAGTCGCAAGAGTCAATGATTCATATTTGAAAGTAGGGGTTCTTAGTACAATATAAAGTATCCTTTAAAGAAAGTACAAATAAAATAAATAATTGAGACTAGGGGAGGTTTGTACACTACACTCTGCATCACATAAGAAATATATCTAGGGAGATTTTGGCATTTAAAAAAATGGCAAGGCCCCCCCTCCCGCCCTTAAAGGTCCCATAGTTATGTAAATTATTTTCGTAGGGTTTTTTTTTTTTTTAAATAATTTTTTATAGCTTTTAACGAGAATATTTTTTACAATAAAAATTAAAGTAATCTAAATTTCTAATTCAGAACAAGTAACTTTACTTGTTTCTAAACATAAGTAATTTTACTTGCTTTTTAATTACAAATATAATTATTTAAATATTTTACTTATCATAACTATAATTATTTAAATATTTTAGAATAATCCTATATATTACTTATGTAAATGGGCTGGACCAACTTTATTTTCCAAACTATAAAAAAAAAAATGTACACTTTATCTTATTTTTTAATCGAGGTGCATGTTTTGACCAATTGAATACCTGTCGTGATCCATTTGAAAAGTGGACTTGCTTTAATAATGGGATTTAGGAAACTCCCATTTATTATTCTAATGGCAATTATTCATTGGACTTGAAAATGTTCTTATTTTAATTAATAAGATTCGATGATTTTAATTGAAATTATCTCATATTGACGTATTGTTTAATATTTTCCTACTAAACATTAATTTTGACATTTTGAGCCGGCCTTTGACATTTGTCTTGCTTTCTAAAACATTTTTGAGAAAATAACAAAACTAACACCCCTAAAAATTATAATAACAAAACTAGCACTCTTGTGTTCAATTAAAATTGAACGACAATAATTTAGACTCGTTCAATATTGAACGTTCAATATTATCCGTTCAATTAGAATTGAATGACGACAATTAGACCTATTTAATATTGAACGTTCAATATTTTACGTTCAAATTGAATATTGAACGTTCAATATTAAACGTTCAATTCTAATTGAACACAAGGGGGTGCTAGTTTTGTTATTATAATTTTAGGGGGTGCTATTTTTGGTAATTTCCCAACATTTTTCAACATTTCTTGGAAGACTTCTTTTTTTCTTTACTTCGTTTCTGTTCTTTCGTTTCTAACTAGCTGATTTTATTGTAATTTTAGCTCCATAAATAATCTCTCTTTTTTTTTTTTTTTTATCAAAAATATTATTGACTACAGAAGAAAGCATTGGGAATATTTTCAAGATGCTTGGTACCGGCGTGCACTTCATAAGGAGTTATGTTATTTTGGAAAATAGATGTCAATGATATTTTGTGTTTTATTTATCTTTTTTCCCTTTTTAATTTATTATGAAGATTATATGTCCTCATGTGCTCAAGTATTAGGGAAAATATGGAGATAAAAGGAAGATTACGAACAACAAAAGCTTATGTAGTATGCAAGATGAAAATTATGTGTATTATTTTGTGTGTGCTATTTTGTATGATTGATTGATTAATTATTATAATTTCAAGTAATTATATATTATTTTTTGAATAAGTATATTTTTTTTAAGATTTAATAGGCTTAAGTTGATACATGAAAGAAAACAAAGTATGGGTAAGCCATGTAGGATATGACTTCTACATAATTTAATTATAAATTTATCATATTATTTTATGCTTTCACCATGTAATAAACATTAATTTATTTAGAAGAATTTATTTTATACATAATAACATGCACATTATTCATGCTAGATAAATTTACAAACAATTATGATTGAAATCATTGTACAAAAATAATTGAATGTTTATTAATTATAAATTAACTAAAAATAAAAATATTCATGTAAATTAATATAAAGAGTTAGCCTCACATTCAAAGTGTCATAAAGTTAGGTCTAAGGAGTGCCAAAATTTTATTATTTTTCATATATTATAACTTAGATTAAACTTGAGTATAATGAAAATAAAATAAAAAGAAATAATATATTTTGAAAGACCTATTTTAGATTAGGATCCAAGACGAAAGCCTAGATGATATAAGGGTTGGCCCAGCCCTTAAACTAGTTGCTAAACAAGGAATTCTTATGTTAGGCTTTTATTGATCGGGGGTTGGAATCGGATTTATTTGACCCATCCGTTTGACACTCTAGTTACTTGGAGTGATTTGCCTAAATAGCTTTAAATTTGATTAAAAGTTAAATTTTTCAAAACTAGCAATAATAAGCTCAAAATTATGCTTTTTAGTTATATCAAAATTAAATAAATTACAAAAATGTCCTTTTATTCTAATTCATAAATGTTACACTGCACAGTATGTAACACAGTTTACATAGTATGTAAATAATTTATATAGTATGTCACACACTTTACATAGTATGTAAATAATTTACATAGATTACATGTATGTAAACATGGTTTATATACTATGTAACACAGTTTACATACTAAAGAG
Organism: Elaeagnus macrophylla; assembly: GCA_029378325.1. NCBI lineage: Eukaryota > Viridiplantae > Streptophyta > Magnoliopsida > Rosales > Elaeagnaceae > Elaeagnus > Elaeagnus macrophylla. The sequence continues at coordinate 48,771,700 of CM055640.1, read as the reverse complement.
TTGTTTGTACAACTTCACTACCCCTGGTAGTCCAATGTATCCTACAAGAGCCATTCGACATGATGCCTGGGATGCATTAGATACACTTTTCCCTGTGAGTATATTATTACCAAGAATTAGGAAATTGGAAATTTGTTCATTACTTGCCCTGTTTGTTTTTGTTTTCAACTAGTTGAGATCTAGACGGAATGCTTTATTACAATTTTGTATTCTCAATGAGACTTTTAAGACCATCTTCAAAATAGTATATGAAACTGCACTTCCAAATATCCAAAAGGAAGTAGCATTATAAATCTACAATTTACAAAATGTTAAGTTCATTATAAGCCTGTTTTTTTGGTTGCTATATCCATGGTATTGGCCTTCTTCTTGTTAGAACTTCGTGATGTCATGTATAAAGGTGATAATGTGATATTGTATTCTCTGCTCGGGTTGGCCTTTTCCAGTTGGGAGAAGCTGATAAAATGAAAGTTAAGTCACATCATGCATTTTAGTGATGTAGCCTCCTCCTCTGTATAATTCAATTGTTCTTAAATTCTTTTTTTTTTTTTTTTTGTGAAAGAGAAATGCATGTTAATTGATAGACATTCTTGCTGTTATACAAATTATCAAAAGTTACTTAGGATAACAGTTTACATGCTATATAAATAGTTAATATACTATGTAAATAATTTACATACAACAGTTTATATAGATTACATGTATGTAAACACAGTTTACATACTATGTAATACAGTTTACATACAATAGTTCACACAGTTTATATACAACAGTTTACACATATATGTAAAACAGTTTACATACTATGTAACACAGGTTACATACAACAATTTACATAGATTATATGTATGTAAATACAGTTTACATAAATTATATGTATGTAAACACAGTTTACATACAACAGTTTACATAGATTACATGTATGTAACATAGTTTACATACTGTGTAACACACTTTACATACAAAAAGTTTATATAGATAACATATATATAATACAATTTACATACTATGTAACACAGTTGTACTAAACCAAGCATATCAATTGCGATACCAAGTCATCAATCAATTTATTTTTGTTACTATTGTATATTTTTACTTTGAGTTTGTTGTACTACCCAAAACCATATATTAACAAAAAAAAAATTAATTATAACTAAATTGAATAGCATCAGGATCGTATATCAACTTTAAAAAACAATAAAATGTAAAATAAAAGGCATGATAATTGAAACACTCCAACTCACGTAGCCTAGCAGTGCAAATATGACTAAAAACATGAACCCTATTAGTGTTATCTAGCAAAAATAAATCAATATCCTTCAGATATCAGTTAAAACAATATTATAGAAATTAAATTTATAACAGGAATTATGACTGCATGTACGAAAAATAACTCATCACGTTTCGACTGTGAATAAATTCAATAATTCAAGTGTACAAAGAGTGCACATGAGAAACAAAAAAGAAAAAGTTAAAGCATATATATAAAAATATCAAACTAAAAAGAAGTGTTTAACCTAAAGAAATTAAGCAGCAATAAAATTTAAGATAATTAAAATGATGTTTTGAGAAACTAAATTAAACCACAATCAATATTGTTCCAAATACTAAATGGATAATCTCACTTGCAAAATATAAAAATAGAATAATGTCAAAGTAGTCAAAGCACAAGCTCTAAGATTATCATACTAGTGATGCATACAGAAAATAAATTCAAATAGTCATCAAGAAAGAAAATATTACATATATTCTTGATCTAACATAAAAGCTGCAATTTTCAGTCAAATGCATTTTTGAGTAGAAGGATTATGTACAAGTATATGAGAAATTTGAGTATGTAACACAATTTACATATATATATGTATACTCTATTTTACCTAGCAAAAATAGAGTATAATCAATTCCTTCCAAATTGTTAATGCACAATATGATTTACAGCAAAAAATTGAACGACTGTGTGCACCAAGAAGTATTCATATGATTTACAAAAGAATGATTTTTTTTCTAGATTGTCAAATAAATAAATTTAAATGCCTTAGTGAAAATAAAAATGGTGTCACTGATAGAAAAATTATTAACACAATTTCCAATCCATCAGTGAATGATTCTTCATAGTTTTAAGATAAAAACTAAACATTCCTTGGACAAACTCTTGGTATATCATTGACTTTAAATTTCTCAGAATAATGATCATATATATTATATAACATGTAAAAGAACTGGAACTAATTGCCGGCAATGATGAAAACTGAGAAAGCAAAGAAAGAAGGAGATGGGAGATTGTGATTGTATTGGAGTTTATGAAATCTTTTTGAATATAGAATATATGAAGAATTGAATTAATAAAAAAAGACAAAAAGGTAAATTTATTAGATTAAAACGCCGTCGCATAGTAATTTGCGTAAAATTGAACTTACTGCTTAAATTGTTGCTATAGTAGGTCATTAAATCAGTTACTTGCATCAAGGATTTCATCATTTTAATTTTGCCCATTCACGTCACTTAATAATATTACATAATTTATTTATTCTTAATTTTAAATTTTTTTTTATAAAAAACAGCATATATTTTTTATTATATCATAAAATAACATATATTTTTCTTAAAAAAATATAAGTTATATATATATATATATATATATATTATTTTACATATAAAAAAACAAAAAATATTTTATTTTTTAAAAAATTAAATATAAAATTCTATTAAGTATAACTATGCAATTAAACAATAATACTTTATTTAAAATAAATTTAAATTCAACATAATTAAGCAAAAAACGTCTGTCAGGCTGTTACCTTTAGAAGTTCTTTTGACCCAATAGGTAAACATAGATGGATAAGTTTGATGGAGAAAGCCTACATTGAATTAGCCCACATTTCTTTGCCCATCTTACTAGTTTGCCCTTGTTAACCGTGAGATTAGTTGCTAATATGTCTGGTTAGATGACAACATTTCTTAAGAGAATATGCGTTTTCGATTTTGATTTAGTTTGTTTGAAATGTAAGTTATAGTACATGCAAGCGTATAAATTATTTATTGTAAGTAATATGTAAATGTTTAAGGTCAATTTTTCACGAAATTATAGTAGTTTCAATTAATATTTTTTAACTTTTTAAAAATCTTAAAAATTAATTAAAAACTATAAATCAAATCACAATAAAAACGAGAACAATAATTGCAAAGAATGAGTCACAAAATATTGTTTAAAATTGATCAAAAAAAAAAAATATTGTTTAAACTTAAAACTAACTTCAACAAGTTTTTAATAATCAATGAAAGATTTGTAGATATTTAATTTAGTTGACCATCTTGCATTGAAATATTATAGCGAATTAACATGAACGATCTAATAAATCAAGATTACTGACTTTTCTTTTATTTATGAAAATTTCTATAAATAAGGTAATTTTTTTAGTTATTAATTAACCAATATTCTTTGAATAAGATATATCAACTAGCAATCAAATTATACATAAAAAAAAAAAAAATACATTAATCAAACCAATGACATGATAAGGTTATCAATTTGAATCTTTGATTAAGTTTTTCAAAATATAGTTAAGATAATATTCCTAAAACTAAATTTTTTAATTTATTTATGAATATCAAATTGACTCAAAAAAATTCACAAATAAGTATTTAAACACTGTTAATTAAAAAGCAATCTTTATTTATTTATGCAATTAAAACATTTACCAAAATAAATCTAAGCAAACATGGCAACAAAAGTTAAACATCCATAATAAAATTAGTCACTTATGCTTAAATTAGTATTTATATGCAAATAAAATCTAGCATTCATTCTAAGGAAAAAAGAAGAAGAGCAAGAACAACAACCTAATCATACCAAGAACCTAATATATTTAAATACTAGTAAATTAGATTAGATGATGTTTTCTTCACTAAAAACTTATAGTAATATCTTTTATTAGGTCTTAAGTCCTGAGATTGATTTCCCTTGTCTCCTTGATGTGAAAAAGCTCCAAAATAACCCTAAAAGTTTCAAAAAAAGCATCTTAAAAGGTGTGTAATGTTAAAAATATAAGGAATTTTTTATAGATTTAAGAGTTGTACAAAATTAGGAGTCTCCAAATATACACACTCATCGTGGCACAAGCCTCAAAATTATCCCTTACAAAAATTCGAGACCAGTTTGTTGGGGTATACAAAAACCTTCGCCTCAGCACAAATTAATTTTCTTGTTTACGTACGTAACCCTTACATACTAATTAATTTTTTATATAAGCCTTACATGAGTCATTTTTTCTTCTAGGTTGTTATTTGAGTACTTTAAGTATTAACATTATTTATCTTATTTGAAGCTAAAAATACCTAAAATATACCAAAATATACTCGTAATTCTAAAACAATAGATTTATATAAATAATTAAATAAAAGCATTATAATTAAATATATTTGTAATAAATAAACGCATTAAATCACGTAATATGAGTTTTTTTTCAAACACTCATAACAACTCTCAACCACTTTCTTGCTAGTCTCTAGCAAGTGAAACAATCTAAAAACTTAAAGAAAGAATAAATAAATAAACCTACATTAATGTACAGTGGTTGAAAAACTATGTAGAAAGGTTAAATCATTCTATGTGTTTTGAGGAGATTCATCTTGTGAATCCCATCTACCTACATTGATCAGATTTTATTTTTATTTTATTTTTTCTTCTTTCATTAATTTTATTTTATTTGTTTTTAGTTTATGTTTTATATTTATTTTGTTTTTGTTTTTTTATTTATGTTTCTCGTTCCTAGCTAATTCACTTGGAAGCAATTTTCATAGGAAATTTTACCTTTCAAGTGTCCTCTATCCTTTACTATTTCATTTCATATTTTATTTTTGGGACAGTGAGAACACTATTTATTTTGATTGCGAGTTGTGGCACTTCATGCACAACTTTTATTTGCACTTCCACTATAAATTTCTTTGATGCCATCTCAAAAAAACTTATTTATTGCTTAATTTTAGTACTTTTTTGTAAATAAATTTGCATTAATATTACATGGTTGAATTGTTCACATATAAATTTTGCATTGTTGTCTAGGTATTGATTTCAAATTATTTTCTATTTTGATTACTAAATAATAACTTCAAAAATTATACTTATACACGTTACTAAGTTTTGTGGTAAGATGGATGTTCAATGTATATAGTCAAGAGAAATTTTATGTTTAAGTATATATTTTTTTTATGATCTCACACATCTTTTTTAAGTGAATGGAGAAAATTGAGAAAACAGTTTATAAACTTTCATTAATCTTTTGAATTGGTTGGTTAATGCTTAGAATATCATTTCTTAGTTGGTAGAATGATTTAGTTGAAAAGCATGATATTAGTTATAAAAATATGAGATACTTTTTTATGAGAAAATATTATAATAATTATTCTTTGTCATCTTTATATTATTTTTTTCGTTAAAGTACAAAAAAAAAAAAAAAAAAAAAAGAAGAAGAAGAGAAAGAGAAAGTAATAAGAAAAATAAATTTACAAAGAAGAAAGAAGAATAATATTATTCAGTTCAATAAAATTTATGTTCCTCATTTTAAAAAAATGATGGAACAAAAATTACTTTAATTTTTATTTCGTAATAAGTAATTTTTCTCATCAATATTTAGTTATCATATCAATTAATTGAAATCCTACAGCTAGTTTGTGGTAAAAAAAGTTAAATTCTAATCAATATATTTTTTTTATCTTTGAATCAATGATTGTTCATTTGTTTATCTATCATTAAAAATTCTTGTTTCATGAGTACTTATATGTTTTCCAACCCCAAGAGAGAAATTAATAGCCCTTAAAATAATTTATCCTTGAGGATATAGAGTTAAAACTTTTACATTAATAAATTCTTCACCCTATATATGTTGTGATTTCTAGTAAGAAGGCTTTTGCCTTAATTTATACACACAATTTTGAAAGTTATAATTGAACCAATCTACATAGTAATTGTGATCTTCAACTAAAATCTTTTTGTTTGAAAGACTTTGATGGCTTTTTTGAATATTTACTTGGGCTAATCATTGTATTTTGTTTTCTTATTTACGCTTCAATTTCTAAGGACTATCTAAAAGCTAGTTGGGGTTGTGATAATAACATAAAAATGCATATCTAAAATACTTAAATTAATTAACATTTATGATTTAATCAGTTTAAAAATAGTCATTATCTATATTAATTTTATAAATGTTTATTTATATTTATTATGATGATTTCATCCTTGTAGGATCAAAAAAATCATTCCATAAATATCAAAGAAAACAAAATTTGATTTATGGGACATTTTTTCCTAAGATTTTATGAACATGATGCTAAATTTTAAAGATAACTTTTGACTCCAATATCCAAAAATTACATGATTCAAATTGATGTGGAAATATAGTTCAGTTTTTCATATTTTTATATTTTACGAAGAATGTCAAAATATGATTATTTTAAGATAAAAAATAAGATAAAATTCAAAATATCTTATAATTAAACAACTGTTAGTATATTTTATATAACTTTCTATGTACAGCTCTAAATTAAATAATTTTTTATTCTTTGGAAAGATAAGATATTTATACAATTAATATTTGTAAAATATTTCGTAAATTAATTATCTTTAAAGAAAAAATGGCATGATATTATTATGATTCAATAAATTTATCTTTTTATTTCAACACTATAAATAGTTGGATATTCAATACTTAGAACATTAGAAAATTACAAAAAGTTCTTACTCTCTATTCTCATTCTTTCTCTCTAAAATTTGTGATAATGATTTGCAAGTTAAGCTAAATTTAAAACAAAACTAGAAAAAAGCTTAATTGTATAGGTTTTTTTTTTATTCACTTCTTTTATTCCTATAAATAATTTCCTCTTTATAATATTGTTTTAAGAAATTATTTTATTCTTTTGATATATTCAATAAATTATATTCTTTATATTCATATAAATTCAGTCATGCTTTATTTACGTGCAACTTTTAGCTTATGATTATTATATTTATTTTATGAGTTAATATTCTATTGTGATATTGTCAATTTGATATATTATTGTAAGAATAAATTAAACTGTTCTACTATAAAAATATCATTTTTTTTAAGTCAAATGACATTAAATTTCATCTTTGATCTTCAATTTTAAATTTTTTAATTGTTTATTTGGGATGTAAAACATGCAATTGAGTAGTAAATAAGAATAAAGTTGGTAATATTAAAACAAAATAATTAAGTAAATTTTGAAGTCTTGTTATTTCCATATTAATTTTTTTTCTACTAAAAATTATTATCTTTAATTATTATCCATTTCTTTATTTATTTTTTCAATTATAAAATCATCTCTTTTATTATCCTGTGACAACCTTTTTTTATTTTTGGTTTAATTAGTTTCTCTGTAGAACTGACACTTTAAGCTCTATTAAAATAATAGCTTAGCCAAAGATAACAATTTTGAGTATGATCAACCCCATACTTAAACTAAATATTATCCTCATTCTTTCCAATGATGTATATGTTGAGAAGTGCATTCAAAGGTAGCAAATAGATAAGAAACACTAATGCAACTAGAACGACAAAATCAAAAATAAAGAAAAGAAAAGATATTACCGAAAATGGTAGGTTGCCTCCAACCGAGCGCTTTCTTTAACGGCTTAGCAAGACGAAGCTAGTTCTTGTCATGAAGATTTTAATGTATACTAGAATTGATGCCTTCTTCCTTTGTATTTGCCTTTTCTCAAAGCAAGGCTTCATGTTACTTAAAAAAGAATTAAGATAAGTGGTACACATAGAAAGTTCCTATCTTTGATAGAAAAATGCACAAGTCAGGTTTCCATTATTGGAACAAGTAATGCGTTCTATGTAGGCATCATCTTGATTGGGTGTTTAACTATCTCCTTCTCCTTCCTTTTAATGATTGAGACATCAGTTTTAGTACATATACTTTCCTGCAAATGAATGTCACAAAAAGGCAAGTCAATAAAATCAATATAAGCACATATTTGCAGTAGTTATAGGAGGAGCAATTAAAAGTTTAAAAACTTTAAACTTTACAGTCTTTCCTAAGACTGTTATTGTCAACCTCCCCTTATAGACTTAATAATAGTTTTAGTTGTGGTCATGAATGGCCTAACAAGAAGAATTATATGCTCTTTGCCCTTAGGTAATGTGTCTTTGATTTTAAGCACCACAAAATTCACCGGTATAATTAGCATGTCCACTTGCACCAACAAATCTTCAATTATTCCCTTCACATATTTAATTAAGCCATCAACAAGCTTAAGGGACATAATTATTGGTTTAAGTTCCCCCAAACCTAATTGCAAGTACATTGAATATGGCATGAAGTTTGTACTTGCTCCTAAGTCTAGCATAACATTTACTACCTTTTTGTCTCCTATAGTTATTTCAATGTTAAAGCTTCCTAGATCTTTCAACTTAGGAGGTATGCCATGTTGGATCACTAAACTAGCAAATTTTGACACCATTCATTTCTCATTCTGCTTATATCTCCTCTTTTTGGTGATAAGATCCTTCAAAAACTTTGCATAAGCTGGAATGTTCTTGATAACATTTAAAAGATGAAGATTAATATTAATTTTAGAAAATAAGTCAAAAGTGTCAGAAAATTGTTTATCTTGTTTTCTCTCGTTCAACTAGTGTGGGAATGGTATCGGAAGTCAATATGGCTCCGATGACTTATACAATTGAAGAGTATTAGATGACTCTCCAATTGGTTCTATGGGAGGTTCATCATGTTCGACATTTAATTCATCACCTCCTATGGACATGTTATGTTTACTTCCATGTTACCTATACTAAATGGTAAGTCATTGAAAATATTAGGTAAATTTTTTAGTGATCACCTTACCACTTTGAAGAATTGTGACAACATTTGCTTGTTCTAGTTAACTAGGTAACTTTTCCTTTTCTTGTTGTTACAATTTTTCTGCTAGTTGCCCAACTTGTAATTCCACCATTTTCATAGAAGCCTCTAAAGAATCCAACCTCTAGTCAATTCTCTGATGGTTTTTCATACTAACTTGAATAAAAGTATTCAAGTTTTCTTCTATGATTGGTTTCCTAGATTAATAAGGTCGTACTATTTGGTTCAAATGTTGGTTGGGCATGGTATTTTGGGCATAGGTTTGATTGTTGTCACTCTTCCAAGAGAAATTGGGGTGATTCCTCCACCCAAGAGTGTATGTATTTGCATAAGGGTCGCTCTTGGGCTTAGGTTGGTAAAACTGCATCAAGTGCACTTGGTCTTGTTTGTCACCTGCATAAGAATCAAAAGCCAAAGAACAAGTGTTAGCACCATGTCCAAAACTACCACAAACTTCACATACTTCTTGATTAGTTGTGTCTTTCATAGTGAGGAGTTTGACGTGCTTAGTTAGTTCAGCAAGTTGCATAGCCATTTCATTGTTGGAACCTAGTTCATTAACTCCAACTATTCTTCCTCTAACATTCTTTCGTTGGAAATTAGCACACAGCATCTCATACAGCTTATAAGTCTCAATCACAATCTTCTCCCCTATAGTTCCACATGTAGCGCTATCTACTCTGAATTGACATTTTGTGTTAACCCATTATAGAAAAATTGATTTTGAAGCTGCAGTAGGAAGTGGTAGTGTAAGCATTGGACTAAAAGCAACTTGCACCTATCACAAGCTTTATAGAAGTGCTCTCTTTCCATCTGAAAAAATGTAAAGCAATTTTAGTCCTTAGATTGACAGTTTTTTGGTGAAAATAGAGCTTTCTTATAAACTTGTTGTAAATTGTCTCCCAAGTTGTTAGAAATCCTGATGGAAGAGTCATAAGCCAAGTCTGCGCTCTATCCTTGAGTGTGTGAAAAATACATCATTCTAAGTTGATTCTCATTAAGCTCCTATAAAGGAAATATCTGCAAAGTCGCATATAAATCATAAATAAATATTAGTGGGTCTTCATTGAGAATTCCATAAAAAGTAGGTAACATAAAATAGTGAAGCGCATAATTTCTTGCTCCATCTCCAACTGTATGAAAAAAGTAGCAGTGCTAATTATTGACCTTGCATACTCTTTTTTTGCTTTTTGTCTCATAACATCATCTCTCATATCTAATAACAAAGAATAGAGCAATTTACCAAAGACAAAAGCAATTAAACAACAACAACAATAAATAAATAAATAAAAGTAAAAAGAAAGAATAAAAAAAGTAGTAATAATAATAATAATACAAAATAAAATAAAATAAAATAAATTGTAAACCTAATTTAGGATCTTTGAAAGTTAAAAAAATTATTCAAAACACCAATTTTTCGGCAATGACAGCAAAAATATAATGTGCAAATTATAGTACTTGCAAGAGTACGAGTCACTTATAACAAGCGATAAGCAAACTTTCAAGGTTGATTTTTTAAAGAATTGAAGTGATCTCAAATAACCTTTTTTAACTTCTTAAAAATCCTAAAAACTAATTAAAAACTGTAAATCAAATCACAATAAAAACTAGAATGATAATTGTAAAGAACGAGTAACAAAATATTGTTTGAACTTAAAACTAACTTCAACAAGTTTTTAATAATCAATAGAGAATTTATGAACGTTTAGCTTTATTAATCATACTTATATCGAAATATTATGGTAAATTAATATGAACGATCTAATAATTCAAGAATACCAACTTTTCTTTTATTACAAAAATTCTCACGAATTGGGTAAAAATTCTCATGAATAGGGTAATATTTTTTAATGATTAGCTAACCAATATCTTATAGATCGAATATATCAACTAGAAATCAAATTATACACAAGAAAAAATATATCAATCAAACTAACGACATGACAAGGTCATCAATTTGAATTTTTGATTGAGTTTTTTGAAAATATAATCAAAGAGATATTTTTAAACCTAAATTCTCAAATTTTTAAATTTATTTATGATCATCAAAATGACTCATAAAAATTCACAAATAAGTATTTAAACATACTCTTAATCGAAAAGTAATCATTATTTATTTATGCAATATAAACATTTACCAAAATAAATCTAAGTAAACATGACAACAAAAGCTAAGTATTCATAATAAAATTAGTCACTCATGCTTAGATTAATGTTCATAGACAAATAAAATCTTGTATTCATCCTAAGAAAAGAAGAAGAAAAAGAAAAAGAAGAACCTAATTATACTAATAACCTAGTAGATCTAAATACTTGCAAATTAAATTGGATGATATTTTATTCACTAAAAGCTTGTAGCTCTATCTTTTATTATGTCTTGAGTTCTTTGATTAATTTTTCTTACCTCCTTAGATATGAAAAAACTTCATAAAAGCTCTAAAAGTTTCATAAAAAATTGTCTCAAAACATGTGTATAACGTTGGAAATGTAAGAATTTTTTATAGATGTAAAGGTCGTACAGAATTAGAAGTCTCTAAAATTAGAAATCTCTAAAAATACATGCGTATGACAACACAACTTTTTATCCTTCGTGGCACAAGCTTCAAAATTATCCCATATAAAAATTCGAGACCAGTCCTCAGCAGCACACAAAAGTCTTTGCCGCAACACAAGCTGATTTTCTTATCTTCGTATGTAACTCTTACATACTGGTTGATTTCTGATGTAAAGCTTACATGACTTAGTCATTTTTACTCCTAAGTTGCTATTTGAGTGTTTCAAGTACTCCGTCTTTGTGTGTTTAAATTATCTCTTTTGTAGCAAAACATATCTAAAATATACAAAAATACAACCATAATTTTGAAGTAATAAAATTATGCAAATAATTAAATAAAATGTTATAATTAAATCTATTTATAACAAATAAGTATATTAAATCACGTGATAATAATATTTTTCAAGCACTCATCATTGTCTACAGGGCAGGAGTTGGATTTGACATCCCCATTCCCATACAAAATGGTTGCGAGGGCAGGGACGAATATTCTTCAACGAAGTTTTGAAAATTGTGGGGATTGAGTATTCCTTACTAACGAATAAATATATGTTTAATTATTCATTTTATATTCTAAATTAATAAAATTTATGCCAAAAATAAAATAAATTTAAAATTATGTTTAATAGATATTAAATGTTAAGTTTTAATTATAAATATAATTAAATTATTTCTTTTGATTATTGTTAACAAATAAAATAAAATGTATTTTTAATTACATTGTTGTATTTTCTTCAGTAAATATATAATAAAATTGTAAGAACTTTGGGTTCAAGGATTTGATGGGGGCAGAGAGTATAATTTTTAATCCATCCTACTAAAACATTTTTTTTCCATGAAATTGTCTCCACCGGTGAAAAATTCAAATTTCTTTCGCTGTTAACCAGAAAAAATTGATAATACTTTGTTGAATTTGATTTGATAATATGTATAGGAATTATGAGGTATGGTATTGCTGTATTAGTAACTTTAGTTAATGGTTTGATATCCAGTAGGTCATTATGTCCATGTTATTAAAATAACTTATTTTAATATCGCAATTCAATCATTTGTACCTTCGATCCCTATTGAATAGTATTGATTTTTTTTTTTTTGCCCAAATAGCAAATGGTATTGCTGGAAATTAAGAAAGTAAAGCTAAAAATTCGAGTGAGAAATCTAGGCAGAGCATCATGTCTCTAACTACATCAAGCTAATTGAAAAATCCACATATGGTGAAATTTATTCTCTCATTAGACTGAATCAAGCAAATCTCTGGCTATGATGGAGCTTCGTTCTCCATTACTGGAAACTCTTGTTTCAATAGCAAAAAGACAGTCAAATATTGCTCTTCAAGTTTTCGAATTCATGGAAGACAGAAGGTCATCTTGAAAGATTGCCAAATAAGCTTCTAGACTTTGTTTAGATAGCAGTGGAACTACTAATGCCAAAGGAAGTTTCCATAAAAATCTATTATTTTAGTCATCGTCCTATTTATTTTCTAAATTATCAATAATAAAAATAAATATCAAATACACTTCAAATGGGATAAAAGGGTATTAATTATTAAATTGGGTACTAACAAGTAACATTTTAATAATATGAGATATAATTAGGGGTGGACATTTTTTTTCAAAAACAGACCAACCAACTCGAGTCTAGGTCCAAACCGAGCCTATGCTTTTTGTTTTTGGAGGTTGATTGGTCTGGTAAGTCCAAAATATTACAAAACCAACTTAGTCGGTTCTGTTGTAGGTCCGCCAAAAATAAAAACCGACAAAACCGAACCGACTTACACTTTTATATATTAGTATATTTATTAAATATTACATAATAAATGTTATCAAAAAATAAATAAAATGAAGTATTAATTAATATTATACAAATATACAATGTAAAAGTCTTAAACAAATATTTAGCTTTTGAAATATGATTTTAATTTAAGGGTGAGTAGTGGAGTATCAAACATGAAGTGTCAATAATGAGATATATTCCCATATGGCACATAATATGAGCAAGGTAGTAGTTCTTATAACCGAAAGCAACACATTTGTATGCTCTAGCTTTTAAAAAAGTATTTATAGGGGTAAAATATTGTTTGTATTTTTAATTACGATAATAATTTTTAAGTAAAATTATAGGTCCAAAACCGCAAACCAACCTCCCTCAAACCAACATTGTAGGTCGACTTGAAGGTTGGTTTTTTAGGGATTATAGGTCGGCTAAGGTTTTGAAGTTTTTAAAACCGCCAAGATAAGGCCAGCTTGTAGAATGATTTAATAGCAGACCTATCGGACCTACGCCCACCCCTAGATATAATGGATATCAAACCAATAACAAAGTACCTAATCCGTGTACAAAAACGTGCAAAATCATGTTAATTAGTGGTATTCCTTTCGAGTTTTTATTGTATTATTTTGGTTTACATATATATATATATATATATATATATATGATATTATTATTCAATTAATTTTACTTCCGGTTCTCCTAAAAAAAATTAATATTTTTATATTTTTTTACGTTGCAAAAAAAAAATTTTGCATGAGTTGAAGTTTTTTTTTTTCTAGGGTTTGGTATCTTTTTTGTGTCCTATTTAACAAAAGGTATTTATTTGTATTCTTATTTTTAAAATGGTAACTTTTTAGTTATATATTTAATTAAAGATACTTAATTAGTTTAATTTTAAAAATTCAATACAATTTAACAATGACTTATTTGTTTTTTTTTTAGATATTATGCATTGTATTTTTTATAGGTATCATGTTTGAGTAAAAAATGAATACAAAAAAGTGCCCAAAAATACACAAAAAATTCATAAAATATTAAATTTATAAAATAGTTTGCCATTAAAATAAAAATATTGTAATATTTAAATTTTAATTTTATACTGTTAAAAGAAAATGACAATACAATATATATATTTTTTAATTTTATATTTTTGTCAACCTTTTTTTGTAAATTTATATTTTATGAAATTTTTCTATATTTTAATATATTTAATTAAATAAGAAAAAAAAAAAAAAAAAAGCACCGAAGCCTTATTTGTATATATACATTTCCTTAGATATAAAAATACTTTGAATACAAATGATGCATCTCGTTGGTAATTCAACAATAACTTTTTCTTATAAATGCACCGAAAATGTAAAAATTATAGAAACACAAGCAATATATACTTTTTCCACTTTGGCTGCTACATTTAGTTTGAGTATTTTGGTTGTAATATATGGATGACATTTGTGATTAAAAAGCATATTCCAAATATTTTATAGGTAGCTTTTCCAAAGTCCATATTATGAGGTAGAAAAGGAGCCTCGGACAGAGGATCTTAAAAGTATGTCTTGCTGAATTTAGTCTCACTCCTTTATATTCCAACAAATTCTTTAATGAGAGTGACTTAAAAGGATGTATATTCTAACAAAAACAAATTCATTAAAAAGTATGTATAAAATTTAATGAGTGAAAATAGTAATTTTATTCAACTATCTTAATCAGTGGTTTTTTTTTTTTTTGGGAACACAAATTAATCTTTGGCAATTGCGAAACTCTGAGGACACATACTCTATCGCCCACTTTTCAAGGACCACTGAAAGAAAAGTAAAATTGAACTTAAGTAAAAAGTTGCTTCTTTACAAATTCTAATTTATTGAAGAAGAAGAAGAAAAGAAAAGAAAAAAGTGTGCCCATTGCACTCAACTTCCTCAATGAAATTGTATGATGTTCACTTATAAATGCCCTCTCAAATCCCTCGACTCTGACTCAAAAAAAAAAAAAAACCTCATAATTCAAGGGGGAAAAATTATTGGAAAAATAATAAAACTAACATCTCTCAAAACTTATAATAATAAAACTAGCACCTCTTGTGTTTAAACTTATATTTTCACAATTAAAAAAATGACTAATATGTCATTTTTCTTTGAACACCCATCCAATTAGAATTGAACGATGATAATTTAGACCCGTTCAATATTGAACGTTCAATATTTTACATTCAAATTAAACGTTTAATATTATTAGGGTGCTAGTTTTGTTACTATAAATTTTAGTGGTGTTATTTTTGGTAATTTTTCAAAATTATTTGACATATAATTGGAAAATTAATGATAATTATTAAAGCAACATCAAGAAGTACTCTTCAATGGATCATGTTTCTTGACATATTAGAATGAAATTTTATTTTGATTGACATATCATTCCAACGCATAATTGAGTTTTATTAAAGATTGATGATATTCATATTTAAACAATACAAAATAATTTTATCTGATAAGAATATGATATGGAAAATTAATGTTACACTTTTATGTTCGGAGAACGTGACACCTTTTCAATTACAAAAATATAAGAGTACAATGCTTCCATTTAAAAGAAGGTGAAGGGTATACAAAGACACTTTATTTTGATTAAATATATTGTTTAGTTTCTTAATTTAAAGAATGTATTTTAAGTCTTTTTATTTGTAAAAAATTATGTCAAGAAAAAATAATGTTATTTTTTTATCTAATTTTTTGTTAAATTTAATGAAATAATATATGTATTGCATGCATGTTTGTATTTTTTCAACAAACACATACGTAAAAAAAATTTATTAAAAGCTTTTCTCAAACTTTTTTAGAAGATTTTTTATTTCACAATTAAAAAAAGATTTAGTTGTCTAATTTCAAAAGTCAGATATTAGACGATAAAAAAAAACTTTAAATTTGGAAGGAAAATAAAAACTTAAAAATTTGATTAATTTTTTTAATTAAATATTAATTTTTTCGTATTTATCTATCAAAAAATATAAATATGTATGTGATACATATGTTATTTCGTTAGATTTAATGAAAAAATGAATAAAAAATTAATTTTATCATTCATTAACACATTTTTCACAAATTAATTAATTTTAAAAATATATTTTTTAAATTAAAGAACAAAACAATATGTTTGGCCTAAATAAAATGACCTTCACAAGACTATTCCCTGTTAAAAATAAAAATAAAAAAGTTACAAAGCTTAGAATTTTCACAAGAATCATATGAGAATAGGGGTCATAAAAACGTAATGGGTTGCATGAGTTGTGTTGGTGGTCGCGGATCATTGTCTTGATAGGATACCATATAAATAGCAAAAAATAATATTATTATTTTTCGTTTAATATTTATTTTTTATAAAAAATATTATATATTTATCATTTAATTATAAATATATTTAAATTATTGAATTTTAACGTATTTTTGAGAGATAAAATCTTAAAAATAAAGTTTCAAAAAAACACAAAATTATTTTATATATTTAATTTATTTACAATTTTACAAATATTATACTAAAATTCACGCTATCAATCTAGCCCTTACCTAATTCTGCCACTGTGTGTTGGTAATTTGGTATGTCTTTTTGTAAAAGGTGATTGGCATTTTCTTTGGAGCTCATTATTCACCATTGAAAAGCAAAACTGGGCTCTGTATAGATTAAACCCACCAACTGCCTTGTGTTGCCAGGTCATATTCTCTATTGATATAATTATATTCAAAATACTTCTTATTTTTTATTTTATTTTATTTTTTGTCGATGAAGGCTTAGACACATGTATATATACCAAATACTTCATGTTAGACGTAACTACTAAAATTTATTCATCATTAAAGCTTTCTTTAATTGAATTTTAGGCATATATAATATATAATCCAGCAATAATTAATTGCAACAACTGACTAATAATTTCCACTCAATTTGTTTTTTTAAACAACTTCAGTTCATTCCATGCTAATTGCTAAGTGCTAACCATTCATGTTAAGTACAATTGGCATAATTCAGAGGAAGAATTATACTATTACTATTAGAATAAGAGCTCTGTTTTTTTTTATTAAGAACAATTGAGATAGAAAGAGGCATAGAAACACGCCATAACTTTCGAATCCCTACGTGAGTTTTTCTATTTAGGATTATCAACTTTTTCAGTACTTAAAGAGTATCTATAGATATTCATACTTAACACAAAATTGCCCATGTAGAGACTCGAACAAAGAGAAAGTTGAGCCACTACAACAACTATCCAGTTCTGCTCAAGAAATCGATTTTTTTTTTTCTTTCCATTTTTTGCCAAAATCTTAAGATCTTGAAAAATTTACAACAAATAAGAAACTCCTCCTCAAGTCGAATAACTAGGATGTATAGAAAATCTAAACTATTAATAGGTACCGGAATCTAATTACAACTAAAGTAAAAATTATAAAAATAAAAATTTTATGTGAAAAATTCCGAAATGAAATAAACACAAAATGAAAGGTAAATTATAGAAGGATTTTATTATAACAAAAAGATTACAACTACTTCTCTCTAAAATAAGAAGAGTCCAATTTGCAATAGACCCTTGTCCTTCTTGTTGTGTTTCTCCTTTAAGCATCTATAAATTTGCAACTATCTTTTCCACTTTCATCACTACAAGCGCGCCTTTAACTATTTTCATAATCCCATTTATAACATAGGTTTTGCACCTACTATTATCTAATTATTCCAAAGACAATAAATTTTTCTTCAGACCTTTCGCATGTCGTATCTCTTGAATGGTGCAAATTGTATCATCATACATTTTCAATTTGATGGTTCCAATACCGGCAATCTCCAAGGTATGATCGTCTCCCACGAACACAAATCCTCCTAAGATAGGTTCATATTAGTGAAACCATTCTCTCCGTAGGGTCATATGCCATGTAGCTCCTATGTCCATAAGCCAGACATCAATAAATCTTTTTTTGCCTTCAATAACTATTGTTACTTCATTGTAAAAAATTTCACCATTATTTGAAGTACTTGTTACGCAACCCTGAGCTTTTGATGACTTAGGACTTTTTTCTTTAACTTCTTCGTTCTTCTTGAGATGCTAATACTCCCTTTTATAGTGCCCTTTTTTGCCACAATGATGGCACTTGACATTCTTCTTACTTCTATATTTTGATCTACTTTGATTTTTACTCTTATTAAGGCCACGTTCCATTGATCTCCCTCTCGTTATTGTCAAAGCTTCGGCTTGCTGCGAACCTCCTAGTCTATCTTCTTTGCTCTTGCGCCAACTTTCTTCTTCAAGAACTACAGCTGCAATATAATTGAAGACTAGTATTTATAGGTTGTTGGTTAAGTGATGATGAGTTGATCATAAAAATCAGGTAGACTTTGAAGTAAAATTTTAGCACGTTCACCCGTCTCTATTTTATGTCCCATTGTTGTGAGTTGTGAAAATAAAGTATTGAGGGTGTTGATATGGTCGGTCACCGAAGTTGACTCCATCATCCGAAGGGTGTAAAGCCTTCTCTTTATGAAGATTTTATTGTGTAGTGATTTGACCTCATAATTTTGTCAACGTATCTTATATCTCTTTTGCTGTTTTTTTCTCCACCACACTTGACAATACTCCATCAGCTAATGCTAGGTGCAGAGTAGCAATAGCACTACTATCCATCTTATTCCACTTTTCGATGTCAAGTATCTCCATGGGCCTATCTTCAATTGCTGCCAAGCAATTATCTTTTCTCAATACTGCTTTTATTCTCATTTTTCACAATGAGAAATTATTTTCATTAAACTTTTCTATTTTCTGCTTTTTCGTCATTGTTGATTATGCCTCTTTTTCACTAAGTAGATCTGTCTGTAGCACAAAAGACTAACTCTAAACCTAGTGCTCTGATACCACTATTAGGATGTTGAGGTATTGGGATCCAATTACAACTAAAGTAGAAATTATAAAAATGAAAATCTTATGTAAAAAATTCTTAAATGAAATAGACACAAAATGAAAGGCAAATTGTAAAAGGATTTTATTATAGCAAAAGGATTACAACAACTTCTCTCTAAAATAAGGATAGCACAATTTACAATACCCCATCTCTTACAATAGGAAAAGGCACTCTCTCTTTAACAAAGAAAAGACACAAGTATTTAAGATAAACCTTTTGAATTTTCTCTCTCTAATACTCACCTTCTTTTTCTTGTTTTCATGCCATAAGAGAATGTTTGTGATGCCTTCTATTTATAGGCAAATTGGGTTGAAAAAAGTCCAAGAAAAATTGTCTAATTACCTAAGAATTCAAGTTGAAATTCTCTTTTGTTAGCAAGTCCTAATTCTCTTCGCTAACAACTCATTAACCACCATATTTAACTTTTATTATTATCTATTAAAAAAATAAAAATTTAATTTGATATTTTCTCAGATAGAAATTTAATTTAGTATTTGCTACTAAAGTTTTTAGGCATTTTAAAGTAATTTCACATTTACTTTCGATCAAACCCCCTATCCTTTTTACAACAGTGGTCAGTGAACGTGTTTTGTTTTTATTATTGCTTCTTCTTCTTTTCCTTGTAATATATCCATACAAGTCACCAACCTTGAGTTTTTTTTTCAACTCAAGGCAACTCACCAACCTTGAGTTGAAAACATAAATTTACATAGTTTCGTAATACTGTTCAAGGTGCCTATCTTTTCCATATGTTCTATTTAAAGTGTAGTCATGTGAAATCTGATTATGGAAAAATGAGTCAGCAAATAGTTAAATGCTTCCTTGAACTTTTGCCCAAAAAAATGGCTAAGTGCTTAATTTCAGCAAAACACTGTTCATTCCCTAATTGTTGTTAATCAAAAGTAACTTCACACTCCAAATATGTCATTGTCATTGTCATCGCCATCGCAACTTAATCCACGACCTAGAAATTACTGTATTAAACTAACGAATATTGATTATGTGCTGAGCCTGCCGACACTTAGAAAAGGTTGGCAGTGAAAAGAACAAAGGAAGACTAGACCCTACTATAGCTCCTTTTATTCAGTAGACCCTGCCCTACCTTCTTAGAAACTAGGAATAGTTTCCAAATATCATTTAAGTTAAATCACATAATCCAAATGAACCCATCATGACATGCATTTCATATAAGGGACCAACTGATTTAAAATGGATATATCAAGGGGAAAAAATGAAGAAGATAATAACAAAAGTAAACTGTCACTTGTATATTCAATTATCATGTAAAAGAAAGGTTAAAACCCAATATTGTTTACAGAGGTGGATAAAAAGGCAAGTGATTTTTTTTACAAACATACAAACATGTGAGATTCCTTTTTACAAGAAATGAATGAAACAGAATTTGTTAGGAGGTGAATTTAAAAAGGATTCAAAGGGTTATAAAGAGTACAGGTTAAGAAATTAGTGAAATGTATTTCGTCAAGCAGTATCAGATGTAGTAGCAACTCTAGCTAGCCTCTCAAGTATGCCATTAGCCTTCCTCTTGGCCCTTGACGTTGATGTACCACTTTCTGCAATTTTTGAAATTGTTCCATACATCTTTTCTTCCTCTCTAAGTTCCATCATTTTCGTTCTGCTGTTATGGCAAATAGTGTGAAGGATTGCAATACAATTTTCCTTATTGCGCTCAGAAGCAGTGTCTCGCATTATTGCCAATAAGGATTGAACTGCATCAAGCTCTTTCAGTTCTTCAGTAGCCCTCTGATGGGACGAAAGCAAAGTGAGAATAGCCAATAACTCATCAACAAAAATGCCATCTGCTATCTTTTTCAAGCTCACTCTAATTGCACCTGCACTGACCGCTCTCTCTCTGTTCTCTACGGCAATGCAAAGGTTGAATATTGCTGAAGCAGCATCCTTCAAAGCTAAATGATCGCCCTCATCTAAGAGCTCAACCAAAGGATGCATAGCTAAAGATTGTCCAATAAGAACTTTGTTGGCATCAATAACTGATAATGAGAAGAGAGCTGCAGCTGCATTGCTCTTCGTTCTTATGTTTCTTGATCTTAAGGCTTGAATAAGTTGAGGGATGGCAATTGGATCCTTTGCAATCAGGTGCTTGTTATCCTCGTTAATTGAGAGGTTGAGAAGTGTTGTTATCAAGTCTTCTTCAAGGTCAGGATCAATATCAGACACTTGTGCAGCTAGAATTGGACTTAGCAATTGAGTAATGGCATGAGGTACCTCACTAAAAACTGCTCGAAAAGAAGAAAATTTCTTTGTCAGAAGCCGAAGCCGTTTCGCTGCCTCTTTCTGGTCTAATAGGCACGAGGACATCTTATCGAGGAGCGAAATCAGACTGCCATGGTCTGCATCAGTGATCACTTGGTCATCAACATCCTGTCTAGTCTTTGGAAGCTGAAGGCCGTGTTTATTGCACCATTGGGAAATCATTTCTTGAACTAAGTGATTGGGGGTGAGGATGATGTGAGAGAGTACTTGATTTGTTTGAGGGCATGTCCTTTTGCCTTCATTTAACCACCTCTGGATAAACGGCCGATCATATGTCTGCAATTCACGATGTATTTGAAAGACTTAAATTAATGCCGCATGAACTAATAGAACACTAGTATTGATCCTAGTAGCAGAAGGATAACAAACACAGGAAGGAATTAAGAAAATGAATTGACCACTTTTTCATATTAGCTTATCAGATTCCAGAACAAATGACTCTTGCGGATTTTGGAAATTCAGTAAAGAAGTCTGACTTGCTGTACTAATATTGATGACTTTAAGCTAAGCATCAAACAATTTATAGTGAACCTTACTATCATTTGAGAAATGAGTACAAAAATTTCTCATACTATTTGAAAACTTTTCCTCCATTGTTCAAACTATGGACCGAGTAGAAAGATAAAAATCTCTTCAAGATTCAAGCAACAAAATATTCAACTAGTTAAATATATTAATGAAATAAATTATATAAATAAAAGAAGAAAACATTATATACTAATGATCAAACAAACTTCTGCGAGCATTTCAAAGAACAGATTATACAGCATCTAATACTTATTTACTAACAAGTCCATGGAAAATCAACGAACGAGGAAAGAACTTCAATGAAGTAATAATATGATATAAAATCTGGGTCTTGAACCTCATTGTAAACATCAGACAATTTACCAAAAAAAAAAACCCAAAGATTCGAAGAAACTTACGAAAACAAGATGAGTTATTTTCCAGGCAAAATATAGAAAACACCCCAAATTTAAAATATTACGGATACATCATCTCGATACTTAAATAGCAAAATTAATCTAAAATGTATTGAACTTGGAATTATAAACCAACAAATTAAATACCAAATTAGGGAAGGAATAAAAGATTGTGACCTGTCCACTAGACAAGACAACTGGGTCTTTCATGAGCTCTTTGGATATGGGACATTTGAATTCTTCAGGAACAGAGATATTCTTATCCGACTTCAAAGAAATTGACTTGTTAGGTTTCAAGTTCCTCAAAGAATAAAATAAAGTAATAGCTTCTTCAATAGTATCTACAGTGTAATCATCTTCATCAAAAATGGCTTTGACCAGTCTCTGCAATTGGTTCTTTAACTCGAGGGTTTTTGCAGCAAGCAATGATTGATCAGTTTCTGATAGCCCTGTCTTCGCCATAGAAAAACAGATGAAGAAAATCTGAAAATAGAGAGACTCGATGTTTATTAGATTAATGGGTTCCGTTGAGAATTGTGGGATTGCTTCATATTTCAGTGCACTGAATTTGTTCTCTTTTTTGGGTTCTTCTTCTTCTTCTTCAAGATTATTTACTATTCGCCTCAAGTGTGTGAAACAAGAGTACTACACGCTAAATTCGGTTATAGGCTGACAGATGTTATGTGTATATACTCCCCACTATGTATACTCTGTTTTGTAGGTTTTCTTCATTCTTTTTTTTAATAGAACTTCTTGTTTTGTAGTTAGGCTTTTCTTCTTCTTCTGTTGGGTCACTTTCTACTTCCAGGTGTCCGTGTTAATATATATATATATATTGCAAAATTCTATATATATTAAAGAGAAAAATGCAATAGAACACCCTTAAGTTATTTGTGTCAATGTAATTATTGATAAATTTAAATGTGTTAATGGTAATTATAATATATAATAGTGCTGAAATTTGTTTTTCTTCAATTGTCGGTATTAAAGTTAAATAATACATCTCTATTGTGTATGATAATAAGGTGGGAGTAGGGTTGAATTTTTATTTTTAATCTGCAGAACTAATCTGAGTCCATAATTAAATCAAATATATATATATAATATATATATATTTTTAGAAGTTGGTATGGATAAGTTTAAAAATTATTTAAACCAGCTTAGTATATTCAAATGTAGATTTTAAAAATATAAAATTAACACAATTAAATTGAACTTATATTTTTAATATTTGTTATTATTTATTCATATATTTATATATTATTAGTTAAAAATATGTATATTTTATGTGAAATGTTTTGTTTATTATAATTTTTTTCTTTGGTTAATTTTTACAATATATTTAAAATAAATATAAAATTAATTTTTTTATACTTTCAAATTAATTGAGAAAGTAAAATAATATAGAGAGTTATTATTAGATGTGTTAATTATTATATTATTAGATTTCTTATTGCATGAAAGTCCTTATTTAATAAGATAATAAATCCTAAAAAGACAACTAATATCACTAACTTAAAATATATGAATAATTTTATCTAAAAAAAATATTAGGCATAATTTAGACTGTTAGATATAATATAAATAATTTTTATTATTATTAAATTAAAATTATATTAATATTTTATCTAACATGAACGTAAAAGTAAAAATGTAAATAAAATATGGCTTAAAATGTTATCTAAATAATATCCAACTTTAGTACTTCACATAAGTATTAACAATTTTTTTTGATAAGGTACCGATAGGTTATTATAAAATATTCTTTAAAACAAAGCTAATATAAATAATGTTATCTATAAAATATATTATTTTCCTTCTTTTTTTTTCAAATAATTATATAATATGCTATTCTATTTATATCATATTATGATTATAAACTCAAAACTATCAAGTCAACTCTCCTTAAATTACCTTACAGGTTGATTTGAAGGTTGATTCTTTTAAAATTATAGGTACGTTAAGATTTAAATTTTTTAAAACTATTAAAATAAAATCAACTTATAAAATAATTTAATAATTCACCTATTCATAATGTAAAGAGCTATGTATCTTCAATTATTTTATTTTCATTTTTGTACAAAGGGATGACCTACAGTCTCATAATTTGGGCTAATGAACCTTATAATCCCTAGCTTTTATGTGTAATATTGTAACTTCTTATCTTTAATCTTCTAAATCAAATATTTATTAATAGTAAAGCGAACAAGTATAGAATAAAATTATATACTTAAAGGGTATGTGATTAAAGAATTAAAGTATTCATTTGAATAACTGTGTGGGCCATTCAAATAAAACAAAATAAAAAAAGAAAGAAAACTTTAGATGCTAATTGATATATAAGGTGATTTGAACATACATTAACTAAGATTGATTTCACTTGCAATACAATGGGCTGGGTATAAAAGGCCTAAAAAGGATTTTAAATTACCTTCTTGACCAAAAAAAAAAAAGAGGGAAATTTAACACCCTTAAAAAAGTAATAAGAAACTGAGAGATCTAATTTACCCACTTGTGCATTGAAATGTTTTTTTTTTTCTATTCTTTTCTTTTCTTTTGCCATTTTCTTCTTTACAAGTAACAATGCTTTTAAAATAATTTTTGAAAATCACTTGTAATTTAGGTGATAAGACTCTCAATTCTCTCACCAAGAACCCAAATTCGAATTTCACCTGAGTGTATATGAGTGTTTTCTCTTATTAATAAAAAGAATGGTACTTTATAATTTTTTTTTTTTAAAAAAAAAAAACCCTCAAAATAAACCAGACTTTGTCCAGATCTGGGTACATTCTATATAGTAAAATATAATATTCTCAAAAACTTGATGAAGTAATATGTGACTCAAAGCAGCTTTTTGAAGCGCCTCAAGATTTTTACAAAAATTTATCTTGGTCAGTCATGCATGCCTCACCGTCGAACTTATGCCATTGACCTTTTCCTTATTCACAAGTCCCCTCGGTTATTAATTTGCAAAGACCCTCGATTAAAAGAGCACTATTACATATATAAAAAAACATATATAATTACAATCGATTTCATATTAGATATTGTTATGTAAGCTCTACTAATAATACTGTACCACCTTATCTGTGATATATCTCAAACCTAATATATTTGGACTTTTTCCAATTAAAATTGGATTATTGGATATAATGTACGAAAGCACAGATTGTGTGAAGCATATATCAGGGGAAATCACAACCTTGTTCTGAGAGGTGTCTTTTACAAATTGGAAAAGCCATTAATATAATTTTAAAGTTGAGAAGTACACAAATGATAAAACTCCAGAGTAACTGTCTATAGTTTCCCTTTCTATAGGGGAATAACATAACATCCGTGACAACATCTTCTTTGTCATTTTTGCCTTGAAATTATTATTTTTTTTAAATAATAATTTCTCCACAAATGACAAAAATATAACATCATAAATTATATGCTGTTTTTATTGACCAATTGTGATAAATTTTGATTGAAAATTCGTTCAATTAGATCGACAAAAATTAAATTGTTGTCCACGTAACCAGATTTTGATCTGCCGGTGACAACACACGCCAGAGTCATTGGACAAATTTTCAACTAATTGCACAGTTGTCTAACTTGCCAAATTTTAATTTGGTAATCTTACTTACCAGAACCGAGTTGGTCAAATATCTAACTAAACTCAATAATTATTTGGAGCTAAATTGAATAGAGTAGTAACTCAATTACACAAGTATCCAACTCGCCAGCGATGAACATTACATAAAGTACAACAATGAAATTATTTTACGACCAGACAATGAAAAATGAAGCCCCATAATAATTAGAGACACTAGGAGTAGAACCGTAGAAAAACTAGTTTACTGGAGAATATTTTAATTTCCTCTCTTCTTATACTTATTAAACTAGCTATAAATTCAAAACTCCAATCCAATTTGCTTCTCTCTCCAGAAGAATCATTCTATTTATTTGTCAACCTAGTACTACAATATCAATAACCCAATTTAATGCTCGAGTTTGTAATCCGTAAAACATAGATGACAAACAAACGTAAACTGAATCAACCAAAAGTATGCAATAAATGATACTCCTAACAAATACAAATGGGAAAAAAAGATTACTTGGATACAGAAATGATAAGAACTTGAATATTATTGTAAGAAATTTTTTTTATTGAGATTTATGGGCTCAGATACAAAACAAGAATAAAATGCGGAAATTTAGAAAGAAAGAAGAGACCTTAACAGTGGTCCAAATACTACGAAACAGAGTTTATGCAGAGAAATATCCAGTGGAAAAGAGTAATATAGCTTTTAGACCCAAAAGAGGAATAGAAGGAACAAAACCAAATACCCCTCCACCATCAAACACCAAATAACCCACCACCACTGCCCCCATTTAACGCCAACAACGAGACCCACCACCCCAACTAGCAGTCGCCTCTATTTAGAATAGAACTACAAGCATGTCAAGCACTTGTAGACGTCGAACCTCTGTTGCCACCACTGATTCACATCACAAATCTTAGTTTTCTTGCCCCGCCACCATCGTTAATGACCTATAGCCATCGTCGCCACTACTAAACAACCCAACAAGTCAGAGATCATCAACCACACATCCCTCCACTTAGATTCGTATTGTGTTCACTCTTTCATGGGTTCTTGCTTGATCCTCTCACCAATCGCCTCTTGTCAACTGCATCAATAATTGCCAATCATCGCCCGCCATTTGTTTTTGACAAGATGCCAATAATACCTAGCCTATTTTCCTCTTCCCAAAATAGATTAATAACGAAGAAATAAAAAAGGTATATCAATAAAGTTGTAATTGGGGCGTTCGTTTTAGATTAAAAGTATTGAAAGGGGGTTATTCTAGCCTATTTTCCTAAAAGGAAAGCATGTTATTGTTGTCCCTAACTAGGTATAGTATTACCAATCATAGTTCATGCTAAACTTGACGGAAATAGACGCCTGTTTTCATTTTTTTTGGGGGTTCAGCAATAGATATCTGGTTAATTCTGCATCTTTTACAAGGCATTATTGGTTCGAAATATTTTAAAAATCTGCAACTAATAAATAAATAAACAAAAGGGAAAAGTGTTGGAGGTTAGGCCAAATATACTATTTAGTCTTCCGGCATAAAAAATATGTTTTTTAAATACTTTTGTTTGTAAAATATGTGCTAAGAAATGACAAAATTAATTTTTCATCCAATTTTTATTAATTCTAATAAAATAACATATGCATTTATATTTTTCAATAAATATATACGTAAAAAATTAATATTTAATAAAAAAATCTTTTTAAGAATTTTTGTTTTCAAATTTAAACAAAATTTCATTGTCTAATATGTAACTTTAAATTTAGACAACGAAAAATTTATTTAAATTTAAAAGAAAAAAAATAAACTTCTTATAAAATTTTGAGTAAAATTTTTCATTAAATATTAATTTTTTAAGTATATCTATTGAAAAATATAAAATGCACAAATATTATTATGTTAAATTTAACGAAAAATTGAATGAAAATTGCACTATCATTTCTTAATACGTTTTTCATAAACAAAAGAACTTAAAAACATATTTTTTAAACAAGAAGACTAAACAACACATTAACCTAAACAAAGTCACTATTTAGGCACTTCACCCTAAATAAAACACTATCAAACTGTGTTTCAACAGCATGAAAGCTACTTCAACACTAGAATATGTTGATATTTGAAATTCGAGTCACTGTTACATTGTAAGTTGAATTTTATATATATATATACCCCCACATGTACACTTTTAACAACTCTTGAGATTTTGAATACAGTTCATACAATTTGAAGCATAAAGTACATTTAACATTTATTTTTCAACAACTCAGCAATAAATTGGACACAATCAAGAACATGTCAACAACCAACAGAGTTAACAGTTGAGATTATCAGCAAAACGTTGGTAAAATTTTGCTGAATCATAAAGGTTTCCTTTAACATTAAAGCCGCAATAAACATACAAGTGATTGTTTCGAAAATTTCTCACTCTAGGTTTCTACATTGACGCCAAGCCAAGAAACCCCAAAATTAACTTATCAGCAAAATTTTAGCGGATGTCCCAATCTCTTGTAAACTATGGATTCAAATTTTTAATGTACTGCCCACTTTAGTGGTCTGTTAGTGGTACCAAAACGACTGCATATTGCAGGGCAGCCAATCAGGTATTAGACAGCGTGAATAATAAATAAGACCATCCCATAGAGATGGCTCTGCATATTTTTGGACTGTTTTATCCGTTATTGCATAGCTTTTAAGCATCAAAGAACTTAATTGGGAATGTTCTAACCATGCTCCATGCCATTAATATATATATATATATCATTAATATGTTTTTTTATTGTATTCATAATTAATCTGTTATCATTGTATAACTTGTAAAAACATTACAACACTACACTCATAAAGTTTTCAAAGCTACGCGTGTAGGGTCACCAAATACTTACCTACAAAACAAATAGCCTTCTTTGTGTTAACATCCTAGCAAAAGCTTTGGACTTCCACTGTCTGCAAGCAATAAGTATGTTATAAGCATTTTGAGCATTTGAAAAAGATTAAAGACTGCTACTTATTAAAAAGCAACTCAATACAACGTTCCCCAATGAATTAATAAAATTAATTTTCAGTAGGTCCGGCTATTGATACTCTGGTTCTCTAACCTGTTATTGGCATTTATGCAGATGGAATCCTCTATAACACGTGCTCTCTTTGTCAAGAAGCCAGCCAGGCTTTGTGAACATTTTGTATTTTGTTCGAGACAAATTACGTTATCATAGAAAAATATAGATAAAAGAGACAATTGGAACTATACTATTGCCAGAGACAAATGCAACTGACTTTTAGACTATGGAACAGAAAAACACGATTTAATAAATTATATGAGTAAAGATATTGCCACAACCAAAGTATATGAATTTACTATTATATTACTATAATTAATTACATATTAGTGCCACTTTTGTTGGTAAATTTGTCATTAATGAAAAATAATTATGACAATATCGCCACCCAATTAAAATTATAATTATAATAGCCATGTTAGTGATGTCCCAATATAGACCGAAAGAAAGCAGTTAATGCTTCCTCAACTGGTTACCATATTTAAGTAATGACCAAATAAATTGAATCATAAACAATAATAAGAATTTTGGAAAATAATATAATCACGCCATAATTTGAAATTTTCTACACAAAGTTTTCAAAACATTCAAGGGCAGATGATATTGCAATATCTAATGAACTGAAGCAAACAAGAGACAGTCAAGGATACAAAGGAGGATACGGGTGCTAACAAAATTGCTGAAGCACGATGACTTGCTACTGAAAGTTGTGTGATAAACAATGCCAGAAAAACAAAAAGGTCATCTCAAGATTTAATGAAAAATATTAAAATACACAGATGAATAAGAGCTGTCACTTACCCCTCAATCATGAAATTTTCAACATTCATTTATCTGCTCAGACCTACTTGCAGTTCGTAGCACGTAGACACATCAACTGTCAATGAGATTCTGAAGGATCATATCTATCCTCAAAATTATTTACTGAAGAGCCAGAACTCTGACTCCTATAAGTGTCAGTTTTCTGTCTACTTTTAACTTTTTCATCATGGTGAGCATTCCGCATAGAAGATGATCGACGGTTATGATACTTGGACATGATAGAACATGACCTTTTAATCTCATGAGGTTCATCTCGTTCCCTTCGATGATGAACACGCTCATGTGACCTTTCATGTCTTTGGTCTTTTTCTGGGCTTCTGGAGTAGTACTTCTTATCACACTTACCCTTACCATCACCTTTGTGAACTTCTACATGTTCATGGTTACTATAAGGATCTCCTCTAGGTTGCTCATCCCGGAATGATGTAGATCTATAACCAGAGTGTGATTGTTTCCTGTGATGGTCTGGGCTATCTCGTGCTGTAGATGCTTCACGATTGCTTATTCTTGACTTTCCAACATCCATGGTGATACCAAATGCATCACAGGGTTCAGATGGATGAGTCCCTTCTTCAACGGTTCCTTTCTGAAAGCATCCAATCCCTCCAGCTTGCTTGATCTCATCCATGTAGTCCTCTATAATATTCCTCATGACCTTACATCAGGTTAAAAAATTATCAGTATAAAAAGTGTAACTATTTTTAAGATCAGTTAGTCATATAATGCAATTGGTAGCATAAATGGCCAACGAAATATATTATGCGAGGCCACCATATTTGATGAGATACATCTCTTTTTCACTAGAAATGCATCTTTCTAAACTACGGAGAGATTATATGATAGTTGCTACAGTGTCCTTGTTAATGGTCATTTGCATATCTGGATCTAATAGTTAATTTTCAATTTTCCATGACTAAGTAGTTTTATTTTGACTTTGCCTTAGGAGCATAGCTGCTGTCGAATGTTACCGGATATAGTCAAAAAGCTAAAATGATTCTCATTAAAATATTTAAAAACTTCATAAAAGGAACAAAATCTGATAGATAATTTTACCTCTAAAGTGTTCCTCTTCACTTTTTTTCCACGGTATGACATTCTTCGACGTTTGTAGTCCCTTTCTTCTGCTAATAACTCTTCCCTAGTCTTAGGCTTGTTATTTCCCTAGTTTAAAAACAACAACAAACTCACATTATGGGAGTATATGTATTATAAATCAATTAAGCAAGAACCAAATACTAGATACAAATACAAGATAATAATGCTTCTAGTTTTAAAGATAAATAATAGGTCATCCAAAATGATGGTGAAAATGCATCCACCATGAAAAGGTAAAATTTTAATTGCTATATTTCAGCTTGAGAGAAATTATTTCTTCAGTATCTTCTACAATTTTTTTGATGTTTAAATAGACTTGTTAATCATATTTTGCACCTTTTCATGCAATGATTGCAACATATTGGCATTTTCCAATAAGTCAACAAGAATATTATAAAAGGAGTAGAGAATAGTCATTTATCAAGCAAACTTGTGTCTCAAAAAAGGGGAAAAGGAAAGGTAAAAAAGGTCAAATATCCAAAGGCTTATTTTGAAAAATTTATTAGATTTTTCCAATAGAAATTAGAAACTAGTTTGTACAATTGGACATATTCAATTCCGAGTGGAATAATATTTCTTTGAGCCAGCAAGTTTGCTCCCAATTTTTGCAAATCGAGACATTTGCAGTTTAATACTGGGTTTCTGCTGATCTACATAGAATATATAGAATAAATGTTGTTGGCACCTGAGTACTTGATTGCTGCCGTGGAAGCCCATCATGCTCAATAATAGGTGTATAATGAGGGTGTCTTTTACGCTCCTCTTCAGCTCTCTGTGACAGATACTCATGCTCAGCCACCCTACAATAGAAGAGCAATGTCAGGTCAAACTTTATAATGAATTCTAGAATTGATACACATCTCAACTCATGAAACTAAAACATACGCAAATATCAGAGAACCTTAAACAACAAAAATCAAATTCAGTTTAAACATTTGAAGGACACTAGCCAAATTGCTGAAGATGGCACAAGTGACCAACTATCGTGGACAAGAAACAAGATTATTTGCCTGCTAACTAGATCATTATATCATACCACGCAATTTATGTAGAAAGATTTACAATGCAGCGAACAGAATTGCACTGCTAAATCCTTCTCGTTATCCAAACTATAAGGAAATTGAAGGGCTAGGTTATTGTGTATGCAGATATAAATTGGCCTCTTTGAAAAGGTCCAGCTGAACACTAATAAAGATATACATAGATGTAAACAACTTATATTTATCCACTAAAGGTGAAATAAAGCCTTGATAAGCCATAACAAGACCACTAAATATTAGATTGAGGACAAAAAAGACATTAAATATTTTGAAGTTATCTATAAAAAAAAAAAGAGACTTCAAAGCAAGCATTTTGTTTTAACTGGAACAAAGGCCTACCTCTGATAATTAGTAAGTGATCGAAAAAGGTGTCTTCCCCTAATTTTTTCTTCAAGAAAGGACCTTTCATGCAGTGCTGCAATGGATGCTGCCACCTGGGACACGAAAATGGCCTTGCTGGTAAGGCTTTCCCCAACAGTGCTATTATGTTTCCCATTCGCATTTCTTTGAAACAGGGCTTGATTATCGAAACTGCCAATTGCATTGCCACCAGCATCATGACGCTGAAAAGATTCTCCCGAGGAAGGAGATTCGGTTGCCTTCTGCTCCAATGGAAAAATCAACAATCCTGATGCAGCATCTAGAATACAATGCTTGAGGATGTTTAGAGCAAACAACTTTCCATTTATTTCACCATATAGAATAGACAGCTGGGATGACAACCACTTGAAAGCTTGAACCAGGACGGGACAGTGAAAACTCTTGCTTCCTGCAACCACCTTTTTATCTAGGTTGTTCAACGTGGTGCAAGCGTCACTCATGAACGCCTTTAAACACAGTCTACAAAGTAATGATATGTGATCTCCCATTTCCACATCAATCACAATGCTGTATCTAGGTGAATTTCCTACTACCCATCTTGCCAAATCACATTCTCTAATCATGTCCAACCCTGGAAGGGCATAAAGAACACGATAGGAATACATAGCAGGACACTCATTCCAAGCTTCTATTTCAGTTCTTATAGCCCAAAAATCAGAGGGAACAACCCTCCAACACTTTTTCTCAAAACTCTTCAACTCTCTGTCCTCATTGCACACAAAATTTGCACATTGGACAGATAAAATGACAGGAAGTGTAAATGTTCTGGAAGCACCATCGAAAGCAGAAAAGTTTACCGCACCAGGGCAGTCATGGTAGAAGAAATTGGACCGAAAACCAGCAAAATAGTGATCCAAAGAGAAACACAGCTCAGCATCAGACCCGTGGAGAGTTTGAACAAAATCGTTTTCATTATGAGAATCAGTAGAACTTTTCAGGGTTTTCCTATAGTAAAGGGGTGGCAGAGGCTCTTCAATGAGAGGGTACGGAGAGGAGGGACAACGAAGGGAGTGAGCAAAGAGGTAATCGGGTTGCATAAGGTGGTGAGGATTGAAAGGGCAGGCCATAAGGCCATTGGACTTGTTGCAATCAGAGTATTGGAGAGGAATAAGAGAAGAAAACGATTGAAGAATCTGGTGGGTCTGATCAATTAAGGAATTTAGGGATGATAATGTGGTGGAGAGGTCAGAAGTTGAACGAATATCGAGGTTTTGGGGTTGGGGGTTTTGAAACTGACTCTTGAATAAGTTGGAAGTGGAGTTAGGGTTAGGGTTTGGTGGAAGGGAAGAAAAGGACGGATTGAAAAACTGAACTGGAGGATAGCTCATGTTAACTTCTGAGTAGATTCTCAACCAGCTTCAAGTTTAATCGATCACAAAAGCTCCAATTTATTTCTTTCAGTTTCAAAATAGAGATATGGGGGAACGTAGAGTTCGTCCGATTGGCAAAATCAACATATTCGATTCAACTTTATGTCACAACTCACAACACGTTGGAAAAAAAAAAAAAGGGAAATTCTCGAGAAATTTCGAATTTTACTATGGGATATTCCGATAAATAATTAAATAATTAAAATAGTATAAAATGACAATTATACCCTTTTTATTTATAACTAAAAAAACTATACATCCCCCACCACACCCCACACATCCCACTCTCTTAAAATTTTTTTTAAAAAATTCTCATACATCCCGCTCTTTCTTCTTCACTCATTTTCACCTCCACCTCCACCTCCACACCCACATTTACCTCCAAAATTTAACTCAAGAAATTAAAAATGGAAGATACATACATGGATAATGTAGAAGAAGTGGATTTTTATGAAGAAAATGGAATAAAAAAGCAAATCAAACAGGTATAAATTTTTTTTTTTCTACAAATCGCGCAGTGGTTCGGTAAGGACCACCGAACGTTTATGATATGTTCGGTAGGCCCTACCGAACATATCTAAAATGTTCGGTGATCCCTACCGAGCAATACTAAAATGTTCGGTGATCCCTACCGAACATGTCTAAAATGTTCGGTAACCCCTACCGAACCTCTGTGAGTGAGGGATGTCTGGAATGTGTAAGATATACTGAGGGTAATTTTGTAATTTCTCATTTTATTATTTATTTTGTAAATTTTTTCCCATTTAGTGGGATGTCTATGAGCAATATTTGAGATTTCTTCAGAATTTCCCAAAAAAAAATACCCTTCTTGAATTGACTATTTAGCAAAGATTCCTGCCATGTTTTAGAATTACGAAAATTAAACCCTTGGATGCATGTACGAAGAAGCCTGTGCTGCCCAACAACACATACTATTTTGATTTCTCTTTTTTTGTTTACTTTTCATTTTCAGTAATATCGATTTTTCAGTAGTGCTTTAATTTCTGTGTCTCTAACGATAGAGCTCAACCACCATCTCTACCAATTTTGTGGTATTTTTCGTATCGGAACCTTTACATTTGGACAAACATCTTAATTAGGCCCTTTCATGTGGCTAATTACAAATTTATATCCTATAGTGAATTTCTTGCAAAATAAGTCCCTTACAAAAGAAATAAAAATTTGTAAAGACTTACAAAACAATACAAAACATACATAACTTAAAATGTCAGAAATAATAGAAAATCAAGAAATAATGGATGTAGAAACTCAAGACATTTCTGAATGCTTTTCACAAGAAATGATATTCAGTAAAAAGAAATTTGAAGAAATTCAAAAATCAAAATTAAATCTTAAGGAAAAAGATGGATTTAGAGAAGAATCATTCTCTAAAATAAGAAAATTATTCCCAATAAAAGATATAATATATTACGGCATAAGTAATAAGGAAATGAGCGTAACCATAGTCGATGCAAAAGGAAGGTTTAATATACCATTAATTAATAAAGAAACTATTATAGAAAAATTATCAACAATCCCTGAAAAAGATAGAGAAAAAATTGAATATATCCACTTAGGAGGAATACAAATTCTAATAAAAGCACACTTTAGAGAAGGAATAGATACACCAATTAAGTTAGCATTATTAGATAACAGAATAACAAACAGAAAAGATGCTTTACTAGGAATGATTAATGGAAACCTAGGATATCAGAAATTAAAATTTACAGCATACCCTAGATTTGCGGTTAATATTCATGATAAAAATCTAAATCAAGTATTAAGTCTAGCTTATGACTTTGAACGAGGAAATTTAATGAAAGATGGAAACCACCCATTTTCAATCCATTATCTAGTAGGATATTCATTAACAAACAGTCACAATAGTTCGATATACGGGCAAAATGAATTCATAGAAATAGATAAGACTTTTAAGGATATAGGCCAAGTAATAAAAAATCCAGAAAAATTATCAGAATATGAAGTACCTGATAAATGGAACTTAGATATTAAGGAAAAACCTCTGATAACATAAAAAATGAATAACATACAAAGAATAACATTTGTAGATACCCAAGCTGAAGTTAGTAAAAGAAATAGAAAAATAGAAGAATTAAAAGAGGAAATTGAAGAATTAAAAAGATTTAGTCTACACAATGAAATAATAATGATAAAAGAAAAACTATTAGAAATACAATTAGAAGGAAATAATAGTTTAATAAGCATAAATAAAAACCAAATATCCATAATGGAAGCCTTAATTCTTATAGCAGAAAAAATAGACACTACGGATGAAAACATACAAAAATCAAAAGGAATACAGTTAGACTTGTACAAAGAAATCTTAGAACTAAAAAAGAATATTAATAACATATCAAGAGGAAATGGATTAAAGTTTGATCCGTTAAAAGGATTAAAAGAAGAACCCCCTAGAAGATCTGATGCATTAATAACCATAAATGAAAAAAGAAAAGCAGAAGAATCTAAACAAATAATAACAATTTAATGGACTTAACAGAATATAGGAAAACCTTAGAAGAACAATTCATGAATCTTAAAAATAAAAATATAGAAAAATTAATCAGTTTATTGACATTAACAGACAAAGAATTAGAAAAACATTATGAAGAAAAACTTTGCACAAATAAAGAAGAAGATGATATGACAGTAATAAGTGAAGATGAATCTGAACAAGAAAATACAACCCAAAGAATTAATATGGAACCAGTATTAATACCTAGAACAAACCCAGAGAGGTCAATCCCAGAAAGAGGAGAAGCACCTGACCCACATAGAGAAGAAAGGTATAGGCCAGAAGAACCTAACCCAATATATAGAAGAAGACAACTACCTAAAATGGAAGAAGGGTTACATTGGGGTACTAGAGGAAGTATTCCACCAGAATTTAGACCACTTGAAAATTATAAAACTGACATTCTAGATTTAGACTGCATAAGAGATAGGAAAAAAGCCTTAGATGAATGGGCTAGTGGAATGAGTGTAATTATACAAACATCATCAACTACAAATACAAACCCTTCAGTTTGTAAAGTCTTAGTAGCTCACAAAATGACAGGAAATGTAAAAGTTTGGTTTTCAAACCTAACCGATCAACAACATTTAAGAATGCAAGGAAATGCTACAACAGGAAGAGATTACTTAGATACAGTAATAAATGAAATATACAAGGAATTTATAAGAGAAGATAAAGGAAGAAATGTTACAGAATCTAGTGAAAATGAAATAAATGAAGTCAAATGGCACTTAACAAATATGGAAATATGTGATATATGTTACATAGATTCTTTTATATGTGAATATGAAATGTATTATCATAAATTACCACCATCCATACAAGAAACCTATAAGAAAATGTTTTACAAAAAATTACCTGGAACATTACATAAAACTATGACAGAAGAATGGAACAATAGGAATAGACAAACTATACCTGACACCTTAGGAGGAAGAATAAGAGGTCTTAAGAGTTGGATAATAGTAAAATGTCAAGAAAGAAAAGAATTCAAACAAATAAAAGGAAATGATAGAATCTGTTGTGATTCAAGAGATTTCAAAACACCAGAAAAATATGGTTGTAATGTAAAACCTTACAATAAATATAAAAGACATAAGAAATTTAGAAAATTCAAAAGATATAAATTTAGAAAACAAAACTTCCAGAAATATAGAAGAATATATAATAAAGAACCTTATAAAAAGAGATATTTTAGAAGAAAAAGATATAATACACCTGAAAAGAAAAATTATTGTCCATCAGGAAAAAAGAAATGTACATGTTGGATATGTAATGAAGGATGACATTATGCAAATGAATGCCCAAGCAGACTTCAACATAAAAAAGAATTTAAAAAGGAATTTCCACAGAAAGCAAAAATATTAGAAGAAGCTTTTAGAATGAAATTAGAACCAATAGAGGAATCTGATACAGAAGATACATGTAGTATTTATCTATTAGAAGAAACCGAAGAAGAAATAACAGACTCAGAAACATATGATTATGATTCTGATTATGATTCAGAATAAATGGATGAAATATTAAGCATAACAAATCTAAATAGTACATATATAAAAATAGGATTAAAATTTAAAGGATATAAAAATTATCATTTACATGCATATATTGACACAGGAGCAAGTATGTGTGTAGCTAGTAAATATGTATTTCCAGAAGAACTTTGGAAACAATCACCAAAAGAATTAGTAGTAAGAATAGCAAACAATACTACAATAAATTTAAATAAAGTATTAAAAGATACAGATGTATCAATAGGAGGAGAAATCTTTCATATACCTACAATCTACCAACA
Source organism: Elaeagnus macrophylla (assembly GCA_029378325.1). Lineage (NCBI taxonomy): Eukaryota > Viridiplantae > Streptophyta > Magnoliopsida > Rosales > Elaeagnaceae > Elaeagnus > Elaeagnus macrophylla. Next base: position 48,733,683 of record CM055640.1, on the reverse strand, counting down.
AGAAACTGGAGTTGATATTTTGTTAGGAAATAACTTTCTAAACCTATATCAACCATTTACACAATATTTAGATAAAATCAACATAACAACCTTAGATGGAGAAACAATTTATGTATCAAAAATTAGAAAAGTATTAACTGTTTCATCACCAACTTTTATGTCACAACATAAAAAGCGAAAACGTGGTGAGGATATAGAAAAACAAAAACCATACTTAGAAAATATTTCTTTAGACATAGACGTTGACCGAAACTCCTTTCTAAATGAAATTAGAGAAGACAAAGCTTTAACAGGAATAAGAAAATTATTAAAAATAGTATGCTCAGAAAATCCTTTAGATCCAAATATCATTAGATCTAATGAAATAACAAGAATAGAATTAAAAGACCCTTTAAAAGTCATAAGAGTAAAACCAATGATTTATACCCCAGAAGACAGAAAAGAATTTGAAAAATAAATTCAAGAACTTTTGGAATTAAAAGTAATTATTCCCAGTAATTCACCACATTCTAGTCCAGCATTTTTAGTAGAAAAAGAAGAGAGAAAAAGAGAATGGTAATAAACTTTAAATCTTTAAATAAAGAAACTATTGATGATGATTATTTTATACCAAAGAAAGAAGAATTATTATCACTTATTAAAGGAAAGAAATATTTTTCAAGTTTTGATTGCAAAAGTGGATTTTGGCAAATAAGACTTGATAATGAATCACAAAAATTAACGGAATTTAGTTGCCCTCAAGGACAATTTCAGTGGACGGTTGTTCCATTTGAACTTAAACAAGCACCAGGTATTTTCCAAAGACACATGGATAATATTTTCAAAAAATATCACAATTTTTGTTGTGTGTATATAGATGATATTTTAATATTCAGTAATGAATTATCAAAACATTATTTAGATATTATTAATGTCTTACAAGAATGTAGAAAATCAAGAATAGTATTATCAGAAAAGAAGGCTGTCATTGCTCAACAGAAAATAAAATATTTAGGGTTAAAAATAGAAGATGGAAAACATCATCTACAACCCCATATTTTAAACAACATACAAAATTTTTTCAGTATAATTAAAGATAAAAATCAATTACAAAAATTTTTAGGATGTCTAACATATGCGAAAGCATATATAAAGAAACTAGCATAAATGAGAAAACCATTACAGGCAAAACTTAAGAAAGACTATGTCTGGCAATGGACTAAAGAAAACACTAAATACATGGATAAAGTAAAAGCACAAGTAAAAGATTTACCAACTTTATATCATCCAGGACCAGATGATAAAATGATAATAAAAACAGATGCTTCACATGAATATTAGGGAGCAGTATTAAAAGCAAAAATTGATGACAAATATGAATATCTTTGCAGATTTACTTCAGGATCATTTCAAGGCCCTGAATTAAATTACCATAGTAATGAAAAAGAATATTTAGCTGTTTAAAAAGCCATAAAGAAATTTGCAATATATGTCATGAGTTCGAAATTTATTGTTAGAACTGACAATAAAAATTTTGGACACTTTTTAAGAACTAACATTGCAGGAGATTATAAACAAGGAAGACTTATAAGGTGGCAATAATGGTTTAACTACTACAAATTTGATGTAGAACATTTACTAGGAAAGAAAAACAGTTTAGCAGATGCTTTAACCAGAGAATTGGCACATCTAACTATGTTTTTTATGACAGGAATGGATTCACTCGACATAGAAATTCAGATCAAGGAAAAGGAAATTTTGATTCATGAAACACAGATCAAATGCCTCAAGGAACAACTAGAAGTATTAAAAACTCAAACAGAAATTAAGAAACAGAGAAACCATAACTAATCCGGAACTCCATATGGAAAGCTCTGGAGAGGAGAAAGCTGGAACTTCAATAGGAGCAAAGATGCAGAGAACAGAAATTGAAGAAACTGCCAGTAATAACCCAGAACCAATCAAAAATTCAGAAAAGAAAAAACAAAAAATGAATTGGGCTGACGAAGCTGAAAAGGAAGATTCAAAAAAGATTTATGTAGTCTATAATGGACCAAACCCAGGAATATACACTAGTTGGCCAGAAGCAAGTAAAGCAGTAAATGGGATTAGTGGAGTCATCCATAGGTCCTTTACAAACAGAATTGAAGCAGAAGGAAGCTATAATAATTTTTAGAGTCCCTAAACTCTTAACACCATCAGAAATAACAAAAAACTATTCCCATATAGTACAACAACCAGCAATAGGAACTAGTAGAATGAGGAACCTTGAAACAATCCATAGACCAATAATCTTTAAAGAAGCAATTAATAACTCATTCGAAGAAGAAAAAGAAAGACAAAGAAACTTGACAAAATAGGAATGGTTAGGATTATACAACCTAGCAAGAAAAACAAGTGAAGAACATCTTGAAAACATGAAATTTTATACAACAGAAAAAGACTTTCCTTTAGGTAGTAAATTCAATATTTTAGAAGGAGCTGATCCATCATTTGTCTATAAAACATTTCATGCAGGACTTATTGAAAACATATATCCAGGAAGTGAATTGAAGGAGTTAATATATTTTCCTGATAATTTTAAAAAATCTATTAGAAATTTTAAAAGAAAAATCAAGGCTACAGACAAGCCTATTTACTTAAGATGTTTCAGTTCTTTGATGGATTGGAACCAAGAAATACCAGTAAGTCCATATCATTTCATTAAGCTTGGCATTTCAAGCAATAAAAGAAAGGTAACTCGTCCAAAGAGTTTAACCAGAAAAGGAATTTAATCAGGAAGAATTACATCTTGAAAGAGGCCAAATGTTGAGCCAAATTTATCATGAAATAAGAAGAGTAGACAACTCTTCAGAAATAAAAGTAAATTACTGTACAAGTAAAATTATTATTACTTCTCAAAGAAATAAAATTATCACTAGAGAAGATAGTGAAAAAGTAATTTCCTATGAAGCAAACTTCAATTGCAATGAAATTGAAGTAAGCGAGGAAACAAAAAAGGTATTTTGCTACTACTCCAAACAGCAATCGACAGATCATCAATGCAATTATTGCTTAAAAGGAAAGATTCAGCTAGAAACAAGCTCGTCCAGCAGCTCCATGTCGGCAAAACCCACCATGTAGGACCCTCCTCAACAGCTGAAGGCAATAATGTAGATAGCAATAATGTAGGCATCTCAACGCCAAATAAGAAAAGTTGGGCATAGTGTAATCCCTCCAATGTAAACAGAGAACTCTTATTGCTTATAAAAGAGAACTCTCTGTACCTCAAGGGATACAACACGAAACTTAACAACTATCCATCTTTTTACTTCAAAGCTTTAGCTATGTTTGTAATCAGTAAGAACTAAGAACCTCTTTCAAGGTTACTAGTTCTCTATCCTGTAATACTTTCTGTTAATAAATAAAGAGTTCATTTTAAATTCCAAATTATCTCCCTTCCATTAAAATTAAGTACGGATCTCAGAAGATCAGCAGGGTCAGGAGGACTAACAGTCTGGATCTGGAGTGAGGCTTAGTTTTTGGAACAAGAAGATAGCTTGGAAGCAGAAGAACGCGGTGGACCCATATTTAGAAACAGGTTAGTCTGCAGGTAGAGACTGGTATACCTTGAAACTCCATTAATATTGTTCAAACTCTTTTATATTGCATGTGATAATGAATGATGAACGGAATTAACATGAAAAGGAAATCTGAAACTATACTTTACAAAAGTAAGAGTAGAAAATATTCTGAGAATCAAGAAAAATTAAAAGATGTAATATATCTCAAACAATCCATTAACTGTTTTAAAACATCTATAAAAGAAAACTTTGAAAAAAGTACAGGAAGATCTAAGGTAATGGAAAATCTACAAGGACTAATAGATTATTTGACCTAACAAGAACAAAGAAATGATTTAATAAAAGGACAAGATAAAGAACACTTAGACTTAGAATCAAGTCTTGAGCTGGTACAAATGGACATAGAAGAAAATAAAGAAATTCTAGAACTAAGTCGATGGATAGACCAGGAACTAGAAGAAGGTAACTTTAAAACCCAATAAGAAAATTATGACTAACATATAATATTTTGAAGGAAAATATATGAAATTATTAGAGGAATATTTTGATAACGAAGACTATGAAACATGCTTAGAAAATTTTCTAAGGTTTGACACCTTATTAGATTATTATACAGACTATGTCTCTAGCATATTATTTTTAATAGATCACCCTGCAGGAAAAATACTAAGAAATTATTTTACACAAAAATTTGTACAAGTAAACAAAGCAGAATTTGATAATCTAATCATCGGATTTTATTTATTTAAGGAACAAATAGGACGATAAGCAACTGAAGCTTAAAATTTATAATTCAGCCAACAGTTGGTATCAGAGCCAAGGTTATAATATTATAAACAATATGTACAAAATAAGATACACTCAACCAAATTCAAGCAGAAAAATGAATTATTTAAAATACTATAAAGAAGAAACAATAGAATTAATATTACAAATTAAAGAAATAACTAAAGAATTACCTGAGAAAATAAAACAATTAATAATTTACAAAGTACTCTATAATTATAATAAAGACTTAACATGGTTATACTATAAATAAAAATGCTTACAGAAACACAAATTAATAATTTAAAAGAATTAATTAATTTGATTAGAAATACAGAAAATAACAAAGAATTTAATAAAGATTTTATAGGAATGTTTTTAGCATGTATAGAAATAAAAATGAATAAAATAATTTTGTCGCAAGAACAAACAGAAATCTTAAGAGAAAAATTAAGACTCTTAGAAGAAATAAAAACAAAAGAAATTTTTGTAAAAGAATATAAAGATTTTATGAACTTTATTTTAGAAAAATTAATAGAATATTAAAAATAATAATCTTGTCACTCATAGGCAAATACCTCCTAAAAAGGGGTTATTAATTAGTTAGGAAACCATTTTTGATAAAAAACTACCTATAGGTACAAAATTGTCATTTGCTACCTCCAAAGGCTTATTTAAGACAAATGTCCTTTACATTTTATCTTAATTGCTAAAATCTTCATTCTCTTTTTATCACATTTACAAAATTGAATGGCATAAAAATAATTATTTTTTTAATGATATAAAAATAACAAAACAAAATTCAATAATATTTTTTAATGACCCAAAAAATTCGATAAGTAAATTTTTTTTTCCAATAACGTAAAAGAAAAGAAAAAATCTATCATTAAATTTAGATTTTGGGTTATTTAATTATTTTATTCGATTAATACATTAACCATGTAACTATTAAAATATGTTCATCTAATCCTGTAATTTAAATTTTGAATTAAGTTATTCTAAATTTTTAAAAATATTTTTTTTCAAGGGTAATATTGAACTTCTCTTTTTTAATTTAAAACAAAAATAAATGTAGAAATTTTTATCTCCTTCTTCATCTTCTCAATTCACTCTCTCATCTATTTTTTCTCTAATTTTTTTTGTGTTTTCAAATTTTTTTGTTTTGTTGAATTTATCATGACTTTGATTTTCAATTGCTAAACAATAATTTATTAATTAATGAAAAGTTCAAGCCACACTCATTTGTATATATATCTAAAATTAGTGTTCAGTAAGCTACAAACAGAAAGAAATTAGTGTGTATAAACATTTTAATTAAGCTATTGGTTATGAATGAAAAGGATGAGAGAGTGAACTGAAAAAAATGGAGGAGATAAAAAAATTTACATTTATTTTTATTTTTTTGTTTTAAATAAAAAAAGAAAAATTCAATATTACCCTTAAAAAAATATTTTTTTTAAAAATTTGGAATAACTTGATTCAAAATTAAAATTACAGGATTACATGAACATATTTTAATAGTTACATGACTAATGTATTAATTGAGTAAAGTTACAGAATTAAAGTAATCCAAAATCTAAATTTAATAATAGATTTTTTCTTTTCTTTTACGTTATTGAAAAAAAAAAATTACTTATCGAATCTTTTGAGTCATTAAAAAATATTATTGAATTTTATTTTGTTATTTTTATATCATTAAAAAAATGATTATTTTTATGCCATTAAATTTTGTAAATGTGATAAAAGGATAATTAAGTTTTTAGCAATTAAGAGAAATTGCAAAGGTTTTTGTACAAAAAATACCACAAAATTGGTTAGAGATGGTGGTTGAGCTCGATCTTTAGAGACAAAAATCGAAGCACTACCGAAAAATTGGTATTGTTGAAGCCTGAAAATGAAAAAGTGAACAAAAAAAGAGAAATCAAAACAGTATGTGTTGTTGGGCAGCACAAGCTTCTTCATACATACATCCAAGGGTTTTAATTTTCGTAATTCTAAAACATGGCCGGTGTCTTTGCTAAATAGTTAATTGAAGGAGGGTATTTTTTTTCCAACGCGTTGTGAGTTGTGACCTAAAGTTGAATCGGATATCTAGGTAGCAATGTAACATAATATTTTAGTCATTTTATTTTTATATATTAAATACATTTATTATTCTTTTAAATTAGTTATTATAATGGCTATTTTAGCTATTATAAATGTGAAAATTTTAGTCATTTCTTGCAAATTTTAGTTTTTATAATATTTTTTTATGGAAAAACTTAAGTTAGATTAAATTAAACCTTACTAACAGGAGGTTAATAAATTTTTGAAAAAAATCTCAAAAAGTTGAAAAAAATAAAACTAAAGTGATTGAAATGATAAAAATAGATCTAAAGTATTCACAATTATAATAATTAGACAACTAATATGTATTAATTTAAAAAAAATTGATATATTTAATTTATAAAATTAAGTAACCTCTCCTAAGTGCAATTTTTTCTACGTTAAAAATTAGGTTTTAATATTTTGTTCTGATTAAAAATAGGCTCCCCTCAGTTTAGGGAAGATAGGATTATTGCCACACACCATCAAGGATCATCGCCATTTTTGTTTGATACCGATCAGGGGCGAGTCAGAGAATATTGGGGAACTGGAGCTGGACGAAAGAACGCGGGAGGAACTAGTGTTCAAATGCCTCATATGTGCAACTCCCAACATCCTGAAAATTCAAACCTGTGCCATGCCATATGAGGACAAGGACCCAACACCTTAACTCTGATACCCAAACTACTGAGCTACTGCCTGATCGGTAATTAGGTTTTAATATTAAGAATATGAATTTTAGTTGGATATAACAAAGAAGATTTTTATTTTTTCCAACTCTAATCAATTCTAAAAAGTAGTTAGGATCTAAAAAAAAATTACTAAATCCAATCCAATCAAACTAACTCAATCAACTTATTTTCATTCTTTTGTAAGGTTGGATTGGTTTGAATTTATGAAGCCATGCAACCCTAGGCTAGTATTTCAAGAGAGGGTGACAGCACGTGCTGACTACTTTTTAAAACTAGAGTGCTTAAATTTACTAATTAGTAATTTATTCCACTTATTTCAAAAAGATTACGGCATAAGGACATATCAATTTACCTAAATCCAGTAGCTAAATTTAAAAATATTATTTCTCCACTACATTTGACAAAAAAAATTTATAATATGAATAGTTTTAAAAATATATATGTAAGTCTTATAAGTTTTTTATATCTTTATTGGCATTCTCGTATATAAAATACATAGTCTATTTTATTTTACTTAATACTTTTGTTTACATCTTTGTACGATATTTTAATTGTGATCAATATCTGCACACTCACGTAAATTTTAACACTTTGTATGATCGTATGTTACACATACTACGAGGTAATTGAGAGTATGTAATTTGCATATTTAAGTGTGTTTTTACTTACATTTGTTTTTTCACAGTTGGTGAGTATTTGTGAAATTTTTCTTTACTAAGTTTTGAGCTTGAAAAATCGTTTTTTTTTTAGAGCTCGTCGAGGTCCTCACTGCGTGCTCTCCATGGTAGGTCAAAAAGCGATCGACGAAGCTAATTTGTTCGTTTTTCTGACCGTTGGACTTCATTGGTACCTTATCGAGGTAGGTCGAAAAGGGTCATGGAGCTTGCAAAAATCTCTATAAATACCCACTCATTTCTTTTGTTTTCTTAACAATTTTAAAAGCAAAAGCTATATTATTTTCAAATATCATTCTATAAATTCTAAAAATCACTAGTCTTTCCAAATCATTAATATATTGAATGTTCTTTTTCATAATAATGATTTTATGTTCTAAAATTAAAACTTCTTATTTTGAAAAAGTGTAATTTCGTAGTTGCAATACATTGAATGTTTTTATAAAACACAATTTTTGTTATTTTAATATATTGTGTCCACAATAAGTTAGTACATTTTCGTATTTTTGATACAAGGAGATTTTACAAAATATCATATCTTGGAAGAATTTTATCTTGTTTAGTAATCATGAATATTGATTGTAAGTACTAGTACTATACTACGTGATGGTGTGGCTCTGGAGGTGAGCCGAATCCATTACAGATCAAAGTAACTGTGAAGACAACTGGCAAAAGCAGTATAGATGGTTAGAATGAGTGGTCCCAACTATACAGGTATAGGTTTGTTACCTTTTCTAGTTGTATTAACTATTTATTTCATTTTATTGAATTTGATTGATGTGTCTTAAGCAACTCGTGAATATTACCACTTAGACTTTGAGCTTAAATGAGTTTACTATGTTATAGTGTTGTATTTAAATGTTCTGATGCATGCGTAAGTACAATTAGTAATTTATTCTGATATATGCCCACATATAAGAATTATTTAGTAATTAGAAAGCTTTTATTGCTTACTGTTTTATTAGTGTGCTTCCTTCTATTTTTTTACTGCCCTTAATTTGTCTTCTACTTTTTGTACTAGTGGAGTGAGTCTCAAGGTGTCCTTATCACCTTACCTTGGGAGTTAGCCGAGTTATGACTCTTTCAATATAAAAATTGTTCATTTGCCATTAAGTTGTTACTTTTTTAAAATTAGTGGACTAAACTACTTTAAAAAATAGGTACTCAATCTTAGTACTCTAATTACAATTACTAATAGATTGTTCTAGCATTTGACTGTTATTTTAATTGTTTTCCCACTAGAACTGCTTTTGAAAATGGTTAACTATATTTTTGTCCACTTGGAAAGCCTTTAGGCTAATCGGATCCAAATAGAATGTTTAGTATGATAACTTATATAGTGGCACCAAAACTACATATATGGATAAGTTTATGGTTATTATTAGATTTCCCTTTATTTTGGTTATTAAGTAGTGTAATGGTGTTAATAAAGTGTTTTTCCCTTCATTTTGGTTGCTAAGCCCTACAAAATTCATTGCATTGGTATGTGTAGTATTGAACCTAAAGTAGATAAAACCAATGAGAAATACTTACACATATCCTTTGTTAAAGAATCTTAATAAAAGGCAATTCTCATAATTATATATGACAAAACCAACATAGAATACTATTACAAAAAAAAAAAAAACACTAACATAGACTACCCTCTTGAACCATCAGGATTTAAGTAGCAAGATGGTGATGGTGATGGTGATGGTGATGGTGAGGGTGAGGGTTGTCTTTCCTTATATTATTAATCTTTTTTCTCTTTCTTTTCATTTATCTTTTTCTATTTTGTGAAAATTGGTTTTAGAAGGTGTAGATATATGTAAAACTCTGTACTCTTTCATGTTTGAGCCAATATGTTTGTGTAAATATTTTGCATGAACTAGGTCATTTTCACTTTTGACTTAATAAGCTAATTTTCTAATGAGTAATAGATATAATCATTTGCAAGTTTTATAAAGACTTCTCATTTTAAAACGAACATCTTGGTTCCAAATTCAAAATTTGGAAACAGTATTTCTAATTCAGTAGATTAAAACTCAAACGACGAGAAAACAAATACATGTTGCTTCCAATGAGATGCAAGCCGGTTGAAGACCATTGTTACAAATATAAGTAGTACTAAAAATTTGGATTCGATTGATACTTGATTTAGTGGTTTGATTTATGATAATCTATATACTAATAGCAATGGCTTACCAATGTGCAGATACTTAAGAAAAGCAAGAAGAAGAGAAAACAACCTTGAGTAAAATAATGAATCAATTGAATGCTAACATTGAAAGTTATGCAAGTTACATACAGCGTTAGACTTTAGTTGTTATCTATTATGTTATAACATAATTACTTTCATTCTCTAACTTAATACAGCTGGACCTCTCACATAATCACATGTGTCAACACCCCCTCCTCAAACTTATGGTTTGCAAAAAAACATTAGTTTGCTTCTACTTGGAAAAAAAAAACAAGGTCCTAAAAAGGGCTTTTATAAACATATATGCTAGTTGATCTTCAAAATAGCAAAATTCAATGTCCAACTTCTTTTGTAACACCAAATGTGTAACAACATGGCAGTCCATCTCTATATGTTAGTACATGAGTGTTGAGCTAGATTCCTTGCTAAACGTTATGCACTCAAATTGACACAAAGCAAATATAGACTTTTTTGAATAAGCAAATCCAATTTCACTCAGTAAATACTGTATCCACAATACTTCTGTTGTTTCATTTGCAAGTGCTTAACATTCAGCTTCTGCTGATGAATGAGACACAATTCTTTGCTTGGTTCAAGACTAGCTCATTATATTACATCCAAAAACCATGCAATAGCCACTAGTGCTTCTTCTTTCATCTTGATAACTTTCCCAATAAGAATCTTTGTAACCATACACACTCAACTCTCTTGGCTCCATAAGCACCAAACCATACTCCTTTGGTTCCCTTTAGGTACCTTAGTATTCTTACCTTCTGAACTCATTGACATGAGTTCTCTTCCCTTACAATCTCTTATATTTCTTGAGTTTTCTAGCTAGGATGAGTAGTTCATCATCTTCCATGACACTATCACTCTCACCATCATCTGTGTTGGAGGTTTTCAAAGCAATACCTATGTTCCTTTTAGGTGTTCTAAAATTCATCTCAAAAGTTTGAATTGAACCAACGAGTTCTTCAATCTTGATGGTGTCAATGTCTTTGCTTTCTTCTATTGTGGTGACCTTTGCTTGAAAGCGTTCTGGTAGTGAGCATAAGACTTTTCGAACTAATCTGTGTTCATCAATTTTATCTCCAAGATTTGAAGTTGAGTTAGCAATATCACATAATTTAGCATAAAATTCAGAAAACATTTTATCCTCCTCCATTCTAATATTTTCAAACTTAGTAGCTAGCATGCGGAGTTTAGTTTGTTTAACTTGGGACGTGCCCTCATGGGTAACTTCTAGAGTGTCCCAAGAAGCCTTAGCAATTTCAACATAAAAAATGCGTCGGAATTCATCCAGCGACACAACACTAAATATGGTATTAATTCTCGTTTGATTCCAACAACTACCAATTTTATCTTCAGTAGTCCATTCAATCCTAAGCTTAAGTGTGACTACTTTATCCTTAGTAACCGTAGGAGGCTCCCAACCATAAAGGACAGAATTCCATGCACTTTCATCTAAGGAACGTAAAAAAGCTCTCATACGAGCTTTCCAATATAGATAGTTAGACCCATCAAAGTAAGGTGGACGGCTTGTAGAAGAACCCTCTCTCAAATGATTCATAACAAGGTCCTAGGCAACACTAAGTTTATCTAGTGACCTGCTCTGATACCAATTGAAAGTTTTTAGTTACAGACCAAATATACCTAGAGGGGGGTGAATAGGTTATTTTTAATTTTATCAAATTTTAATTATGTAACCTAAACACAACGGCCAGACATGCAATCACGTGTAAAAATAAAATGCAGAAATAAAGAATAACACACGAGATTTTTAGGTGGAAACAACCTAGGTTACAACAATGACCTAAGAGAAAAATCACCGGTCCATCGGACCACCTAACTATCCACTATAAAAATCAATGTTCAATTACAACCTCAAGTCTTAGACTACTCTTCACAGATAGATCCCCCTTATGTAATTTACTTATGAGTTGTCGCTCCTTTCACAGCCTCCATAAGCTAGGTGTTTGGATCCGGACCAATGTTTCGATCTACTTGAGTCCCACAAGATTAATCGAATCCGTAAACTTCGATAATTTTGAGTCACACGAAATACCGAACACGTCACCTCAACACCTGAAACGTTAGCACAAATAACACAAGTGCAAAGTGTGTCCTAAAGTAGATTCAACAATGAAAAATCTTAACTAGCAGATTCAATAGCATACAACGTAAAAACTAAATCAGCTAGCAAACTCTAGAACAATCATGTAAAGCTCAATATCATGAAAAGCAATTAGGCATATGAATTATTCAAACATAACTACATAATATGTATGAACAATTAAATCAAGAAAGTGCCTAAGATTAATAGATGAAGAGAAGAAGATTTTTCTTAAAAAAACTCATATAAGGATTTTGCTTTCACAACAATTAAATAGGGTCAAATTGGTAAAAAGTAACATATGGACCGAATTAAAAAAAGAGTTGTAGTAAAACTGAAAAACTGGCTCGATCGATCTAGCCAAAGCTCGATCGATCTAGCCAATCCTCGATCGATCGAGAGCCTCACTCGATTGATCTACCAACGATGAAAGACCATCGATCGATCTAACCATGCCTTTTTCAAACTCGAGAGCAGCTAGATTGAAGTTGATTGATCCTCGATCGATCGACCCAAACCTCGATCGATCGATCCAAACCTCGATTGATCTAACCATGCATTTTTCAAACCCGAGAGCAGCTAGATTGAAGTCGATTCATCCTCGATCCATCTAAGCTCGATCGATCGAACCTTGATCTATCTAATTGTGTTCACAAAAATTCTTCTAAGTGTACATGCATTAATCCTCGATCTATCTAATTGTGCACAAAAAATTCTTCTACATGTACGTGCATTATTGTGTGATGGTGTATGTATGAAATATATATTTTTACCTAATACATATGTATTGAGAGCTCAGTAGTTTCTTCAACTTTGATTGATTGACTTGACAACGAGCCTAGATATTAGATTACAATCAAACATTTTGTCCACAAAAATTGCCAACACTCATAAACTTTACACAAAGAACAATCCTCACAGTAGTAAGTTTGATCACAGGACTAAAAGTTTATGTAAAATCTAACCAAGGGGTTTGAAGATACCCTGGAGTAACCAATCGAGCCTTGTATTTGTCAAGACTACCATCAGCCTTTCCCTTGGTTTTGTAAACCCACAAATTTCCAATAACCTTAGCCCTTGGAGATGGCACCACCAAAAACCAATTATTGTTCTTCACAAGAACAATGTACTCAACAAGATTCCTTTATTTTGATTGCCTCTTTGAATGACTTAGGAGATGATAATAAAACAAGTTTTTGAATTGAAGTAAAGTCTTGGGCTTAGAATTACTAGTTTTGGAACGAGTCATCCTAGGATGGAAATTAGTATCAATAACACTAGGATAAGTGGAAAGACAAACTTCCAAATGGATGCTAAAAGGATTGAGAACTATAGGAGCAGATGTGGACATGATAAGGCTATAGTCAAAAGGCTAAGAAATAGTAGACTAAAACTAGGAAGGCTAAACTTTAGGTGACAAATGAATAGAGTTGTTAGTAAAACTCAAATGTTGAGTCATATAAGAAGCAGAACTAGCTGAACAACTATCATTAAGTTCAAGAGACTTAGTGGGAACATTATGAACCAATTCATGAGAATCAGAAACAGAATTGATTGCAAGTACAATGGAAGTATACAAAATCTTATATGAAGACAAGTTAGCCTGAGAAGAAAGCATAGGCAACAGTACTAACCAAGAGGGAATATGAACTGGTGAAGGAGAAATAGACAAGGATTCAGTACAAGACAAAGAAGATCTACTAAAAATAAATTCATTTTCAGCAAACAACACATGCCTTCTAGTAATAATTTTGTGAGTTGTCATGTCTAAACACAAATACCCTCTTTGATTGGGAGCATATCTAAGAAAAGTGCAAATAGAGGACCTTGCTTGCAACTTATTATTATTGAAAGATCTTAGACAAGGAAAACTTAGACATCCAAATACACGTAAAAAAAATTAAATTCAAGAATCATACCATACAACTTTTTATAAGGAAAAGAGTAGTTGATCACAATTAGGCATATGATTCAATATTTAAACTACAATCTGGAAGCAAAAAGGCCAATAGGACAAAGGAACATGAAACCTGAATAAAAGACCTAAACCAGTATCAACAACTCGCCTTTGATGAGACTTAACCATACCATTTTATTGAGATGTGTAAGGACAAGTTAGACAATAAACAATGCCAAAATTTTCAAGAATTCTAGCCAGATGATTGAATTCACCTACACAATCACTCTGAACTTGTTTAATCTTGGTATTATATTGAATTTCCACCGTATTTTAAAATTTGAGAAAGAGCAAGACAGATTGATCACAAGTTTGTAAAATAAATCCAACAAAATCGTGTGTAATCATCAGCTTTTAAAAGAAAATATATTTATCCATTTGTACTAGTATGAGGAGCAGGTCCCAAAATATCAATATATACAAGATGAAATGGTTTAGCAGCATTTACATGATTGGAAACAAAAGGCAACCTAGGAGTCTTATCAAGAGCACAAGCTGTACAATTGTCGATATTATTTACAGACTAAATCACTTTTATTCTAGTAGTCTAAGAAACTTGTCAAGAACATAATTAAAAATATGAGCAAGATGATCATTCCACAACAAACTTGATGCAGGAAAAGCATGGCAAGAATCACCATTGACACCAGCTGACTTATTCCAAAACTTATACAAACAATGATTGGTAAGTCTTTGAAGTAGAACCTTCTTTGTAAGTGTGTCTTTAACAACAAAGTAATGATCATGAATTTCAACAAAAACATATTTATCTCTACACAATTTACTAACAAAAACCAAGTTTACAGTCATATTAGGAACAAGCAAAATGAATTAAGTATAAAATTGTTTTGTCATTTTCTTGAATAAGAGAAGTTCAAGTGGCAATAATAGAAACCTTACCTATATTAGCTATGAACACCCCATCTGATCCTATATAAGTTGATACATTAGAGAGAGTTTCACCATCATTAGTCGTATGGTGACTAGCACTACTAATCAAGGACCCAACCAACATTGTCATTATTTGCATTAGTGTCTGAACCAGTAGAAGAGTCAACAAAAGCTAAATGACCCCCATAGCTAAAACTTCCTTTTTCTAAGCCACCAGACAACAAGTTCTTTAAAGTATAACAAACAGAGGCCATATGTCCTTGCTTAGAGCAAAAATGACATTGTACATTGCTATAGCCACCTCTTCCTTGGCCACCATTACAACCACCTCTTCCTCTATTAGATTGATTTGAATTTGATTAGACCAAAACTAGAATCAGATGAAAATTTGTGCAACTAGTATTCTTAACAAAATTTGAACTACTTTGAGAAAAATTGGCTTGATAAATCAAATTTTCTTCATTTTTATCTTGCTAAATTAACAAATTCTCATAAGTAAACAAATGACTCTTTGCTTCATCAAGAGAAACATCACCTTTATTAATAGAGCAAATGCAAGGATTAAACCTAGGATTCAGTCTTCCAAGAATCAAGATTATCAAATCTTGTTCATTAACAAATCTTCCAATAGTAGCTAGTTCATCAACTAGTGCTTTCATTTTGTCAGAATAATAAAAAAAAGATAGATTTTCTTTCCTTGTAGTTTGGAATTGCAGTTTGAGTTCAATAACTCTTGTTTTAGAAGAAGAAATATAATGCGTTCAAGACTTCTCCACATGTCAAATGCTGTGGAAACTACGCCAATCATATTAGCATAAATGGAGCCATAAATCCAAATCTTAATAATACCATTAACACGATTCCAAAGAGCATATTCAAGATTAGGCTTAGATGTACCTCTAATAATCTTGGATAGATTTGTCTTTGAACCATCAATATATTCCTTCACTCCGTAAGTCGAAATAAAATTGATCATTTGTTATTGTCATATTAGAAAGTTACTCTGATCAAACTTCACACCAATAGAAACATTAGTTAGTGGAACAGTGATATCCATTTGTGCAAGCTATTGAGAAGGAAGATCATTATCTTCTACAGTCAATTGAGTCGATGCATTAGAATTAGCCATTAATGAGAAATTCACAAAAAATTCTCCAAAATAACTCTGATACCATACAAAAATTCAAGAAAAGCAAGAAGAGAAAATAATATTAAGTAAAAGAATTAATCAATTGAATGCCTAACACCGAAAGTAGTGCTAGTTATATACAACGTTACACATGGATTGTTATCTATTTTGTTATAACAGATTACTTTTTTTCTCCAACTTAACTCAATACAATTGGACCTTCCACATAATTACATGTGTCAACACAATGGTGTACGTTGTTGAGTTCAAAAGAGAGATATAGAAAGCCCAAATGCTTACAGCAAAAATATTACACTCAAATTATTAGTAATGTAATATTAAAAAAATCCCTATAAGACTCTACACTCCCTCTCACATTCACATACTTATTCACTCACCACCTCACTTATTTACTCACACACACCACATACATTACACAACCCACATATATGTAGATACCATGTGGCTGGATAGACCAACCTACTAGTTTGTAGGATGTTCTACAAATGACATATTTATTTATGTTCTTAAATATATATGACAATTAACATATTAGGACTTATTTTAGAAAATATTATTCTAGATCAATGTTACTAGAATATTAATATAGAAGACTCTAAAAAGGTGGAGAGAGTTGATGTTATTTGTTACTGTATGTCACATACATATCCTAAGGCGTAAAATGAATAAATGTGCCAAGAAGCCTATTATATTACTCACTTAAGCCAAACATTTCTTAAATAACTAATATAACCTATATGTCACATAAGCATCCAGTGTGGAACATGTTGATATCCTGACGTTGGACGCAATTAGCTTATGGGAACATGTTGCACATTGAATTTCTACCATTAAACATTCAAAATAAAAACTTACACGTAGATTGGTTTTTTAATAATAAATATTCAAAATGAAATTATTGCTTGTAAGCTATGAGTAAGTTGTATTTTAATAATACAAATATTTAAAATACAATTTGCTCGTAGGCTACATGCAAATTAAATTCAATGTGCAAAATATTTCTTATATAAATACAAAAATTTAAAATACAACTTATTTGTAGGCCATGCAAAAGTTAAAATTCTAATAATTGAAATTTAAAATGCAAATTATGCGTAGACATCTAAGAAACTCACCGACATATATTACAAATGAGTTATTTGGACTATTAGGTCAATAATACTTTATGAATAGAGAAGATTAAAATTAAATTTGCTCTAATCCTACAAGTAGGTTATATTTTAATCATCCTTACGTAAATACAAAAATTTAAAATGCAACTTATAAATTTCTAACAATTAACATTCAACATGCAACTTACACGTGCGCTACAATTATTTACGAGACTTACTAAAATATATTATAAAATGAATTACTTAGACCCTACGAGCAATTAATATTATGTCAATAATTTTTTATATGAGTATAAAAGATTAAAATTAAACTTACGTGGACCCTACCAGTAAAATAGAAAAAATTATGAGAAAAATTGTCATATCAACAACGTGTTCCCACAGGATGCTTATATGGTGTATAGGTTATATTAGTTATTTAGGAAACAAAAATATTTTTTAACATAACTCCATATATGTATTAATTTACATACCATTATGCTCTCGTAGTAAAAAATTCTACAATTATTTTTTTATCTCACATTTTTAACTTTATATTCAATCAATAAATAATATATTATTTAATGTATATCACAACTTAATTCATATATTATTACTTTTTAAGAAATTTTTTGATTCAAAGAGTAATACATTGGACTTGTTAGCCGATTTACTCGTATTACCCTATCCTAAGGAAAGTATACAGAAGAAAAGCTATTTATTAAACAATTAACTATTAAACAATTATTGAATTAAAATAACTAATACTTATTGAATTAAACTATTAAAATAACTAATATTTATTGAATTAAGCTAACTATTGAATTAAAATAACAATTATTAATTTAATTATTAAACAAATAACAATTATTAATTTAACTATTAAACAAATAATAATTAACTATCTAACTAAGCTATTATTGAACAATTAACTATTAAACAAATAACAATTAACTATCTAACTAAGCTATTATTGAACAATTAACTATTAAACAAATAACAATTAACTAATATTTATTGAACTATTAAAATAACAATTAAAACTAAGCTATTTAAAAAAGCCTATTTCACTTTAAAAGGCTTTCGTTAAATTTCATGAATTATTGAAGTTAAGATAGGGTTGAATTAAGTAATAGATAGGGTTGAATTAAGTAATAGTTAGTATAAATAATTGAATACAAAAAAAGTGGATAAACAACCAAAAGCCTACCCAATTCTTTCAAATATAAGGGCTGTGCAGCCCTAAGTGCTAACTAAACCATATTATCATATTCATTATTTAATTAATTACCTCTAAAACGGCACATGTAAATTATGTGAAATAAATTTTACTTTAATATGCTAATGCTATAATACAAATCCTAGTTTTTTTTTTTTTTTTCGTATGTCAGTATTTTATTATGCCAACTACATTGTATTTTTTTTTTTGTACAACTTGTTTTATCTTCTCCTCCTTTTAAGTGGGTATCTGAGAACATCTTTCCTTAAATTTATCATTATTAATAAAAAAAAAAAAAAAAATTAAAGTAATTCAAAATCAAAATTAAAGCCTCCTATTGTCAATAGCTCTTGTTATTTATTGCCTGCTATGGAAAAAGAGGTTAAAATGTGGAGCAGAAAAGCATTAACCCCTTGTGACATAGCCCTGAAAATCTAGAACTCTTGCTGATTTATCATAAATTGATCCTCAAGAGTTTAATTTACATTACTATTTTCAAATATATTAAATAAATAATATAGAGAGAAAATATATTTATGACATAACAATGCTTGAAAATAGAAGCCTCTTTTGACTAAGCAAAAATGTTGTTCTTGCTGGTTCAGGTAATTATCTTATTTTCGTTTGCATTAATTTTCTCATGATTCCAGCGATATAATCAAAAATAACAACCGATCACCAATAATAAAAAGAGTGGGTAAATAGATAGCCAATGGTAACCTGCAACCTATCTGGCTGTTGAATCTCCTCAAAAGCTTATCAGTTTTTTTTAATAAGCTCATGTTACCTGGAAAAAAATTTAATAAAAAAAAATTTCTTGTAAATTTCATAAATTTTATTAAATAAGTACATTAATTTTATAATTATTAAATTAAATTTTAAAGATCTTATAATTTTTTTAAAATGAGTACTTTGATTTCTTAATTTATAAGTTAGACACTACTAGTCTTATTTTTATAAAAAGTAAGCAATTCTAGTTTTATAATTTTTTAAAATGAATCATTTTAGTCCAATAAAAATATTAAAACTGAGAATTTATAGTGTTTAACTTTTATAAATAATAGAATTATAGGTACTTAAATCAAATTTTATGGAAATAAAACTATTATAACATTTATTAAAAATATTATAATAACTTTTAAAACATTTATTTTTACAAGAAATTTTAGCGTTTACATAAACATCTCAAGCGCTCTCTTAGGAAAGGGGGAAAAAAACTTATTATTAAAACATGAATTTATTTCAATCTATACATAAACTTATTATTAAAACATGAATTGAACTGACCAAAGTACGTGGCATAGAGTGATATGTTAAATTTCGGTAATGAGGCAACATTATTAACAATCTTATATGGCATTTAAATGCCGTGCTAGGATTGGATTTCTCTTTCTTTTTTCTTTTCTTTTCTTGTATGAACCAAATTTAAATATTCTTAGATCAAAAGATTTTTTTTTAAAGAAAATGTCACGTTAAGATCACAATGAAAAGATGACCTCATTCATATAAAAAACTTGATTGTGGAAGCAAATGGCACATCGAAGATTAAAATAAGTCTACCATTATTAGCAGTGGTTGAAGTAGGGTTCTAGCTTCCACATAAAATATTTAATTAAAAAAGGAAATAGCCAAAATTGAATACGTTATCTATATTCCCTCCTCCTATATATAAAGTTGTTTGCCATGCAAAATTTTATCATCCCAATATCCATTTACTTCATAAAGGTAATAGCATAAGACACAAACCCTCTCTAAAGATGAAAGGTGTTCAATTCCTTGTATGTATTGCTATTTTGGCTTTTGCAACTTCAATTGCATCTGCCTATGACCCCGATCCTCTTCAAGACTTCTGTGTAGCAATTAACGACCTAAAGAATGGAGGTAATTAAACTAAACTATTTGACTCATTCATGCACTTTTAGCTTTCAATCATATAAATATATATCTATTCTCATCTTCTCTTGGTTTCCAATTCTTCAGTATTTGTGAATGGAAAGTTCTGCAAGGACCCAAAGTTGGTAGGAGCTGAAGATTTCTTCTTTTCAGGGCTCAACATTCCTGGAAATACAAGTAATCCATTTGGATCAATTGTAAACATAGTAAATGTTGATGCATTTCCTGGACTCAACACACTTGGTCTTACTATGGTTAGAATTGATTTTGCACCTTCTGGCGTAAATCCACTTCACATTCACCCTCGTGCTAGCGAAATCCTAGTTGTTCAAGAGGGTACTCTTTATGTTGGCTTTGTCACTTCCAATCCTAACAATCGTCTATTCTCAAAGATCTTAAACAAAGGAGATGTGTTTTTGTTTCCAAATGGGCTAATTCATTTCCAAGTTAATATTGGACACACAAATGCAGTTGCTTTTGCAACTCTAAGTAGCCAAAACCCAGGAGTAATAACAATAGCAAATTCTACTTTTGGATCCATACCTCGCATAAATCCTGATGTGTTGGCTAAGGCCTTTCAAGTTGGTAGAAATGTGATTGACCTTCTTCAGAAGCCGTATTTGTCTAATAAAAGTTAAAAAGTTAATACTTATGAAGTTACAGGCACAGAGCTAAGAAGAATGAACATGTCATGTGATTGCCTTTGTTTTCTTTTGAATTCAATAAAGTGTTCCAGTTTATGAATTATCTCTTCGGCCTTTTCTCTGTTCCAATATTATAATTTTAATTTTCAAGGGCAAAGTGCTTCACATATTACATCAAAAGTTGTAGCTAAGGATATTTGGACTAGTTTAACTAAGCATAAAATATCCTTGGAAGTAGTTAGTGATATTGGTATTAAACTAATCATGTAGTTTGATGGTCAATGCTATTGAAAAACTATAAGGACGGTTTGGTAGTTGAGAAACGGAGAGAAAAACAATACTGAAAGGAGAAAATGAGATGAAACTGAGGAAATTAATTGCTATCAAGTGCTTCACTATTGAATTAGTATATGCAGAACTGAATCCCTCAACAATGAATAACCACCCTTTTATTGATTGACAAAAAAGAATAACCACACTTTATACGCTTGAACTCATTGAAGATTATTTTTTAACAACTTATTAACATCTTCCTCAACTAATTATCACAAATTATAAACACCCTTCTTTTAAAAAGGATGATATTTAAATATTGGGGGGGAGGGGGGGGATGGCGGTGGAGGTTCGAAGAAATAGCATAACGATACATGGCATATTCTGGCTAAGTTCTAACACTGTTAGCATACATGAAGAGAACAGACATTGATTTCCAACAAAGAGAAATAATAATCAAGACACTAGAGCTATAAAAAATGGGATCATTACACTACAACAATATATACCTATAGGTACGGTTGTTAAATTAAAAATTTGATAACAACAATACCTAAATAGCTATAGGTACGGTTGGCCGTGTATTTTAAAAGAATTATCTATGGGTACAGTTGTTAACCGTACCTAAAAGTGAACCAAAACGCGGATCTTTTTCGGAAAATTACGGAAACTTTTTGGTACAGTTGTTAACTGTACCTAAAAGTTGACCTACGGGTACGGTTGTTAACCGTACCTAAAAGGCTACGGGTACAGTTAACAACCGTACCCGTAGGTTAATTAAAAAACTTTTAGGTACGATTGTTAACCGTACTCGTATCCTTTTAGGTACAGTTAACCGAGCACACCCTTGTCCCACAATATCCAGCGCCGCCTCCCTCCCTAAGCCATACGTGACCGGTTTTGCTTGGGTTTTTTCGTTACCGACAGCTTCTCCGACGGCGTGATTGCTACCGCTGCCGTGTTGTACGGTTGTTAACCATTAGCCGCCTAGTTTTTTCTCCCATTTCAGCCGAAAAATTCCATTTTTTTCCTCCACCATTTCAGCTACCAAAGGACCTATTTTGACCTCCATTTCCGCCACCATCAACTTTTCTCTTTCAAGGTATGTATTTTTTACACTTTTTTGAGTAATGTACTTGATTTTTTTCTTAATTAGTTCATGAACTCTATTACCCATATTTGCTATGCCTTGAATATATATGTTTCGAGAATTTTTGCCTAAAAATAAATATTTGCCTAATAATATTTGCAAAAATATTATATTAATGAGAAGAATATTGATCTAATGAAAGTGATGATTGCTTTCGCATATAGTACAAATGGAACAAGCTACTCAAGCTGTTGTAAGAGCTATATATATATATAATATATTGTAATTAGTAAGTTAGGAAGTATCTAGAATTAAGGGTGCAAAATAGCAGCCCATTTAGAGATTCTTAATTTTTGCCTGTTATAGCTCTACAATATTGCCGTTTTGAATAACTTATAACAGTTTGACCTTATACTGCTAATTTGTACGCGTAGTCTGCTTAGTCTTTCAATATTACATGTTATTATTTGTCTTTTATTCTATGTTATTTATGAATCTTTGCTACGGGTTTGAATATGTTAAGTGGTGGGATGGTGATAATATCATTTACTTTCTTTTCTTTTCTTTTCCCTTTGCAAATATTACAAACATTTTCATGTTCTAGCGTTATTATGTATATTATACAAAAATTGTAAAAAAAAATTATAGGCTTTACATAAAATTAAAATTGATTTTTTTTTTTTTGCCTTTCTTTCACAAAAGTAAAACAAAAGGAAATTATGTTAGAATGACACGAAACAAAAATTTAAAATAAGACATTATACTTGAAATAAATTATGGAATAGATAAGTTTAAAATTAAAAATATTATTCAAGTTTGCCACCTGAAAAATGTCCAAGAGTTTCTATTGGATCCATCAATGTAATCTCTGTTTTCTTTTCTTTTTTATTTTCAATTTAATATATTATATCCCCCACTTCTCTACTCCCAAAGATTTTCTTGTTATGTTTTTTGCTTGCCAGCAAGGAGTATCTTGAATTACTTCTATTACAGACTATTTTAACAAGAAAATCATTTCAAATTAATGTTATAGATGCATTGGGCATTGAGGAGCCCTTGGAGGTTAGGAGCGAAGACATAATGCCATTATGTATTGTTAGGTGGCTACAAGTAACAATTATTGCAATATATGAGAGGTAACATTTATTTAAACTTTTTATATTAATTATAAGTTTTTTTCAATAATACGAAATATAATAATTATATTTTTTTCTAAGTATAGGATTTTATTTGATCACTTAACAAGAAATGTAAAAAATCACAAATTATATCGCTTTCTGCATCCTGCACTTATATCAAATCAATGGAGCCCTACTCTTGATGATCAAATCGATGCTCTCATTGAACGAATGCTTGGAGTAGAAGAGAATGAAAGACTTATTGTTCCTTATTGGCTATTGTGAGTATTTTATATACATATACTTTTCTTATGTTCTAATTTTGTTAAGTCATTATAACAATCATTTGCAATTAATTGTAGAAATCATTGGATGCTTGGGGTGATCCATCCATATAGTGGTGTTGTTGAGTGGTTTGATTCACTTGGAAACAGTCCACCACAAAGATTTCAAGATATGATCATTGGGTATTATTAACTTAATATATTTAATTAACATGATTTTAAATTATTTCTAATTAAGTAATCATGGATGATTGAATATGAATAATGTTTATTTATTATGTCGATATTATAGTGCTTTTTCTAGATGGTACCAAACTATAACACGTTCGTTTAAGCAACCACATTTTCGGCCTATTAAGGTTAGTATATATTAATTTATCGTTTATTATATGCATGTACATCTTTAATTACAAGTAATTATTTAGATAAGCTATTCAAATTAATTAACTATGCAATTTATGTTTTATATATGTGTGTAGGCACCTATTCAAAATAATAGCATTGAATGTGATTTTTTTGTGATGAGATATATGAGAGATATTATATATCAACCAAGAAAGTCTCGATCACTACTAGTAAGTTAACAAAATATTTATGATTGTACATACAATTATTTAGCTAGTAATTTTTTTAAATCATTGTATTCATAAATTTTTAAGTATCATGTATTTCCTAATTATTTATAACTATATATAAATCTAATTACCTTTTTTTTAGTTTGCAGAAAAGAAAACATACACACGAGAAGAACTTGATGTTTGTCGAAGAGAAGTATGTCAATTCCTTATTGATAGTATTGGAAGCACAAGTTAGACAATTAAATATTTTACATTTTGATATATATTAGTTAGATTTAACTTGTATGTATATATAGTTAATTTAATTAGGTTAGTGACATTAGCTATGTATTTTAATTTACTGAAATGACGATGCAATATGCATAATTGTAATAGAATATTTGTATGCTTGTTGAGATATGTATATAAATGTCTGATTAAAGTCTGATAATATAGTCTAAGCAGGGATAAAAACAGGTAAAAATATAATTACAGAAAATAATTATTAAAAAAAAAATTTAACCTATAAGTACGGTTGTTAACCGTACCTAAAATCATGTAATATATAAGACAACCGTACCCGTAGGGTTTTAGGTACAGTTGTTAACTGTACCTAAAACTCTACAGGTACGGTTACACAAACGTACCTAAAATCCTACGGGTACAGTTGTTAACTGTACCTAAAAATCTACAGGTACATTTGACAACCGTACCCGTAGGGATTTAGGTACGGTTACAAATACCTACAGCTACGGTTAACAACTGTACCTAAAACTCTACAGGTACAGTTGACAACCGTACCCGTAGGGATTTAGGTACGGTTACAAATACCTACGGGTACGGTTAACAACTGTACCTAAAACTCTATAGGTACAATTGACAACCGTACCTATAGAGTTTTAGGTACGGTTACAAATAAATACGGGTACAGTTGTTAACTGTACTTAAAACTCTACGGGTACAGTTAACAACCGTACCCGTAGGTCAACCTATAGCGACAAGCGCAACGGGTACAGTTACGCGCTAAAAGACAACCGTACCTAAAAGCTTATAGATACGGTTAACAACTGTACCTAAAAGCCTTTTTCCTTGTAGTGTTAAATTCTCTGTACGAGATATAAATATGCTGTTATAAATTGGCGCTAGCGGAAGCGAAGTTTTGGGTCCAATTTAGTTGCACAAATAATTTAATTTGGATAACAGCGAAATAGTAAGCAATAAGAAAAAATAAATGGCACAATGATTTAAGTGGTTCAACCTTTCAATGTAAAAGTCTACTTCACTGACGACTGCACACCGAGGCAAATCCACTATCAAATCCAAAAGGAGAGTATAGACACCAATATCCAAATAAATAACCACTTACAAATGAAATCTAAATTACACAGTATCTATAACCTTGTACGATGACAGAAGCACAAGTAATGTACTGTAATGGTTCTCCAACCAAGAAACTGCTTGCTTCAAAGAACCCAAATTGACTTCAACCAAATAGTGGCTTTACTAATTCAAAAGGATAAATCTAATTGTGTCTTCCTTTCACACAAATATAGTGGCTCTCTTCTAACTTAGTGTGTTGCTTTGTGGTGCTCAAATGATATTGTGAGTAGCAATATATATAGGCAAGATTTGCTTGGAGAGAAAGTAAATTCCAAAACTTAGCCCCCAAGTTTACTTAGCCATCAAGTTTACTTAACCTTCAAGTACACTTAATTCCCAAGGATACTTCTCCTCCAAGTAGACTTCTCCTCTAAGTATTCTTTTCCTTCAAGAAAAAGCAAAGACTAATATATATATTACTTAATTCCAAAATATCATCTACTTTAATGATTTGTTTTGTGACATTAATAACAAATCTCCACCTTGGCACAAAACAAAGAAACCAAGAAATTCCTCGAAATACCAAATGACCGTCGTCCAAAAGCCCTAAAGGGCAATCACTTACTACAAACACCAACCAAGTTCAAACAATGCTTGAACTTGTTAACTGAAACTGGTTTGATCAACATATCAGCTGGATTATCAGTAGTAGCTATCTTATTAACAACAATAGCACCCTGAGACACAATGTCACGAACGAAGTGATATCTGACATCAATGTGTTTGGTTCTCTCATGATACATAGTATTCTTGGTCAAATGTATCGCACTCTGACTATCACAAAATACAACAGAAGTATCCTGCTATAAACCCAAATCACAAACCAAACCTCTAAGCCAGATGGCTTCTTTCACTGCTTCTGTTGCTGCCATATACTCTACCTCTATAGTGGACAAAGTAACTGTAGACTATAAAGTAGCCTTCCAACTAATGGCACAATGAGAAAGAGTGAAAACATAACCTGTCAGAGATCTTCTCTTATCCAAATCTCCAGTATAATCGGAGTCCACATAACCAATAACACTACAACCAGTATTAGAACTCCCATCATATACCAAACCAAAACTAGAAGTGCCTTTCAAATACCGAAGTATCCATTTCACTGCATGCCAATGACCCTTTCTAGGGTTACCCATGTATCTACTAACAACACTAACTGCATGTGAAATATCTAGACGAGTACAAACCATAGCGTACATCAAACTACCAACGGCACTTGCATATGGAACTTGAGACATGAACTTCTCTTCTTCTTCTGACTGTGGTGACAAATCCAAAGAAAGCCTAAAATGCGCAGCTAGTGGCGTACTCACAGGTTTAGACTCTTTCATACCAAAGCGTTCAAGAACTTTTTCAATGTAACTTTTCTGAGACAAATAAAGCTTGCCCGCTTGTCTATTCTTGTAAATTTTCATTCCCAAAATTTTCTTTGCTGCACCCAAATCTTTCATCTCAAACCCACCACTAAGTTGAGACTTTAATTTCTGAATCTCAAACTTATTCTTAGAAGCAATAAGCATGTCATCAACATATAGCAACAAATAGACAATTGAACCATCAGAGAACCTTTTATGATAAACACAACTATCATAATCACTCCTGGAGTAACCATGATCAATCATAAAAGAATCAAATCGCTTATACCACTGCCTAGGAGATTGCTTCAAACAATATAATGACTTTTTCAATAAACAAACATGATCTTCCTTACCTGAAATAACAAACCCCTCTGGTTGAAGCATGTAAATTTGTTCTTCAAGCTCACCATGTAAGAAAGCTGTCTTGACATCAAGTTGTTCTAATTCCAAATCAAACAGCGCAACCATAACAAGCAATACACGTATGGAGCTATGTTTCACAACGGGTGAAAATACATCATTGAAGTCGATACCCTTTTTCTGAGAATAGCCCTTTGCAACAACACGTGCCTTAAACCTAGCTGCTTCAACCTCAAGTATACCTTCCTTTTTCTTGAAGACCCATTTGTTTCCAACAATCTTCTGGCCCTTAGGCGTTTTACCAATTCCCAAGTATGATTCTTATGAAGTGACTCAATCTCTTCATTCATAGCAACTAACCACTGAGCAGACTCATCACAAGTGACAGCTTCAAGATAACTAGTAGGTTCATTCACCCCAATAGTCTCTGCCACAGACAATACATAAGAAACTAAATCTGCATCTGCATACCTCTGAGGGCGTTGAATCTCTCTTGTTCCTTTACCCTTAGCGATACTGTATGGTTGTTCTTGTTGCTGTTCTGCTACATTAGGAGCAGAATCATCTACCTCATCCACAAATGGCTGATCTGAAGTGCTCTCTTGCACTTAACTAGGAGCTCCGCTCTCAAGCTCCACCTGCTCACTAACACTGGGGTCTTTACCTGCAACAATAGACTCTTTTTTCTTTTCCAACATGAAAAACTCATCAAATTTAACATCTCTGCTAATTAAAAATTTAGGTGATTTGGGTTCAACACACCATAGTCTATAATCCTTCACCCCAGAAGGATACCCCAAAAACATGCATTTTAATGCCCTAGGCTCAAGCTTACCATCATTAACATGAGCATAAGAAAGACAACCAAAAACTTTTAAATCATAATAATTAGCAAGAGTACCAGAAAATACCTCAAATGGAGTCTTCAACTCAATTGCAGTTGATGGAGACCTATTCACTAAATAGCAGGCATGGTTACAAGCTTCTGCCCAAAAGGATTTATTTAAACCAGCTTGAAAGAGCATACAACGAGCTCTTTCCAAAAGAGTTCTATTCATACGTTCTGCAACTCCATTCTGTTGTGGTGTATTACGCACAGTGCGGTGTCTCACTATGCCATTCCTTTCACAGAATTCATTAAATTGACTCTCACAAAATTCCAAGCCATTGTCAGTTCTCAAACGCTTGATCTTCTTGCCAATTTGATTTTCAATACAAGCCTTAAATGTGACAAATTTCGAAAACGCATCATTCTTATTTTTTAGAAAATATACCCAAACGTGACGAGAGAAGTCATTAATAAAAGTCAACATATACTGGGCACCACCCTTCGAAGCAACACGAGAAGGGCCCCAAAGATCTGAATGAATATAATCAACAGTACCTTTCGTTTTATGGATGGCTGTACTGAACTTAACTCTGCGATGCTTTCCATAGACACAATGCTCATAGAAATCAAGCTTCCCAGTTTTCTGACCACCAAGTAAACCCCGCTTGCTCAAAATAGACATTCTTGCCTCACTCATATGCCCCAAGTGAGTCGTATCTAAATCTTGATCTGACGAGGATGAAATTGAAACACTGCTAATGACAGTGCTACCCTAAAGCACATAGAGACCACGAGACAATTGCCCTTTAATAACCACTAGAGCACCCTTAATAACTTTCAAAACTCCACCTTCAGCTATATACCTATAGCCTTGTGAGTCAAGAGTACCCAAAGATATTAGGTTCTTTTTCAAATCTGGAACATGGCGAACATCTTTCAAAGTTCTGACAATACCGTCATGCATCTTAATCCGAATAGTACCAATACCAACAACCTTACAGGATACATTATTTCCCATAAAGACAACACCCCCATCAATAGACTGATAAGAAACAAACCAATCCCTATTGGGGCACATATGGTAAGTGCAACCTGAATCAAGAATCCAAACATTTCTAGGAGAACTAATAGATACTGACAAAACATTATCACCATCAGAACCAAAACTATCTGCAACACCAGCAACATCATTAGTACCAGAAGATGTTGTGGTAGATTTTCCTTTACCTTTGAGTTTTGGACAGTTAATTTTCTAGTGCCCTTCCTAACGGCAATAATTGCATTTATCTGTTCTCTTTCTAGATTTCGATCTAGACTTGCCTCTATTTTTGCTCGAGCCTTTATCTTGCGTTCTATCTCTGACAAACAAATCACTGCTACTATCATTATTTCCTATAGATACCTTTTTCTTCAACTCTTTGGAATTCAAAGCCGCTTTGACATCTTCCAAAGAAATAGTGTCTCTCCCATATAGCATGGTATCAACAAAATGTTCAAACGAATGAGGTAAAGAACATAACAAAACTAAGGCCTGATCCTCATCATCAATCTTAACACCAACATTTTTTAGATCACGAATAATTTTAGTAAATTCATCAAGGTGATCGTGCAAAGACGTACCTTCTGACATTCTGAAAGTGTACAAGCGCTGCTTCAAATATAACCGACTTGTCAAAGACTTGGTCATATACACGCTTTCTAATTAAAGCCATAACCCGGCAGGAGATCTTTCATCACCAACCTCGCGTAATACCTCATCAGACAAGGACAACTGAATTGAACTGAGAGCATTTTCCATCAATGCATCTTTTTCTTCCTCAGTCAATTTTTCTGATAATTTATCCTTGCCTTCAAGTGTCTTAACGAGCCCCTATTTAACCAATATGGCTCGCATCTTCATTCGCCAAAGACTAAAATCATTCCTACTATTAAATTTTTCAATTTCGTATTTTGCAGCCATGACAGAATACCCAAAATTAAATTAACAGAAGCACAACCCAAAAAATATGAAACCAACCAAATAATCAAAAACTCAAAAATAAATCCAAATGAGCAAACTTGATTAGTTCCAATAAATAACCCAAAGCTCTGATACCAATTTGTTATAAATTGGCGCTAGCGGAAGCGAAGTTTTGGGTCCAATTTAGTTGCACAAATAATTTAATTTGGATAATAGCAAAATAGTAAGCAATAAGAAAAAATAAATGGCACAATGATTTAAGTGATTCAACCTTTCAATGTGAAAAGTCTACTCCACTGACGACTGCACGCCGAGGCAAATCCACTATCAAATCCAAAAGGAGAGTACAGACACCAATATCCAAATAAATAACCACTTACAAATGAAATCTAAATTACACAGTATTTCTAATCTTGTACGATGACAGAAGCACAAGTAATGTACTGTAATGGTTCTTCAACCAAGAAACTGCTTGCTTCAAAGAACCCAAATTGACTTCAACCAAATAGTGGCTTTATTAATTCAAAAGGATAAATCTAATTGTGTCTTCCTCTCACACAAATATAGTGGCTCTCTTCTAACTTAGTGTGTTGCTTTGTGGTGCTCAAATGATATTGTGAGTAGCAATATATATAGGCAAGATTTGCTTGAAGAGAAAGTAAATTCCAAAACTTAGCCCCCAAGTTTACTTAGCCATCAAGTTTACTTAACTTTCAAGTACACTTAATTCACAAGCATACTTCTCCTCCAAGTAGACTTCTCCTCTAAGTTTTCTTTTCTTTCAAGAAAACGCAAAGACCAATATATATATTACTTAATTTCAAAATATCATCTACTTTAATGATTTGTTTTGTGACATTAATAACATATGCATCTAGAATTACCAGCGATAGGTCCAAGAATGGAGTCAACTTAATTTAAAACATTTCTACTCATAATAATTTTTGTTCACATAATGATTTGGATGGTCTTTCCAAATTAACTTATGGCAATGCTGAAAATAATCAAAATGTTGTTGTTTGAGACAATATAGGTTCTAATTAGTGTTATTTTATTTTATTTTGCTAAACATTACAGTTGTTAGTTTATTTCTGGTTTTGTTTGTCTGGTTCAACTAATCTCTCTTTTGTTGATCTAACGTTGTTTACATTCAAACTTCCAAATCTTACATTAAAACTGAACTTTATTAGTGACTTTCTAAATTTCTCTTAAGAGTTAAGACCTACTTTGATGACATATTTCCATTTTGGTATATGAGAAGTTGATTATGTTCTTGTTATTATTTGAATGTAGATAGAAAGTCTAACCTACATAATGGAATCAACGTTTTAGAAGGCAAAAACTAGCATTGAGGCATTTTACTTCATTTAGGCGAGGCGTAAGCCTCAAAACAGTTTAAGACTTAAGTCTTAAGGAAAAAATTTCAAAGAACATATAAAATAAAAAAACCACGAGATATCAATTATTTCAAAATATCGGGGTAAATTCATAACAACTTAAAATTAGTAACTAAAAGTCAAACTTTGCAACAAACAATAAATAATCGGTAGTAGCTTAAAAAATAAGTAGTTCATTGTTTAAAATGACATAAGCTAATTGCGAAAGAAAAGGCAAGCAAAAAAGAAAACGACTTAGTTATTTATGAACCTTACTAGGGAGAGAATGAGAAACAAGCACAAGAATTAGGAGATAGAAGGTGAATATTATTAAAACTATCTTAATATACAAAAAATGAGAAAAGAAAAGAGACTTAGGAAGAAAAATAGATTAAAAAAACATAATTTTTAATTAATGTAAGGATTGCTTGACTAATTTTTTTAAATGGAGTAGAGAGATGAGGAGTAAGAACAATTCAGAAGAGCAAAAAATGGTAAGGTAGGACTGATAGATTTGAAAACCTTAATTGTGATTTATGTTATATTCCAATCTCTTTCATGTTTAATAGGAGTTCCTTTAAATCCAAAATTAGACCCAATTTTGGATTTCAAGCTTATCATTTTAACTCAATTTTAGCAAAGTTTTTTAGGCGTAAGCCTTAGCTAGTTGAGACGCAAGGTGAGGCATATAAGCCTTAGAAAACATTGAAAATACTAGCTTTAATGCATTTTTCATAAAAAAAAAAAAAAAAATAACCTTAATGCGAGCCTTAGACAGTTTTTTAAAACCATGAATGGAATAACACTATTAAATGAAAATGCATGCATAACTAATACAAAGGCAAAATGTGCTTTTCGTACCAATTATTAATAAATTGATCTAGTTCCAGAACTTGAAAACGACATAAAAGTGATTTCATTTGAATAAAGCTGCAGTAATTGGAAACCAACATTGCAAATGTAGGCGTAACTTAGCAATACACGGATGTAGGAATTTTTTTCAACATAATCAAATTAACAAATGTAGGCGTAACTTAGCAATACACGGATGGAATTGAAATTATGAGTATATGTCCCTTTTCGTCAGTACCTTACGCAGGGTAACATAACATCTCAAGCGCTCTCTTAGGCAGGGGGGGGACTTATTAATAAAACATGAATTTTTTTCAATCTGTACCTCAACTTATTATTAAAACATGAATTGAAATGATCAAAGCACGTGGCATAGAGTGACATGTTAAATTTCGGTAATGAGGCAACTTTATTAACAATCTTATATGGCATTTAAATGCTGTGCTAGGATTGGATTTCTCTCTCTTTTTTCTTTTCTTGTATAAGAGGTCAAATTATGAACCAAATTTAAATATTCTTATATCAAAAGATTTTTTTTTTAAAGAAAATGTCACGTTAAGATCACAATGAAAATATGACCTCATTCATATCAAAAACTTGATTGTGGAAGCAAATGGCACATCGAAGATTAAAATAGGTCTACCATTACTATGTAGTGGTTGAAGTAGGTTCTATCTTCCACATAAAATATTTGAAAAAGGAAATAGCCAAAATTGAATGCATTATCTATATTCCCTCCTCCTATATATAAAGTTGTTTGCCATGCAAAATTTTAACATCCCATTATCCATATACTTCATAAAGGTAATAGCATAAGACACAAACCCTCTCTAAAGATGAAAGGTGTTCAATTCCTTGTATGTATTGCTATTTTGGCTTTTGCAACTTCAATTGCATCTGCCTCTGACCCCGATCCTCTTCAAGACTTCTGTGTAGCAATTGACGACCTAAAGAATGGAGGTAATTAAACTAAACTATTTGACTCATTCATGCACTTTTAGCTTCAATCATATAATATATATCTATTCTCATCTTCTCTTGGTTTCCAATTCTACAGTATTTGTGAATGGAAAGTTCTGCAAGGACCCAAAGTTGGTAGTAGCAGAAGATTTCTTCTTTTCAGGGCTCAACATTCCTGGAAATACAAGAAATCCAGTTGGATCAAATGTAACAATGGTAAATGTTGATGCATTGCCTGGACTCAACACACTTGGTATTACTTTGGTTAGAATTGATTATGCACCTTCTGGCCAAAATCCACCTCACTTTCACCCTCGTGCTAGTGAAATCCTAGTTGTTCAAGAGGGTACTCTTTATGTTGGCTTTGTCACTTCCAATCCTAACAATCGTCTATTCACAAAGATCTTAAACAAAGGAGATGTGTTTGTGTTTCCAACTGGGCTAATTCATTTCCAAGTTAATATTGGACACACAAATGCAGTTGCTTTTGCAAGTCTAAGTAGCCAAAACCCAGGAGTAATAACAATAGCTAATGCTACTTTTGGATCCAAACCTCCCATAAATCCTGATGTGCTGGCTAAGGCCTTTCAAGTTGGTAGAAATGTGATTGACCATCTTCAGAAGCAGTTTTTGTCTAATGACAGTTAAAAAGTTAATACATATGAAGTTACAGGCACAGAGCTAAGAAGAATGAACACGTCATGTGATTGCCTTTGTTTTCTTTTGAGTTCAATAAAGTGTTCCAGTTTATGAATTCTCTCTTCGGCCTTTTCTCTGTTCCAATATTACAATTTTAATTTTCAAGGGCCAAGTACTCCACATATTACATCAAAAGTTGTAGCTAACGATATTTGGATTAGTTTAACTGAGCATAAAATATCCTTGGAAGTAGTTATTGATATTGGTAAACTAATCATGTAGTTTGATGGTCAATGCTATTAAAAAACCTATAAGGACGGTTTGGTAGTTGAGAAACGGAGAGAAAAACAAAACTGAACGGAGAAAATGAGATGAAACTGAGGAAATTAATTGCTGTCAAGTACTTCAGTATTGAATTAGTACATGCAGAACTGAATCCCTCAACAATGAATAACCACCCTTTTATTGATTGACAGAAAAGAATAACCACACTTTATACACTTGAACTCATTGAAGATTATTTTTTAACAACTTATTAACATCTTCCTCAACTAATTATAACAAATTATAAACACCCTTAATTTAAAAAGGATATTTAAATATTGGGGGGTAATCGCGGTGGAGGTTCGAAGAAATAGGCATAACGATACATGGCATATTCTGGCTAATTTCTAACACTGTTAGCATGCATGAAGAGAAGAACAGACATTGATCAACAAAGAGAAATAATAATCAAGACACTAGAGCTATAAAAAATGGGATCATTAAATTCTCTGTACGAGATATAAATATGCATCTAGAATTACCAGCAGATAGGCCCAAGAATGGAGTCAACTCAATTTAAAACATTTCTACTCATAATAATTTTTGTTCACATAATGATTTGGATGGTCTTTCCAAATTAACTTGTGGCAATGCTGAAAATAATCAAAATGTTGTTGTTTGAGATAATATAGGTTCTAATTAGTGTTATTTTATTTTATTTTGCTAAATATTGCAGTTGTTAGTTTATTTCTGGTTTTGTTTGTCTGGTTCAACTGATCTCTCTTTTGTTGATCTAATGTTGTTTACATTCAAACTTCCAAATCCTACATTAAAATTGAACTTTATTAGTGACTTTCTAAATTTCTCGTAAGAGTTAAGACCTACTTTGATGACATATTTCCATTTTGGTATATGAGAAGTTGATTATGTTCTTGTTATTATTTGAATGTAGATAGAAAGTCTGACCTACATAATGGAATCAAGGTTTTAAATGGCAAAAACTAGCATTGAGGCATTTTACTTATGTTTAGGCGAGCCGTAAGCCTCAAAACGGTTTGAGGCTTAAGTCTAAAGGAAAAAATTTCAAAGAACGTATAAAATAAAAAAAAAACTAGGAGATATCAATCATCTCAAAATATCAAGATAAATCCATAACAATTTGAAATTAGCAATTAAAAGTCAAACTTTGCAACAAACAATAAACAATCGGTAGTAACTTAGAAAGTAAGTAATTCATTGTTTGGAATGACAGAAGCTAACTACGAAAGAAAAGGCAAGCAAAAAAGAAAATGGCTTAGTTATTTATGAACCTTACTAGAGAGAGAACGAGAACAAGCACAAGAATTAGGAGATAGACGGTGAATATTATTAAAACTATCTTAATATGCAAAAAATGAGAAAAGAAAAGAGACTTAGGAAGAAAAATAGATTAAAAAAAATATATATTTTTTAATTACTGTAATGGTTGCTTAACTAATTTTTTTAAATGGAGTTAAAAGATGGAGAATAAGAACAATTCAGAAGAGCCAAAAATGGTAAGGTAGGGCTGATAGATTTGAAAACTTTAATTGTGATTTATATTATATTTCAATCTCTTTCATGTTTATTAGCTTGAAAAAACCAAATTTAATAGTTCCTTTAAAACCAAAATTAGACCCAATTTTGGATTTTAAGTTCATTATTTTAACTCAATTTTAGCAAAGTTTTTGAGGCGTAAACCTTAGTCAGTTGAGGCGCAAGGTGAGACATAAGCCTTAAATAACATTAAAAATACTAGCCTTAATGCATTTTTCATGAAAAAATAGCCTTAATGCAAGCCTTGAAGCTAGCCTTAGACAGTTTTTTAAAACCATGAATGGAATAACACAATTCAATGAAAATGCATGCATATCTAATACAAAGGCAAAATGTGCTTTTTGTACCAATTATTAATAAATTGATCTAGTTCTAGGTAGAACTTGAAAACGATATAAAAGTGATTTCATTTGAATAAAGCTGCAATAATTGGAAACCAACATTGCTGTTGACACACTTGGAATTTTTTTCAACATAATCAAATTAACAAATGTAGGCATAACTTAGAAAGGCTTACCAGTAATTGAGCAAGATTCGATGCAATCAGATTGCTGCAGCATTTTTCTCTTTGTCCTTCATAGGCAGTTAGGCTGAAAATTATGTAGTTTTAAATGCTGAACAATAGAGATGACCTTTAAAAGTTCAAGTAAAATCGAGCTGCCACAGACACAAGTGTTAATCAATACAAGAGTAACGACATTAACCAAGTTACTCCCTTCTTTATGTTTTATGACTCAGCATAGTTGACAAGACTCCAAACCAAATGTCTACGATATAGCTTCACCAGTGTCATTCTTTTCATTGTTCAATAATGTTAATTTATAAAGTAATGAAGATATTGTTCATATCACTGTATAACCCAAGTCACCTAGTTAGTCCTTTTCGATGATGCCAATTTTGACTTGTTCAACCACAAGGGTACAAGTTCAACGACCTTTTCCCCCCAAGAATAAGAGCCTCAATCAGTGTATATATATGATATATCTTCATCTAAACTTTAAAAGATTTGAAACAACGATATTTGTACCCTCAAAAGTTTTACAAAGTTAAGGAATAATACCTGTTGTAGTTCATGTCCCATGTTGGTTTCTGCGTCCCATTGGTCTCTCATGAGGTCAAACTGCATAGTTTCTATAAGGAATAATCTGATGACACCATACAGAACTCAAAAATTAAGAATTTGCAATGTATTTATGTTCAAAATTCACTGCTTAGCCGAGGTTTGGTAACACAATCATAAAAACATAATCAGTAATTGCTCGAGGTGGACTACAGAATATCTTGAATTTCAAATAAATAATCTTGTCTTACATTACTTTACAGATCTTTCATTGTAGGTTAATAGATCTTTCATTGTAGGTTAATAGGTAATCTTTTTTTTTTTCTTTTTTTTTCAGAAGGAAAAAGAAAGTAAGCAGCACTAGCTAAACACAATTAACTATCACTCTGATAGGATAAAAAAAAACATATGAAGTTTATGAATACAAGAGTGAGAAAAGTAAAGCACCATTGCACCAAAGCTCACTTTTCCTTTGATTTAAGTTGTAACCCAAGTAAGATAAGGCCAACAGTAGTAAAAGCAGACAACGTTGTTGATCCATAAAAGATTACAAGAAGAGCTCCCCTCAGAGACTGCAATGAAATGAAAATATTAGATTTTAGTGTGCCTAAACAGGTTATATGCCAGAACGAAAAACATTAATGGAGAATAATCATCAAGGCACCTTAGCAAGCAGCAAAGCATTGTCATTTGCGTACTGCAGTGAATTCTCTGGAATACTTTGGATCCCCTGAGCTACTTCCCATGAAAGAATCCTAGATTGAAAATATACACAATCATTGTGTCAGGCCTCATTTTCCTGTTGAACATTTAGGGAATATAAGCAAACCAAGAAGACAAAACTATGACACAAACAGTTACCCAAAAATAAAACTGATGAGAGCACCGATATTCGCTTTATCTGGTGTTACTTCAACCTGAAGTTCTCCAAACTGCATTGGCAATAAACTTGTCAAGTTAATGCTAAATATTATACTTTTTTTGCTGGAGTATCTAACCATGGATTAATACCTTAAACATCCTGCTTTCCTTCTTAGGTTGATCATCAGGCATGGCACCTGTTGAACTTGCAGATAGAAGTCTTCCAGTTTCAATCATTGCTTTTGCAATCTACAACAGTTATCGAACAATACGTCATTTTAGGATATAATTAAAAGATAGAGGAGAATTGTCCGATCAAATGCAAGAATATAACTACTTGCTACGCATTTATCCTTCCTGTTCAGATTCATCCATCCTAAATTTTCCTCTGTAGGCCTGAAGATAAGAACATATATTTCATTTTCCTTTAGATGAACAGTCAAGAGGAACACGACCGTATCTCACTATGTCATAATTACTTGTTAAACATGGGAAATTGGTTTACATTAGTAAAAGGCAAGGAAGCAGAAAGCAACGACTTACCAATAGCTGGTAACATGTAGCATAACGAATACAGGTATAAGTCAACAACTAATTTGGTGGTAATGGAAAGATGGTTAACACTAATTTATAAACTGGTGCATGCATAACATGCTCACTAAAGTAAAATGTTATCATCTTTATCAACTAGAATTTTTCTGTAATTTGGAAATTCAGATTGAACTTGAACATAAGATACCTTTTGTAGCTCCCCTTGGCCATATTGTCCCATGGACTGGAACCTTCTTCCAGCGGCAACCAAACGCTTCCCAAGTGCTAAACAAGGAATCATATGCAAATAAGCTTTAAGAAAATCTGAGCTTTATAAAACCCAAAAAAAGGGGAAATTGCATAAATTGTATGTTCTTGCCTAATTTGGCGTTTTCTGTTAAAGACCCTTCCAACTCTGGGAGCTTGCTAACTAAAGTATAGGATGTTGAAGTCTCCGCCAGTTCCCATGCTCTAGAAAGATTTAACAATGTATCTCCTACCTCTTCACCGCACTGTATTAAGAAGTTCATAAAGATAAGTTTTCCGTAAGATTAATTAGCTAAGTAAAAATTAAGCAACTTTACCATCAATAAATAATTCAAAAAAGCCAAGATTTGACCGGATACAAAATCACTGGTGCTCGATCTAGTGGTATTTTATGCCTATTATTCTTCCGAATCACTGGAACAGAATAAAGGAAAACAAACCTCATCGAGTACGGGCCCATTTGAGATATCAAAAGCCGCATCATTGAGCTTGAACATGAATTACAAACAACTCTCATTTAAAAACCCACAAATAATACATAATATAATTTGGTGATAATTCAAGCTTATAAGAAGTAGATTTTACAAGATATTCACAGATTTATTCAACTTACGTCGAGACGAAGATCACTCGGAAGCTGGGAAAGGTAATCTTGAGGAAGATCAAAACATTTCTGCATAAACAAATACATTGAGACATTGACGAATTAAAACAATGCATATAGAATTAAACCCTCAAGTCTTCTGAGATTATAATATAACAAAAGGCAAGAACCAGTAATTACGGAGAGTCGTCTAAGGAGGTACTGAGCGTCGGGTTCTATTGACTTGGGAGAATCTGATTCTGTGAGAGCAAATGAGACTCTGGGAAATGTGTGTAACAGTGACTTCTGGGTACTGGGAATTCTGAGAGAAGTTTGAAAAGGGACATGGCGGGTATTCTGAAGAAATATAAGGGTAGGAGAGGAAGAGAGATGGCATGGAAATGGAAGTTGAAGGAACTGATGACAAGACGCCATTTTTTACAAGTTGCAGAGCAGATATGCTTGGTACGTTGCCACTTTGCCAGCCACTTAAATTTTATGGTAGTTTTCCGGGACTATAATTAATTTTAGAATAATTTTTTTTTTATCAAATGCGTATTATAATGTACGTAATATAATTTAATTAGCTTTGAATTTTATAATTATTTTTTTATTTTATAATTTTTAATTTTATATTTATTAATAATTAATATATCATTTAATATAAATTATAATTTAATAAATATAACATTATTCTTAATTTTAATAATAATGTAAAAATATACTTTTATTAATATTATTAATTATTTTTCTTATCATGCATCAAATATTTATATTTTTTAAAAAAAATTATTGCCCTAATTTTAAATTTTTATTAACTTAAGGTATCATATTATCATCAATTTTATTTTACTAATTGAGAAATGCTAAGGTCATATTAATTTGCACCTATAAATAATATAGTCTGACATGTGAATAAATTATTCATTATTCTCAAAGTAAGTAATGATATGGTACTCAAGACTAATAAAATTCATAATTAATGCAAATATTTTTTTGAAAAACACAAATATCCAATAAATGATAGAAAAAAAAAGTAATAGGATTGGTGAGATGTATATTCCGTGAGTAATAAATAACATCTCGTAACATGTAATTAGATTTTCTTAAAAAATAAATATTTTTTTCATTTTCAAAACAAAAATAATTTTTATTACAACTTGATACGTATTTCAATCAACATGACATAATTTAATTGACCCTTATTAATAAGGGGTTCTGCAATTATTTCTCATCTCACATCATAACTTTACACCCAATCAATATCTAATATATCACTTGATATATATAGTTATTCTTTTCAAAATTATTTAACTATTTATCACATTATAATTAATACAGTACAAATTTGGATGAAAATTTATATTTTTCGAGCATTCTTTTTCACCGATTTCCTTTTTAATGGCTTTGTTTTTTAACAATAGTTAAATTAAACAACACGTATTCAAAAAATAAAATTCATATAAATATATATTTAAGAGAAATATTTACTTTCTAATTTTTTTTTTTTTTTGACATATATATGAAACAAAAATATTGAAGCCATCCTTTAATAGATTTATCAAAATACAATATTCACATCATCTTTTTAAGTGAAAACATATATTTTAAGCATATTAAAAACTATTATGCATAATTTTTTTTTTTCTGACAATAAAAAGACTTTCTATGAGAAAAATTGAGTAACGTTAATTTTTTTCCATTCATTCAAATCAACGCTTATATTTAAAAATATCAATGGTGAGTTAGCACTAGAGGTTATCGTCAAGAGATTTTAGTAACTATTAGGTATGTTTTCACCAATCTCGAATTTATGATCTCATGCATATAATTCAATTGTATTATCAACTTAGCTATCCCACCTTAAGTGCACATATGCTTTTGGGGGTAAAAAATTAAACAAGTTGAGTTAAATTATGAAGCGAAAATAATTGTATAGATATAATCAAAATAGGTAGAGAGAAGAATAAGAAAATTAAAGAGAGACATCTTATTTTCATTCATATATTATTGAAAGATTACACTGATATTTATAGTGATAATAAACTAGAATCCTAATCCTAATATAACTCGAAATAAGACTCCTAAACTAATAGAGAAACATTATAATAATTATCTAATAACTAACTAGATAATATTAAATTATTTCAACACTGCCCCTTAAGCTGAACATAATTTATGTTCACATTGGACAACATAAATAAAAATAAGCAAAACATTGGCCGGTTGACCTTTCTAGAAAACGACGACAGGTCGATTGATCTTTCTAGAAAACGCGGCTACAATGACGACACACGACGGTAGTCCGATTGACCATTCTAGAAAACGACGATAGGTCGATTGATCATTCTAAAAAACGTGACTACGAAGTCGAGAGCTTGACAAAAAGACACCAATCTGGAATTGGTGATGACGACATATGACGATAAACCGGTTGACCATTCTAGAAAACGACGGTGGGTCGGTTGATCATTCTAGAAAACACAGCTACGAAGACATGAGCTTGACATAAAGACATCAATCTAAAATTGGTGATGATGACATATGACGGTAGACCGGTTGACCATTCTAGAAAACGACGGTGGGTCGGTTGATCATTCTAGAAAACACGGCTACGAAGACATGAACTTGACATGAAGACACCAATCTGAAATTAGTGATGACGACTACGACGGTAGGCCGGTTGATCATTCCAGAAAACGACGGTGAATCGTTGACCATTCTAGAAAATGCGGCTACAAAGTCGTAAGGTTGATAAAAAGACAGTCTTTAACTCTCCCCCACAAATTGGAGCATAAATATCACACATGCCCAACTTGAATAGTGAGGTTAAGATTGAGACTGATACCAACAGTCGTGAATCCTTGGAGGCGACAGTGGTGAAAACAGGTCGATACTAATAGTCGTGAAGTTGACAAACGACATTGTGACAGAGAACAGCGTTGATGGGCCGTG
Organism: Elaeagnus macrophylla; assembly: GCA_029378325.1. NCBI lineage: Eukaryota > Viridiplantae > Streptophyta > Magnoliopsida > Rosales > Elaeagnaceae > Elaeagnus > Elaeagnus macrophylla. The sequence goes on along the minus strand of CM055640.1, from coordinate 48,691,656 downwards.
GTTTGAGAGCGACTCTGATGGGCCGTGGTATGAGAACGGCGCTGGTGGGCCATGGTTGAAGGCGATTGCTGCTAAACTGAGATGGCAGACAATAGTGATGGAGATGACAGTGGGGTATATGTATGACAAATGATACTAGTGATAACCTCCCTGATGATAACATTGACGATGAAGCCCCTGATGATAACACTGATGATGAAGCCCATGATGATAACACTGATGATAAAGCCCCTGATGATAACACTGAGAATGAAGCCCCTGATGATAACACTGATGATGAAGCCCTTGATGATAACACTGAGGATGAAGCCACAGACAAAAACTACTCCATGATGAAGCCAACATGCATAGAAGAAGTCAACGTGCTCAATTGTAAATGACTATAATGCTTAATTGTAGATGACTATAACAAAACTCCCCTTGTCGTCTACAATTGGTGTCAGCTAAAAAGTACAACCACCATATATTCATAGAAAAATAAATCCATGAATTTTTTTTTTCTGACTGGACCGTTGACTTGACTGTTGACTGTTGACTGATCTGCTGACTGGACTGCTGATTGGGCAAGTGAGTTTGGGCTGGATAGTGGGATAATTGGGCCTTGAGCTTCAATCAATGAACTTAAGTGTGGGCTAGGGTTTCATATGTGTATATGGGCTAATGTAAAATTGGGTTGAATTGTGTTTCAGACTGTTCCTTAGAGACTAATTTTTTTTTTGCTGACTGATTGCTTTTTTCCTTGGCGGCGGATGAGGCGCGGAGCAGAGACAGGCGCACGGCGCCGACAGGGACTGCGAGGTGCTGAGGACGGCACTACGCACGTGGAGATCGGCAGATCTGACTGGAGGCAGAGCTGGTGCACGAACTGGTGAGGGGCTGGTGCACGAACTGGCGAGGTAGGGCCAGACCAGATCAAATGCGACAGCTGAGGGAGATGACTTGCAGCGGCAGTGATGACTGTAGGAGAACGGCGTTGAAAGGCGATTGGTCTGGCGACAGATCTGGATGGCGATGGGGAGACCAGATCTGCAGACAGGCTGTGGACAGCGCTGGTGATACCTGGTGCGGACGGCGCTGGTGACTGGTCTGAGGCCGCATGGACGGAAAGGAGAGGTGCGGAGAGACAGGGCGCGGAGGCTGGTGCGATGCAGACGGGGCGGCGCGGACTAGACTGAACGGCGGTGACTGGCGATTTGGACAGCACCTGGTGGATCTGAGGCCGCGTGGTGATGCTGGTGACTCACGCTGGTGGTGCACGGAGACAGGCGGCGCGCAGCAAAGGCTGATGGCGCGCGGGGCTGAGGCACGCAGGGCTGAGGCTGAAGGCGAGCGAGGTGATGCGACGAGCTGGAGGCTATAGTTTTTTTTTTTTTTTTTTTGAAAATTGAAGACAGATATCAAATAAAAACAAAGAATTTAGAAAAATGTATATTAGTGTTCAGGAATCGAACACTGCTCTGATACTAAGTTAAATTATGAAGTAAAAATAATTGTATAGATATAATCAAAATAGGTAGAGAGAAAAATAAAAAAATTAAAGAGAGACATCTTATTTTCATTCATATATTATTGAAAGATTACACTGATATTTATAGTGATAATAAACTAGAATTCTAATCCTAATATAACTTTAAATAAGACTCCTAAACTAATAGAGAAACATTATAATAATTATCTAATATCTAATTAGATAATATTAAACTATTTCAACAAGTTGAATAACTAAATCATACAAAAATTAAAATGTAATAATATTATCACAATAATTTTTATTAAGCTTTAATATGAGTTTAGTCTCTCAAATTCAAAAATATATTTTCCAATCATCAAAGAAAATGAGTCAATTAAGAATAATTAATATTATGTTAATATTTTTTATTAAAATATTATTATTTTCTCTTAGAGGATTAAAATGCGATTAAAAATTGTTTACTTAACAAATGATAAAATTACAATTAATATGAAAAGCGAATTTACAAAATATTCTTTTTAATATTTGGTTATTATTAATATTTTATTTTTAAAAATAAATAAAAATATGTATTTAAATAATTTAATGTTAAAATATTATTATTATTGATTTTATCTTAAATAATTTCATATTAAATTTTACTTTTATCTTTGTTAATGACTCGTATTTTATCGCATTTTAATCACTTAACAATAAAAATAATAATATTTTAATAAAATTATTTATCTTTAATTAACCTTTTTTCTAAAAGATGGGGACTAAAAAACATTTTTAAAAAACAAGGAACTAAATGACACCAACTTCATAATTTGGAAAACTTTTACGACCCTCACCCTTTTTGTTGTTGTCACAACAAAAGCATATGAATTATTTATTATACTATTAAGTAAAGTTCTCATTCATATATAAAGTTATATATAAAGTTTTCATTCATAAATTTTTCGAGACAATATTGTCACTTTTACGTTTTTGAAAAATTCTATCTCGATTAATTTCAAATGGTAAGCATATTATATTATTAGTAAATATACTTGGACCCACATAATTATAGATTAAGTATCTTAGGAGTCGCTTTGTTTTCATAAGAGACATTTAATTCACTCTCACAGTAAAAATAAACACTTTAGTTACTTTTTGAATAATAAAATATTATTTTATTAATAAAAAATTTTAAAATAATAATAAAGTGAATCTAATGGGGGCAAAAAAATTTATTTTATTTAAATAATTTAAAATTGAATTTGAAAAGTATGATTTTTTTTTTTTGTCAACTGTTTTATGAATTTTTTATTTTTATTTTTTTGAACATTTTTTTGTAGGTATTGATGCATAATTCATAATACAAAAAATGTCAAATATATATATATATATATATATATATATATATATATATATATATATATATATATATATAATTCCTTAAAATAAAAATTTACAAATATAATTGATCAAAAAAATTATTATTATATTCAAATTAAGTTTTAAGCTATTAAAATAAAATTACAATTTTGCTCCTTAAATTAACTTTATTATTATATCAAAAAATTTATTAATAAAATAATATTTTACTAATCAAAAAATTATTAAATTGTCTAATTTTTATAGAGAGTGTAATCTAAATGTTTCTTATACAAGCAAATTGATTCAAATGTCAACTTAACACAAGCAAAATGATTTTTATAGTGTTAGAGAAATTGTTCTACATTGATAAAAGATAATATTATGAAAGAGTTTATAAAAAATATGAGTATCTCATGGGTTAACCCTTTGAGATTAGAATACTCATGGTTCTTATAAACTTTTACATGGTATCAAAGCTTCAGTCGATCAATGGGCCAAATACTTTGGACCTCACCTAAAAAAAATAAATGGGTCTTGCAAAAAAAAAAAGTGACCAAAATAAAATATATTGTAGTAAATAAGTTAAAAATACAAAGTGATGGCCTTTGTAAGAGACAGAGACCCACACTTTGAGGGGGAATGTTAGAGGAATTGTCCCACATTGATAAAAGATAATGTTATGAAAGAGTTTATAAAAAATATGAGTATCTTTACTCATGTATTAACCTTTGAAATTAGAATACTTATGGTTCTTATAAACTTTCTCACATAACTCCCACCCCATAACAATATCTAATAAAAAAACAATGTTAATTATGATTGTGATAAATTTATAATATATAATAATACGCTTTATTTTTAAATTTTGAAAAATAATAATGTCTTTCAAAGAAGTAGAACGGTATAGGGTTAAGATACAATATTAGTTGACATTTGGTTCGCTGAATGTAAAAGTAATGATAATAGTAATTGTAATGAAATTGAATGTAAAGAAAACAGTATTACTATTACGATATTTGTTCAAGCAATGTAATCAAAATAATTAATAATATTAAATTGAAGATTATAAAATTATAAATGAAGTAAAATTAAAAAAAATAAACTTTTTTTATTACTAAAAAAGATAGAATAAGCAAAATAATCATAAATGATTATACAAATTGTAAGAAAAATATAGAGTGTTGAATGCATAATGAGGATTAAAGAAGGCTGCATGAGTAATGAGGATTATTGCTACTGCTGTAATTCCTTTATATTCTATTGTAGATTATAGTCAAACCAAATACAGTAATACTCTGAATTAATTCTATTATGATTATGATTACGATTACTGTCAACCAAACATGCCCTTAATGCATTTAACTAATAAATTTAATCAATTATGTTCGATTGTTAATTAATTTCATCTAATAGTAAATATATGTTTTTGTATGATTTAATTTTAAGAATTACTAATTAGTTTTAAAATGTCATTAAATTTAAATTATTTTATAGTTGATATGATTTGTTAGACCTATTACTTAATATTATTGGTATATAAAATGGACACATTTTATATATGTATTAAGTTGTTATTTAATAAGTAAATGTAAAATTAGAAATATATAATAATAAAATAATTTATATTACACAATTTTTTTCCCAAAAGTAATAAGGTGACGACTTTGAAAATGATTTTGCTTGTATCAAGTAGATATTTTAGTTACTTTATTTTTACAAAAGATACTTGGGTTTTTTTCTATAAAAATAGGACGCTTTAGTCACTTTTTTTAATAAAATATTAAAAATAAAGTTAATATTAATAAAATATTAATAAAATTTTTGATATAATAATAAAGTTAATTTCATAAGGGCAAAATTTTTATTTTATTTTAATAATTTAAAACTGAATTTGAACATAAATTTTTATTTTTATGGTAAATTATATTTATAAATTTTATATTTTATGAGATTTTTTTGTTTTTTTAACATTTGTTTATATTGTTTCCAAACACGATATCTACAGAAAATGCGAAATAAAAAAATGCCAAAAAAAAAATTCATAACATATAAAATTTACAAAAATATTGATAAATTTTTTTTAAAAAAAATATTATAATATTCAAATTCAATTTTAAATTATTTAAATAAAATGAAAATTTTGTCCTCATTAAATTCACTTTATTATTATATCATTATTTTTTTATTAATAAAATAATATTTTATTATTATAAAAATAATTAAAGTATGTTATTTTTTTTTAGAGAATAATTTAAGTGTAATTAAAATGTCTTAATAAAATAAATAAATTGATTCTTAAAATATTTAATATAAAGTAATTGGGCCCAGATATTGTCTTCATTAATGGGGGAAATATGAACTTTATGAATACGTACCATCGTATGGATCCTTTTGTAATTCTTTTCCATTTTTCCTTTGGCCAAAATCAAAGTTATTAGTGTGCGTGTCTATTTTCTCGTAGCAAATAACTCTTTTTTTGAAAGTGATTAAGCAAGTTTATTATGTTTTCTCTTGCCTTCAACAAAAATTCGGCATGATAAATTTATTAATTTTTTTTTTTTTTTCATCAAAAGCATGATAAATTTATTTAAATAGTCTGAAAGAGGCCATTTCACGACTGAAAAAAAGCACAGCAAATATTTTATTAAAATGAAGTTCCTCTTTTTCCTTGTAGGTTCTAAATCTTAGATCTTGGAAATTTTTTGCTTTTGTTTTCTCCATTTCTTCTCCTCTTTCAATAGTCGTATGTTGTTTGAACTTTTGGGCCTCTCAAACTTGGTAAAGCCATAAATGAAGGAGATGAATCTTTCAATAGTCGTATGTTGTTTGAACTTTTGGGCCTCTCAAACTTGGTAAAGCCATAGATGAAGGAGATGAAGCATGGACAACTTTAGACTAATGAGAAAATTGCTTTAGGTTCTGAATAAATAGAGTCCTATTTTTTTAATACATATTTTATATTTAAAATATTTAAAAATTAATTTTAATAAATATTATGTATATAATTCAATATTATTTTACATATTATTAACACATAATAAAAAATAAACTTTTTTCACTTAAATAATTAAAAATATATATATAAATTTTTAAATTCTTTAATAATTTTTACTTTCTTTTTATTAAAGAATGTGCAATGAATGCATTGGCTTCAAAATTGTCAAAGTAAGTATTTTTTTATTTTTTCATAATAGAATTTAAAAGTTTAATTAGTGATGATAAAATTAAATAAATATTTGTTACTTGTTTGATATATCCGTATATTGTATATGTTTATATAGATTATTAAAAATAAAAAAAAAATATTTATATTTAAAGTTATTTTAAAAAAAAAATAGTTAAGAGCTCCATTTGCCTCTGAAATGAAGATGATGATTAATATGAGTCTCAACTTTTGTTAGAGACTATGGTTATCCATGCATGCTATGGTTAGAGGTGTCTTAATGCCTTAAAGACGAAGATCAAAATTTATCCCCTTTTCCTATGATGTGTTAAATCAAATATACTACAAGTTTCTGGTTCAAAGAAGGTGGCTACTTGGCGAGCTAGAACTTAACTTGAAAATATTATTGCTTGGGTCCTTTTGAATGCATTAATGATGAAAGTTTTAAGAGTAAAACATGACTTGATGTATGAGTTAACGAAGATAACCTGCCCCTGGTATAAGAAACATCTCCATTTCAAGATTGTATGTTAGCTCGTTAGTGAAAATTAAATGCATTCTTATGCAATGGAGGCTGTTGAATGAAAAACTCATTAGGTATATATGACTCTATTTGAGTGATTCACATCAGTTTTAAAAAGTCAAATAAGTATATCAGTACACAATTAAATATAATTAAATATATTTTTTAAATTAATTAAAAAATATATATTAATTATTCAAATCTATATTTATGGAAGGTTACGAATATATTAAATAATTTAGGGTTATGATATTGACACAATTACTTTTAATTAATTACAACCTTATCAACACAAGTGACACTAATGAGTATTTAATTGTAGGAATATAAAAGTAAATTTTTACACTTTTGTTGTAACAACAACAGAAGTAGTTATGGCAATATCATTACTCATAATTTATATTAATTAATCTCATATTTAAATTATAATATTAATTTAATGAATATGAATTATTTACGATAATGTCACTAGTAAAAACCTATAAATAGGTTTACTCTACCTCCACTCAAATTCTCTCTGATCTTAACTTTTTATCTTAGAAATTGATCTAAGCATCGGAGTCGATACAATACCTCACGATGTTATTCCTTTTGGCATAATTTACATGATTTTTTAGTGACTTATAGGTCATTGTAATTTTTTAGTGACCTGCAGGTCTACGTATAATCAATTTGAGCAACATTTGGCACCATTTGGCAAATGTGACCAATACAAAAATCGAGTTCAACATTTGGCACCATTTGTGAGATAGAAATTTGGCGTATAATCAATTTGAGCAAGCACCTCAAGAACATTCAAAGTGTTCTTAGCATTTTTCATCATTTTTCTCTTTTAGAAAAATGTTTGATTCATCAGGTCACTAAAATGAGCTCCCAACACAACACGTTCCTGATGACATCTCGCTCTCCCAGCAAGTTGATGACCAAGCTGGCACCTAGGACCAACGATGCGCCCTCGGCGTGCTTCAAGAAAATGGATGATAATAAGGCGGGATGTAAGCAAAACAGACTAGATAGTTTTCACTATTATTTGAACTACTACCAATTTTCACTAACACAAAGGACCTACCAACACCATATAGTTTTAACAAAATATAATACCTCCAAAATAAGCAAAAATCCCCTCTCAAACCCTCAACAGGTAGTATACATGATAGCTTCATCAAATCCTAAAGATAGTTTCAAGCCATCAATCAACTCTATACTAGCTTTAGATTCCATAAGCCAGATAACATCAGGTCTAAGCTTTCTATTATAGTAGCGCAGAGCTCGTTTGGGATGAGACCTAACAAATCCTCGACCATTCTAGCTAAAAACCTTCATGTTTGCTTTTGGGGGGTTAAAACGACTATAATTTTTAATTACCTACCACTTATAAAAAATTTGTAAATCTTGTGAGAGCGAAATCCCCTAACTTGAAGTTTTAGAGAAATCCAATAGAGGAGTAATTCTTGCATTCCTCTACTGATACCAAATGATTAATTTGATAAAGAAGGTTGAAAAATTGAAAGATTGATCTCGGAATGATAAAAAATACAAGAGAAAAAAATGAGGCCCAAAGCTATAAAAAAGAATGGTACTCACCTTTACTTCCGGAAAGGGATTGCAGGAAATAGAACTTAAATTAGGTAGAAAATGGTGAAGATTGAATGAGATTTAGAACAAGAAATTTAGATTGATGGATGAAGGAAGAAAAAATACTGATGAAAGCCAATGAAGTACAAAATGCCAGCCCAAAGGATTAGGAGTCTTAGTAAGAGGGGACTTCTATCGGATTCTCTATGATGAAATTAATACCCTACTAACAAAGGGTTAAGTCAACATGTTTTCCTATTTTTTCTATTAATAGTATTATCTATCTTATTACTATATAACGCCAATGGATGACCAATAAATTTTGTATGATTTTATCTAACATTTTAATTTAATTATATATATATATATATATTATTAATTTAATTTATATAAATAGATAAATCATACTTTTAAAAGAAATAAGAATCCTACTTTTAATAGAATTCTAAAATCAAGATTATTAACATATTATATAATTTATCTTTTTTATAAAATCAATATAGTAAAATGAACTGCTTAATTTTATTTGCAAAAGTATTTTATTCATTCACATTATATTATATAAATTTTAATACTTTTTAAATTTTTAATTATAAATTTAATAAGATATAAAATATTATGTATATAAAACATATACATTTGTACATGCATTTTACTGGACGTGAATGACCGATGAATAAATTTTAAAGATTTTATTCAAATTTTTGCTTGAATTATAAGTCATGCCATTATTCATATTTTATTAAAAATTTTGGTGGTATATATAAAGTATATAATTTATTGATTAATAATAATTAAAAAAAATATTTTTAAAAGAGGATAATTTCTTTCAAAATTAAGTACATAAGTTGATACGTGGATAATACCCACAAGATTTATATATAATAATAAATAAATAAATAACACCTTAACTTTTATCAAAGTTTTGATTACTTTTAAATTTTTCACTTTAGAGATAAAATATAAATACTTAATATATACTTAAAAAATAAGCTTCTCATATTTTTAAATGTAAAAAACAATTATTTTTAATTCAAATAATAGTTAATATATTAAAATATAATTATTTTTCATTTTAATATTTTATGAATATTTTTATTAATTTTAAATTTTTTAGAACTTCATATAATTAGGATATTAAAATTTTTAAACTTCATTTTACAAAGTCATTATTATTAATTTATATTTAATAATAATGAACAAGAATCTAAAAACTGTAAAAATTAGTTTATGGGAACAATTGAATTTATTTTATTTTTTAAGATTCACTCATGATTATCATGAAAAAAAATTTATTAAATAACTAAAAAGTTATGCTCAGCCTAAAATAACTATTAAATAGTTAAAGTCTTAAATACTAAAGAATTAAATTATTCAACAATTTTTTTTTTTTTTTTAAGAAAGTGATTATAATTATCATCTCAAAAGAAAAATGTTTTCTTTGAGTTTCATAATACTTTGAATTGTTCTCCACACTTTCAAGTTTTTTTTATGATCACAGTTCAAAGTTTTGAACATATTAATATATTTTCAGTATCTTTAATTTTCTAAAATTTGAATTATTATTTATGTTTGTGAAATTATTTTGAAGCAAACATCTAAAGGAATCATAAAAATTGAAAAAAAAAAAAAAAAGTGTATATAAGAAAATATTATATTTTTAAAACTAATAATTTTATTATATTATTTTCAATTTTAAGTGAACAGAAACATGAATATAATATATTTTTTTATAAATATTAATAAATTCATATTTATAATTGAAAATTACATAACATATGCAAAATATGTGCATTTAACTACTTTATTATATAGACACGAATGCACAGCTAATAAAATTTGGACGATTTTATCCAACATTATAATATTAAATAAGAATTTAAATATGATAATGAAATAAGAATCGCTAAGAACTTCAACCAAACTTCAAATATTATTTTACTTTTATAATTAATTTAAAAGCATATAAATTAATTTCATATTTATTTTAAATATGTTATAAAAATTAACTAAAAAAATTAAAAAATAAAATAATTCATAAACAAATTACGTATTTTTAATTAATAATATCAAATATAATAAAATATACTAATTAATTTATTTGCAAAAGAGTCGATTAATTTATTCATTCATAATATATTAAATTCAACAAGTATTTAATAAAATATTACGTACTTAAAATATTCTGCTTTTTTACATGCAATTTACTAGTACTAATAAAGCAGACGTGTGTTCCACGTGATTTTTCCTAAAACAAAAAATAAATTCAAATTTGCTTTGGATGGTTAAAAAAATAATTATAAATTTTTGTTTACAAAACGTATTCAACACCGGTAGCTTAGATAATAAAATTATTTGGATGCACGATTGTAGGATTTGCAAGATAGTAAAGTGTATGAATTTGAGGTTCAAAGCATGTACTAGATATCAAGCCTCATTATAGTCTGGCCTTGTGCTCGTACACCTGAGCTAAGTTCGGGTACAAAATGACTATGATCTTCGATAGTATGACAATGTGTGATAATAACGTTATCTTTTCTAAACTATAGAGAGCCTTTTTTTCATTAAACAAAAAAAAAAAATCACAAACATGAATTTATTTGTAGCGAAAGAAATCATATAAAATATCAAAAACAATTATGAACTATATTATTATCAAAAACAATCTTATTAACTAAAAACATGTTTCTTAATTTCGAACTTGACACACATAATTCTTTAATCTCAATTTGATATTTATAAACTGATGAAGTAATTAAATTTGTGGGAAAAATATTATTTGAGAATATGACCAAATGTATGTATTATGAGTTTTTTTTCTCCCTATTTCTGACGCTAAAATAATAAAGTGTGTTTTGATTTAATTTACAACTTAGTACAGTAATTAATAATTGTGATTATAATATTTAAATTTGATAAAATTTAGCACATTTTATAAGAAAACTTATTGTGATTATTTTAATTAAAAGTTTATATACATTAAAATAGTGCTTTAATGTTTAAGTATTCTTTAATTGAGATGGTTATATATTATGTATTCTACAAATGATCTTTTTTTTTTCTTCAAAAAGTAAACAAATAAAATAAGGAAAAATATTTGCAGAGTTTTAAAATAGTAGAAAATGTATATATTATGCATTAAAATACATACAGCAATATAAAATATATATCCATTTTTTAAGAGTTTTACTTGATATATGATATTATTAATAACTTGAATAATTAATAATTTAATTTCTATAATTTTTTTTTAAAGTAAATCTATTACTCTTATATACAAAGAGGGGAGTTTGTCCATGTTATTTCTTTAGTATTATTTTGTTTGATGTTTTTATTTTATTTATTTGATGTTATTTTGTTTGATTTTTTTTTTTCTTTTTTCATTTATTCATTATGTACTTCAATTTTTATTTTTACCTCCACGTAAAACGTTGCTATCTTGCAGAATCTTCCAAATCTTTTCGAGAGTAACATTGCTAGTAATTACTAATATCTTTAAGAAATAATATACGGTCTGAATTATCATTTATATACCTCAATTTTATTCATCTTAACAATATTATTGTCAATAATTATCATATATTTGAGAAATAACTTATGGTTTGAATTATTCTATCTGTAACCAATCTTCTGCATGAACTGTGAAAACCTTCAAAACCAAGCACAAGGGGACTGCTTGAGACCATATAAAGACTTCCTCAATTTGCATACAAAATTACAAGGAGAAGCAGCTATAAACCTAAGTGGAAGATTCATGTACACCTCTTTAACTAACTCTCCATGAAAAAACACATTCTTAACATCAAACTGCCGAAATGGCCAGTTTAAGCTAGCGACAAGCGAAAGCAGAACCCAAATAGTATTCATTATGGCAACAGGGGCAAAAGTCTCAACGTAGTCTACTCCATATGTCTGAGTGAACTCTTTTGCTACAAGGTGGGCTTTATACTAATTCACAGATCCATCAGCATTATGTTTCAAAGCAAACACCCAACGACAACCAACTGTCTTCTTGCCTTATGGTGGAGGCACAAGTTGTCAAGTATTGTTCTTCTGTAACGCCTCCATCTCTTCATTCATTGCCTTCCTTTACTTTAAATCTCCTAATTCATCCCGCACTTTATTAGATACTGATACAGTAGATATTTGATTTACAAATGATTTATATGGCTTAGATAATTTTTTAGTGGACATGTAATTGGCTACTAGATATTTTAATTTTGCATGAATATTTGGTTCACACCGTTTGGTTAGTTGATCCCAAGTAGACCTATTTGATAACACATACTATCCAACACTAGACTCAATTCTATTAGTATTAATGAGTGTACATACTTCAGATTAGTGACCTTCAGTACCAAGGAGTTGTTGATCAGGAGTAGGAGTGATTCTTGAGGGAACAGTTGTGTTTTCATTTTCATTTTTAGTGATGGAAACTGATGCTTGGATACTTGAAGCATTTGCTTCTTCGACAACTAGATTCAATGGGATAAGAACCTCAATTGGTCCCATTGAAATATCTCCTAATTGCGTTACTTCCTCAATTCCTTCCAATTCCTCCCCCTCACCATGATATAGCTCTTCAAAATATGAATTCTCTCCCTCAAGAGCATTATCAATGAGGAAAAATAGTTCATATCTTCAAAGAAAGTGACATATATAGTGACGTAATAGTTTCTAGTAGGTGGATGGCAGTACTTGTACCCTTTTTGATAACCTCCATAACCAACAAACACACACTTAATTACTCAAGCATCTAATTTAGACCTCTAATTTTTAGAAACATGTACAAAAGCAACATAACCACATACACTAGTAGGAAGATTATGAAATGATGGCAATGATACATGAGATACGAGAACCTCGAATGGAATTTGTCCGTAAAAGACACTAGACGGGAGATGATTTATGAGATGGGCGGAAGCTTATATAGTATCGCCCCAAATATATTTTGGTATATGAATACTAAATAGGAGTGCACGAGGCATCTCAAGATTGTTTTTTCTTTCGGATACCCCATTTTGTTTTAGTGTTTATAGGAAAGTAGTTTGATGAACAATCCCATTTGTTTGGAAAAAATCTTTAAAAACATGATTAACATATTCTCCCATATTGTCATAATGTAGGATTTTAATGGTGCTATTGTATTGTGTTTGAGCAAGAGTACGAAAAGTTTGAAAAGCTAAAAAAACTTCATCTTTGGTTTTAAGAAGAGCAACCAATGACAATCTTGTACAACATCAATAAACAATACAAAATACTTATACTTGATATAGTACGCTCTCTAAAAGGTCTCCAAATATCAGAATAAATTAATTCAAAGGAATAATACTTCTATTAGAAATACTAGGAGTATAAGTAGTACGATGACTCTTGACCAATACACATGACTCACAACGTAAGGCAGGTCACTCACACCAATAAAAAGAGTAGGCATAGATTTTTTCATAAGGCTAAAAGACGGATGCCCTAAGCGATGATGCCATAACCAAATTTCACTTAGTTGGTCAGAACTTGAAGTCAAAACGGTACAGGACTGTGCTCTTGATTTCTCCCCTACGTAGCTCTAATACAAACGAAACAATCTGTCTCTCAGATGCCCACGACCAATTCTTTCCCTAGTAAGAAGATCCTAAAAAATTACATACATAGGATATAAGATTATAAAACATTTAGATTTAGTATTCAACTGTGGACATATATTAAGTGATAAGATAAATTCGATATATATAAAACATTTTGGAGCTGTAAGGTTGGGGTAATACAAATTGAATCCATCCTTAATACAGGAAAAGCTTCACCATTAGCATTCGTAACATAAGACCATGGTGGAGAAGACAAGTTAGTAAATAAAATTTATCATAAGTCATATGATCAGATGCACAAAAATTATTAATCTAAGTATTAGATCCAACAAAGTAAGAAATGTTTGAAACCGTACCAATCTTACCCCAACCAACTATAGAAGCTATATGAATACCTCTACATGTCACATGATAATCCTGTCTAGCTACTCTATAGAAATATGGTATTGGTGACTTTGCTTGAATGATTAGGCTAGATACTTTATTGGTCTTAGAATCTTAATTTTCTTTCAAATCTTCTATTAAAACAGACAATAATAATGTGCAGCAGAAATAAAGTTTTTTTAGGGTGTTGACTGGGCCTCAAAATGGGCCTGGGCTTAAATGGGCCTAAGTTGGATACTCGTGAGGATGGAGATTTTGGGAGCTTTTTGTTCTTTAGTTCCAATTTTTTTTGGCTTCTCGATTGAGTGACGCCAATTGCTTTTCAATGGAGGCGAAGTGTCATAGGGATGTCGGCAAACGCGACAGGTGATGCTAGGACAGGGACGCTGCATGAGGGTGGAACAGGGACGAAGACAGGATGCAAGGCGGCCTTGACTAAGTGTGATAGTGGGCACGCTGCTCGCGAGAGATGCTAGTGATGAACGCAGAGCTAACTGTTGATGGATGTTAGTGGATGTGACGGGGGATGCGGGTGGATCTAGTGGATGCAACGGAGAGAATGACATGAGAAGCAGCGTGATGATAGAGGCTAGGAGGTTGTGGACGTCACTGGCTGAAGGACGAGCCACGCGCTAGAGAGAGAAAGGCGCTGCAGTGGATCTGAGACAACGATGGCAGCGACGACATAGACGATGGCGACGAGGCCGAAAAGAGAGAGAAAAAGATAACGTCTTTTGTTGACTTTGATACTAAGTTAAATATAATAAGAATAAATTATTGTCTTATTATTATTTACACATCTCATAGTGGAAGTATATATAGAAAATTATAAGAGTCATTTATTAACTAGAGTTCTATTATAGATAGATAAGTATTAATTACAACATATCACACATGAATTACACGATTCATACTAACAATCCATACTTTCCATATTATGTTACTGATATTCAAAATTTTTGACGAAAGCAACTAATGGTAAAGTGTTTAACGGTGCCTTACCTTTCTGAATTTTTTTTTTCTTTATGGTTTTTGACGGGCATTGTGTTTCGCTTTTAAAAAAATGTAATTTATATTTTACTGAAATATATTAAGCTTGTTGAAAAATATTAGTCTACAAATTTTCTGTTATGAACCTTTAAAGTTAGTTTTTTTAATTTTCATATTACGACTTATTATGTTCTTGGATTATTTACCATACAACGTCACAATATATATTTTTTTTTTTTGGTATTTGAGTCTTTTATGATGACCCAATTATTTCTCTAATGCATCAGTGAGGTCCATCAATACTCAGCATATTAGATTTTGAAAAATGAATATCAATAGATAATATATATGGTGGAATAATAATTAAGTTGAAGAAGATGGTAATTGATTATATCTTACTATCATTTTGTAGGATAAAAATACTTGGACTCTTAGCCTAGAGTTGCCTAGGTTAGTGAGATTTATGACTTTGATCATATATGCTTATTGTAATTACTACATTAGCTAGACTAGGACTTGATCGTTTTTATTTGATTGCATGTATTGTGGATTATATTTTTTCCTATCAAGCTAGCCTATAAAGTGGAGCTTTGATTGTATTGATATTTATCAATTTACAAAAATGAATCCGAAACATATTTTAACAACTTTTTGGAAAACAACTCTATTATTATTGTGACTGAAATTAACTTAAGGTAATGAATTTTATAGTATAACATCAATACCTTAGTATTTTTTTTTATTGAAATGAAAGGTTTCATAATTGAAATAATTAAATATAATAGACTAACAGTTGTCAATTATAATGAAATATATTGTTCAAGAGAATATACAATTGTGTAATTAATTTGCCTATTTTTTCTCTCTTGTAAAAGTTTAAATTTAATTTTATTAATTTTGTATATTAATACTATTAAAATAACTTAAAATTTTCAAAAAAATTAATTATTATGTCCATACTAATATAATAGACTAACAGTTGTCAATCATATATATATATATATCATTATAAAGTATATTGTTCATGAAAATATACAATTGTGTAATTAATTAATTAATTTTTTCTCTCTAAGATTAAAAGTTTAAATTTAATTTAATTTAGTAATGTATATTAATGCTATTAAAATAACTTAAATTTTCAAAATAATTAATTATTAATTTATTATGTTCATAGCTTACCATAGGGTAGGGGTGGCAGTTCGTGTCGTGTTCGAGTCAACTCGTTTTCAATCCCGACCTGAACATGTTTAATCCGAACACGACCCGAATCGAAATCAAGTCACATTTATCAAACCCGGACTCGGACACGAAAAACCCGAACACGACCTGTATTTTAAACGGGTCTAACACGAACCCGAACTCGAACCCGAAAAGTATGAAATTGACCTGAATTAAAAACAGGTCAGTTCGAACACGAACCAGTATTTTCCCAAATCACCAGTAAATTAAACCAAATATATTCAACTGATTGTGAGATGACACATTACATTCAACATTCTTTCCATCAAAACAACGTTTAACAATGCTGGCATGCTGCTATTAAATTCATGCAATACAATTTTTGTAAAGAAATGTATAACTGAGAACAAACAAAGTATCAAGTTGCAAAGTGTAATGCAGTTCTTCCTTCTGAGTCTTCTTCAATCTTTATTGGCACCAGAGGCAATAACTGCTTTCAATCCCTAAAATGAAACAGACATATTTAAATTACAATTATACATCTCATTAGAGAAAACTAGATTGTGATAAACTAGTTGGAAATGTTATCTCATCAGGTAATGTAATTTATGTATATTTCAATATTTGAAAGATATATGCTACCTGCCTACCCATACTCATCGTACAAAAATTCCTCCATCTATAGCATTCAATTTTAGATGTATAGCCCATCATATATATAAGCAAATTGGATTGACTTGAAAGAAGGGTACCTGATTACGAGCACGTGTAACATCAGCTTCTGAAACTCTGTAAGCTAAGTTGGTTATCTCATACATTATTGCCCAAGCCAAATCATCCAAGCCATGTTCAAAGATGGCAAAACAAATCAACCATGTTCTTAAAGATTCAAATGTTAAGTCAGTGTTCATTGGATACTAACGCTTTTGAATATATGTGTAATAATTATAAATAAGAATAAAACTTAAAAAGGTACTACTATAAAGTAATCTCAAAGCAAATTAAGTTTACTTCTAGCAACAGATTGAAAATCGCATAGGGTGATCAAACAAAAAGACAATGAGTGGCAGTATATGTGTAAAATGAAGATTAAAAATGAAAAAAAAAAAAATTATTGAGGATGATTTTGTATAAAGCTTTACTTATTATCCTAAAAAATACTTTATTAACACTAACTTAACATCCCAATGTCCAGACAGAACCACAAGTTCACTTTCGTTAAGTCTGTTTATTCTAATTACGTATTCAACTATTAAGGGAAGGGAAAACAAATAAAGAAACCAAGTACCAACTATAACCGATCATCATAACATGTTACTAAACCAATAAACGCCATGCCCATACATACTATTTCGAGATGGAAGTATTCAAATTAAGAGACAAGAAAATAAGGAAGACAATGGTTGCGTAATCTAGCCTCGGAAGACATAACCAAGTCCTTGAAAAAAAATTCTGAAATTTTTTATTACATCGCAAGTCATAATCAACTAAATAAAATGAGCAAAAAAAGAAACCCAAAACAATTCACTTCAAACTTACCTCTTCTACAGTATTACCTTGTACCAGCATATATAACCAACCAGTAAACATAATTCCTTCTACTGCCAAAACGATGACCAGTAAAAATAATGAAAATCTCACCTAATCCAGGACTTGGGGGCTCTGCGACTGCGAACTTAGGAACTGAAATAGAATAGCTGAAGAGTGAAGACTGAAGTGCCGAACTGAAAAGTGAAATTAGGGTTAGTCAAATGCTCAATAATTTACTATTTATATTTTTGATTTTATTCCTCTGAAAAAAAAAAAAAAGGTTGAACGAGACAACCCGAAACCGACCCGAACTTGACCTGTTATTTTCGAGTTGATCCGTTTTTGACCCAAATTTATTTCGTACGTATTCGTATCGGGTTTCGTGTCGTGTCAAAAATTACCGCTCTAAGCACGCCACAAAACTAGTAAATAAAAAAGGGCAACAAAAGTTATTATCTTAAAAACCATGAATTTTTTCGTTGCATTTTAAAGCACATCCATTCTAGTTGAGACATGAAAAAACCCAAACGAAATGTTGTCGTTCACCAACAGACCCATTCTTCATTTTCTGTACGACACTAGCCTTAACACAACCGGAGTCCAAAACCTCCTTCTCCTCCTCCGCCACCTCAAGAGTCTGCCTAGCATCAATGGCCACAAAATCGAAATGAAACCCACCAAAGACGATTACTTCGCAGTCATCCACCACGTCTCATACATCGTTCGTCATGACTTCTACTTGGAGCGAACCCTCAACAAGCTCAATATCTCCGTCGATTCTGATATTGTTTATCGAGTTCTTCGCTCATGTTCTAATTCAGGCACTGAATCACTTCGATTCTTCAACTGGGCTCGAACTCAACGCACCAATTACCAACCAACCACTTTCGAGTTCGAAGAACTCGTTCGGACTCTTTCTCGAACCAAAAAGTACGATTCCATGTGGAAGATCCTCCAACAGATGAAGACCCAGAACGATCTATGCGTTTCTTCGGATACCCTTTGCTTCATTGTTGAAGAGTTCGGCAAACATGGGCTTATTGATCAAGCTGTTGAGGTTTTCAATAACGCCCCCAAAATTTTTAATTGCTCACATACCGTGGAGCTCTATAATTCTCTATTGTTTGCGCTTTGTGAAGTTAAAGTTTTTCATGGTGCTTATGCTTTGGTTAGGAAGATGATAAAGAAAGAGCTTGTACCTGATAAGAGGACTTATTCAATTCTAGTAAAAGCTTGGTTTTCTGCTGGAAAAATGAGAGAAGCCACATCCTTCTTAGACGAGATGAGTCAGAAGGGTTTTGACCCACCAGTTCGAGGCCGTGATCTTCTCGTTGAAGGGTTATTGAATGCTGGGCATATCGAGTCTGCCAAAGATATGGTTAGGAAAATGTTCAAAGAAGGCTATGTGCCTGAAATTTCAACCTTTAATGCTCTAATAGAAGGCATTTCTAAAAATGGAGATGTTGAATTTTGTGTAGAGTTTTTTCATGAAGTTTGTAGATTTGGACTTTGTCCTGATATTAATACATATAAGGTGTTGATACCTGCGGCTTCAAAAGTGGGTAAGATTGATGAGGCATTCAGGTTGCTACATAATTCGATTGACGATGGACACAAACCATTTCCAGGCTTGTATGCACCAATAGTTAAAGGAATGGGTAGAAAAGGTCAGTTTGATGATGCATTTTGTTTTTTTAGTGAAATGAAAGTTAAAGGGCATCCACCAAATAGGCCTGTGTATACTATGTTGATAAAAATGTGTGGCCGTGGAGGTCGATTTGTTGAGGCTGCTAATTATTTGTTGGAGATGACTGAGTTGGGTTTCACACCCATTTCTCGATGCATTAATTTAGTTATTCATGGGTTAAAGAATTGTGGGAAGTATGATCTGGCTCAGAGGATTGAGCAATTGGAAGTTTCTTTAAGGGGCGTATGAAGCTACCCAATACACACTTGTTTATTCTTCCGTAATCACTTTTCACATGTTTGTTTCCTTTTGAAATCGAAACTGCAGCTTGACTTCTGTTCTTGATATAAAAGAAGGCCTTGAGAGACAATATACAAGGCTATTTGATTTTCATAATGGTGGAGGAAGAATGAAGAGGTAGAATGCATCCTTTTGACTCTGTCCAGATAGGTTGGCATGCATATCAGGTATTTCATGTTGTTCAGTTCAGAGTATATGCATCTATCTTGACAGTATGTTTATGTTGGTTTTGTTTAGTGAAAATTTGGTGATGAAAATGATCTAGGTCTCTTGTGTCGAAGCAACATTGTGGAATTGCCAAGCGGGTGGTTAGTGGAATGTAGGGAGGTATGCCTCAACTCTCAAGCTTTGAATTGAAGTTTTCAAATAGTAAGAGAATGCAAATTGTGAGGGACTTTGAGCATTTTGTATAAGTTCAGCTCATTCACTTGATAGATATTGAGATTAACTGGTTTAAACGATTAACGGTGGGTAAAAGCATCGGCTCAAATCGATATAAAACTGCAATGCCAGTAAAATGGAGTTGAATCTGTTACTGGTTTGGCATATGGCTTAAAACGGACCTCGATCTTCTACTTGGCTTTACTGTCTCAACAAAGATGAGATAAAAGAAAAATATACTCGTTTAAATTTTGACAAAAATATTGTAATATAGATGGATAGATGGTCAGATTGTGTTTTAAATATTGCAACGTGATCTATTTAACTGTTAAACAGATCACAACATTGGCAATTTAGTTAGATTCAATTTGACTGCTCAGCCTTACCTCTTTTTTTTTTTGCTAAAGGCTCAACCTTACCTTTTAGTAGAGTGACAAATGCTTAGAGAATACTATAATTCAAATCTCTCACCTTCAATTATAGTTTATTAAAAAAAAGCTAATGTTCAATATTAAAGTTCTAAGGTGAGTAAAAAGAAAATTAATTTATGGAGTTGTAATAATTAAAATTCTTCTCCCCCCCCCCCCCAAAAGAAAAAAAAAAAAATTTGTAATTTATTGAATAAATCAAAAACTTTACAAAGCTGTTGTCCTGTTGAACTGGCTGACTGTCATGATTCAATATACAAGAAAATATAGTTATAAAATTTTCAATATGATATGTCTAGAGGAAGAGAGAGACCTTTTTGAATGAAGTCAGCAGCTGTTTTTGCCTGCTTGAAACCCTAGGAGAAATAAAACATTTAGCTAAGCTAAGCAAGTAGCAGCTGACCAGGGTATGGAAGCATTTTTTCCCATAAATTCTTGCAAATAATTGTAGTATTGACACGTGGTGCAATAGATTAATAGTGACCTTTAGTTTATCTATACTATATATTAAAATTTAAATTAGGCTTTATAAATGTTAATATCTAGATGACATCAACGACTATAATTAATAGAGCATACAACATGTTACATTTAAGAATTTCAAATATTATGTATAAAAGTTTAAATTACGCTTTATAAATATTTGACATGAATATGACATTAACGAATATGATTAATAGAAGGTGCGTTTAGAAATTTCTACTTGTTAAGGGCTAAAATATTAAAAAACCACCTTGGGTCTTAATCTAAAATAGACTTTTGCATATGATCTTGTTGTTTCCATATTTGCAAACCTCCCAAAACAGCTGTTGTAAAAAAAAAAAAAAAAATTATACATATATTCACAATAATCAAAATATTATACATAATGTTATACATATTAAGATTTTTGATCATGCTACAAGCATGCAGAGGGAGATCATTGAATTGAAAAGACCCCTCTAGTTGATCATTCAGAATCCAATAAGCTCTTACATTTGCAACTTCATTACATTCTCTAGGAATCCATTTTATACTTACACAAGCAAATTCTGATAATAGAGGGGTAACTTCATCCAGATATTTCCCAGGATGTATTATGCTTATTGCCAAGAATGTAATTGACAACATTTAAGGAATATCCTTTACTATTCACGTTCTGCAATCCCATTGATTTCGCCAATCCAATTGCCAAAAAAGAGCCCTTGCCTCCCCCTCCTCAGTTGAATTAGCTCTAAGAAGTTTTCGCCAAACACCTATCACATCACCATAATGATTTCTTGCCAGTACACCAAGCGATGGATTACCATCAACAAAACCAGCATCAGCATTTAAAGTAACATACTTATTAGTAAGTAGCCATTGTGATGTCTTATAGCAGTAAGTAGCCACTTGTTTGAACATGAATTCATTTCTTACTCTCCATAGTCCCACCATAGTTAACAAAACTGCCAATGTAAATTCCATTTTCTGTTGTTTTCCTGCTATCAATGAATCTGGTGGGCTAAGGACCATTTTCAAATAGGACATAAAATTATCAGTAGAAAAGTTTGATAAATAAATGCCACACCCCTCTAGCATCTCCATGTCATGTGAAAAAAAGGACACCTTTGCTTGAGATGTGAAACTGATCACTTTCATCATTGCATAGTGGGTACATGTCATCCATATCCGGAAAGAATCTCTTAATCCTCACTTTTAGTGGTAAAACATTAGATATGATTTTCCAAAGAAAAACTTTATGACTCATGAATTTTAGCTTTCCAACACCACTTGTTTGTAGGCTGAGCTAACAGAAAAATTCCCCGACTTATTAAATGACCATTTAAGTTTATTATTTAGAATTGCATTTGGATTTCTAAGTTTACTAATTGCATTGATTGTTGTACAATCAAACAGGTTATGTATTAGTGTCCAATTCCTTCAGAATCAACCAGAGCCAATTCAGATACCTTAGATACGCTCCCAATAACATTTCCATTATTATTTCTCACTGGTTTATGGTTCTTGATGTATGGTATCCAAGGGTCCTCCCAAATTCTAATAGTTCTACCACTCCCAATTTTGGTAGCAAACTCCCTCTTCAGTATTGGTAAGGTACTACATATACCTTTCCAAACAAAAGAATCGCTTGCTTTAGGAACAACATCCAGAAAGTTCCTATTGGTACAATACTTACTTCAAGCACTCTCACCCACAATTTATTTGTGTATGTTGCTAAATTCCAACCCAACTTTGTGAGTAGTGCTATATTCACATGCATGAAGGATCTAAAACTCAGACCTCCATATTTCTTAGGTTTACATATATCCTTCCAATTTTTCAATGCAAGATATTTATTTGCTTGAAAATTTGAATTCCACCAGAATTTTTTAATCAAAGAGTCAGCCTTCTTACAAATAGTTTCAGGAACTTGGAATGAACTCATCGTTTACATTGGAATTGATAGTAACACTGACTTGATTAATGTTGCTTTTCCAACACTTGACAGGAATTTAGTTTGCCATCCCTCAGTCAGAGTAGGTGTTTTGTCCACGATATGTTGAAAGTTCCTGACTTTACTTTTGAATGAAGATAAAGTTAAAAATTTGAGTAGTTTTGCCATATTTCTTGAAGCATCCATTAAGAAAAAGGACGACTTGTTCACTACTTTGAGTGCAAAGCATTTTGACCTTGAGAAGGAGTTGGACCACTTCAGGACCACTGTTAAGAAACTTCTGATTGGTATTCAGAAGGTTGATGAGATCCTTGTTGGCATCAAGGCACCTAGTGATCGACGTAGGCTTGGGTTCACTAATGATAGTTGTGCATCTTCTTTTCTTTCTACTGTTGCTTTTACTTCTCTCTTTGTTAAGTTTAAAATTTTTACTGCTACTATTCCCACTATTGCTCCTGCTTGTACTACTACTCCTCTCTTCATCAGATCTGTTGTAGAAAACCATTTTAACAAGATTGTTGTTGCCAATGGTAAATGTAAAGTTGCTGCGATAGGTAAGTCGTAGGTCTCGTTTCAATCAGTCTCTTATAGTAGGGTGAATATCACACCCCTTACTTCTTCTTCACGTTGTGTCGATGATGGTCTATTGCTGCTACCGACACGCTTCATTCCCTCCTGTCACCACTATGGAGAACGTAGGCATATCAAATCTCACTGTGAGAAGTTGAGCTCTTACAACCGTATGAGACTCAATATAGGCACTTTTACCACTCCCTTTCTTCATTTTTGGGTGTGAGTGATGAATACTATTTTAACCTATTATTTGTAAGTTTTAAGTATTTATTTTATGTTTTATTGCAGTATTACTTTATTTTAGAGGGAATTTTCTTGTTTTGTAGGTCCAAGTAAGTTTGGAATGAATTGTGGACTTAATTGGTCAAAGAGAGTAAAAATGGAGTAAAAAGAGCTAAAGAATGTAAGCTTTACATTAAATGTCATTCACTATATAAGGGGGAACAAACAATAGTTAAGGCACGTAAGCCTTACATTGGGAATCTGTAATTATGTAAGGGATATTTACAAGGCAAGTACAACAAGTTGTGCCACGGTAGGAAAATACTTGTGCCGCGGTAGGAAAATACTTGTGCCGCAGCAGTTCACTCTCAGGTTTTTACTATGGGAGCCAAAAATCACTGTGGGTTGCAGTAGAAGAAATTGTGTGTTGCAACACTTATCTCTCAAGTTTGTATACCAGCACCAAAAAATACCTCTCGCTGCGGTAGGAAAATATGTGCGCCATGGCCCGCATACTCAGAAGCCACTTAAACCCCTAGAAATTTACACATTCATCTCACTTCTAACCTAACCTATAAATACAATTCTTAAACCCTCCCCAAAAGCCAGCTTGAATAGTAGCCGAATTTTCATATTTTTCACATTTTAGAGAGAGAAACACCTCTATTAATGCTTCTCCATTAAAGCTTCATCAAGATTCTTGAGAAAGGTGACCATCCAATTTCAAGAAGAATGTTTCAAGAGTAAAAGTGGGGTATCTTTATTATTTTAGTTTCTTTTCTCTCTAGAATTCTTTAGAATATTTTTTGTAATATAAAACCTTGAATTGGATTTTGTTATGAGAGGCTAAACATATTTGTGTGAAATTTTGGTGATGTTACCATGAATGGATGAATTTTTTGTGGTTTATTTTTTGTTAAAGTGATTTATTGAACATTAGAAAATATATTGGAATTAGGCATTAGAAACATTATATTTGTTTGATTGAGTATTCTTGAACAAGAACCTAATCTAAGTGTATTAACTTGTCTTAAATTAGGTGACTAAGTTATTTTCCTAGGATTTATACTAATTAATTAATTAACGGTTCGGATTAAAGAAGTTAGTTTATTATTTAAGGAAAAATCTTCATTGATTTGAGATTTTTTTACATTTAATGGAAAAATCAATAAATTTTACTTTATATGCTTAATTATAAAAATTACATAAATTATTATATCCATTAATGGTTAGCTAGCTAATTGCCTACACTTATTCATCACATCGTTTCGACAAACTATTCACTCATTTATTTTACTTGTTTTAAGGATTTATAATTCTAAAAATCGTTCTCACAATCAACTTTTGTTAGAATATTTAGGATTTAATATTTTTCATTACCAATTTAGAAAACATTTAAGATTTTAAAACCACTACAAATTCTTTGAGAAACGATTTTAGGAGTATACTTGTCGCTTATTACAAGTGACTCGTGCACTTGCAAGCTTTTTACAAATACAAATTTTGGTTATCAAAATTTTGAGCATCAGTGAGTTAGTTTGTTTTGAGTTATTTCTTCTTTTCTCTCTATTTGTAGCATTTTTTGTATGTGTTTATTTCTATGTTTTGTGTTTTTCTCTAAATATTTTTTTTTCCTTGTACTATTCCTTCTTTACTTTAATATGCTTAAAATATTTTTTCTACGATTTTTTTCTAATTTTTTTAAGGATTTCTCTTTGTCTTGACCTATTAGGGTAGCTCGTCAAGCACCCTCACTGAGGTCTCGCCTATTGTTTGTTGCGGCTTCTCTAAGGTCTCATCGAGGTTGTGTTTTACACACTCGTGGGTACCTCGCCAATCCCATCCGTGAAGGGTCAGCGAGGTGTCACTGAGGTGTACAAATTTCCTTTATAAACCCTTTTTCCTCTTTTTTTTTTTCAAACCACAGAATATTCTAAACACTTGCCACCTTCAAATACTTTTGTTTACTTCCTTCTAAACTACTTTTATCTACCTTTTATTACTTTGACCCCACTTTTTCTCTCAAAATGCCTCATCAAACCAAAAGATTCTGAGTTACACATGATGAAGCTGGTCTTTCTTCTCCTCTTAGTGGTTCTGCTTCCCAATCAAAGAAGTCTCCTTCATGCCTTTGTGAGAGTGTTGTGAAGATTGAGGAATTTCCTATTGTCCATGAAAGATTTGCTTACTTTTTTTTGGCTCTCTTTGTTCACTTGCTTACTCTTGCAACCCAGACAGTGCTCATAGCACTCGTCGCTTCTCTATTTCTTTCACCTTAAAGGGATGTGAAGTCACATTTTCTAGAGATGATGTCTTAGACCTCTAATCTCTTCCGAAAGTGGTAAATCCCTATTTTCCCGTTCTTCATTTTGAATATGAAAATCTTACTGCTCCTAATTTTTTTGATGATCTCAAGCATCTTAGAAATCAAAATTTGTTTGACATGGTTACTAGACTTGCAAGACCTGCCAATACTATCACTAGAGGTATTGTATCTCTTAATAGGTCTTCTTGTCGCCTTATTCTACAAGTTGTGGATGCTTGCGTTTTTCACTATACCCATATCTCTTCTATGCCTAATACCAAGGGACATTCAAACACATTCTTTGTACCATTCTTGATGCTGAGTGTATAGATCTTGTTAGTATAATCTTTAAAACCATCAATTTTTTTGTTCATTCTCTCCTTCTTCTTCTTCTACTTTTCATTATCATTTGTTAAGTACTCGCTGGGGACAATCTATCTTTGGCAATGCAATTAACATCTCTTTATATGGTCGTACTCCCTTTTCTAGCATACATCTTCAGGCTTCAGGCCCTTCGTTGATAAACTCTGAGCCTTTTGCTTCTTTTTCTCAAAGTGCCTATCATTCTACCCCTTCTACTTCGCATCCTATCCCTCCTCCTCAATCTTCAGAGTTTGTCTCACTAAATGCAAATGTGGATGCTTTGACACAATGATTGGACAAGGTTCTTGAAGATATTACTTAAGAGCGTGAGGAACTCAGACTCTAAGACAAATGTTGTTGAACATTAATGCCAGGGTTAGTAGAATTGAGTGTCTTCAGTAGACCCGACATGGCTCTCCATAGTCCACTGTTTCTCAACCATCTATTCAGCGTTCTAGTAGAATGGATCGTTCCCAAATTCACTTTGTTGGTGTGAGCACTAGTTCGTTGCTGAGAGATTTAGACCTTTAGTTGCCTTAGTCATCTGATTCCTTTGTCCAGATGTTTGGTTAGCTTGCAACCTTTGATGTCGAGTTTCCCAACCTCGTGCAGCCTTTTTTCCACCCTCTTGATCATAGAGAGTCCAGATTGATTCTCAGCATAACCCTGATAGAGATGAAGGAGAGAAGAATCTTGATTTCTTTGTATTATTTTATTTTCTTTCTTAGATTGTAATAAAAACTTTGAGTTTAATAAAATTTGATTTATTGGTTGTATGCTTTCTTCTGTTTCTTTTACTTATGCCTTATTTCTTCTTTGCATGTGTTGCATGAGTGTATAAGATTATTGTATACTATATACCTTCTCTCCCTCATATAGTGGTGTTTCTTTGATTTTTGTGTAAAAAGAGGGAGAAGTTTGTATGTTGCACAACGTGTTTATATCTATTTTCTACTGTGTATGGGACGTAAATGTAGGTTTGTATTACATCATTTTATCTGATTTGCATACATTTAGGGGGAGTGTTGCATGAAGTTAGAGAAAATTTATTTAATTACTTGTGTTTAGCCTATCGATGCGTACCTATGTAGGGGTAACATGTTTGGTTAGACTACACATGGTTCTGCATTGTACTTTCATGGGTATGTGTTTGTTTCGTGTGTGCTGGTTACGAATGTAGTTTTGGACTTTGTAGCTCACTTGGAGCTGGTGTTAGCATCAAGATGGATGTGTTAATTCATGAAGATGGATGGAGCACTACAAGATGGACGCACTTGGAGTGTAGGTGTGTTGGGGTGTCTTGTCTAAGTCGGAGTTTGTTCATGGGAATGAACATGGTTAGATCATCTTGCTTAAATATATTGTGTTTGATGCTTTCCTTTTATAGGTTATGCAGTGTTTTACCATGAAAAGCCAAAGGGGGAGATTATAAGTCCTGTAAGTCTCTTTGTGTCTTTGTTGGCATTCATGTGTGCAAAATACGAAGTCAATTTATTTTACTTAGTGTTTTGTCTATCTCTATGTACAGTGCTTTACTTGTGATCAGTATTGCATATACTCATGTAGCTCTTAACACTAATGTATGTTTGTATGTTACATAGATCACGGAATGGTTAGGAGCATATTTATTGATTATTAAAATGTGTTTTTACTTACATGTGTTTCCCTGAGTTGGTGGGTGTTTATGGTTTTTTTAATTGGTGAAGTTTTGCTTAAAAAAAACTTATTTTTATTGGCTTGTTGGGATCTCCTGGACGTCTCTTTGAGGTGGTCAGCGAAGGTTCCGCGAGTGTGCACAAGATGAAACTGTGACTCGTTGGACCTCGCAGATAGATTGTTTGGGGTTCTTTGAGGTGGTCAGCGAAGTCTCATAGGGTGCACGGTGAGGTGTTGGCGAGGGTCTTAGAAGCTGAAAAATTAGCTATAAATACCCCCTCTTCTCTTTTATTAAATATACACCTACGCATATCTCTTATACTCTTTCTTACCTCCTTTACATTTATTTCCCACACTGCATATTTGGTATTGCGTATTTTATAACGTGTGAAAAATATATTTTGGTGTATTTGAAAAATATTTTATTTTTTGTATTACTAATATATTGAGTGTGTTTCCGTATTAGAAATTTGGAGATGATTTTTTCACTTTGAGTTTAAATATTTTCAAAAGGTGATTCCGTAGTCTTAACACAAAATATTTTTCTATGTTAAACTTCATGGTGGTGGTAGAGTTTATTAAACTCACTTATAAACGAAGTTTTTGTAATAAGAAGACATCGAGTATATTCTGTATTGTTGTTACGAGGTGGAGTTTTCGTATCAACGTACGTCGAGTGTGATTCCATATTGTTGATACAAGATATTTTATCCTAAAATCATATTTTTGGTAAATTGCATATATTGTTGTACATGCATATTGATTATAGGCGTTTGCATCATATTGCATGGTGGTGTGACTCTAAAAGTGAGCCGGATCCAGTTAGAATCGAAGTAGTTATGGAGATAGCTGATGATAGTAGCCTAGAAAGTTAGGGTAGGTGGTCCCTAACTGATAAAGGTATTCGAAGTCTTATCTAATCAAGTCTGTATTATCTTGTCTTGTTGAGTGGTTACTTTAAGCAAATAAGCAACTCATGGATGTTACCACTTAGGATTGGAGCCTAAGTGAATTTACAATGTTATATCGTTGCATTTTCTTGATCTGTTGCATGAGTTAATACAATCTAAAGTATATGTGGTATATGTGACAACATATATAGTATATACTAAGATTGGAAAACATTTACTGCTTTTACCTTATTATTTGTTATCTGTCTTATTTGTTTATTTTGCAAATTACTTGTTAACTGTTATTTGGTTTTTACTGCTTGTACGAGATAGATGAGTCCTTAGGTGTCCTTATCACCTAGACTTGATTTTTCACCGAGTTGGTACTTCTTTTAGTTACTATTAGGTCCATACTGTCTAGAAATGTACGTTCTGCAATTACTAGACTTTTGTATTTTTTTTTTCCAACACAATATGCAGTAAGACAATCTCATTATTGGAGTTGACTAATCTAAATCAAGTTCAGGGAGAAACATTGTGTCATCTTGGGAAATATTTCCCTCCATCATTCTTTAATATTATTGTTCACTTAACCTTTTACTAGGTTTGGGAACTGCAATTACCTAGTCCTGTTCATTTACTATGAATGTACCCTTTTAGACATTACATTAAAAAATTAAAGGGATCTGTACGCAATCAAAATCGTCCAAAAAGATGTATGGTTGAATGTTACATTGTTGAAGAGGCTATTGAATTTTGTTTAGAGTACTTATCAAATCTATATCCGGCTGGTAATCCAAAACATAAGTTATACTTGGATAAAGAACTACTCAATATTGGTGTTCTGCTGATTGGAAGAGAACCACACTTGGTTGATCGTGCCCATTTAGACTTAGCTTATGGACTTGTTTTGGCTAATATGGAAGAAGTAGACGAATACATTGAGTAAGTTTAATTACTTTGTACCATATGTATATTTTTAAGTTGCAAAAATATATTCAATAGTCTCTAATAACATTAATACATTATTTATATTTTTTGTATAGAAAGCATAAAAATTTCGTAAGAAATGATCCTGCCAAAAACGAAAAGCCAATAAATAGTTGCTAGAAGAGCACAAATGCAAGTTCTTAGATCATGTAAGCTAATAAAACATAATTTTTAATTTTATTAGTTAGACATGTTAAGTGATTAATTTAATAATTTCAAATTTTCATTATAACACAAATAAGAAATAAGCTTCAAAATCCCGATCATGGTTGTGGTTAGTGGAACCTGGTTTGAGGATTCTGTTGGTGGATAGCTTGAGGACCAACATGATTGTTGCTCCAAGAAGGATTTGGTTCCCTTCTACATCCTTGATTGACAGTGTTTAAATATGAATTCCTCTAATGCTGTTGGTTGCTTACATAATTTACTACATCTTGGAGGTCTCCACATGTCTTTTTCGAGTGAGGCCCACTACAGAGACAACACATCTTTAGATTGGTTTGCACCATATTTACTCCAAGTGCTTTGCGATTTAACTTCCTTGATAATCCTAACAACAAAGCATTTGTTTATGCTTGCATTGCTGTTAAGGCATCCATATCTACTACTTCAACTACTCTTTTGGGAGTCACCCTTTCTTTTGGCCATAGACAACTATTTGTAGCCATCTTATCAAGCAATGCAAATGTTTGATCCTTTATTTTATTTATTAAACCTCCTTCTGCTGCAGCGTCAATGATGGTTTTTGGTTGTTCCAATAATCCATTATAAAAAGTCGGTAATTGCAGCTAAGTTGGTAAACTATGGTAAGGGCATTTATTTAGAAGTTCCTTAGAGCGTTCCCAAGTTTCGTAGAATATTTCCTCCTTAAGCTGTTGGAATGATGTGATTTGTTTCTAAGCATAGCAATTTTTGAAGGGGGAAAGTATTTGGTCAGAAATCTCTAAGCTAGCTGGTCCTATGTCATGATTGACCTTTTTAGTAGTGATTGTAACCAAGCCGTTGTCTTGTCCCTCAATGAGAACATAAATAAGCGAAGGTGAATGGCATCATTTGAAAATCCTTTAAGTTTGAAAGTATCACAGATTTCCAAGAATGAAACCAAGTGAAAATTGAGGTCATCATCAATCAATCCTCCAAACTGATCAGCTTGTACCATATAAATAACTGTTGGCTTGAGTTCAAAGTAATTAGCATTAATGCTCAGTCTGTTGATTGAAGTTTGGGTTCCATTATTTATGGGACTGTGAATTCTTTTAGAGTTTTAGGATTGACATGCAAAATTCGCAATTTGATAGGAAGGTGTGCAAGTGATAAGTATTTAAAGTACGAATGTCAAAATAACAGGAAAAAGTATAATTAATTACCGAATACTAATATGGAGTTCACTATCACTATTTGGACAATTGAAGATAATTACTAAAATTAAATAACTAAATTAAATTAAAGAAAATATATATGAGAGATATAACGTAGGTAGTCATTAATCCCCCAATCTCCTAAGCATGTGAATCCTTAAATTTCTCCCCAATTATTTAGTACAAATTATATGATCAACTGATTCTAAACTATGCATGAATTTCTCTCTTAAGTAAACTAAACATAATATAGCAACCTAGCCTAATTATACTCTCATGCCAAATAGATTATATCAATACTCATGAAGCACATCAATTATGGACCACATATATATGAATCATACATCTCTGCCTAGAAACTAGGTATGCTATTTGATCAAGATAAACATACAAGCATTTCTCTCAAAGCTACATATATGCCTATATAGAATAATTGATGATCAAACAATTATTAAGTAATCAAATTTAGATCAAATAATATAATTTTAAATTGCAAACATGAAGGGGAGATAATTTAGATCAACACATGTTAGAAAATGGGGTTCATAAGACCCCTAGATTAACAAAAGACTTAGCCACACATTGTGTTCATCAAGTCCGGATTTACTAATGAAGAGAATATTAAAGTGCTAGAAGAAAGAAGAAAAGAACAACAAACTCAATCTCTTGAAGAATATTACTCTAAATTCTATGCTTCCACTCTTGATCTTGATCTTCAAATCGTAATTCTGCTTGATTTTTCTCTTGAAAGTTGATTACAAGTTAAACTCAATTCTATGCTTTTCTCCCTCTTTATGATTCTATTCTCCTATATTATTATTGTATATTTATTCTAGGACTCTAACATTGTATTTATAGGCATACACAATTCCTAAGACAAATAAAATTTGATTACAAGTAGGATGTTAGAAAAAGGTTCCATAAATCACACAAATTGTACGCGTGCTATGGTTCAAGTAATCCACTACTGCAGCTCAAGCTTGTATGCTAGCAACATGAACGTAGTCCAAGAAGTCATTGCCGCAGAGTGCTATATCCACCGCCACGGCTCGAGCTATGATTCAAAAATTTCACATTTGATCTGAGACGGCCAGGCTGTGACCCCAAATGGCTTGGTACAGGGCGCTAGTGTCTGTGCGTCAATTGCTTGCCATGCACCACATGTGCTATGTCATGTGATGTACGTTTTCGCCATTTAAGCTCAAAATACCTGAAATCCCTAAAAATATACACGATAACTTCGAAAGTGATATTTGTGTGATAAATCAATAAAATGCACATAATTAGTTCATAAACTCTCATTTTAATACGAAATAAGCATAGAATAATCGCATTTTTTAGATGCTCATCATAACCCCAACCAGCTTCTAGCTACTCTCTACCTAGAAAAGCGTTAGAGATCATGTAACGGGATAAAATCCTAATCTAAAATAGATCATTTTCGTAGATCATCACTATTACATTTACCGTATGTAATAAGCCTTTAAACCCCATATGACCATAGTGAACGAGTTATAGTTTGATGAGGGTTTTCAGTGATGGTACCCACAAACATCTTACTATACTAAAAGACAGACTCAACTAGACGTAATTACCTGAATATCAATTCTCACATTTTATCTTAGAAAATACAATTAAATCCCAACACATAGATAGTTTAAAAATTACTTATGGTCAATCATAATTTAAACATTCATTTTACTTTGTGCTCAACTCTTAAACATCCATTCAATCCACTAATTTAATTTTTTTTGTATTGGACATTCTTATACATGTCATAATTTTAAGTTGTTAGCAATGAACATGCAACTAATTACAAACTTAATATGTCTATTTTTTAATTGACTTTCTACTAGTATAGGATAGTCACTTTACTTAAGATCAAAAGGTCTTCAACATGGTTGTAATGTAAGGTGAGGGATCATGAAAAAAGGGATAGGAATTCAAAATAAGAGACTTCCTCTTTTTTTTTTTTTATAGTGCAAAAACACATATCTTCTAAATACAGTAAGATACTTAGCCTCTTCACACCATTTCAGTATTTCATTCTGATTGCCCACTTTTATGTTTTAGCTTCTTCCTTTTCCACCAATGCAATGTAACACTTACAACCCCCAACCTATCATATTATATATTTTATTTTGGGTTATATTTTCCTTATGTATTTTTCCAACTATGTATGTGCACATGGTATCGTCTCTTAGTATTTTTAAAAGGTGGTTAATAGAATATATGTCGTATTGGATTCACTATAGTAGATATGGTATGACTAAATGGCTGTTTTTTTAGGCTAAAAAAAACAAAAGAAGGTGAACTAATAATATAATTTTCTTGGTTGGCTTGAAATGTTCAAATGTTCCAAGGAAGGCCTAGATCACTTCCTAAGCAAAGTATACCCCATAATTTTGCTTCGAGTGAATTTCAAATAAGTTCTATAGTTTGTTGCAATAAACATGCTCATCAAAATTTCATGCATGATATGTCCCAAATACTCAAATCAACATGCTTTTATACCACAAACTATAAGAGTTTCACATAAAGGTCAATTCACATTTAGATCAATATTTTAACTAAAGAAACTTTAAATTTCTCTAAATGTTGGGTTTAATTATCATTTCATTGATTTATGATTGAATAGACTATAGGTAATTAACCAAATACTAACAAAAACAAACTAAAACTAAAAATTAATGTTAAAATTGCACATGCTCATAAAATAGAAAAAGAACTTTTTCCCATCACCAACCTAAGGTGCATATTGTCCTCAATGTGCTTTTGTCATAAACAAAAATAATGAAGGTGAGAAGAAAAACTAACCCCCCTTTTTTGAATGATGAAGTGATGCTATGTACTTCATGGTTACAAATGCTCCTTGCCATTATGCACATTCTTGCCTTAGTTGTTTGGCGCGAACTTGTTTTAGATTTCCAATGTGTAACACGAGAGACTTCCGCTATAGCTTAAATGTTTCACCACCGCTTCTCGCGTAAGTTTGTATATCTTAAATTTTAACCTGAGAGATATTCGCTACGGCCCATATTGATCACTGCCATGACATGCGTAAGATGACATGTTTCCCAATTTGTTATCCTAGAGAATGGCATAGTGGTTCAGGCAAAGTTCGCTCAACGGCGCAACCTATAAAACTCTGTTTGTGTTAAAAATTTCTATAAACAAAACCAAGATTCATTAGAATGTTAGTATGTACTAAAATTGACTAAAATTTAGAAAAATAAAACAAGTAAGCAATAAAAATGTTGTTAGGTTACCTCCCAACTAGCGCCACATTTTACTTCCTTAGCTAGACAAACCTGCAAATGGGCTTATTTGGGGCTGACGTTGTGATCCTTGATCTTTCTCTAAAAGTAGACCCCCTTTTTGCCTTTGTTTCTTGTGGTCCCATTTGTGTGTTTGTTGACCAAGTTGATATTTTCTTTGATTATTGTGGTCATTCCATTGGTGCCTAATTGCAGTTGTTTGGGCACCCGCAGTTGCTTTGGTTTGGATTCTTTTGTTGACTTGTTATCATTGCCACTTGAGTCGGTATGTTTTTGTACCGACACTTGCTTGATTTCTATTTTGTTCAATTTCTTTTGCTTTCCATCAATCCCACTAAATCTCTTTGCTTTTCTAACCTTGGGTGGCTTCTTCTCTTGAATTATTATTACATTCACTTCTTCTTCAGAACTATTGGCTAGTTTCAAATCCTTGAATGCAATCTCCCCATCTTGGACTCTCATAACCAACTCACCCTTCTCCACATCCATTAAAGTCCTTTCCGTTGCCAAGAAAGGTCTCCCAAGCAAGAGTGGCATTTCATTGTTGTCCATATCAAGGATAGAAAAATCAATAGGAAATACAAATTTCTTCACCTTTACTATGAGTTTTCAATTATCTCAATTGGTTTCTTGATAGTTCCATCAACCATTTGCAAAATCGTTGAAGTGGCTTTTGGTTCTCCGATCCCAAGTTTCTTGAATGTAGATAGAGTCATGAGATTTACACTAGCTCCTAAGTCACATAGTGCATTCTTGAAGTGTAGACCTTCTATTGTGCATGGGATAATGAAGCTGGATCTTTTTGTTTGAGGGATAGTTGGCTCTCTTTAATTGCACAAACTTCATTAAATCTGGCCAATTTCTTCTTCCTCTGAATCACTTCTTCCAAGAATTTCATGTAGGAGGGTGTTTTCTTCACTACTTCTACCATTGGATCATGGATGTTCAATTCTTCAAACACATCCAAACTATTGAGCATTTGGTGACTCAAGTCTTGTTGATCGAGTCTTTGAGGGAAAGGTATGCTTGGAGTATATTCTTTGGTCCTCTTTATTAGTACCTCAACTACTTGTTCCTTCTTAGGCTCATTTACCACTAAAGGTGCACTTTTTGTTGTGAGTGCATTGCATTGCTCCTTGTTTGGTCCTTTAGGGTTCACTTATGTATCACTAAGAAGTGCTCCTTGAGTCCTTTGACTTAAAGCTTGGGCGAGTTTCCTTATTTGTACCTCCAAATTTCGAATAGAAGCTCTATGAGTTGCTTCTAAATGATCTACGTTAGTATTCATGATTTGCATAAAATCCTTCATGACCACCATCAAAGCATTTGTGTTGTCTTCATTGGTGGGCTTCTTATCTTGTAGTGGTGGTTGTTGAAATTCGAGTGGAAAATTAGGGCAGTTCTGTTGATTACCTCCTTGGTTGTTGTTCCATGAGAAATTAGAATGGTTTTTTCATCTTGGGTTGTATGTGATTGAGTATCGATTCCCTTAGTAGTTTTGGTTGTTCACGTAATTGACTACTTTTAGCGAATTCCCACATGTCTTGGTATTGTGGGGTTCATTACAAACTTCACACACGACAACTGGAGTTTGCACCTTATGTACACCTACCATACCTCCATCTAGTTTCTTTGTTAAAGTGA
Source organism: Elaeagnus macrophylla (assembly GCA_029378325.1). Taxonomy (NCBI): domain Eukaryota; kingdom Viridiplantae; phylum Streptophyta; class Magnoliopsida; order Rosales; family Elaeagnaceae; genus Elaeagnus; species Elaeagnus macrophylla. Next base: position 48,655,424 of record CM055640.1, on the reverse strand, counting down.
GTAACAAGACATTTGTTTGAGCTTGCATGGCTGCTAAAGTTTGCACATCTTTTACTTCAGCTACCTTTTTATGATTTAACCTATCCATTGGTCATTGGCAATTATTTGATGCCTTCTCAACTAGCAGAGTAAAGGCTTCATCCTCAGTTTTACTCAGCCTGCTACTGCATTTATGATTGTTCTTTGTTGGTTGATTAACCTATTGTAGAAATTTCAAACTTGGAGCCAAGTGAGTAAGCCATGATGTGAACATCTTCTAAGTAGCTTCTTGAAACGTTCCCAAGTTTTATGGAATGATTCTCCATCAAACTGTTGAAAGGATTTGATGTCCTTTCTAAGCTTAGCAATCTTTGATGGTGGCATGTATTTAGATAATAATTTCTGAGCAAGTTGATTCCATGTGGTGGTAGAGATTGTAGCCATGCCTTAGTTTTGTCCCTTAGTGAGAATGGAAATAATCGAAGATGGATTGCATCATCTAAAACTCCGTTCATTTTGAATGTATCACAGATTTTCAAGAATGAGGTCAAATGTGAGTTCGGATTATCATGAGTTAACCCTCCAAATTGAATGGCTTGCACCATTTGAATAACTCTTGGTTTAAGCTCAAATTTGGTAGCATTGACACCTGGTCTATTGATAGATGATTGGGCTTCATTAACTTGGGGGATTGCAAAATCCCTTAAAGATTTGAGAGAAACTAAAGCTTGTTGATCCCCGTGTTCTGCCATATCCCTAGATTGTTATGCTAACTGTTCCCTTCTCAATCGACGTATAATTCTTTCAATTTCAGGATCTAGAGGGAGTAGGTTTTTACCTGTCAACCTCAACATATAACAAAAATACTAAAACAAAAATTAAAAGTCCAAATTAGTGATACTAATATCCTAATTTGACATCCGTTACCAATTATAAAATTTTCCAACAACGGTACCAAAAACTTGACATGCAAAATCTGCAAATGTACTGGATGGTGTGCAAGTGATAAGTATTTAAAGTACGAATGTCGAATCCACAGGAAAAGTATAATTAATTGCCGAATACTAATATGGAGCTCACTATCACTATTTTGACAATTGAAGATAATTACTAAAATTAAATAACTAAATTAAATTAAAGAAAATATATATGAGAGATATAACGTAGGTAGTCATTAATCCCCCAATCTCCTAAGCATGTGAATGCTTAAATTTCTCCCAAATTATTTGTACAAATTATATGATCAACTGATTCTAAACTATGCACGAATTCCTCTCTCAAGTAAACTAAACATAATATAACAACCTAACCTCATTACACTCTCATGCCAATTAGATTAAATGAATACTCATGAAGCACATCGATTATGGACCACATACATATGAATCATACATCTTTGCCTAGAAACTAGGTATGCTATTTGATCAAGACAAACATACAAGCACTTCTCTCAAAGCTACATATATGCCTCTGTAGAATAATTGATAATCAAATAATTATTAAGCAATCAAATTCAGATCAAATAATATAATTTTAAATTACAAACATGAAGGGGAGATAATTTAGATCAATACATGTTAGAAAATTGTGTTCATAAGACCCCTAGATTAATAAAAGACTTAGCCACACCTTGTGTTCATCAAATCCAGATTTATAAATAAAGAAGATATTAAAATGCTAGAAGAAAGAAGAAAAGAAAAACAAACTCAATCTCTTAAATAATATCACTCTAACTTATATGATTTCACTCTTGATCTTGATCTTCAAATCGTAATTATGTTGGATTTTCCTCTTGAAAGTTCATTATAAGCTAAACTCAATTATATGCTTTTCTCTCTCTTTATGATTCTATTCTCGTCTATTATTATTGAATATTTAGTCTAGGACTCTAACATTGTATTGATAGGCACACACAATTTCTAAGACAACTAGAATTTTGTTACAAGTAGGATGCTGGAAAACAGGTCCAGAATTCACACAAATTGTACATGGGCTACAGTTCATGTAATCCACCGCCATGGCTCAAGCTTGTATGTTGGCAATATGCAAGTAGTTTGAGAGGTCACTGTTGCGGCGTGCTATATCCACCTCCTCGGATTGAGCTGTTCTTCAAAAATTACACATTTGATCCAAGAGGGCCAAGACTCGGTGCCAAGTAGCTTGAGCCGTGGCGCAAGTGTCAGTGTGCCAATTGCTTGCCATGCACCACACGTGCTATGTCGCATGACATACGTTTTTGCTGTTTAAGCTCAAAATACCTAAAATCCATAAAAATATACCCTGTAACTCCGAAAATGATATTTACGTGATAAATCAATAAAATGCGCATGATTAGGTCCTGGATATAGACAGAAACACTAGAAACGAAAATTAAAAGTTTAAACTAATATAGTAATACCCGAATTGGTATCTGTTACAAGCTATAAATAATTCCTTGGTAACAGTGCCAGAACTTGGCCACGCTAAACTACACATATACAGGACGCGTACAAGTGATAAATATTTAAAGTATAGATGTCGAACCCACAAGAAATATTATAACTTATAAATGATTACCGGACAAATTTACTAGTACTATTTGGATGGTGGAAAAAAACAACTAAGAAAATAAAACTATTTAATACGTACAATCGCAATCTCGTAACAACCAAATATATGAGAAAATGAACCTAGGAGTCATTAATCTCCCAATCTCCTAACAAGAGAATCACTGAATTGTCCCAAAGTAATTTCCATAAATTATATGATCAATTGACACTATACTATGCATGCATTTCTCTCTCAAGTAAACTACACACAATGCTATTCAAACCAATCACACTCTTATAGCAATTAGACTAAATTATCACTCATTAGGACCGTCAATTATGGATCACATGCATAAAAATCATATCTCTCAGCTTAGATACTACACATATTATTCGATTAAGACAAACATATAAATATTTCTCACAAAACTACCTATATGCCTCTATTGTATAATTGTTGGCCAAATAATTAATTAACAATTAAAATCATATTATATAATATAATATATTTAGCAATCACAAAAGGATAGTTAGAAGATCATCTAATATAGAAAAGTGGGTTCACAAGACCCGTAGTTTAATAAGTTTAATTGCTCATGTTAACAACAACAAAATCTAAAATATTTATGAAGGACAACATCAGATTGACAAAAGAATTGAGAAGGAAAAGAATTACAAAATAATCTCTTGCTATAGCACACTAATCCCTTCTTGAATCTTCACAAGCTTTAGCTCCCTCCACTTGTGTTCTTGATTCTTGCTTTGATCCTCTATAATGGCTGCTGGAGTTTTTGTGTTTCTAAGAATGCTAATTTGCTAAATTAAATGAATACCTTTATTTAGAACTCTTCTTATTAATATATAGGCCAATGTAGTTTAATAAGAAAAGGACTTGATTACAAATAGGAGACTGAACTTCTGGCACATTATCTCACACAAAACATACTCGTGCCTCGTCCTAGATTTACCTAGTGACGCAGCTCATCCTATTTGGGAATTTGGTAGTTACTTGCGCCGTGTCTTAAGTGGATCATTTTCGCGGCCTAATGCACTAGGATCAAATTCTCAAATTGTTACAACGTGGTTCCAAATAACTTCCACCATAGCCTAAGGCTCTCGGATCATTTTTGCTGTCCTTTTAAGTCGTGGCTTAAGTAACTCATCGTAGTGGCCTGAGTGTTTCGGGTAGTTTTTGTTCTTCAGGTGTGCCACGACTCAATTGACTTACCATCATGGCTTTACTCTCCCTATTTCTGACCATAATATTACTCGCCGCGACTTGACATGCTTTTCCTTTTTTTGGTCCGTTTTCACTCCATTCACTTCCTTTTACATTGACATGTTAAGATATATATTAGATATTCTTATGCTATTATCACTTGGGAAGAGGTTATCTATTTGAAGTTTTTTGTTTTGCTTTTCTAGGGGTTAAAACTTGAATTCGTGCCTTGATTATTGCTGGCAATCTTTTGCACGCATGGTATAGATTGAATGACAAGAAAGAGTAGGGTGTGGTGGAACTGTTGAGTTGGAGCCATTTATGGGTTTTGTGGATGGTTTGACACTATAGTGGCGTTTGTTTCGCTGAATATAAAAGTAATGGGAATGGTAATGGAATTGAATGTAAAGGAAACAATATTACTATTACAATGTTTGTTTAAGTAGTGTAATCAAAATAAATAATAATATTAAAATAAATATTATAAAATTATAAATGAAGTAAAATTAAAAAATAAACTTTTTTATTACTAAAAGAGATAGAATAAGGAAAAACAATCATAAATGATTATGCAAATTGTGAGAAAAATAGAGCATTACAGCGTATTACTAAGGGTTGCAGACGTAATGAGGATTACTGCTACTGCTGTAATCCCTTTACATTATATTACAAATTACAGTTAAACTAAACACAGTAATACCCTGAATGATTCTCATTACGATTACGATTATTGTTAATTAAACATGCTTTATAATTGGACTAGCATATACCTATTAAAACTGTTTGCAATTCATAAAATAAAAAAATAAAACAAATAAAAACTCTGTATTCTTGAAGATTAAAATATTTGTATTTACGAATACATTAACAATTTAATTTTATAAAAATATCTAATAAATAACAAAAATATTATTAGTATCGTGAAAATTAGAAAGATATTACTGTAGATGACAATTTGTCAACAATAACATGCATGATGCCTTCGTAATACAATTTCAGTTTTTTTTTTTTTTTCCCAGTAAGGCATCTATTAGCCTATTACTCTTATATAAAAACGGAATTGCCCCTTGATATTTATTTGGTATTTTTATTTTGTTTGATGATATTATTTTTTGTTTTTATTTGAGTAAAATAGCGTTGATGCTATTTGATGGGTTGATTCTTTCATTTTGTACAATGTTTTTATAATTAGATGAAAAAAACAAAGTACTGAAACTAAATAATTTTTTTTTCCTTATAAAAAAAATGTAATAAGAATGTATTATGTTATATTATACTATAATATATATTGGAGAGTTTTTCTTCCACCAAAATTCAATTTGATATATAATGGAGAGTTGCTCCTTGTTATAAATTTATTTGACATTCTTATTTTCTTTGATGAGCTTTTTATATTAGTTTTGAATGGAAAAAAAAAAGTAATAGTTATTTGATCTGACCTATTTTTACTTCTGAAAGGTAAGCCTCCCTGCCCTCCTTTCACAATGCTTTTTATTGGAAAAAAATGAAGATTTTGTTTGATAATTTTTCATTTTTTATTTCTTTATTTTTATTTAGTGTCTAATTGCCTATGTATCAGAGAAAATAATGATCTAAAAACAGAGAGGAAATAATGACCAAAAGAAGAATGAATACTTTATATCAAAAGGAAATTTTTGCTTGACATGACTCTCATTGTTTGGGCTAGAATTATGCTGTTATTTCTGCTTGAAGTGCTGTGTGAAGTTTGGGAAAAGCAGGGCTAAAAAGATGGTGTGAAGTATGGGAAAAGCGGGGCTGAAAAATGGCGTGAAGTAGGTAGAGGCATGATGTAGGTAATTGATCATAGAGAATATGGTAGCCCGAACTTTTATATCCAACCCGTCATTGTTCTTCAAATTGAAGCAACATGAAGAAATTGCAATAGATGATAAGTTTTCTCCTTTAATGTAGTACTAGCTTAAAACATCTCGTGTATTAACTTGGGTTATTTGTTCTTTGCTAGCAAAGAAGAGCAACTATAAAGATATTAACCAGTTTGTGTGGAGATGAGACAAAGGGGCAAGAACAAGATGCCATTGAGAAAGATATGCTACCATTGAAATTAAAGACTGAAGGCAGTAATAATCATAAATTTGCTTCATATTTTTATTTTTTTAGGAGAGAAGAAACTCTTCTTCTTAATCTTCTTATTTGACTAACAAGGTCAAGTAAGTTTTAAGATATCTATACATCTTTTGTCATTGTTTTCTTTTGAACATGTATCATAAGAATCTGATTTTGTTTTCCTTCCTCTTTTTTATATTAGTTGTTCTATAAGGTGGGGTATTGTTGACCTCTTCTCTGTAATTTTCTTGTTAAATTATTACGGGACATAAACATGTGGAGATCCTCTCTTGTTGATACTCCAAAGGGAACAATTTTCATGAATTTTAATCTTCATCTACTTGCATTGTTCTATTTAGATTTGATTTCATTAGTTATGGGTACAACATACATCTCTGTTCCTTTACAAATTTGCTTTTTTTGCTAAAAAAATTTGGGAAATACTAAAAATAACACCCTAAAATTTATAGTTACAAAACTAGTACTACAATAATATTGAACGTTCAATTTGAACATATAATATTGAACGTTCAATATTGATCGGATCTAAATTATCGTCGTTCAATTCTAATTGGATGGGTATTCAAAGAAAAATGACATATTAGTCATTTTTTTAATTGTAAAAATATAAGTTTAAACACAAGGAGTGCTAGTTTTGTTATTAGAAGTTTTGAGGGTGTTAGTTTTGTTATTTTCTCAAAAAATTTCTGAGTTATAAAGACGTAAATCTTCTCCATTATCTTCTCTTTGGTCTTTATGAAGGCGAATAAAATTGCAGAAGTAATACTATTTATGGTAGAAAAATGTTAAAAGTATTAGCAAGTAGGGGCGGGTGTAAGTCCCGTAGATCTACTATTAAGTCATTTTATAAGTCGACATTAACATAGAGGTTTTAAAAAATTCAAAACCTTAGCCGGTCTATAACCCCTAAAAAATAACTTTCAAACCTAATATTTTGTTTGAGGGAGGTTGATTTGACGGTTTTAGACATATAATTTTACTTGAAAATTACTATCATAATAAAAAATACAATAAAAAGTACAAATAATATTTTACCCCTACAGATACTATTTTTAAAGCTAGAGCATACATGTGTGGTACTATCAGTTATAAGAACTACTATCCTTACTCATACCTAATGCCTGATAAATTTAAAGCTATCAATATGTGCCATATGAGAATGATATCTTATTATTGATACTTCTTCATATTTGATGCTCCGCTACTAACTCTCCCAAATTCAAAATTATGATTCCACACACTGTATATTTGTTTAAGACTTTTACAATATATATTTATATAATATTAATTAATATTTTTTATAACATTTATTATATAATATTGAAAACATATTAATATATAAAAATGTAAGTTGGTTCAATTTTGTAGGTTTATTTTTGGTGGACCTACAACCAAATCGATAAGGTTAATTTTGTAATATTTTGGAGCTACCGAACCAACCAATCTAAAAAAAAAAGGCTTAATTTGAACTTAAATTTAAGTTGATTGGTCAGTTTTGAAGAAAAAAAAAAGGCCCAACAAGGCGTGCTATTTTCTTTCGAAATATATTGGTAACTACTGTGTGATGAGTGCTCGAAAAGCACTAATATTTCGTGATTAATTGTGCTTAATTGTTTAAAATATAGATTTGTTATGATTGTTTATTTGATTATTTTCATAAATCTATCAATTCGGAATCACGGGTATGTTTTAGTGCATTTCAGGTGTTTTTAGCGTCAAATGAGTCAAATAATGCAAGCACGCAAAGACGGAACACTTACGGTGCTCGGATCATGAGTTACGGGCAAAACGAGTCAAATTTGTAAGCCGTACATGTCGAGCCAGCACATATGTAAGGGGGTACATGTGAAGAAACTTAAGACAACGCGCGCCGCGGCGAGGAAAACGCATGCCGCGGCGGGGAGCTCTCGGGTTTTTACATTTTTTTCAGAATTTGTGTTGCACCGCGGCGGGGAAAATGTATGCCACGGCGCGCCTATTCCTATGACAATCAGGATTTGTGTAAACCCTTACATCTATAAATACCCTCTTGACTCCCCCTTACAGAACAACTGGAACACAACTCTTACACATTACAATTTTGCGACCAAACACTACATTCAATCAGCTTTGAGAGCTTTGCCACACTCAAACGAAGCAAGAGACCCCATTCTAAGGATTCAAGGAAGCTGTCGACGATCGAAGATAAAGCTTTTGGAGAAGAACGCTATCCCATCCATAAGCGGTATTTAGATCTAGGTTTTCCTTGTTGTTATAGAATTCTATTTTCTTCTTCTTTCATTGGAGTGTATGATCATATTTTATTTGTCTATGAATATTAATATGAACATGAGCGGCTAATTTCATTATAGATGTTTAGTTTGTGTTGCCATGTTTGCTAGAATTGTGTATGGTGTATATTTTATAGATTTAATATAAATGAATTACTTTTTGATTAAGAGCATATTTAGATATTTAATTATGAATTATCATGGGCCAATTTGAGATTTGTAGTTAGGTTGAAGATCTTAGAATCTAGTTATAGGAACGTCACCTTAACTTAATTCCGAAACACTTAATCAAAGCTTCAAATTAGTGACTTAGTCATAGCATTAGTTTGATTGGCATTTATTTCCTTGCGCATAATTTGATTGCTATTTGATTTACCCCAACCGAAGGCAGTTAATTAGTTAATCAACAAAGAGATTTACCCCGACTGAAGGCAGTCTCGTAATTAAAAGAAAAGTCGGTAATATTGTTTATTTAGAACGTTCATGTTGTTTCACCATACCTTTTCGATGCAAGCATGGTCAACCAAACTAAACATCCATACATCCTCCATTGATCTTCAAATCTATTTGAATTGATTGTGAACTTGCAATATTGTTTTCGTTAATTGTTCGTACCATTGATCTCGTCACAATTCCAACTTGTTTACAGTTTTATTAGATTTATGATTCTAGTTATTTAGAGTTTTAGTTTTATTAGAACTCTATTTAATTAGTATTTTAGTTGCTTTAGAATTCTAGTTACTTAGAGTTTTAGTTTCACTAGAACTCTATTTAATTAGTCTTTTATTTTGTTAGAACTCTATTTAGATTAGGAAGAAGGTTATTTAGAACCACTGCAATTCCTTGAGAGACCGACCTTGGAAGTTTCTTATCACTTTTTTATGAGTGATTCGTACACTTGCGAGTACTAAATTTATCACATCAAGTTTTTGGCGCCGTTGCCGGGGAATTGGCGTTTTGAATAATTTTCTTTTTAACTTTTTAGAGTTTCTTAATTATTTTTATTTGTTTATTTATTTTATTTGTTATCTTTTATTTATTTATTTCAAAAAAAAAAATTCAAAAAAAAAATATAGTGCTTTTAATTGCTTAATCTGTGGTGCTTTGATTTCTCTGTTGTTTTTGTTAGTTTTTGAAAGGTACCGTTCATAGACAACATCAACAAATTTTAAAATGCACCTAATCAGACTGGATACTGAAATTCATGTGCCAATACAAGGCCCTTTGAAGAGCTGCATGATATGACAGACATGGAGGGATGTCGCATTTGTTGTTTATATGGGCATTATGCTAATATTTGCACTTTTGCAGGTGATTACTATGCATCCACTAATTTAAACTTTGATCTTAATGAGGGATGTCACTCACCTTGGAATGATCCTTAATTTAGTGCCTATAATCCTGAGTGGGGAAATCACCATAATTTTTCATGGGAAGCAAACTCTACCCCACCTTATGCCCAATACAACATGCAAAGCTCAAATTTTCATCCATATGACCCACCTTATGCACAATACCAAATGCAAAACTCAAGTTTTCATCCATATCCATCTAGGGCCACCTTGGAAGAGAGCTTGAATTCTTTCATACAAGGAAGTAGAGTTTCTAATCAACCTAGGAAGCCAACCTTAGAGGAAACCTTGAATGCTTTCATACAATCTACTAGTGAAAGGATGGAGTCTATGGAAGCATCAATGAAAAGAATAGAAATGCAAGTTGGGCAACCAACGGAACAAATTCAAAAACAAGAAGAGTTGCCCACTTAGATTGAGCAAGTGAAGGATGACATAATCCTCCAAAATGGTAAAAATTTTGAAAATATTTATTTTCCTGAAACTTTTGATGATTTACCATTTTATGTAGAAAATACAGATGGGGAGCAAGCAATTCTCAAAGAATGTCAAGCTAAGGAATATCAAATTCTACAAACTTCTAAGGAGAACAAGGAGGAATTATCTTCACCTCCCATGCCACATAAGGCACCCAAGACTTGCACATCGCCAAATCATTTTCCATACCACTTCTACGAAAAAGTGTGTGCTGTGCTTCATAGGAAACAACTACCGAGATGGAAGGACAAGCTTAATGACATATTAGCTCAGAAAATTGATATCACACACTTCAAGATCTTTGATGATGGTGAATAGAAACAGATTAACAACGTCTTGCTAAGACGTTAAAGAAAGCGCTTGGTGGGAGGCAACCCACCATATTCGGTAGTATCAACTTCTTTTCTTTTCTTTATTTTCTTTTTATTTTCTTTTTCAATTTTTTCTTTATTTTATTATTATTTTTATTTTATTTTTCTTTGGATTGTTTAAGATTTCTAACTTTGTTTAATGTCTTTGTTTTTCATTTGATTTAGTTATAATTTAAATTTAGATTTGAGTTGTGATGCACACATTTAGAGGTTTCATACATGTTTCTTGCACACTAATTGCTTCATCATGAGAAAAGCGAGGAACAATGAACAAGAGCGTACGTATAGTGTACACAATCTCATACCAAAGGGGGTAACTTCTCTCACTTCTTTTCTTAATCTCTTTTGTTTCTCTTTTTAACATTGAGGACAATGTAGGAATTAGGTTGGTGGTGGGAAAAATACTCGCATGAAATATGACCAAATTTTAAATTTTTAACTTTTGTCACTTGAATTGTGTTAGGTTAGTATCGTGTCTACTTGAGTTAATTCGGAAGTCTATGATATTAACATGATTGTAATAACGGTGATATATGAAAGAAATTAGATTTTTACCTAAGTAAAGAGGCACATAAATGTTAGATTCATCTAGTTTGAGAATTTTGTGGTATATGTGGTAGTTTGCATGGTTAGTATGACTATTTTGGTTTGTGTAATGTATGCATGTTTATGATATATTTTAAGTCTCAACAAGCTCTAGAACTCATTTGAAAACCCATTGAAGCGAAATAATAGAATCAAATGCCACTTAGAAAGTGATTTAGGTCATCTTTGGACCATTTGGACTTTTCAAGCCTCCCCGTATTATTTTATCGATAGTACACCCTTGAATTCAACATTGACATACATTGTACTACCCTTAGTGATAAGAGTACTCAATGTAATATTTAATTTTCATGAGCAATTATGTTGTATTTATCTTGCTTCATCACAAAAAAAAAAAATAATGATGATGATCGAACTAATAAGCAAGAAAAGTAAAGAAAGAAAATCAAGCAAAAAGATCCAAGGGGCATATGGAATTTATAGGAGGATAAAAAAAGAACACTTGGTGGAAAAAGTTGAAAATAAGTTTGTGAAATAAAAAGTACTCTTATCCTATTGAAAATATCATTTCCGTACTTTCATAATCACACACCTAACCACGACTTTACAAGCTTAATGAAGTCCTATTGATTCTAGGTAGTTTGATTTCTATATTAGTGGAGATGGATTTGAAAAGTGAGCCTATGGAGTTTGTAAGTGCAATTTTCACTCATATTTTACTTGCACGATTTTGAGATCTAAAATGTAATCTATGAATATCATGCATGACACGATCAAATAGTGTAATTAGCGGGCTTGTGGTTTGATTGGTTGTTCAAAAGCCGATTACTAAGATGAGTTTGATATTTGGACTGTCTTTGAGCTTAAGTGACTTTTAACTATTTCGTATGCCATTCGTTGTTGACAATTTTTGAGACATATGCATGGATTGATTCAAGTATGTTTAGAGTCTTTATTAGTTTTGAGATTCGTACAATGTTTGTGGGTGTCATCACTGGAAACCCTCACGAGACTATAACTCGTCCACTAGGGCCACTTAGGGGTTTAAAGGCTTGTTGCATATGCTAAATGCAACCGTGACAATCTACGGAAATGATTTAGGTTAGGTTAGTTTATTTTATTTGTTTTTATTTTAGTTTTTAGATCGCTTCACTTGCTAGAGATTAGCAAGAAGCTGGTTGGGGGTTGTGATGAGTGCTCAAAAAGCACTAATATTTCGTGATTAATTGTGCTTAATTGTTTAAAATATAGATTTGTTATGATTGTTTATTTGATTATTTTCATAAATCTATCCATTCGGAATCACGGGTATGTTTTAGTGCATTTCAGGTGTTTTTAGTGTCAAATGAGTCAAATAATGCAAGCACGCAAAGACGGAACACTTACGGCGCTCGGATCACGAGTTATGGGCAAAACGAGTCAAATATGTAAGCCGTACATGTCGAGCTAGCACATATGTAAGGGGGTACATGTGAAGAAACTTAAGACAACGCGCGCCGCGGCGAGGAAAACGCATGCCGCGGCGGGATCTCTCAAGTTTTTACATTATTTTCAGAATTTGTGTTGCGCCGCAGCGGGGAAAATGTATGTCGCGGCGTGCCTATTCCTATGATAATCAGGATTTGTGTAAACCCTTACATCTATAAATACCCCCTTGACTCCCCCTTACAGAACAACTGGAACACAACTCTTACACATTACAATTTTGCGACCAAACACTACATTCAATCAGCTTTGGGAGCTTTGCCACACTCAAACGAAGCAAGAGACCCCATTCTAAGGATTCAAGGAAGCTGTCGATGATCGAAGATAAAGCTTTTGGAGAAGAACGCTATCCCATCCATAAGCGGTATTTAGATCTAGGTTTTCCTTGTTGTTATAGAATTCTATTTTTTTCTTCTTTCGTTGGAGTGTATGATCATATTTTATTTGTCTATGAATATTAATATGAACATGAGCGGCTAATTTCATTATAGATGTTTAGTTTGTGTTGCCATATTTGCTAGAATTGTGTATGGTGTATATTTTATAGATTTAATATAAATGAATTACTTTTTGATTAAGAGCATGTTTAGATATTTAATTATGAATTATCATGGGCCAATTTGAGATTCGTAGTTAGGTTGAAGATCTTAGAATCTAGTTATAGGAACGTCACCTTAACTTAATTCCGAAACACTTAATCAAAGCTTCAAATTAGTGACTTAGTCATAGCATTAGTTTGATTGGCATTTATTTCCTTGCGCATAATTTGATTGCTATTTGATTTACCCCGACCGAAGGCAGTTAATTAGTTAATCAACAAAGAGATTTACCCCGATCGAAGGCAGTCTCGTAATTAAAAGAAAAGTCGGTAATATTGTTTATTTAGAACGTTCATGTTGTTTCACCATACCTTTTCGATACAAGCATGGTCAACTAAACTAAACGTCCATACATCCTCCATTGATCTTCAAATCTATTTGAATTGATTGTGAACTTGCAATATTGTTTTCGTTAATTGTTCGTACCATTGATCTCGTCACAATTCCAACTTGTTTACAGTTTTATTAGATTTAGGATTCTAGTTTTTTAGAGTTTTAGTTTTATTAGAACTCTATTTAATTAGTATTTTAGTTGCTTTAGAATTCTAGTTACTTAGAGTTTTAGTTTCACTAGAACTCTATTTAATTAGTCTTTTATTTTCGTTAGAACTCTATTTAGATTAGGAAGAAGGTTATTTAGAACCACTGCAATTCCTTGAGAGACCGACCTTAGAAGTTTCTTATCACTTTTCTATGAGTGATTCGTACACTTGCGAGTACTAAATTTATCACATCACTGTGCAATTTTTTAATTATCAAAATTGTACCTTTTTTGATAATTAGGATATTAAATGAATACCAATCTTCAATGTGAAAAACATTAGGGGTGGGTATTTTTTTTTTCAAAAATCGACCAATCAACCTGAGTCTAGGTTCAAATCGAGCCTATTTTTTTTTGTTTTTGGAGATTGGTTGATCCGATAGGTCCAAAATATTAAGAAATTGACTTGTCGATTCGGTTGTAGGTCTATCAAAAATAAAAACCGACAAAACCGAGCCGATCTATACTTTTATATATTAATTTATTTTTAAATATTATATAATAAATGTTATAAAAAAATAAAATGAAGTGTTAATTAATATTATACAAATATACAATGTGAAAGTCTTAAACAAATATTTAGCATGTGGAATCATGATTTTAAATTTAGGAGGGTGAGTAGTGAAGCATCAAACATGAAGTGTCAATAATGAGTTATCATTCCTATATGGCACATATTGATAGCTTTAAATTTATCAAGCATTAGATATGAGCAAGGATAATAGTTCTTATAACCGATAGTAACACATCTGTATGCTCTAGCTTTAAAAAAAGTGTTTGTTGGGGTAAAATATTGTTTGTATTTTTATTACATTTTTATTATGATAATAATTTTTAAGTAAAATTATAGGTCCAAAATTGCCAAACCAACCTCCATTAAACCAATATTGTAGGTCGTCTTGAAGGTTAATTTTTTGAAAAATTACCAAAAATAACACCCCTAAAACTTATAGAACAAAACTAGCACCCTAATAATATTAAACGTTCAATATTGAATGGGTCTAAATTATCGTCGTTCAATTCGAATTGAATGGGTGTTCAAAGAAAAATAACATATTAACCATTTTTTTAATTGTGAAAATATAAGTTTAAACACAATAGGTATTAGTTTTGTTATTACAAATTTTAGGAGTGTTAGTTTTGTTGTTTTTCCTAATTTTTTAAGAATTATAGATCGATTAAGACTTTAAATTTTTTAAAACCATCAAAATAAAATTAACTTATAAAATAAATTAATAATAGACCTATCAAACCTATTGGTTAAGATAGTTAGTTAGTTAGGTGATAGTTTGTTTATTTTACTTGAAGGTTACGTTTTCTTGTATGTATATATACTCAGCTCCTTGTGTAATGACAATAACTAACAAATACAATTCAGTTGCAGATATTTTCATTTGCTTCTTCATTTGTTTCAGTATGGTATTAGAGCAATAAAAGATCCTAAGGTTCATTCCTTACTTCGATCTTGAATTTTTTTTTCTCTCGCGATATCTCAATGGCAGCCAAGAACACTGCTTCGTATCGTGATGTTGTTCATTCTCCACCTTCCAGTCATCCTTCTGATCCAGCTCAGAATGTTGTTTCTTCTTCACGTACAGAACATTCTGCTTCTTCATCGTTTGATCTGCTCTCTCAAAATGTCTCCACTACACCACCAGTGAGTGTAAGTTTGTCTATTAACCTTGATCAACACAACTTCTTGATATGGAGAGAACAAATGGAAATTCTAATCATTGCCTATGGTCTCGAAGGATTCATTGATGGATCGTTACCTTCTCCTTCACGGTTTCTTGATTCCAATCAATCTGTTCTCAATCCTCTGTACACAAACTGGAATAGATTGAACAATCTTGTCAAAAGTTGGATTTATGCGTCAGTTTCTTCTGAAATGATGTCAATGATATCTCATAAACGTACTGCCTATGTGATGCACAAAAACTTGATAGTCAAATTTTGTATTTTATATAAGCTCGCAAGTGCACGAGTCACTTATAGTAAGCGACAAGTATACTCCCAAGATCGTCTCTCAAAGGAATTGCGGTGGTTCTAAAACGTTATTTATTTTCTTATTTAGTAGAACAAACAATCCTAAACATTCTAACAATTGTCACTTTGCAGAAAAGATTGTAAATTCGGAAATTAATTGAAAGACTAAAATAAAATGCAAATAAAAGTAATCACAACCAAGGGAAAGATGATGGATGTAAATGGGAATATTAGTTCGCTATCCATTCATGACAAAAACAAATTAAGCATTCAATTAAACGTTGGATTTAATGATTTTTCCGCTAAACCTAGAAAATCCCAAATCAATGGCGATTTTCACTACGATCAACTAATTAACGTCTTTGGTCCGGATCATTAACTAATCAATCGGAATTAGCTCAAGGAAATAATTCTAACCACCTAAACTAACACAAATCAATGCAATCAATTTAGGCTCTTGTTCATAATGCACAATTAAGCAAAGATGGTGTTTCTAATGCCTAATTCTTAAATATTCTTTCTAACCACAAACTAAGGTTTGGTCCACCATTAATTCACAATCAGAAATTAATAAGAACATGAACAAGAATTAAATCCAAATCATATATAATTAAATTACAAAATTGTTCTTCCAATCATTGGAAGCAATACTAACATCCCAAATACATAAATTAGCCAACAATAACTAAATTGGTGTCAATCAATTTAGTCATGGAGGCAAACCACAAAATCAGAGAAGAAAAAAGATATTACAATAAAAATACCCCAATGAATCTTCTAGCTCCAAATCCTTGAACTTGATTGATCCTCTTTCTCAAATCCTTGGAGTAGCTTCAACAATGGAGGTTCTTCTCTTGATTTTGGGTTGGTTTTTGGGTGGAAAACCCTTGCTGCAGTAGCAGCGAAGGTGGGAGAGAATTTGGGTGTAAAAACTTGTGTTTGGGAGAGGTATAATGTTGTATTTATAGGGGGAAGGAAGTGGAATACGCGTTTTAGGATTTCTGGGCAATTTTGGCACCTCCCGCCGCGGCACAGGTTTTTCCCGCCGCGGCGCGCATTGAATTTCAAATCTTCGAGCCAAAGCAGAACCATCCCCGCCGCGGCGCACAATATTCATGCCGCGGCGCGCAACGTTTTCTTGATTTCCCAGATACAACCCGAGAGCCTCTCGCCGCGGCACACATTTTCTTCGCCGCGGCGCGCCTTGTTTTAGTGCGCTGTAAATGCCCTTACATAGTATGTTGATTCTCGATGTAAGGCTTACGTTGATAAGATTTTGTTTGTCCCCCTTACATAGTGAACGACATCCAATGTAAGGCTTACATTTTTAAACACTTTTGCTCACTTTTGCTCTCTTTTTCCACATTTCTTCCCAAACCTACAAAACACAAAAATACCTTCCAAAACACGAAAATAATAAAATAAAAGATAAAATGTATGCTTAAAAACATAACAAAATATAGGTCAAAAATGTGTTCATCAAATACCCCCAAACCTACATTTTGCTAGTCCTCTAGCAAAACTAAAATTAAACTATACTAACCTAAATCACTTCCGTAGATTTTCACGGTTGCATTTAGCATATGCAACAAGCCTTTAAACCCCTAGGTTGCCCTAGTGGACGAGTTAAAGTCTCGTGAGGGTTTTCAGTGATGATTCCCACAAACATCCAACTAAAAGAAAAACTAAAATGACAAATAACAATACTACAAATAAAAACTACAAACTTATTTCAACAAAATTTCTCATGCTTCAGTTTATTCTTAGTTTATAATCGAAACTCCTACATAAATTCATCCAATTATCTTAACACATTAAGGATTCATCATGCAAATCAGTTTTGTATCACAAGTGCATACTCCAATACTAAAAAAAAATATATATCAACATTGATTCCCCCAAACCTAGTGTTAAGAATCTAAATTCGTTTCAACTCTACTCCTCACAAGATAAAAAATTCACTCTTAATATCACACTGATCCTATGGGTTCAAACACTCAACAAAGTATATGCGAATAGAAGTTATGTAAAGAAATGAGCTAATAGATTCGCATATGATTAAACAAGAAAGGTTCAAAAAGTGTATAACATTGATCTCATGAAAGGAATCAAATGATAGGATTTATGAAGAAATCACATTACTAATCTCATGTATCAATTAAAATCTTTTAAGCAAAAATTTCAAGTGTGCCCTAGAATGAAAATGCTTTGACTTTAAGGGAACTTATTTTTATTTTTTTTTTATTTTTTTATGTATTAACCATTCATACTTGAAGAATTTAGGGTCATAAGAAACTTATTATCTTATCTCTTTTTTTTTTTTTTTTTTTATACAAAGACCCAAATACATATGTATTTTGTGAATGGATATAGGAATTCCCTCATATCTTTTAAAGTCAAACATGGATGAGATAGGCAAACACTCTACATTTTACTCAAATCATTTAATCTAAGCAATACAATTAAGCATATGATTCTTCATTAGATGTTGAAAATCCTATCATTCAATGCAAAAACCTATAGAGATCTTCTAACAATTTGAAATAATAAGAAAAGTGTTTAAAAGAGTAGAATAATGATTAACTCTCAGAATGAAACGTTAATGGCTCAACAATCATCTCACAAGGTAGTCTCCACTATTTGATTCTTAAACACAAAATTTGGGTTCATCTCAATTTCAATATTAAAAAGCATGAAGTATGAACTATGAACAAAAACCAACTTTTACAACTAACCTTGAATATGTACAAGAAATCAAACAAAACATGTATAAAGATTCAATTACTCACTTTAAATTAACAAGAAAGCATGATAGTTTTGTATCAAAAAGTTTTTATTGGAACCTATTTGTACCCCCAAACCTAAACTAAACATTGTCCTCAATGTTTTCAACTACGCACATGTTCAGAAAAGCATTTAAAAGGAACAAATAGAAAAATTAACTAAACTATAAGAAAAAGAACAATATTACCTAAAATAATGGGTTGCCTCTCTTTCGAATGAAATTGTGTCGTTATTCGTTGTGCTCCGGTTCACTGTTCCTTGCTTTTCTCATGAAGATTTTATGTGTATGAACATAATTTGAACCTCAAAATGTATACAACACTATTCACATTCAAACCCAATTATTAATTATAACTAAGTCAAATGAAAATACAAAAACATCACACAAAGTTAAACAATCCAAAAGAAAAATAAAAATAAAGATAAAAATAAAGGAAAATAAAAGAAAATAAAGAAAATGAAAATTAGTCCAAAATTAAATAAAATAAAACCAAATAAAAATTACAATTGGGAGGCTCAGTCCTCCATATCTTCTTGTTGTTCATTGTCTTCCTCGGGTTGAATCGCTGGCGGTACAAATGTGAAATTATGCCCGGGATATTGTGGAGGTGGTTGAAATTGGGTGAGGTCTACTCCACTTTGTGTCAGTTGGCAACTCATCATATTGTGGAGTAGGGCATGGTAGTCATGTTGATATCTCATGTGATCACTGAGCCATGCTTGTTGTTGGATTTGGTAATGACGCATCTCTTGTTGACATTGATGCATCTCATTGACTTTTGCCTCTATATTTATCATCCTATCTTTGGCGGAAGCGTTCCTTGAAGATTCGCCTTTTCTGCTTCCTTGCCCTGCCTTTGACCCACTTGTAAGGTGTTGCATGTAGGCAAAAGTCAATGTTTCAGCCGGTTGCAATAGGACCTCGCCTGTGTCGTATTTTACTCCATGTTTGACACATAAGGCGGTTATGAGCTGGGGAAAGAAATAACTGATGTTGTGATGCTCAGCTGAGTACACAACCCTTTGTTGTATCACCAATCCCACGTCAATTGACCGCTCGGTCTCTATAGCAAACTGTAAAACAGCTCTTTCCCGATCCACTGAGCTGTAATGCCGAGTCGGCATTAATCTTGAGCAAACAAAGTATTGCCAGATTCGGGAATGAGTCCTTAAGTGCTTTGCCTGAAAAAGATTTACCAAATCCCCTTTGTACTCCCACTCACCGTATCCATCGGTTAGGGTGTTAATGACCTCTTCGTAATCGACCTGCGTTAAGTAGGTTTCATACTCACTATTTTGTACATCCCTCAACCCATAGTACGAGTTGATCACCGTCCTATTGAAAGGGACCTCAATGCCCCTCACCCAAACCATTCCTTCACGTGCCTCCGGCACATTAGCATAAAACTCTCTAACCAGCGAACTAACACCCGTCTCCGGGGCATAAGCAAATTTCCTCCAACCTAGTCTCTCAACTATGTCAGAGATTCCCATTACTCCCACTTGTCCAAAGTCCATTCCCCTCTCATTTATGAAACCTTTGTTTCTTTTGGCGGCACCCTCGTACCGCTCTTGTGCTTCTCGGCTTACAAACCGAGAAGCATCGTATGTCCGATCTTCCACTACTTTCCCTTTCCCTTTGGACTTACTACTTTCACCAACCTTTCTTTTTGGAGCCATTTCAATTTTTAAACCCACTAAATTCAATCAATCAATCAATAAAATCCAGAAATTTCACAAAAATCCCAAAATTGGTTCCTCTCTTCTCCAAAATATTCACTTAATTCCAAAATTCAGAAAAATTTCACAATTTCCAGGAAATAAATACTGAATTGAAGAAGAAAAGTGACGAATTTTACCTTGTAGAGAGCAATTGAAGTGTTGGAGCAAAAAGCCCCAAATTTGCTCTTGAAACCCTAGCTTTGAAGTGTTGATTTTTGATGAATTCTGATGAAATTGAACTTAAATAGGTGTTAGCAATGATGTAATGATGAAATGGTGATAAAAAATTTTGATTTTTGGTGAAGATTTTTGGGAGAAATTGAAGAGAGACGTAGAGAGAAAATGAGAGAAAGTGAAAGAAAATGAGAAAGTGAAGAAATTCATTCATGCCCGAGTGTTTTTCTGCCCAGTTTTCATGTTCGCGCCGCGGCATACAATTTCCCCGCAGCGGCGCGGTTAAAATTTTTAAAATGTGCGTGAAACAGAAAGTCCCTCGCCGCGGCATACATTTTACCCGCCGCGGCGCGCACATTTTTTTCAAAATTTGGCTCGTTAGGCAGAAAGTCCTGCGCCGCGGCACAAAATATTACCCGCCGCGGCGCACAATGTTTTTGAAATTTTTTTTTTTTTTTTTTTTTAAATCCAATAAAAATAATGAAAATACGATAAATGAAAATACGATAAAAGAAATAAAAATAATAAAAACAACGAAAGAAATACTATACCGAATGGGTGCCTCCCATTAAGGGCTTAGTTTAACGTCTTAGCAAGACGTTGTTAATCCACTCCTATCCACCATCATCAAAAATCTTGAAGTGTGTGATATTGATTTTCCGAGCTAGTATGTCATTTAGTATGTCCTTCCATCTCGGTAGTTATTTCTGATGAAGCTTAGCACACACTTTTTGGTGGAAGTAGTAGGGAGAAGGATTTGGGGACGTACAAGTCTTAGATAAATGAGGTGAAGATGATTCCTCCTTGTTCTCCATAGAAGGTTGTAGAATGTGATGATCCGCAACTTGACCTTCTTGGAGAATTGCTTGTTCCCCATCTATATTTTCTGCACAAAGTGGTAAATCATCAAAAAATTCAGGAAAATGAATATCATTAAAAACCTTACCACTTTGAAGGATTATGTCATCCTTTACTTGCTCATCTTGATTGGGCAACTCTTCTTGTGCTAGAAGTTGTTCCGCTAGTTGCCCAATTTGCATTTCAATCCTTATCATAGAGTCTTCTAAGTAATCCAACCTTTGATTACGTTTCTCTTGGTTTTCTACACTAACTTGAATAAAAGTATTCAAGGTATCCTCCAAGGTTGGTTTCTTAGGGTGAATGGGTTGGTCATAAGGATTAAAAACTTGATGATCTTGATTGGGCAACTCTTCTTGTGGTAGAAGTTGTTCCGCTAGTTGCCCAATTTGCATTGCAATCCTTATCATAGAATCCTCTAAGAAATCCATCCTTTGATTACGTTTCTCTTGGTTTTCTAAACTAACTTGAATAAAAGTATTCAAGGTATCCTCCAAGGTTGGTCTCTTAGGGTGAATGGGTAGGTCATAAGGATTGAAATATGGGTATGAGGCATAGGGTGGGTTAGTATTTGCTTCCCAATAAAAATTTTGGTGATTTTCCAACTCGGGAATATAAGTGTAGGAATCATTCCAAGGTGGGTGATCATTCCAAGGTGGATGACATCCTTCATTAAGATCGATATCCCGGTTGGTAGAGGTATAGAAATCACCTGCAAAAGTGCAAACATTAGCATCATGTCCATGTAAATCGCAAATACCACATACCTCCATAATTGCTAGCTCTTGGATATTAGTATCCAGCCTGATTAAGTGCTCTTTTGAATATGTTGATGTAGTCTATGAACGGTACCTTTCATATACTAACAAAAACAACAAAGAAATCAAAGCACCACAATATATATCCAGAAAAAAGAAAATAAATAACAAAAGAAATAAAATAAAACAAACAACTAAAACAAATGACTCAAACAAATAAAAAAATTTAAGAAACTAAAAATAACAAAGCAAAACACAAATATTAACAAAAATCACAAAACTAAAAAGAAATCACAAAAATAAAGAAATACGAAAAACAAACTAAACAGAAAATAAATAAACACTTTAAAACGCCAATTCCCCGGCAACGGCGCCAAAAACTTGATGCACAAAAACTTGATAGTCAAATTTTGTATTTTATATAAGCTCGCAAGTGCACGAGTCACTTATAGTAAGCGACAAGTATACTCCCAAGATCGTCTCTCAAAGGAATTGCGGTGGTTCTAAAACGTTATTTATTTTCTTATTTAGTAGAACAAACAATCCTAAACATTCTAACAATTGTCACTTTGCAGAAAAGATTGTAAATTCGGAAATTAATTGAAAGACTAAAATAAAATGCAAATAAAAGTAATCACAACCAAGGGAAAGATGATGGATGTAAATGGGAATATTAGTTCGCTATCCATTCATGACAAAAACAAATTAAGCATTCAATTAAACGTTGGATTTAATGATTTTTCCGCTAAACCTAGAAAATCCCAAATCAATGGCGATTTTCACTACGATCAACTAATTAACGTCTTTGGTCCCGATCATTAACTAATCAATCGGAATTAGCTCAAGGAAATAATTCTAACCACCTAAACTAACACAAATCAATGCAATCAATTTAGGCTCTTGTTCATAATGCACAATTAAGCAAAGATGGTGTTTCTAATGCCTAATTCTTAAATATTCTTTCTAACCACAAACTAAGGTTTGGTCCACCATTAATTCACAATCAGAAATTAATAAGAACATGAACAAGAATTAAATCCAAATCATATATAATTAAATTACAAAATTGTTCTTCCAATCATTGGAAGCAATACTAACATCCCAAATACATAAATTAGCCAACCATAACTAAATTGGTGTCAATCAATTTAGTCATGGAGGCAAACCACAAAATCAGAGAAGAAAAAAGATATTACAATAAAAATACCCCAATGAATCTTCTAGCTCCAAATCCTTGAACTTGATTGATCCTCTTTCTCAAATCCTTGGAGTAGCTTCAACAATGGAGGTTCTTCTCTTGATTTTGGGTTGGTTTTTGGGTGGAAAACCCTTGCTGCAGTAGCAGCGAAGGTGGGAGAGAATTTGGGTGTAAAAACTTGTGTTTGGGAGAGGTATAATGTTGTATTTATAGGGGGAAGGAAGTGGAATACGCGTTTTAGGATTTCTGGGCAATTTTGGCACCTCCCGCCGCGGCACAGGTTTTTCCCGCCGCGGCGCGCATTGAATTTCAAATCTTCGAGCCAAAGCAGAACCATCCCCGCCGCGGCGCACAATATTCATGCCGCGGCGCGCAACGTTTTCTTGATTTCCCAGATACAACCCGAGAGCCTCTCGCCGCGGCACACATTTTCTTCGCCGCGGCGCGCCTTGTTTTAGTGCGCTGTAAATGCCCTTACATAGTATGTTGATTCTCGATGTAAGGCTTACGTTGATAAGATTTTGTTTGTCCCCCTTACATAGTGAACGACATCCAATGTAAGGCTTACATTTTTAAACACTTTTGCTCACTTTTGCTCTCTTTTTCCACATTTCTTCCCAAACCTACAAAACACAAAAATACCTTCCAAAACACGAAAATAATAAAATAAAAGATAAAATGAATGCTTAAAAACATAACAAAATATAGGTCAAAAATGTGTTCATCACTATGATCAATGGCAATCTTTGTCTAAAACTTTTGCATCTAGTGCTCAATCCAGACTTATTGATTTACGTAGTCAGTTGCAAACACTTAAAAAGGAAGGTTTGTCTGTTGCTGAATATATTTCCAAGATTCGCACTATTTCTCTGAGCGTGATATAGTCATGTATGCTTTGGCTGGTTTGAGTAATCAATCAGGTTATAATCCTTTTGTTGCTTCTGTTAACATGATGACTACTACTCCTACCTTCAGTTCTTTTCACAGTCAACTTGAAACTTATGAAAGAATGATTATTCATCAGTCTGGTGTTGATAAAGATAGAGTGTTTCATGCTCATGTGGCATCCACCAATCGATCTGTTTTTTCTTCTAAATCCAAGTTTCCTATGTCTCACTCAAAGTCTGAGTCATGGAACTTACAATCTTTTCTTAAAGATCTTCCCACACAATCGTCTGTTTCACGTTTTGCTCATCCACAATTTGTGTCTTCCAGTCATACCTATTATAAGAAAAGCACAGGTATGAAACATATATGTCAAATCTGTGACAAGGTTGGTCATTAGGCATCTCGATGTTTCCTTCTGCGTGATCTTCTCAACAAAACATATAAGAATGATTCGATTCCTGTGCCATCTCCTACTGCCTTCTCAGCTGCAGCTAATGTTCCTCCACCATCTGATAATGCTTGGCTACTGGACACTGGTGCTAGCCATCACTTAGCCTCCAATGTCTCTAATGTTCCTCAGTCTTCTTTATACTCTGGTTCTGAAGGTGTATCACTAGGTAATGGTAATCTTCTTCCCATTCATTGTGTTGGTCAGGGTTTGTTATCTTCTTCACATGACTCTTGTCTTTTTGCTCTTAAAAATATTCTTCACACTCCACATGCTACTTCTAACTTGTTGTCGGTTAACAAGTTATGTTCTGACAATAATGTATTTGTTGAATTCCATTCTAATTCTTTCTTTGTTAAGGACATTTCCACAAGGAGGATTCTCATGCAAGGTCAGGCTAAAGGAGGTCTTTATCACCTGCTTGGTTCTGTCAGTGCATTGGATTCCTCTTCCTCTCCTTCAGCTCATGTGGCTTCTATTGGTGATTGGCATTCTAAGCTTGGTCATCCTTCATTTTCTGTTGTTTCCGGTGTGTTGCAGAAGAATGATTTAGATGTTACTCGTACACAAGATCCTTTGTTTTGTGATCATTGTTAGATTTCTAAATCTCATAAACTGCCTTTCTCTGCTAGACTAGAGAGAAGCACTTCTATGTTTTCCTTGCTATTTCTTGATCTTTGGTGTTCTCCCACGGTTTCTTGTAATGGTGATAGATATTTTCTGTCTATTGTTGATGATTTTGCTCACTTTACTTGGCTGTTTTGTCTTAAAACTAAAGATCAAACCCTTTCTGTTTTTCAATCCTTTACCACTATAGTTCAGGTTCAGTTTAATACTAAAATCAAATCTGTTCAAACCGATTCTGGTGGTGAATTTATTGCATTTAAATCTTTTCTTCAGTCTTGTGACATTCTGCATCGTTTTTCTTATCCTCATACCTCTGAACAAAATGGTTTAGTTGAGAGTAGACATCGTCGCATTGTTGAAAAAGGCTTAGCTATGCTTCATCAAGCTTCCATGCCTGTTTCTTATTGGCCTTATGCTATGTCTATGGCTGTATATCTCATGAACAAACTTCCTTCCAAGGTTTTCAATGGTCTTTTTATGAGCTAGTGTTTCATAAGACTCCTACTTATACTGTTCTTAAAACTTTTGGCACTCAGTGCTTTCCTTGTCTTCGAGTTATTGTCAACATAAACTCCAACCTCGTTCTGTGTCATGTATTTTTATTGGTTATGCAGCTCAACATGGTGGTTATCTTTGTCTAGATCCTATCACAGGTAGAATTTATATTAGCCGACATGTTGTGTTCAATGAACAAGTTTTTCCTTTTTCTAAAGTTCTTTGTTCCCAAACTGACTCTTCTCCAGCTTCCTCATCTATCTTATGGGTGCCTATTACTGTTCCTCTTACTTCAATATCTCCTTCTTTTCCTTCTGTCTCTACTTCTCTTACTTCTGACACTGCACCTCCTTCTGTTGTGCCTGATCACACTTCTAATTCTACTTCTGTTTCTATTCCATCATTACTTGCTCCTAGTGATTCACATTCTCCAGTTTCCACTTTTGCTCCACTTATTAATACTCATCCTATGATTATTAGAGGCAAGGCAGACATTAAGAAACAAAAAGCTTATGCTGTTACTACTGGCATTTTAGAGGCTTCTAAGTCTTGGCAATCTGCTATTAAAATTCCTACCTGGCATGCTTCAATGCAAAAAGAGTATAAGACATTGGTGAATAATGGTACTTGAGTTCTAGTTCCTTTACCTCCTGGCCAAAAGGCAATTGGGTGTAAATGGGTTTTTCGAGTGAAGCTACATAGCTCAGGGCTGTTAGACAATTACAAGAGCCAATTGGTTGTTCTTGGCTATTTGCAGGAAGCAGGTGTTGATTTCTATGAGACGTTCAGTCCTGTGATTAAGCCTGCTACTATTCGTGTTGTTCTCAGTTTGGCTTTGAACTTTGGATGGCAGTTAAGGCAGGTGGATGTTAATAATGCCTTTCTTAATGGTGACTTGGAAGAGGTGGTTTATATGAAGTAGCTTGCTGGTTTTGACAAGGGTAATGGATTGGTTTGCAAGCTTAAAAAGGCACTTTATGGCCTTAAGCAAGCCCCACGGGCATGGTATCAGAAACTCAGTACTTTTTTGCATTCTTATGGATTTGTTCAGTCCAAATCTGAAGTTAGTTTGTTTATCTACATACATTAGCCTATTGTTCTTATGGTACTGGTCTATGTGGATGATATTATCATCACAGGAAATTCTTCTTCTGCTATCCACAGACTCATAAATACTCTCAATGCTACCTTTTCTCTTAAAGACTTGGAAAGACTCAATTTTTTCCTTGGCGTTGAGGTTACTTACTCTTAATCAGGTATTCATCTCAGTCTGCAAAAATATGCCAAGGATCTTGTAACTAAATATGGTTTGCAGGACAGTAAACATGTTAGTACTCCTATGCTCTCAGGAAAATTGCTCAGCAAATTTGATGGGGTCCTTTTGGTTGATCCTAGTGAATACAGAAGTGCTATAGGGGCCTTGCAGTATCTCACTCTCACCCGGCCTGAGCTCTCGTTTGCTGTCAATTGTCTGTGCCAGTTCATGTCTCAACCTACTGATTGTCACTGGCTAACGGTTAAGCGGCTCTTGCACTATGTGAATGGTACTCTTAGTCATGGGTTGTAGATGACATCTTCCAGTACTCTTGATTTAGTAGCTTTTAGTGATGCAGATTGGGGTAGTTGTTCTGATGATCGTAAGAGTACCAGTGCTTTCTGCATTTTCTTTGGAGATAATTTGGTGTCTTGGAAATGTGCCAAGCAGAAAGTGATGTCTCGGTCCTCCACCGAATCAGAATATCGTGCTCTTACCTATGCTACTGCTGAGATTTTGTGGCTACAGTCTCTTCTTTCTGAGCTGCGTGTTGTGTTATCTTCTAAACCTCTTCTTCTTTGTGATAATCTCAGTGCTCAATATCTCTCGCATAATCCAATTCTTCATGCTCGGACGAAGCATATTGAACTTGATCATCATTTCTTGCGTGATCATGTTATTAAAAGTCATATCAATATTCAGCATGTTTCCTCGGCAGATCAGTTAGCTGATCTCTTAACTAAATCGCTTGGTACATTGCAATTTCAGGTTCTGCGGGCCAAATTGTTGGTGTTGCCACGCCCATCAATTTGAGGGGGGCTATTGGTTAAGATAGTTAGTTAGTTAGGTGATAGTTTGTTATATTTTACTTGAAGGTTACGTTTTCTTGTATGTATATATACTCGGCTCCTTGTGTAATGATAGTAACTAGCAAATATAATTCAATTACAGATATTTTTATTTGCTTCTTCATTTGTTTCAGTAAAACCTACACTTACCTTTACTAATTGACTCTTCTTTAGAATATTATGAAAAAATAGTGTCTCCCATTGTTAAATTAACATGAACACAAATGGTTGACTTTTACAAGTTTCAATCAATTCTAAGGAAAAAAAAAAAGTAATGGGCTCCACGCGAACAAATTGCTCAAAGTCCTACTTGCACATTGGTAAACCTGTTTAGTTTCACAAGAGAGACGACCCGATTAGCTCAAAAAGAGAATCAGAGACAGAGGTTAAATACATGGGAAGAGGAGCCTTCGTCGTTGCGCTTGTTTGGCAAAACCGATCATCAATTAAACTTCTATCTTCATTTATTTTTGTTTTGGGATACTTGTGAATTTTGGGAAGAAACTGAAGATATGGCCGGTGCGTCTTCTTCGGCTACGCCACTTCGAGAATTAACCGAACATGAAGTGTTTCTAAGTTTCAGGGGAAAGGACACTCGAGCAAAGTTTGTCAGCCATCTCTTCGATAAGCTACGCGAGAAAAACATAATTGTCTACAAAGATGATGTCACACTTCCAAAAGGAGATAAGATTTCAAATTCACTTCTCAATGCAATAGAGAACTCGTCGATTTCCCTAATCATTTTATCAGAGATATGCTTCTTTTTCGTGGTGCTTGGACGAATTGGTTCATATACTTCGTTGCAAGAAAGAAAATGATCAATATGTTATTCCGGTTTTCTACCACATTGAGCCCTCCATTGTAAGTATCAGCTGGGGATAGGGGTGAACAAATATGGGTTGGTTTGGATTTAGATTAAAATTGGAATCAATCCAATATGATCGGTTTTTTAAAAACAAGAACCGAACCGAACCAAAAAATTTAAAAAACCAATCCAACCCGACCCAAATTTTTTGGTTTGGTTTGGGTTGGTTAAAGGAAATTTCTTCCTCTTTTTACGGTAATGAATTTTGTTTATTAAATTTTTTTAAAACTCTTGTATTATATATAATTTCTAACATTTTTAATGTTAATTTTATTATAATACCTAAATTTAGAAATATAGATATCGATCACTTATCTAATACCATTATTCATATCAAATACAAAGTGCAAAAAAAATTTAAAATTAAGACAAATAAGCAATAAAGAATAGTAATCACATACTTGACAAAATTTACTAACTTTCAGATCTAATAATATTGTTCACCAATGTTATTCATGCAATGAAAACTCTACCGACAAAAATATGAAAGATGATGTAATTATAAATTTATAATGGATAAATAATTAAATAATGTCAAATTCGTGTATCATGTGAATAAAAGATAAAATAAATGAGAGTACTTGGTAGAGAAGTGCTTGCACGAATTTTGTTTAAATATTTAAATTGCAATGACAAAAATGGATAAAACTTGTTTATCTCTCACTAACAAAATAGAGGACAAATTTTTCTAAAATATTATCGAAAATAAAAAAGGTTGCCCTCATAAACATAACTAATTAGCAACAAATAACAAATCCAAACATATAAATTCAAATCTTTAGTACATATAGACTACAGTATATTACAAAATAGAGAATAAAAATAAAATACTTAAATTATCCAAAAAAAAAACATAAAAATAAAATAAAATTTCAAACATGTTCCAAGCTCCCATATTCTAATATATTAATAAAACATAAATATTATATTGAAATCATTGATTTCGCTAACTCGCTATTGAGTTTATTGAGGTATGTTATTTTCCAAACATGTCTACAAAAATAGAAAATTAAGTGTAAACTATGAATTAAATAAATTAAATTGTAATGATTATATAAATATTTAAATATATATATATATATATATGGGTTGGTTCGGTTTTTTTAAGATTTTAATAAATGAAAACCAAACCAACCCAATATTAATAGGTTTTTTATTACGAAGAACCGAACCCAACCAATAAAACTTAAAAATCGATTTTTTTGGATTGGTTTGGGTTGGGTTGGGTGGGTTGGTTTGGTTCTGTATTTTTTTGTTCACCCCTAGCTGGGGACTTATGCCACTGATCTTGCTCGACTCGAAAGACATTACTAGGACAAGATCAGCACTTGGAGAGATGCTTTCACGGAATTAGGTGATCTTTCTGGGTTTCATCCGAACAACCACAGGCATTTAATTAAATATCTTAATTTATTTTCTAGCTTATCATTTATTCTTTCTTAGAAATATAACTAAACCAACACAATTTAGGCAAGGAGGACTTTAATCATGAAGTGGTCTGAATTGGGGTTTTTTTTTTTTATATAGAAAAAGAAAAGGCCAACCCTCATTGCATCCTCATGGAATTCCTAGCACATATCATTAGAGTGCTTTTTCTTATATGTCCTTTATGATACAAAAATTTTCTTTTTTGTCCAAATAATGAATTCTTATGATTCTTAAATCAAAATTTATAATTTTTAAAAATAATTTTTATAGAAAAATTAATGATTTTATTTTTTAAAAATTTTATTCTTTTGATATTTTTAAAGATTTTTTTTAATTTTTTTAAATAGTGTCTAAAAAGATTTTAAATTCTTCTAAAAAAATTTATTTTGTTCTTGTGTTTTCTAAATGTTTAAATTTTTCTTTAAAGATATCTATTTGTTCTTATGATAGTATTATGTTGTTCATTTTTGTTTTTATATATGCTAAGAACATTTTAGTGAAATTTTTCTTAAAATCTTTACTATTTTTAAGTATTTCGTACCAAACTAAATAATTCCTTTAAATTATATATTTGTGATGGTGTAAACATTTTTATTCTTAATAAGTCTCTTACTTATCATGTAACCATGTTAATTCTACATTCTAATTGAAAAATACTTTATAAATTGTTACATGTGTTATTTCTTTGGGTAATCCTTTTGTTATTTCCTTAATTAGTAATATTAATTCTATTATTTCTTTTTATAATATTTTAAATAATTTACTTTTCTCTTTGAATTAGGTTGGGTATACCTAATTTTAAACATTTTGTTTATAGCTTTATTGTAAAATATGTTTATTGCTCTGATACAAATTTTTATGGTTGATATTATTTTTAAGCTTCAATTAACTTATCTTCCTGTATGTTCCTTAAATATATAAAATTTAAAAATTAGGTTATCAAATTCTTCTTCATTTACTTTGACAAAGTTTTGTGTAAAATAAATTCTTAAAATTTTTCCTACTTGATGGTCTATTAGATATAAAATACTATAAATATAATCTATAAAATAATCTAAAAGGGTATTGATCTTTTAAAAATTTTCAAACAGGTTTCATAACATTTATTGTCAAAATATTGTTATAATAATTGCATATATTTTTATTCAAAATCTTCTATCTTGGTCATAATTTTCCTTCTTGAGTTTCAAGTTCAAAATTCTCAAGTTTTTCGTTTATCCAATGACTTAGTTCTTAAATTTTTTAATTTTTTTCTATGTTCATTTTTACTAATTCAATGCTTACTTCAAGATCCAAGTATTTTTTATTTTGATCTTTTACTAAATTACATCTTTTTTCTTGTTTAGAAAAATAGTCAGTCAATCATTATATATTTTCAATTACTTTTAACCTTCCTGCACTTCTTTTAAAATAGTCTTTTACATATATTTTAAAACAAACAAAAGTTTGTTTGAGATAAATTATATCTTTTAAATTTTCGTAGGTTTTAGGATATTTCTTAACTTTACTTCTATATAAATCTGTCTCTGATCATTTCTTGGTTTTATTATAATTATTTTTCATGATATTATATTTGTTTTTTTAATTTCTTCATAATTCAAGATGTAGTCTATGAATTGAACAATATTAATAAATTCAAGGTATACTAGTTTTTAAATATAAATTTACCTGTTTTTGAATATGAGTCAAACTCGTACTTTTGCTTCTTAGCTCTCTCCTAGTTTCAAAGAGTTAAGTCTTACTTCTGATTCAAGCTTCTGGACCTCCTATCTCTACTGATCTTATTGAGATTTGTACTTAACTTCTTAGGTTTAAAGTGATAACTAGGTTTGGAATTTAAATTGGACTTTTATTCATGAAATAAATAATTTATAACTTAGAGAACTAGCAACCTTGAAAGGTTTTCTAATTCATAGTCATTTTAAATTAAAAGATAGAAATGGATAGGAGCTAAAGTGAATTATTTTTCATATGTCCCTCTAGTAGAAGAGAGTTCCATTTTATAGACTAAGAATTCTCTGTTTACATTGGTGGGATATTACTCTTTCAACTAACTTTCCTTTCTGGCATCTAAAATGCCTACATTATTGCTTAGCTTAAGCACCAATTCTAGAGGTGGTTCCTACATTATTTATTCATTATTTGCCGACATTCAACTCTGTGAAGATCATGAGTCCACATCAAATTTCTTATCACTAATGCAATAAATGCATTTGTGATCTTTAGATTGTTTTTTTTTTTGAATAATGGCAAAACACCTTCTTTGTTTCCTCACTTCAAACACATTATAGTTAAAACAAGTTAATGTGTAATTACTTTTTTACTGTATTCCTTGGTTATGACTATATTACTCTGAAAAGTAATAAGGACCTTACTAGTGTAATAATTGACCTTAATTTTAGAAGAGTTATTAATTCTTCTTATTTCATGGTAAATTTAGCTTAGCATTTGACCTTTTTCTATACAAAATTCTTTTGGATTAAATTTCATTTATGGTAAGGCTTTGGGACGAGAGACTTCCTGTTAAGTATTAGCTAATCTAAATTTAATAAAATGATATAGACTTACTAGTGTTTCCTAATTTCAATCCATTATTGAACTGAAATATCTTAAATAAATTGGCATATATGTAGCCCTAATCTTCTTTTTAAAATTTTTGATAGATTTCTAGATATATATTTTCTATTAATCCAGTGTCGAATGCCCTATAGACAAATAATGGATCAGCTCCTTCTAAAATATTAAATTTACTACCTGATGTAAAATCTTTTTCTGTTGTATAGAACTTCATATTATCAAGATGCTCTTCAATATTTTTCTTGGCTAGGTTATATAGGTTTTTTTATTGCTGTTTTGTCAGGTTCTTATATCTTTCTCTTTCTTCTTTTGCTTCCTTGAAAATTATTGGTCTTGGAATCTTTCCAATGTTCTTTAATCTGCTTGTTCCTTCAGTTGGTTGTTGTACTATTTGTGAGTAATTTCTTGCAATTTCTATAGGTTATAGCAACTTTGGAACCCTACAATTAGTAAAGCTTCTTTATGCTTCTATCATGTTGGTGAAGATGATTCCACTAAATCTTAATATTGTTTTGTTTGTCTTTGGCCAACTAGTACAAATTCTTGGTTTTGGCCTATTATATACAACATAGATCTTTTTTGAATCTTCCTTCTAGGCTTCATCTGCTCAATTGATTTTTCTCTTTTTTCTTCTCTGAGTTGTTAGTATTGGTTTCCTCATTTTTTGTTTTGGAATTTCTAATCCCTTTCTTTTCAATTTCTTTTGAAGATTCAACTTTTTTTACCCTTTGAGTGTTTGAATTCTTTAGGATTTTCTTGTTTATCTAAGTCAGCCAACGTACATTTTATGTATTTTAAGGTATAATACCTCAAGTTGTTCATTGAAGATTTTGATTTCATTTTCTCGAATTGAGATTTTCTTTTCTTTGATCTTGATTTATTCTTGTACCTAAAATATATTTAGAGATCTTAATTCTCTAGTTAAAGCATCTGCTAAACTATTTTTAATTCCTAGTAAATGTTTTACATCAAATTGTAATGGTTAAACTATTGTTGCCACCTAATGAGTATTCCTTGTTTGTAATCACCTGCAATATTAGTTCTTAAAAAATGTTTAAAATTTTTGTTATCAATTCTAACAATAAATTTTGAGCTTATAACATATATTGTAAATTTTTTATTAACTTTTTTAACAGCTAAATATTATTTTTCTTTACTATAATAATTTTGTTTAGGGCTTTGAAAAAATTATGAAGTAAATCTACAGAGGTATTCATCTTTATCATCGACTTTTGTTTTTAACATTACTCCTCAATATTCGTGAGAATCATCTATTTTTATTATCATTTTATCATATGATTCTGGATGGTATAAAGTTGGTAAATTTTTTACTTGTACTTTTACTTTATCCATATATTTAGTATCTTGATCAGTCCACTACCAAACATAATCTTTTTTAAGATTTGTTTGTAATAACTTTCTTATTTATGCTAATTTCTTTATATTTGCTTTTGCATAAATTAAACATCCTAAAAATATTTGTAATTGATTTTTATATTTGATCATACTAGAAAAACTTTATATGCTATTTAAAATATGAGATTGTAGATGCTGTTTTTCATTTTTACTTCTAATCCTAAATATTTTATTTTTTGTTGAACAATAACTGCTTTCTTTTCTGATATATTATTCTTAATTTTCTACATTCTTGTAAAATATTAATAATGTCTAAATAATTTTTAGGTAATTAATTATTGAATATTAATATATCATCTATGTATACACAACAAAATTGTGATATTTTTTGAAAATATTATTCATGTATCTTTAAAAAATATATAGTGCTTATTTTAATCCAAATGGAACAACCGTCCATTAGAATTATCCTTGTAGGCAACTAAATACTGTTAACTTTTATGTTTCATCATCAATCTTATTTGCCAAAATTTACTTTTATAGTCAAAACTTAAAAATATTTTTTATTTTAATGAGTGATAGATACTGAATGTATCATCTATATCAAATTCTTCTATTGGTTTTAATTTCATCTTAAAAACTTCTTCTAAGATTTTGGCTTTTGTAAAAATTCTTTTTTAAATTTTTTATTATGTTGAAGCCTATTAGAACATTCATTTATATAGTATCCTTCTTCATTGCATATCCACCATCTACATTTCTTTTTTTCCTAATGAAAAATAATTTTTCTTCTCAGATGTGTTATTTTTTCTTCTTTTAAAATATCTTTGTTTATAAGATTTTCTATTATATATTCTTTTGTACTTTTGGAAATCTTGTTTCCTAAATTTATATTTTCTTATTTTTCTAAATTTTATATGTTTCTTATATTTATTATAAGAACTTATGTTACAGCCATATTTTCCAAGCATTCTACAATCTCTTGAATTACAATAGATTTTATCATTTTCTCTTATTTGTTTAGATTCTTTTCTTTCTTTATATTTTACTATTATCTAACTTTTAAAACTTCTTATTCTTCCTCACAAAGTATCAGGTATTGTTTCTCTATTCCTTTTATTCTATCCTTCTGTCATAATTTTATGCAATGTTTTAGATAATTTTTGAAAAAATATTTCTTTATAAGTTTCTTGCATAGAATGTGACAACTTATAATAATACATATTATGCTCATATATAAAAGAATTTATGTAACACACATTACATATTTTCATATTTGCTAAATGCTATGTAGCTTCATTTATTTAATTTCACTAGATTCAATAATGTTCCTTCCTTTATCTTTTCCTATGAATTCTTTATATATCTCATTTATTACAGTGCTTAAATATTCTTTTCCTGTAGTTGCATTTCCTTAGATTACTAAATGTAGTTGTTCTATTAAATTTGTAAACCAAATTTTTACATTTTCTGTCATTTTATGAGCCACTAAGACTTTACAAATTGAAGAGTTTGTTTGTGTGGTTGTAGAAATTTGTATAATTAAATTTATTTTACTAGACTATTCATCTAAAGTTTTCATTCTATCTCTTATGCAATTTAAATCTAGAATATTATATTTCTAATTTTTATGAAGTCTAAACTTTGGTAGACAACTACCTCTAGTACCGCAATATAATCATTCTTTCACTATTAATTTTTGTCTTCTTCTATTAAAAGGTTCAGGTTTCTCTGGTATTTGTCTCTCCCTTTCCTCCCTATGTAGGTAAGATATTTCTCCTCTTTGTGGAGTTAATCTTAGTGTGGTTGATAATATAGGTTCTGTGTGAATTCTTTCACTTATATTTTTTTTGTTTAGATTCATTTTTTCTAATTACTGTAATATCTTCTTCTTTATTTGTACATAGTTTTTCTTTGTAATATTTTTTTAATTCTTCATTTATTAAGGTTAACAAATTAATTAATTTTTCTATATCTCTATTTTTTGGTTCATGAATTATTCTTCTAAATCTTTTATGTATTCTATTTAAATTGTAATTATATCTTTGAATTTTTTCTCGTCTTTTCTTTTATCATTCTTGGGTATTAAAGCATCGGATCTTCTACGAGGTTCATCTTTTAATCATTTTAATGGATCTAATTTTAATTCATTTTCTCTTGGTATGTTATTAATTTTTCTTTTTAATTATGTAATTTTCTTATGCATATATAATTGTATTTTTTTTTAGTTCATGCAAAATTTTAATATTCAATTCATCTGTGGTATCTATACTTTCTGCTGAGAGAATTAAAGCCTTCATTATAAATATTTGATTGTTTCATATGCTTGTTAAATTATTATTCTCCTCTAATTGTATTCCTAATAATTAGTCTTTTACCATATTATTTTATTTTATAAATCAATTCTTTTACTTCTTCAATTTATTTATTTAATTCTTCTATTTATTTGTCTATTTTATTGATTTCTGCTTAAGTGTCTATAAACTTAATCATTTATATGTTACTTTTTCTTACTGATATAAGATGTTTTTCTTTAATGTCTAAATTTTATCCATCAAGTATTTCATATTCTGTTAATGTTTCTAGTTTTATTATTTGTCATATTCTTTTAAATGTTTTATCTATTTCTATAAGTTTGTTTTGTCAATATATTAAACTATTGTGACTTTTTGTTAGTGAATATCCTACTAGAAAATGTACCGAAAATGAGTGATTTTTATCTTTCATTAAATTTCCTCTTTCAAAATCATAGGCTAGGCTTAATACTTGGTTTAGAATTTTATAATGGATACTAACAGCAAATCTAGAGTATGATATAAACTTTAATTTCTTGTACCTAAGTTTTCATTAATTATTCCTTATAAAACATCTTTTTTGTTTGCTATCCTATTGTCTAATAATACTAATTTTATTGGTGTATCTATTCATTCTCTAAAATGTGCTTTCATTAAAATTTGTATTCTTCTTAAATGAATGTATCTATTTTTTCCTTTATTTTTCTAGAAAATTTTTGATATTTTTTCATAATAGTTTCTTTATCAATTAATAGTATATTAAACATTCCTTATGCATCTATTATAGTACTAATACTCATTTCTTTATTACTTATTTTATAATATATTATGACTTTTCTTGAAAATAATTTTTTTATTTTGGAGAATGATTTTTCCTTAATCCATCTCATTTTTTAAGGTTTAGTTTTGCTTTTGGTATTTTTTTTGAAAAAGAATTAACGAAATATCATTTCTTGTGAAAAATATTCTGAAATGTCTTGTTTTTACTTCTATTATTTCTTAATTTTTTATTATTTTTACATACAATATATATATTTGATGGTATGAGTTTTGTGGAATGTGGTGGATGTTAATAGTAGTTCTAAAAAAATTGGTTGCTAATAGTATAGACAAACGAAATTACTAGGGCCCAAAACTCTGTGAGGCAGGAAATGTTGGCCAAACTTTATTGGCAAATGATGACCCTTTTGCTAAAAATAAATCATGAGTTCTCCCTAAATTTAGGAATGAAGCTGATTTAATAAATGACATTGTTGAAGATATCTTGACGAAGCTGAAGAATGTATCATCAAGCGACATGGAGGATGGTCTAGTTGGAATTGATGAACCTATAGAAAAAATTATATCATTATTGTGCATTGACTCAAGCGAAGATGTTTGTATTATAGGCCTTTGGGGCATGGGTGGTATAGGTAAGACAACTTTGGCTAATTTAGTGTTTAATCGACTTGCTTCTAAATTTCAAGGTTCTTGCTTTCTTAATGACATTAGAGAGAATTCAACTGAACTTGTTAGAGATAATTCAACTAATCATGTTAGAGAGAATTCAATTAATCCTGCAATCAGCTCTTTATGGGAGAAGCTTCTCAGTGGGTTATTAAAAGAAGAAAACCCAAATCTTGCAGAAAGGAGGTTACAACTTAGAAGGGTTCTCATTGTTCTTGATGATGTGAGTAATCCAAAACAATTAGAAGTATTGGGTGCAAAGGGTAGTCATTTTGGTGCTGGAAGTAGAATAATTGTGACTACTAGAGATAGGCAAATTCTTACCAATATTGGAGCTCATGGAATGCACCAAGTGATTAACTTGAGGTACAATCATGCTCTTCATCTCTTTCGTCGTATTGCTTTTAATGAAAACTGTCTGGCTGAAGATTACAATGAATTGTTAGAAAGGGCAGTACAATATACGAAAGGCGTTCCAATAGCCATTAAATTCTTAAGTATGAATCTCCAAAGTAAAAGTAAAGAAGAATGGGAAAGTGAACTGAATAAATTGAAACGAGTTCCCAAATGGAAACATATAATGTTTTGAGAATAAGTTACGATGGATTAGGTCGTGAAATGCAAGATAATTTTCTCGACATCGCATGTTTCCTTAAAGGGTGGTACGAAGATGATGTAAAAAGCATACTATATGCTTCCTTAAGTGCTCTCATTGATAAGTCCCTCATACGTATTATGAATGGAAAAGTTTGGATGCATGATTTACTACAGGAAATGGGTCTTGTTGAATCAAATATAATATATAGATAGGAACAATGTTACTAATATACTGAAATCACACAGCTTGGGTTGAGTCGCGGACTAGGTCGCTCTCTTTAAGACGTTTCGCGGCTCTGCCCAAAATTGTGCAAGCATACACAGCCTCGTCGTCAAAACAGCCCAGCAAGATTCTGTCTCGGAGTTACACTGCACTTGATGAACTCCGGAATACTACACCTTCTATAAAACAATTTGTTGCTCGGAAACTTTAAGAAATTTGTATTGCTCAATCGTTAGAGCGAGATAGAGAGTTGAGAAATGAGAAGAGAAGAGATTGTTGAGTTATCAAAATATGAGAGCTGAAGGTCTCTTTTATAGCTGAAAAATTAATCCCAACGGATACAGAAATAACGGTCATATTAAATAATGATTTTTGGTAACGGTCATAAGAAATAACGGTCACAAAAATAACGGTCACAAAAAATAATGGTCACATTTGAAATTTTCTGACTGTTGGAAATAATATAATTAATGATTTAAAAAATTTATATATAAAAAAATAAATTGCCACCTCACCTCACTCACACGCACGCTCGGCTCGGCACGGCCGAACGGACGGCGGCGGAGGTGCGCGCGTGTGTGGTGGACACACAAATGCCTAGGTTCTCTCCCCTTCCACAAAAGTGGGTGCCCCTTAGGGCCCAATCCTATAAGCATATTTTTCTTCTTATAAACACTTCCTAAGAGGAGTTTAAAATCAATGTGGGAGAAGAGCAACATTTGGTTTTTTTTATTCAAATTCATTTTCAATTTCCAACAATCCCCCACTTGAATTTTATATAAAAAATAGTTTTCATCGAGCAACCGATCAATCAAAGATATAAGATTGTGCATAAGCAAAAAGGTGTCTATCGACTTGAACCTTTGCATAGTATTGATGCTTTAGAATATACTAGAGTGACTCGTAGTCTTGAACTCTATCTCTAACAACATCAACACACAACCTTTCCAAGGTGTAGTTCCATAAGCCCGTGCTTTACGGCCATGCACGTGTATCCCAGTATAGTGAA
This sequence comes from Elaeagnus macrophylla, assembly GCA_029378325.1. Taxonomy (NCBI): domain Eukaryota; kingdom Viridiplantae; phylum Streptophyta; class Magnoliopsida; order Rosales; family Elaeagnaceae; genus Elaeagnus; species Elaeagnus macrophylla. The sequence goes on along the minus strand of CM055640.1, from coordinate 48,616,115 downwards.
TGCTCTAGTAAATTTTGCCCAAAATTTCATAGGAAGCGGCCACACTTCCACATTCACATAGGTGAGTCTATCAAGAGTACTCCTGTAGCTATGTACTCCACTCCACATAGAGTATAGAACTCATTAAGAGTTAACAATTAACTCATCCTTCTGTCGCTTCAGGAATTCATGCTTCTAACAATATAGGATGAGACTCATAATAGCATGATTCATCTTATATCACTTCATGACTTGTTATTACCCATTGAACTTATTTCTTGGGATCTCCAGTTTATAAGTCGGGTTACTATCACAAGTGACTCTTCATTCCAAGGGCATTAGTCCCATTCCTTTCGAGGTTTTGAAAACCTTCTCTCTTGCTAATCCTTTCGTCAAAGGATCAGCCAAATTATCATCAGTACGTACATGATCCACTCTTACAGCTCCTGTAGAGAGAAATTCTCTAACAGTACTGTGCTTACGACGTATCTGTCGTCTCTTGCGTTATAATAACGGTTCTGAATCTTTGCAATAGCCGCGGTACTATCGCAGTGGATCAGGACAGCTGGTATCGGTCTTTCCCATAAAGGAATCTCAGCTAACAGACTTCTTAACCAGCCTGCTTCTTCACTAGCAGTAGCTAGTGCTATCATTTCTAACTCCATCGTAGATTGAGCCAAAATTGTCTGTTTCTTAGACTTCCAAGAAACAGCTCCACCAGCAATGCTAAGTATATAGCCGCTAGTTGCTTTGGAGTCTTCTGAAAGAGTGTTCCAATCAGCATCACTGTAACCTTCTAAAACAGCGGGAAACTTCTTATAGTGTAATCCAAGGTTCATTGTTCTCTTAAGGTACCTCATGACTCTTTCAATTGCATTCCAATGCTCTATACTAGGTCTACTGGTAAACCTACATAGTAATCCCACAACGTAAGCTATGTCGGGTCTAGTGCAATCAGTAGCATAACGTAAGCTACCAATGATGCTCTCATACTCAGTTTGTCTAAGACCGTCTCCGGTATTCTTGAACAACTTTACACTAGGATCATAAGGGGTACATGCAGGTTTGCAGTTAGAGTAATTATATTTCTTTAAGATCTTCTCAATATAATGAGATTGATCTAGAGAAAGTCCCTCTTTAGACCTAGTAATCTTTATACCTAAGATTACACTCGCTTCACCTAAGTCTTTCATGTCAAAATTAGCACACAACATGTTTTTCACATTATTTACAACATGAATATTTGACCCAAAAATTAGCAAGTCATCCACATATAAACATATAATAGTGCAAATGTTATTTTCTGTTTTATGATAAATACATTTGTCACTTTCATTCAATTTGAATCCTTGTGAGATAACCAAATTATCAAATTTTTCATGCCATTGTTTAGGTGCTTGTTTTAGACCATAAAGAGATTTATCTAATTTACATACTTTGTTTTCTTGACCTGGGATTACAAAGCCCTCAGGTTGGTCCATATAAATCTCTTCTTCTAATTTACCATTTAAGAAGGCAGTTTTAACATCCATTTGGTGCACCACTAAATCATGTATAGCAGCTAGGGAAAAAAGCACACGTATGGAAGTTATTCTTGTGACAGGTGAATATGTGTCAAAGAAGTCCACATTTTCCCTTTGCCTATACCCTTTGGCTACAAGGCGAGCCTTGTACTTTTCAATAGTACCGTCGGGTTTTAATTTCTTCTTTAGTATCCATTTACATCCTATAGTCTTGCAACCAAGAGGTAAGTCAACTAAATGCCAAGTTCTATTAGACTCAAGAGAGTCCATTTCATCATTTATGGCTTCTTCCCATAAGTTGGCATCTAAAGAAGATAAGGCTTCTTGAATGGTTTGGGGATCTTCCTCTAAGGTATAAGCATAGAAATCAGACCCATAATCCTTAGAGGTTCGAGCTCGTTTACTTCTCCTAAGTTCAGTTTCTAATTCCTCATTTTGTTCACTAGTAGTAGCTATGGGTAAACTACTAGAAGACGAGCCCCCACTATTCTTTAGTTTAAAGGGAAACCTATGTTCATAGAAGTCTGCATTATTTGATTCTATAACTACATAATCATTTAAGTTATAGAATTTGTAAGCTTTACTATTTATTGCATATCCTATGAATACACATTCATATGCTCTACTAGCAAGTTTAACTCTTTTTGGATCAGGGATCCTAACATAGGCTAAACATCCCCAAGTTCTAAAATAAGATAAGTTAGGTTTCTTATTTTTCAAAATTTCATAAGGTGAAATTTGACTAGTAGATTTAGGCACTCTGTTTAGCACATAGCAAACAGTTAATAAAATTTCTCCCCACCAATGGGAAGCAGCACCAGAGTTTAATAAAATTGCAACAACTGATTCAGTAAAAGTTCTATTTTTTCTTTCAGCTTTGCCATTCATTTCAGGAGAATAAGGTGCAGTTTTTTCATGTATGATTCCATGTGTTTTAAAAAAGTCATTGAAAATATTGGAATCATATTCAGTGCCTCTATCACTTCGAAATCTTTTTATTTTTCGGCTAAGTTGATTTTGAACTTCAGTCATAAATATTTTAAACATGTCAAACGCTTCACTTTTATTTTTCATTAAATATACATATGTATAATCCGAACAATCATCAATAAAAGTTATAAAATATCGTTTTCCATTTCTTGTTAAAGTACCATCAAGTTCACATATATCAGAGTGTATTAAATCTAATGGTTCAGATTCTCTAATTACTGATTTATGTGAAGTTTTTGTTATTTTAGCTTGACTGCAAAAATCACATTTTTCAAAATCATTTAAAGATAGTTTTGGAATAAGTTCTAAGTTACTCATGTTCTTTATTATTCGTTTATTAACATGACAAAGTCTAGCATGCCAAACATTAAAAGAACATAACATATAAGCAGAAGAAGATACTTTATTAATTTCAATATTTAATTTAAACATGCCATCAGTGGCGTACCCTTTTCCAACAAATACATTATTCTTAGTAATAGTATACAAACCAGCCCCTATAGTTTGAATAAACCCAGCCTTATTGAGAAGATAGCCTGAAACTAAGTTCTTTCTCATCTCTGGAGTATGCAGGACATCCTTCAAGATGACAGTCTTTCCAGAGGTAAACTTCAATTCTACCTCACCAGTACCAGCAACTTTAGTAGAGTGAGAATTGCCCAACAGCACTTTCTTATCCTCAGACACAGAATAGGACTTGAACATATTACGATCATAGCAAACATGGCGAGAAGCACCAGTGTCCACCCACCACCCCTCGGATCCACCAACAAAGTTAATTTCAGATATCATAGCTATAAGTTGATCTTCAGTAAGGTTCGCCTGCGGGGCAGGACGATTCCTGTTCCGGCAGTTCCTGGCCAAATGGCCAGGCCTGTTACAACTATAACACATAAATGTGTTATTTCCTAAGGGGGGTTGAGTTCCAGGTCCAGGTCCATTCCGTGGAGGATTTCTATTTTTATTATGGTTGTTACGGTTCTGGTTATTATTACGATTATGAAATTTCATGTTTCTTCCTTTAGGTTTTAGAATTACAGAAGAAGGTTTTTTATTGGTAGTATTATTTGAGACTACTAGTACTTCATCTTTTTGATCTTGTTTTCGGGCTTCTTCCTCTATCCTTAGACGGGTAATTAAACTTTCTAGGGAGAATTCTTTAGTTTTATGCCTAAGAACATTCTTGAATTCTTTCCAGGCAAGGGGCAATTTATCAATGATAACAGCAACTTGAAATTGTTCATCTAAAGTCATACCTTCAGAAGTTATTTCATGTGCTATTTTCTGCAGTTCATGTGATTGAGCTTCCACAGACTTGTCATCAGTCATCTGATACTTCATGTATCTACTGACAGCATATTTCTTTGTTCCAGCTTCCTCAGTGTCATATTTCTTTTGAAGAGCATCCCAAATTTCCTTAGCTGACTTATCAGAGTTATAATAGTCATACAGATCATCAGCTAAACCATTAAGAATAAAATTCTTACATAGAAAATCATTTTCCAACCATGTATTTAAATCCTTAGTTGTGGTTTCAGTAGGTGGATTTGGCAAAACAGGTTTTTCTGTAGTAAGTACATAAGCCACTTTTTTCATTGTGAGAAAAAACAACATTTTTTGTCTCCATCTTTTAAAGTGTAGTCCTTCAAAATGAAAAGGCTTGTTGAGATTAGCAGTTAAAATTTCAGTAGACATGGCAGATTGATAACGTCTTAAAATTGTTGAATCAAATATAATATATAGATAGGAACAATGTTACCAATATACTGAAATCACACAGCTTGGGTTGAGTCGCGGACTAGGTCGCTCTCTTTAAGACGTTTCGCGGCTCTGCCCAAAATTGTGCAAGCATACACAGCCTCGTCGTCCCCAGGAAAACAGCCCAGCAAGATTCTGTCTCGGAGTTACACTGCACTTGATGAACTCCGGAATACTACACCTTCTATAAAACAATTTGTTGCTCGGAAACTTTAAGAAATTTGTATTGCTCAATCGTTAGAGCGAGATAGAGAGTTGAGAAATGAGAAGAGAAGAGATTGTTGAGTTATCAAAATATGAGAGCTGAAGGTCTCTTTTATAGCTGAAAAATTAATCCCAACGGATACAGAAATAACGGTCATATTATATATAAAAAAATAAATTGCCACCTCACCTCACTCGGTCGGACGGACGGCGGCGGCGGCGCGCATGTGTGGTGGACACACAAATGCCTAGGTCCTCTCCCCTTCCACAAAAGTGGGTGCCCCTTAGGGCCCAATCCCATAAGCATATTTTTCCTCTTATAAACACTTCCTAAGAGGAGTTTAAAATCAATGTGGGAGAAGAGCAACATTTGGTTTTTTTTATTCAAATTCATTTTCAATTTCCAACAGGTCTTGAAGTTTTTCTCGAAAAATTCCTTGAAATGCGTACTTGGTTGTGGATTAAGGAGGATGTCTACAACGTGTTAGAGAATAATCTAGTAAGTGCCAAGACTCTTTACTTTTCTCCTTCAAGCATTTGAACTTTTTTTTTTTTTTAAAGGAATACTCACATTGATGATAAGAAGAGCTACACATTCAAGTATAATTTACGAATATTACAAGAAAATATATTATAATAGAGATGTAAGCTAGAAAGACGGACTATAATCCAATCAACAATGACTTAATCCTTAATATGCAATTAACTTAATATGTCATATTGTTGACAACGCTACTAAAATATACTTATATTTTTAAGAAATTTTATAGAGCTCTTTTAAGCTAATAATAAGGTTGATAATCACGAGGACCTCATCCCATATCCAAAAAAAAAAAAAAAGATAAATTTAATTTAATTTTTTAATAATAATAATAATAAATATTAATAATAATAGTAGACAATATTTTTAATTAAGAGCAATTAGGATTCAATAGTTGAGGCAGTTAGGCCTTTTATTGAAGGGCAGGGACGGACCCAAAAAAAAATTTCTAACAGGGCTAATATATATTAAAAAAAATTTATTTATAATATCAAAATTTATAACTAAAATTTAAAAAATATATATAAACTTAAAAGGCAAACAAAAAAAAAATATAAACTTAAAAAGTAAACAAAAAATTTATTTAAGTTGTTTCGACGACACTTCATAAAATTTATTAATTATCATATAAGGTTCAACAAATTTAAAGAAATAATAGTCAACTGTTATGAAAAAATAAGAATGCTAAATATATACAAATTTATACTTACATAGGCACTCAAATTAATAATTATACAATATTTATCGATAAAAGTTTAAAAGTTACAATTTTTAAGAGATATAACATACATTTATTGATTTGATTATAAGTTTAAGTACAAATATTTTGAATATATAATATTTTTTAAAAAATAATATAGATAATTTTAATAGATTTTAAAAAAAATACCAAACTTTAACTTGATTGAGCAGCAAGCAACAGACCATAGAACATAATTATATAACAGAAAAGGAGCAGAATTGCAGAAAATATAAGACCAAAAAATGGTGTATTAATTTAAGTTTATTTATAAATTTTTTGTGATAAATAATATATCGTGCTTTACAAAATAATAGTAATATTTATTAAATTTAAAAAAAAAAAAAAAAAATCTCAAAATGCTACTCGGGCTCAAGCCCGGTGTAGCCAACAGTTGGATCCGTCACTGTTGAAGGGCAATTAAGCCTCCATGAAAGAGGCAGTTGTTGGCAAAGATTCAAGACAACAGAAAAATATCGAATTCATTGAAAATTCCAATAAATCAAGATGTGAGTAAACATACAATAACATCCAAATACAAATAAATTTTGTAAACAAACAAGAAAAAAGTACTTGCAGGATTTTATACTAATTATAAAAAAGATAATTAGGTTTTGTATTTATTTTTTATAACAATTTAGTCATATTGTTATTTAAAAGTGACCACAAGGACAATGTCAACTTTTTTGGGGATTATTTTAAGTTGAATAAATTGTAACTGAAATAATTGAATAAAAAATAAATAGTTATTTGTTACGGTCACTTTTTAGTAACAATAAGACTAAATTATCACTAAAAATAAGTATAAAAATTAAGTATCATTTTTAAAATAAGTATAAGACTTATAAAGTCACATTCCCACAAAGAACAAACACCAAAACAATTACGCTTATGAAATACATTGTGTAACAATAACCAAAATAATTATGTTTATGAAATACAATTGGTAAAAAACAATAAATAAATAATTAGGATAATACCAATTTAAAAGTTCTCTTATGATAAATATGTAAAATGAATTAGAAAAAATTAGATCTATCTATCTATCTATCTATATAAAAGATGGAGTTTTTTCTCATATTTATTTGACATTTTTTTTTGTTTGATATTTTTTTATTATTTTATTATATCTTACATATCTACAATTTTTATTATTTTATTATCTCTTGGCTCTTGTTACTATTTTTTTAAGAGAGAAATTTTTTTCCATAATATTTGTTTGATATTTTTTAGTTTGATGATTTTTTATATTACTACTCTTTTAAGAGAGAAAAAATTACCCATAATATTTGTTTGATATTTTTTAGTTTGATGATTTTTTATATTTTATTTCTATATATCTATTAGTCTATAATAAAAAGGGGAGTTGTCCTCCCTTATTGGTCAACTCATTTATTTGAATTATTTTTGTTTGATATTTTAACAAAATGAAAAAAAAAAAAAAAAGATTTAGCCATTGATAACCCACATAAAATCTATATTTATTTATCTATATATAAATGAGAGTTTACTTTTTCTTATTTATTTGTATTTGATATTTATATTTCTTTTATTTTATTTTATTATTTGTATTTAATATTTAAATATTTTTTATTTTATTTGAAATAAAAAGTAGAGAACTAAAAGAAAGTAGTTGATAACCTGTATAATCTGACAGCATATTGAGGAACATGTGGTAGTTTTTTTAGCAATATTATATGTATTAAATTATTGTATATATTAATTAACATAAAATAATAAAGTAACTAAATTATATCAATTTAAAAAAAAATGATCATTATATCTAATTTGTATAAATAAAAAATTAAGTATCATGTTACCTTCAATAAAATAATCTTTACAATAATACAATAAGCTTTCCTTATAAAAAAAATTATGCATTTATACGATAATTAGATCTTGAAATAATTTTTATTGTCATTTTAGTTTTTTTAACAATTATATATTTTTATGATTCTTTGAATAATAAAAAAAAATTAAAGAAGAAATTGTGAATTTTTTTATTAAAAAAATATAATTTTAAATAAATAATGACAGGAGTAGAAGAAGTGAATAGACAATAAATAAATTAAAAAATATCGAATGCATGATACGAACCTAGAAAATAAATATCCAATTACTATAAATAAACTCCCTCACAAGCATGATAAGAATTGAGAAATATACATCCTATTTATTTCATTGTCCTCTATACAAATATCATTTATTTTATTTTATTTTGTTTTAGATTTTTTATTTGATGAAATTATTTAGGAGTTGATGTCAAAAAATTGTCAGAGAAATAAACAAATTATATTTGATTTTTTTTTTTTATAAATTTTGTTTGATAATTTGTTTTGTATTGTTGTTATTTTGTTTGATATATAATATTATTTTGGAATTGATGTTAAAATGATATACTTCTAATTACATAAGGAAACAATATGAGACCTTATGAACTTTATTTGTTCTCTAGATATGATTGAGTTGGTTCATTTTTTACCAAAAAATACTAAGATAACATAAATTTGTACTTACATTCGTACCTATATTAATTATAATATGACATGTGTCTAAATTTTCTTTAAAAGGAATAACTTTTTTTATTTTCGAAATTATTTGATTACTTGTCATACCATAATTAATATGAGTTGAAGTTTCCGTGCAAATTTATGTGTCATAGCATTACACTTTTACCTCCGACCTAAAAAAAAGCATTCATCTTCTAACAGATCCTTCTTTGTTCATTAAAAATAGGTATATATGAGTATTAGTTAAAAAAATTATTGTTTAATTTGAAATGATATATGAAAGTTAAATTATACATTATGTATTTTAGAATCAGTTTGTTAAATAGTAAAACTTATTTGATATTAGAAGTTGAATAATTTAAATAAAAGACATATTTTAATATTTTTAATTTATTATGCATAATCTCTTACATTTCAAAAAAATGTATATGACATAAATCTCATTTGAAAATATAAAAATTTTGTGATTCAAGTTTTAATAACAATTGTGTGTGTATAAATTGTATAAAAAAAATATACAAGGTAACACGACCCCAAATCTAGTAATTAAAAAAAAAAAGAATAAACAAAAGAGTAGTTTTGATGCAATTTTTTTTTTCTTTTCTTTTTTTAAATTTAAGGGTTTTTTTTTTTTCCTCCTAAGAAATAAAATGCATTTATGGGTAGTTATTGTGAAAATGGGTGGATTGCATATTAAAAAATTGAAGGGGGAAAAGAAAGAAAGATGAAAGCATTAAAAATTCAAATGAAAAACAAAATTCTCACAACAAATACCCAAAGCAGTAACATTTATTTTTTCAATATTAAAGAAAAATTAATCTAATATTAAACGAAACCAATCCCAAATGAACACAAGTCTAATTAAAACCAAGTTTACAAGCCCAATTAAAACCAACTAGCTGTTTAATAATAATGTAATAGTAAAAGATTGAGAAAAAGCGAAATGCGCAGATACCTCCATCAATTGCGGGAATTAGAACCCAGAATCGGAAGCCTTTGTTTAACTGTCTTATTTGGATTTCGATTAAGTCATTTCTTCTGTCCATCAAACAATATAATTGAATAGGTTGGAGTTTTGGGGTAATAATTGAATAGGTTGGAGTTTTGGGGTGTAAACATTTTAAGGGTATTTGAAGTGTAAAACATCATTTGCGATTCCATGTGTAGTTTTTTATTAGAAAAAAAGCCTCAACAAGTTTTAACTCATTATAATAAGTCACTTTTATAGTTTGGGTCGATTAAATGTTAATAAAAAATTAATATGATCAAAATATTAAAAATAGATGACAAATTAATTATCGATATTAATCGTTATTTTGGTGATAATTAGGTAAAAAAAAATCTTGAGTATTCATAAAAAGTTACACATAGATGAATTTTACATCATTTTTTTTTTTGTTTGTTTCAACATTTTATTGAAAGCAATCAAAAAGAAGCAAGTAAATAACAATTAGATTGGAGGAGAAATGTTATGGTCACATTAACCATATAATGACATGTAAAAAAGTTATCTAAAAAATTAAATAATTTTTCCATATTTTAATATAATTTTTTCATGTATCACAATATGATTGATATGTGAAAAAATTTGTACAAATTTATTTATTTTTAGTACTTATCTAGATTGGAGATATCCTACCACGCACGAGATGTTAGTGTTAAGTGAGTCCAATTCTTTTTTATTATTTTTGATATGTCACTTTATGTATTAAATGGTTAGAAATATGAACCTTTATTGTTTACTAATCATTGATATTGATATGGCATATAAAGTAGTACTGCCAAAACGGTACTAGTAATTTTCATCTTATTCGATGGCCCCTCAATTTTTCTGTATTCAAATTTCGTACCACGTATGGTAAGATATGGATGTAAGTGACATAATATTAAACAAATAAATACACAACAAAAATGACTAAAATATGGGCTTTTGTTACATTAATTTAGGTCATTTTATTATATTTTACTGCATACTAATATCACATCAAGTAACAAATCAAAAAGACACCGTGATTTGAAATCGGGGTTCTATTTTTAGTAAGTTGTTGTACCTGTTCATATTCCAGGGAACTCCAGAAATTAGGGGTATATCCTTGGACATCTTCGGGAACAGAGAGCTAAGCTTGACTTCTGCAGTTTTTAAGCGGATAAATAATCTCAGAATACTGTCATTATATGATTCCAAATCACCTAGAAAATGTAAGATCGACCTTTCCAAAGGACTTGAATGTCTCCCTGATGCACTTAGATGCCTTCGCTGGCATGGATACACTTTGAAATCTTTTCCATCCAATTTTAATCCAAAGAATCTTGTCGAACTTGCAATGCTCTTTGGCAAGTTTAAGCTGCTTTGGAACAGAGACCAGGTATGCATCCTTTTTTGGGCAAATGTTTCATCTATTATTCAAAGTAGTTTCAATTTACTACCAAAAATATTTTTTGTATTAATTTACTACTTAAAGTATTTAATTTTGTTTCAAATAAGTATTTCATTAACGCTTCATCACATGTTTGAGGAGCACGTCTAAAATAAAACAAAAAAATAATTTTAAAATATTATCTATCATAACTCCGCCCAAAGTTTTTGGTGAATTAGAATTGAGCATTAACATGATATATATCTATTTGAAACAAAATTGAATGATTCAAGTAGCAGTAAATTGACACTTTTTTTTTTGTGTGTAGTAAATTGAAACTAAAATAATACTTTTTTATTACAAAATAAAAAGTTTGTCTATCTCTTTTTAATTACCTCTTTTAGAAGTGTTTTTTAATGTGGCATTCAAGATGCACACACAAGTTACCTTTAGTTGTACGGTTTTTATCACAGGAATTACTGAAGTTAAGATTAATTGATCTTGCAAAGTGTGAGCACCTAACTCGAATCCCAACCTCTCAGGGTCTACAGATCTCAAGACCATACGTCTTGAAGGTTGTAGGAAGTTGTTGAATGTGAGAGACTTGTTAAAATGTGCAAGTCAATTGAAGTCTCTTCAGGTTCTTAACCAATCTGGTTGCCCTTATATTGACAAGTTTCCAGAACTTCCTAGAACTATGAGGCAGTTAAATTTGAGCGAGACAGAATTGCAAAGGACTTGTGAGTATTCCAACTACTATCTGTAAATTGGAATCTCTAAGGTCTCTCGATCTATCTGGCTGCTCCATGTTTGAGAACTTTCCAGAAATCTTGGAGCCCATGAACGAGTTGGTGAATCTTGATTTATCCCGCACTGCAATTAAGGAGCTCCCATCCAAAATTGAAAATCTAGTTATGCTTCAAAATTTAAAACTAGAATATTGCAGCAGACTTGAGCTTGCCCCCAAAAATATCAACACATTTTCGAGTTGTCCTGGCTATATGCTTACGCCATTGCAAGAACCTTAAATCTTTACCAGAACTTCCACCATTTATAGAAAAATCGTTGGCAGATAACTGCCCTTCACTGGAGACTGTGTCAAGGTCAAGAACAGGGCTAGTCGACGATTGGAGTCAATATCCAGTTTGTAAGGAAATAGTTGATTTCAGTAACTGCCCAAAATTGGATCAGGATGCTCAGAGAAATATAACAGCTGATGCAAAGCTTAGGATTATGCGTAATCGTGTCGTGTTATTCGCATCGTGTTTTGTGTTGTGTTTTCATGTGGGTTGACATATTAAAACTTTTACTTCAATTGTTTTTATGTTATAATAGTAAGAAATAACAAAATCTTTAAAAACATGAAAAAATTATTGACCAATTGTTACTAAAAAAAATTTGTGTCGTGTCATGTTCGGATCATGCTATCGTATCGTATCAGAAATTGCTACCCTCATACACGATGGGACATGTAAGGAAATTAAATATCTTAAACTATCTCCTCTTCATGAGTAGCATTAACCTTTGTATTAATGAATAATGTTGAGTTTAAATCCATGGTACAGGGATATAAGTTTGCTAAAGAGGCTTCAGCTAGCATTTCTTCCGTGAGTATTCGTTGCCCAGGAAATGAAGTTCCGGAATGGTTTGAATTCCAAACTGATGGGTTTTCAATAAACTTGGAGCTTCCTACACAGTGGTTCAGTACCTCCTTCTTGGGTTTTGCTGTGCATAGTTGCTAAAGTCTGGGAGACGTGGCCGAGCTCTAAGATTTCGATGTAAATCACATCTCAAAAGCGATGATAAAGTTCAATGGAAGTATGGAAGTGTGGTATCATTGTTCTGGATTCAGGTTTTCCCAACAAGACCACATGTTCATGTTGTATGATTCAAATTTCATGTCTGTGCTTTGATGTTGTCAAGGAGAAAAAAGCTGGTCAGTCCAGTCGTTTTCAAAATGTCAGCAAGGCCTCATTTAACTTCTTTGTAGAGGGTATTGATGGTGAACGTCTTGCATTATGCAATGTGGAAAAGTGTGGTATCTCCTTGGTTTATGCATAAGAGGCAGAGATGCTTTCTGCTACTGACAAAAAATTTGGGAAACCAAGGTGGTCCGAGGAAGGTGTCACACCTAATCCACGTCTCAATCATTCAAGAGGCTGGAAATTTGAATACCTTGGGAATTACCACCGAAAAATTAAAGAGAGCAAAGTATATAAGCTAAGAAGAGCACTCGTAGAATTGACCGTGTGCCTTATGTTAGTGTGAGTTAGCTGTGTATTAGTTGTACACAACTAATATTAGGTGTAATTAGGTGTAAAGTTTTCCTTTTCCTAAATGGAGATTTCTTGCTCCTGTATATATACGGGCATGCATTATTATTCATTGTGTGTTACAATGAATAATAATGTCCATATATATACAGGAGCTAGAAATCTCCTTTTAGGAAAAGGAAAACTTTATTTTTAACACACAGAAATATAATTCAATCTCATTTAATTCTACTTGGTATCAGAGCAGTTTTTATTTTATTTTTTCATTACCTCTGTCGTGTTCCTCTAGCTGATTTCAGCCACACGACCCACTGTCGTCCTCACCAGTTTCGGCTTCATCAGTCCAGCCGCCGCAGTTCAGTCCGAGTCGTCGCAGTCCAGTCAGCGCAGCCGCAGTCCAGTCGCTAGCCGTTCAGTCGCCACGGTCCGATCCGCTGCCCTGCCGTCCCGTCCACCAGCTCCTCCAGATCCGCTTCCCCTGCCGTCCACCAGCTGCCCTGCGTGAACCCAAAGTTCGTAGAAGGCTACCTGGTTTCTCTCCGAGAAGAGTACTGGATTTTGGTGCTGGTACGGGCTCAGCCTTTTGGTGAGGAATTCAGTTCTTTAATTTGGATGGTTATGTGACTTAAAATGTATATTACATCTCATCATACTTCCACATAATTCTTAATATATCATATATTTCCTAAAACCTAGCAAGCCCATTTCCTAGCCCATTTTTAAGCCCATTTTCTAGCCCAATTTTTTAAGCCCATTTCTAAGCCCATTTTTTAAGCCCATTTCTTAAGCCCATTTCCTAAGCCCATTCTCCAACATTCAGCCCATTTACAACAAAAAAACAAAAAAACTTTTTCTGCTGCGTATTATTATTATCTGTTTTAATGGAAGATTCAAGACAACATCAGGTTTCTAAAATTAATGAAGTTCCAAAATTTGAAGTCTCTATCAAAAGTTCAGAAAATGGTTCTTTTGGGGGTACTAAACTCAATGGTACTAATTTTCGAACATGGAAAAGAATGATGTCTGTTTATCTTCGTGGGATGCACAAGATGGGACATATAACTGGATCAATCAAGGCTCCTAGTGAAGCTGATGTAAAAGCCTATACTAAATGGGAGGATGATGATGGCTTTGTAATGTCAATTCTATTTAGAGCTATAACTGATGATGTATTACAGATGGTGGAGGAATGTGGAACCGCTGAGGCCATATGGAATACCTTAGGTGATCTTTATACAAATGAGTCTGACTTTATTCAAGTTCATGAACTGATGTGCAAAGCAGCTGGTATGCAGCAAAATGGGCAATCAGTATCTATGTTTTTTACCAAACTGAAAAATGTATGGGCTGAAATTGATCAGAAACGTCCGTGCAAAATTAAAAATCAAGAAGACCTTCTATGGTACCAGAAAGAGAAGGAGCTTGAACGAGTACATGCTTTCTTGAGAGGACTTGATACAAAACATAATAGTGCTAAGGGCGAATTGCTTCGAATGTCAGACCCTCCGAGCTTGACTACAACCTTTACATACATCCGTAAAGACGAATCTCAGCAGGACAGTCTTCATCAGGCACAAGTTGAGGTATCAAGCCTAGCCATTCAAGTCAAATCAAAAGCACCCTTCCTCCAGCAGCAAAATTCAATTCCACTTCATCAGCAAGGACCTCCACCAGGCTTTGCCAATCGGCCTCGTCCTTAATGCTCTTATTGCAATGAAGGGGGACATCTTCGAGAGACTTGTTGGAAACTGAATCCACAACTAAATCCACACCTGAAATCAACTCAATGCTCTTATTGCAATGAAGGGGGGCATCTTCGAGAGACTTGTTGGAAACTGAATCCACAATTGAACCCACACCTGAAATCAAAAAGGCAAAATTTTCGTCCTAGAGCAAAAGCAGCTGCAGTACAAATTGTCCAAGAACCAAACTACTATGGCGTAACTGGACAGGATCATCATATGGAATGTGGAGGTATCCCTACAGCTTCAATAGCTGGTCGTGGTAAGATTGGTATAACCTTAAACGTATCTCAGTCTGTTGGGTCTAATACTTGGATTATTGATTCTGGTGCATCTGATCATATGACTTATGATAAAACTTTTTTTCATGAGTTATCTTTCCCACCAGTGTCTTATGTTACAAATGCTAACGGTGAGGCTTTTCCTGTCTTAGGAAAGGGGTCAGTTTATATCACTCCAGCTTTACAGCTCCGTAATGTTTTATATGTACCTGATTTATCTCATCACTTAATATCTGTCCCACAGTTGAATCTTGAGTCTCAATGTTCTGTAACTTTTTATCCTATGTATGTGATTTTTCAGGATCTTCTTACCAGGGAAATAATTGGTCGAGGGTATCTGAGGGGCAGATTATTCCGTTTGGATCAGAACTACGTAGGGGAGAAACCAGGAGCACAGACACGCACTGCATTGACTTCTAGTTCTGACAAGCTAAGTGAAATTTGGTTGTGGCATCGCCGCTTAGGGCATCCATCTTTCAGTCTTATGAAAAAATCCATGCCCACTTTATTTATTGGTGTTAGTGAGTCTGTTTTACATTGTGAGATATGTGTTTTGGCCAAGAGTCATCGTATTACTTATTCTCCTAGTATTTCTAATAAAAGTACTATTCCTTTTGAATTAATTCATTCTGATGTTTGGGGACCATCTAAAGAGCCAATTGTATCGGGTATGAGATATTCTGTTTCATTTATTGATGACTGTACAAGGTTGTCATGGATTGCCCTTCTTAGAACAAAAGATGAAGTTTTTTCAGTTTTTCAAACTTTTCATACCCTTGTTCAAACACAGTACAATGGCATCATTCGGATCCTCCGTTCTGACAATGGGGGAGAATATGTTAATCATTTTTTTCAAGACTTCTTCAAAACACATGGGATTATTCACCAAACTACTTGCCCACAAACACCAGAACAAAATGGGGTGTCTGAAAGGAAAAATCGTCATTTACTTGATATGGCTCGTGCACTCCTATTTAGTGCCCATATGCCAAAATATCTTTGGGGTGATGCTGTACAAGCTTCTGCCCATCTCATCAATCGTCTCCCGTCTAGTGTCCTTAACGGACAAATCCCACTTCAGATTCTCGCATCTATGTTTCCTTGTCATCCTTCCATAATCTTCCTGCCCGTGTATTTGGTTGTGTTGCTTTTGTACATGTTCATAAAAATCAGAGGTCCAAATTCGATGCCCGGGCAATTAAATGTGTGTTTGTTGGTTATGGAGATTATCAGAAAGGGTATAAGTGCTTTCATCCACCGACCAGAAAATATTATGTCACTATGGATGTTACCTTCTTTGAGGACATGAGTTATTTTTCCTTACCTGATACTGCTCGTCAGGGGGAGAATACATATTTCGAAGAACTGTATCATGGTGAGGGGGAGGTATTAGAAAAATCACCAACTGATGTTTCGATGGGTCCAGATAAGATTCCTAATCCATTGAATCAAGTTATCGAAGAAGCAGATGCTTCAAGTATCCAAGCACCAGATTCAATCACAGCAAATGAAAATGAAGACACAACTGTTCCCTCAGACATAACTCCTACCCCTGATCAACAACTCCCTGGTACTGAAGGTTACTCATCTGAGGTATGTACACCCACTGATACTAATAGCTTTGAGTCTAATGTTAGACAATATGTGTTACCAAATAGGTCTACTCGGGGTCAACCAGCCAAAAGGTATGAACCAAATATTCATGCAAAATCAAAATACCCAGTAGCCAACTACATGTCCACTAAACGATTATGTAAGTCATATAAATCATTTGTGAATCAAATATCTGTTGTATTAGTACCTAACAAAGTGCAGGATGCGTTGGGAGATCCAATGTGGAGGAAGGCAATGGCTGAAGAGATGGAGGCATTACAAAAGAACAATACTTGGCAACTTGTGCCTCCACCACAAGGAAAAAAGGCAGTTAGTTGTCGATGGGTGTTTACTGTAAAATATAATGGTGATGGATCTGTAAATCGATACAAAGCCCGTCTTGTAGCAAAAGGGTTCACTCAGACGTATGGTGTAGACTACGATGAGACTTTTGCTCCTGTTGCCAAAATGAATACTATTCGGGTTCTACTCTCGCTTGCCGCTAACTTAAACTGGCCACTCCGGCAGTTTGATATCAAGAATGCATTTCTTCATGGAAAACTAGCCGAGGAGGTGTACATGAGTCTTCCACCTGGGTATGTAGCTGATTCTTCTGGTAATTTTGTATGCAAATTGAGGAAGTCTTTGTATGGTCTCAAGCAATCCTCTCGAGCCTGGTTTGGAAGGTTTTCACAGTTCATGCAGAAGGTTGGTTACAGACAGAGTAATTCAGACCACACTCTGTTTCTCAAACATCAACAAAGGAAGGTAACAGCCCTAATTATTTATGTTGATGATATGATAATCACTGGCGATGATACTGTTGAGATGGATAAATTACAAAGACAACTAGCCTCTGAATTCGAGATGAAGGACTTAGGTGAACTAAAGTACTTCTTAGGAATTGAGGTAGCCAGGGGGAGAGAAGGAATATATCTGTGTCAGAGGAAGTACATTCTTGATCTGCTAACAGAGACAGGTATGTTGGATTGCAAAGCTATTGACACTCCTATTGAGCAAAACCATTGTTTAGCAGAGTATCCAAATCAGGTACCAACTGATCGAGCTCGCTATCAAAGATTGGTTGGGCATTTGATTTACTTGGCTCATACTAGACCAGATGTTGCATATGCAGTAAGTGTGGTGAGTCAGTTTATGCATAATCCGAGTGAGAACCACATGAATGTTGTTTTGAGAATTTTAAGGTATTTGAAGTCAGCTCCAGGAAGAGGAGTAATGTTCTCTAAACACAGCAATCCTCTTGAAGTTTGTGGCTTCACAGATGCAGATTGGGCAGGAAGTATTACAGATAGAAAGTCAACATCGGGTTATTTCACCTTTGTGGGAGGTAATTTGGTTACATGGAAAAGTAAGAAGCAGAAAGTGGTAGCACGATCCAGTGCTGAGGCTGAGTATAGAGGTATGGCTCATGGAGTTTGTGAATTGCTGTGGATAAGAACTTTGTTATTTGATTTAGGTTTCGAACTCAAAAATACCATGCAATTATATTGCGACAGTCGGGCAGCCATTGATATATCACAAAATCCAGTACAACATTGATAACTCTAATTTATTAGAGTATTATTAGCTCTTATTCATAAATACTTGCTTGTTAATTTGGGAATATCCACACATTATAATCATTTATACACTATTTGTGGATTTTGTGATTTAAATGAATTCTTTGATAATAAATTCAAAATAATTATGAAATGTGTCAAAAAGAATTATATTTTGATCTGCACTCATTATATTTTCATTGCCCTTGCAGGAAATAAAGAAAACAACAAAGAAAATGCAAAAATACGCAGCAAAATCACACCAGGAAAAACTGCAGAAATCTGGGCAGCAGTTAGAGGCTGACTTGGGCTGATTTGGACTCTCAACAAAAGGACAATTTTGGGCCTTCATTAACTCACCTTTTTAGGGATAATATTGGAAATTAACACACCCAAAATTGTCCCCAATTAAACCTAAAGCTAAATACACAAAACAGGGGCTGATTACACAAGTCTTCTGCGGCAGAAAATAAAAACTCAGATCAGGAACTATTCTGGGCAGCAGGAGGCGACACAAAGGGAGGAAAACACACGTTAATTCACAGCAGAAAACAGGGAACAAATCAGCAGCAGCAAGGAGGAAAAATACAGCAGATAGCAGCCCCAAATTCTGGACAGATTTGGTGCAAGGAAGGAGAGGCAAAACAGAGCATCAATTTGAATCTGGAAAGAGACCAATTGAAGCTTGATTTGCTAGGATTTTCAGTGAAGAGAAAGCAAGAACAAGATAAAGATTCAGAATCCAATTGGTTTAGGGTTGATTTAAGGGATTTATTTATTTATTTCATTATTTCTTTATTATTTAATTCTTCTAAATTCTTTAAACCATATGGATCTGATTTTGAGCATATATAATTTGATGTTTAATTTTATAAATATGCTTGGCTAAATTCTCATTCAGTTAGGGTTGTGGATATGCAAGTGTATGTAGACCTTATGCTTTAACTTTATAAAATTGTGCTTTGCTTGGCAATAGGTGCTAGTTATTCTATGCTAGATTGATTGATTTATTCTTATTAATTGGTTGATCAACAATTGATAGGATAGTAGACTGAAATTGAATCTGGAAAGGTTAATTTAAGTTGGATAGAGCTAGAATAGTGTGAAGAAATTAATATAGGAATATATGATTATCTCACATAACTCAAAAGAATTTGTGCATGAACGTTGTTCTTAAATTCAGTTTTGCATAGGAATATGTTTTATTGAGTCATAGAATATATAAACATTGCAGATTCGGAAGAATCCCTTGTGAATTTTTGCAAATCTAGTTACTGGTATACTTTGCTACAGCTTTGCTATAGCAATGCTGCAGCAACGCAGTTTGTCTACATCACTTGTCATATTTGCAATCCTAACTGATTTTTCTCCTTGCGATTCCTGATATCCTTCTTGTTGATCGTTGTTTCAGTGTTTTCACTCTTGTCATCTCATATTATTTTATTTATCTATTTTAATAAACAAAAACACAAATATTGATTTTAATAGTTAATTTTTACGATATTTTTCTAGTATTCCAATCTCCGTGGGAACGATTTTTCTTATCATTATATTACTTGTTTGCGACACGTGCACTTGCGTTAAATCATATACACCATTATGAGCAACAAACATGATCGCACTAAGCATGTAGAGGTTGATCGTCACTTTATAAAAGAGAAGCTAGATGCCAAACTTATTAGCTTTCCTTTTGTTCCCACTGAAGAGCAACTTGCAGATATACTTACCAAAGGAGTTTCCAAGAAGACATTATATGACTCACTAAGCAAGTTGGGCATTATCGATATCTATGCGCCAACTTGAGGGGGAGTGTTAGTGTGAGTTAGCTGTGTATTAGTTGTACACAACTAATATTAGGTGTAATTAGGTGTAAAGTTTTCCTTTTCCTAAAAGGAGATTTCTAGCTCCTGTATATATATGGGCATTATTATTCATTGTAACACACAGAAATATAATTCAATCTCATTTAATTCTACTCCTTATCCTTAACATCCAATACAATGACGAATTGAAGAAAAATAGCAAAATGTATGCTTTTACGCTTGAGCATTATATTGCTTCATCTGTGGTACTTATTTTTGCATACATTTTAACTTTTTTATATTAAAGAACAAGTAAAAGCACCCCTCTACAGAAACGGTGCCAAGTCTAGGACAGCTCACAACTTGTGAATCTAATTATCTAAAGAATGGACAACAACTTCTGAGGAGTTAATTGTGATGGGATCCACCTCAAATTCTGAGGTCATGGCTTACCTCATAAGAGAAGCCTCCAACAGCAATATTTCAGCAGCAAACTCTAATCTTAAAAGAAGGAAAAAGAAGAAGAAGAAAATTGGAGATGAAGACGGTGCATAATTTGTTAAATTGAAGAGGAAAAATGACATAAGCAATGATGTATCAATTTTTCTCTTTTCTCTATAAATAGAGAAGCGTAGGAATCTCACAAAAAAATAACAAATCTCAGAATTCACTACTGAGATTTAGAGAGAGGAGCTGATAAGAAAGTCAGCTCAGAAAATACCACAGTAAAATTAAGCTGTGAGATAAAAGTGAGGTATTTCTGCAGAGAGTGATAAATATCTGCAGAGATAAAATAATGAGAGATTTACCACACATTTGTGAGTGTGAGAGATACACTTTGTGAGTGTAATATTGTAATACCTCAAGTTTGGGCATAAACTTGAGAGAATTGTTGTTCCCATTTTACATAGTGGAAGTTTTTCGGAGTTGTCTCGTAGTTGTTTCCCTCTCACATTGAGTGAGTTTTTCCACGTTAAATATTTTGTGTCATTTTAAATTATTACTGCAAATTTATTATTCAGTATTCTCAATCTTGCTAACATTTCGTTGCGATACATATCCCAACAACTGGTATCAGAGTAAAAGGTGATTATTGCAAATAGTAAAATTACTATTCAATTTTTTGAATAGTAAAGTTAAATAGTGAAAATACTATTCATATCTGCCGACATTTTGAATAGGTACTATTTACGAGTACTATTCACGGGTACTATTCATAAGGTACTATTCACGAATACTATTCAGAATGTACTATTTAAGGATACTATTCACGTGGCACTATTTTGTAACGACAAAAATGTCTGGTGGTAAAACAAAGATTGAGAAATTTACCAGCAAAAACAATTTTACCCTCTGGCAGAGCAGAATGAAGGATGTTCTCATTCAGCAAAAAGTTCATAAGGCTTTATTGGGTAAAACCAAAAAGCCATAAACAATGAAGAATGAAGATTGGGACGAGATAGACGAGATTGCCGCCAGTACAATTCGTCTAAATATTTCTAATAATGTTCTTCAGAACATTAATGTGAAAGGATGCAAAACTGCTTTGGATATCTGGAACAAGTTGGAAAGCCTGTACATGACAAAAAATTTGTCAAATAAGTTCATGATATGAGCAGATCTATATCAACTACGGATGCCAAAAAATAGTAACTTCATGCAACATTTGTCAACATTTAACGGTATGATTTTCTAACTTCAGAATTTTAATATTAGCTTCTCAGAAGAAGAAAAAGAAGTTTTACTATTGGTGTCCCTACCACCGTCATACCACCATCTTAAGACAACTTTCATGTACGAAAAAGATCAATTAATCTTTGAAGAAATTTTTGGAGTACTTTTGTCTTACAGTAAAAATAAGACAAAAGATAGTGAGTCGCAAGCCCTTGTTATGGAGAACAGAGGGAGAAGTAAAAACAAAGGATGGAGGAGCCAGACAGACAAGTCCAGAGGAAGGTCAAAGTCAAGAGGAAGAGACAATAATTGCTTCCATTGTGGCAAGCCAAGCCACATAAAGAGAAATTGCCGAGTATGGAAACAGTTGCAGGAAGAAGGGAAAAATAAAGATGACAACCATACAACAGCAGTAGTAGCAACAAGAGAAAATGAAGATGTTGCGATAATTGCTGATGAATGCCTATATGTTGGTGATAATATGATTGAATGGGTCGTTGACACTAGTCGTCTTATCATGTCACACCCCATAAAGAGTTGTTCTTTACATACAAAGCAGGAGACTTTGGTACTGTGAAGATGGGAAACACCACATGTTCAAACATAGTGGGAATTAGAGACATTTGTATCAAGACAAGTGTTGGGTTCCAATTAACATTGAAAGATGTGAGGCATGTTCCTGATTTACGCCTCAATTTGATGTCTGTCAATGCATTTGACAAAGAAGGCTTCTAGAACCATTTTGGTAATGGAAAATGGAAACTCTCCAAGGGGTCCTTGGTTATTGCAAGAGGAGAAGCTTGTTGCACACTGTACAAAGCTCATGGGATGGTTTGTAATAATGAGTTGAATATGGCAGTCGATTCTTCACTAAGTTTTTGGCATAAAAGAATAGGCCACATGAGTGAAAAAGGACTGCAGATTCTGGCAAAGAAGAAACTTATTCCCTTTGTCAAAGGTAGCTCTCTTGATCCTTGTGATTACTGCTTATTTGGAAAGCAACATAGAGTTTCATTTGGTAGTTCCTCTGTAAAGAAGTTAACACTACTGGAACGAGTGTATTTTGATGTTTGTGGTCCCATTGAGGTTACATCACTTGGAAGAGCCAAGTATTTTCTAACCTTTATTGATGATGCTTCGAGAAAAGTATGGGTGTACCTGTTGAAGACAAAAAATCAGGTGTTTGCTAATTTTCAACAATTTCATGCCATGGTGGAAAGAGTGACGGGAAAGCAGTTGAAGTGCCTCCGAACTGATAACGGAGGTGAATATATTTCCCATGAGTTTAGAAATTATTGTTCTAAACATGGTATCCGGCATGAGAAGACAGTACCTGGTACCCCACAGCACAACGGTGTAGCTGAAAGGATGAATCGCACAATTGTAGAAAGAGTACGATGCATGTTACGAGCAGCAAAGCTACCAAAAGAATTTTGGGGAGCAGCTGTTCAAACTGCATGTTATCTCATCAACAGAACCCCCTCAGTTCCTTTGAATTTTGATATTCCAGAGAGGATTTGGACGGAAAAAGATGTTTCCTACTCTCATTTGAAAGTATTTGGGTGCAAAGCTTTTGTGCACATGTCAAAGGAACATAGGTCGAAGCTGGACGACAAAGCCATTAAATGTATCTTTATTGGTTATGGAGATGAAGAATTTAGCTACAAATTTTGGGATCCTGAAACAGAGAAGGTTCTAAGAAGCAGAGATGTGGTTTTTCAAGAAGACCAAACAATAGATCAACAAGAAGAGCAACAACCAGAAAAGACTCTTGTTGATCTCCCTCCCATTCCTTTTCCAACAGAACAGGACAATGGAGAAGAAGTACAAGGTGTAAGTGATGGTATAGAGTTGATATGGCTAGAAGGACAACCTTAAGTCATCTTAGAAGGAGTACACAACAAACCGTTTAGATTGGGTTAGGTAGATTGTTTTTGATTTTTTTTTTCAATGGTTCTTTTTATTTTTAATAATAAAATAAATTATTGCATTAAATTTTATGTTTTAAATATTGATTAAATATATAACCTAAAATGATCTTTAACTTTTTAAGATCGAGAACTGCCAAATAGACCTCACTCTCCACACACATCCACATTGTTCTAACTTGCATTTACACCATCTACATCATAACTAGTCTGAATGGCTTATAGAAGAAGAGCACGGATAACCACTCATATGTACGTGATAGTGAATGCACTCTAGCTTGCCCTAGAGTGCCTACTAGAGCCAGAGTCTCCCAAACTATCTCTTGTCAACAAGAACCCTCTACGACACCTTCTAAGTGCTAGAGCATACTAGCGCTTGCCCATATCCTAACAGGCCACCTAGAAGGTTGTACAGTCAAGACTGCCACCTAACAGGCCTCATGGTCCACACTGAAAACTTTCAACATGAATTGATGCCTTATAGATAGTGATGTCTATATTACCACTACCCTTCGAGCTACAAGATCTACACCTCCATGTTTCAATGAATTAGTTTAGGATGCCTCCTATTAGGTCGCACTAGACAAGGCAGAGTGCAGCCCAAAAGGTAGTACTGTCCCACATAACAGATAATGAAGGCCAAGCCTTGACCGCGAGGACATGGCTGCCCAATCTTGTAGTCTAGGTTGTCATTGCCCGCCACGAACCCCTCTAGGGTACACCTCCGCTTGTTCCAATAGATGTATTGAGTTATCATTCGGTCTATAGACCTGCCGTCTGACTTCATCTAGGTAAAACTTCTCCATCACATGATCTTACAAAACAGTCCTATAGGATGGAAAAATGAACACTCAAAAATTACGAAGAAACTCTCCTAAGTAACAAATGGAGGATCGACATATGCTTGAATGACTTGACTAGTGTCAGCAAGCCAATCAAGGGTTGATAGATTGGGGGCTCTACAAGCAACATTTGGTTAGACAAAATTGCCCCAAAAATAAAAACAATTCACACAGACATGACAAGCTCTAGACGAAAAAGAAACCGCATCAACACCTTATGTTCTCCCAACTACTAGTCGTCCACCCAACTAGAGGTAACCGAACATAACAATGACCACCCAAACAAACATGTGGTTGGCCAAACAAAAGTTGCCTAATAGAAAAGGTTACCACTTGGAAAAACATGTGGCTGGTTAGATAGAAGTCGTCCAACAAAAATATGGCCAACCGAACAGGATTGGCCAGAGAGGAAAGGAGCTAGACTGAACAGGCCTACGCCACAAGTTGGTCAACCATGTTCTGTCCTCCATGCAACACCTCACCAAAGATGAGATTGTGACCCTCAAAGAATGTCCAACCAAAATGTATCATGTGCATACCTCTAGAAAATGATCAAAAGTACCCTTGCAAAGTACTCAAAAAATACATCCAAGAATCAACCAAGCCTGTACCTAGACTTTCCAAAGCAACACATTCTGCCCAACAATAGGACAACGCATGTGTTCACTCACATGCTAAAATCCCAAAACAATGTTCTAAGTCCTCCCAAATTACAAAAGGGTACACAATGCACTGAAAGCAAACACCCAATAAGTGAACTCTGGCCAAGGGGGCCCTACAACAAAATTTCATAAAGTTTGTCTCCACAAGCGACTGGGGATATCATCTCCAAATATCATATCTTCCTACCAAGGATAAAAATAACATCTCACAATGAAAAAAGAACGAAAAGTGCTCCCATCTTAGGCTGGAACCTTAACTTTCCTATCATTCGTGAAATAAGAGACCTAGCTAGCCAAACTCAATTGACACCACATAATTTTGAGGAATAAAGGAAGCACTTGAGATGTGACAACCTTCATAAATATTCCTCTCCACTTGAGTTTTCCACTAATCTCTAGAATACAAAATGCAACGCCAAAGAGTAGCCTAGACTTGGCAATGTCTGTTAAGCACGACACCCAATAACAATTGGTCTGTGACCTTGTCCCACAGATGGCGTGGAGCATTGGATCTATGGACTGTGCTCCTTCTCACGACTAGAGGGATGGACAGCCAAGCTAGTGCGCCATAAGAGGGTAGCATCCTTACGATAGGCTCTACCTCGGATGGCTTCTAATGAGCACAACTTTAACTTATCTCTAAGACTCCACTCCCCCCATTTGTGCTAGGAGTGGAATCCTGGCTAGAGCACTAGAAATGGGCTGCAACCAATGATAAGCTCCAGTCCCCTATTTGCAAAGGAAGTGGCAACCAGACTAGCACACCATGGATAGGCAGTAACCCGACAATGGGGTCTAGACATTGTAGATGACACTAAGCAAAGCTCTACTACTCTAGTCCGAACTCCCCAAGGGGAGAAGAAAACTGTCATGCACTAACAGAAGTTCGGTACAAGGACCACAAGTTTAGAAGAAAATGTATACATCTCCACAGGAGAACTATCACCACCTCTAAAACTCAAAAAAAAATTTAAGTCAGAAACTTCATGCTCAAACTACTTATTCATGCTATAAGTACGCTAAGCAGGGGGACTGGCAACACGGGGACCACAACGGGCCACCTAGAATTAGAAAAGCTTACCCCATAAAACTATAATGCAACACACACCTGCATTAAGCAAACACACGTAATCGTCTAATCATAGAAGATAGCTGAATAAAAGCTAGTCAGCCAAGTTTGGCCAACCAGAACCTAGCCAACTAAGGTTGGTCGAACAAAAGTTGGGTAGATAAGGGCTAGCCAATCAGGAGTTGTCTGGATAGGACCCAATAGACTAGGATTGATCCATAATAGGGCTGGCCAACAAGGAGTTGGTCGGACAACACATGCTCCAAACAGAAAATCAAGAAGACATTCATTGACCATGAAAAATCCATATAAAACTAAAGTCTACTAAACTGAAAGGAAAACTCACCAAGTCCCAACACATTGGTGAAAGAGAAATACACATATGAAAATATAATGTTTGAAAAGGCAATCTCCAAAAACACCCTTCAGGCATGAAAAGAGTGAGAATGAAGAGAAAGAAAATACAAAATTAGAAGTACAAAAAGTGTCAAGTCATCTTCGGTCTCTAAGACCTATTAAAAATGCACCATTAGCCCCAAGTAAAATCTCCTAAACTCTCTATCATACTGAACCCAAAAACCCAAAGGTCCACCTTACAGGTTGCAAAGTACAAACATCCACTTAACGGGGAATAAAGCTCTATCCACCACCTTTCCAAGCTGTGCCATAATGCCCTTCCTTCCAAAGAACAAACACCTCCTTCAATGCACCTATGTAAATCCCCGCCATTAAGTTCCCTCATAAGTATTGAGCTATATGACTACATTTTGGAAAAAATTCAGACACAAGTCAAAACTTGAGACGATCAAGACACGATCCCCCATTGCACGGACTTCAAAAATTCCAACATGTTGTACACCTAGGACAATTCACTCCAACTACAGACGAAAGTTTACAAGTCACGAAAAGAATTACAAATAAAAGCCTAAGTGTTAGAGAGTGGGATACCCCAAGAATGGTATCTAGACCCCCACACTTACCCAATTCTCATGAAAAATAAGTCATGTTGTTAGGATCTTAAAACTACTAATGTGAACAACTAAAAGATCACATCGCCGATAGGCTGGCACCCTTCACCCAAGCCAGGACTACCCAACTAGAAATTTTCCAACCAGAGGTGCACGGAATGAACTATCCTCCAGGCAAACAATTCTCTTAACAGAACATTATCTTCAAATGGCAGTCCATCAAGTAGAATCGCCACTGAGGGCACCTTGCCGTACAGACCCCTCTGCTAACAGTACCATGCCAAATAGCACATGGCTAGACGGTACCTCCCTGGATGGTACATGGCTGGACTAACCTCCTCTAGACGACATATGGTCGGACAAACTTCCTTCAAATAGCACATGGCTAGAAGAACCTTCTTTGAATGGAACATGGCCAGACAGACCATCTAAATGAATGGCACATGACTTGATAGATCTCTTATGGTTGGCACTCTGTAGGCCACCCCACTTTCGGTCGGCACACTACCGACCACATCACCTTCGAACTTGTCCTCACTCCTTCACTCAACCACTAACGTCCTTCATCCATCACCTCAATGTGCACCCATGGGAGCCATTGCGTATCTATCTTCCCATCCTATGTAATAGAGTACAATGTGTGCCTCCAACATATAGTAGCGTAGGTACAAGTACAAAATGCTTACTAAGGACTGGATCGTAGGAAATATATCCAAGTACAACCCTTCACTTTTGGAAGGTGCAGAACAAAGGCTTAGAAGGGATCAGAATGCCTAAATATCTCCTGACAAGCATGCCTTTGTCGTACAAAAGGTGAAAAGCACCTTATAGCTCTAGAGTTGACTTTTTTAAAAGAAACTTTGACTTTGGCATATCTCCCACACCATAACTTTGATTAGAAATTTGAAAGTATCGCCAGCTATTGAAAACCACCACGCACATTCAAGACCAAAAGAGATCCAAGTTTTTCCAACCCCTTCGACAAAATAGCATGCAGGAGTGGGCCATGGGCCACCAGCATTATTGAAAGGACTAAGTGTCTGGATATTGACAAAATGACAACCAAACCTCCTACTCCATATGACTTGGCCCAAGAGGTCAGGGGGCTGATGTTGGACATAAAGTAACACATGTCAAGTGGCCCACTACCATTAGTCCAACTCAATAGTATGGCCCAGCCCAGCCCAGCCTAGCCCAGCCCAATGAGCGTTTAGTCAGCAGATAAGCTCAACTACTAAATAAGTGACTATTAAATAGATAAGCACCAAATATCTCCTAATTATTCTGTAAGAGATAATTAGAAAGAGATATGACCCTAATGTAAAGATATGTAACCGACAATAGGTATATCTCTCTTCTCTATATATATGCACCATGTACAATTCACACGCAAGTCACAAATGACGATATACAAGTCATAACCACATAATATGCACATATTTAATATATTCTCTCTATCTCCACTTCTTATCACTATTATTAATGAGTTAAGGCTTGGTCTCCTCCCTCAATTACCATAACCCAAACTGACTTAAGCATTGGAAGAATAAAGCCCACCACACCCCATGATGGTCTAAGGTCCAAATGTATTTTCTCTATTCGCAGGTCCACAATAAGGAGAATTGCACCCAGATTTTGATGTTGACAAAAAAAGCATCAACAATACCTATAATCATAATTTAATTTGTTTTAGTAACTACTTATTTTCCTCTATTTATAAAAAAAATCTTATTTTTGTCTCTTATTTGTTAGTACATAAACTCTAAGAAAGTGTAGAAAAGATCAAGAAATGGAAAATACACTTTATTAACAATATTGTTACAAATCAATCTAAGATGACAACACAATGCTCATTTATATAAGCAACTATAAACTGATATATATCTAACAACCAATTACGCTGCTAATTTACTATAATGCACTTATAGAAATTAAAATAAGTGAATAAAAAATTACATAATTAAGCTCCTCTCTAACCTTGCTTTAAATCTAGCATAGCTTACAAATCATTCTCACAAATTCTAGAGAGAAAGAATGAAAATAGAAAGTAAGAACGCTTTGCAATTTTTCATTCATGCAGTACATTTTTGAAAATTTTCAACATTTTTCAAAAAAAATTGACATATTTTGAAAATTTATCCTAATTTTCGAAATTTTTAGCTAATTTTTTCCCTACAATTGTACAAGAGCTCATTTCTGCCATGCATAACAATGATTAGAACTTTGACAAAACTTTGGATATTAACTTATATTGATGTATAAGTAGTTGTGATTTATAAGTCTATTATATACTATTGGAAAGATCCAAAAATTTAATTTATGATAATTTTATGATTTGTGATTTGAAACTTCTTAGATAAAGTTATTTTTAATTAAAACTATTTAGAATCAAGTTTGGTTTTCTCATTGTTTCTCATATTTTATCTCAGTAAGGTTGTCAATTTTATCCCTACGGATATTCCCTGGTCAAATGCGATGGTGGAAAGACCAATTCGGAGACAGGTACCGAGAACAAGGACTCCCAATTTAATTTAACAGACAGGGGTACTGAGAATGGGGACTCCCTACGGATATTCCCTAGTCAAATGCGGTGATGGACAGACCAATTCGGAGACGGGTATCGAGAACGGGGACTCCCAGTTTAATTTGATGGATAGGTATGGGGACAATATTACTAATCCTCACCCGTTCTTTGAAACATATATTCATTATATTAAATTTTATTTAAATTATATATGTATTTATTTTAAAAAATATATATTATTTGTAATATCTAAGAATCAAACCAACAACTCTAACTTAAATTCAAACTGACAACTCACAAGTTATTGCTGTTTTGTGTTACTTTTATCTTAGTTTTCATTTAAATAATTTTAAATCACATTAAAATAAAGTTAAAACATAAACAAAAGAACAAAACTCAAAAGGTAAAATCTTTTTTTTATGTAAAGACTAAAGATAACTCAAACGTCTTTTTTTTTTAATGTCTCACGTAATCAAAGTAAAAAAATCAAAACTTAAAGTCAAGGACTCAAGAAGTCAAACTGCCAGTGCTTTCTTCTATCGTCCTCTCTCTTTCTAAAATTTGAGTTTGGCCAAACTTCCCATAAATATTGGCTGTCGAACTTCCCATAAAGATTTATAAAAAGAGTAGTAATATTAAAATTTCATAGCAAAAAAAAGGACTCAAAATTTTCAATTTTTCAAGCAAATTTTTCCTCTATTCGATATCCAGACCATTTTTCTTCCTTCTTTAGAGCAAAAAAATTCCATCAATCCATTGCCCTCTTGCTGATAGGTAAGATATACTTAATATTAGTTTGTGATTGTCAAAAACTCCATTATTTGATCATGTAACATATACTATTACACTAATAGGAAATTGGTTGAAGTAGAGAGTAATGTGGATATATTGACTGCTTGACTAAAACTAGCAAAGGGCATTATTGTTGTATTATCAAATAAGGTACTTTTAAATGCTTTAAAAAGTTATATTTCTTGTAATACTTGAAAATAAATAAACTAAGTATACTTAAGATGAATTAAGATTTGATTTTAGTTAAATGTTATCCAAATAAACATCCACTTCAATAATAATGCTATCTGATTAAGTTTTAAGAGTGTTGTATTTTATACTGTAATCTGCGTATATGAAATATTTTACATATATCATAATTTGTTTAATTTAAAAATATATTTTTTCTCCATAGTTTTAGAGTCTCTAAACTATATTATTTTTCAAAGTTAAATCAAATTTAATTATTTAATTAAAAAAAAGTTTAATATGAGAATTTGAGGATAAAAAACTTATGAAATGCTGTCTTTTTTTTTTTTTTCTTTTTTCTTTTTTCTTTTTTTCCTTTTATTTGTGAGATTTAGATTATGATTGATTTAGGATATGTTGATTTATTATGAATATGTTGATTGTAATTTCATATAATGATATGTTGAGACAAAACTTGGCAAATAATATTATAAATGTGTTCTTGTAAATGATTAAACATGATTGGAGGTTAATTATGTTGTATACCTATTTTTGTTATTTTATTTACAAGCAAATATTTTTTAGGGTTAAATATGAATTGGAGGCTCCTGTTCCTTATGGTATGATCCTCGAATAATCTTCACAATGATTTAAAATGGGGATAAAAGGCAAATCTCTATTAGGGGTGAGCAGCGGATCGAAATCGCCTGTTTTTTACTAATCCGAATCCGATCCGATCCGAAGCGGATTTGAAGATTTCTAAACCGAATCCGATCCGATAATGTAGTCAATCCGAACCAATCCGAATCCGAGCAGATCGGATTTTTCGGATCGGATAGGTCGGATTGAGATTATAATTTATTTTTTTTATTATTATCATATATAAAACATAATATATACTAACATTTAAATTTTAAATTGGTATGTTTTTTAGTAAAATTTATTTATTTATAGTCACAAATTAGATAATCAAAATAATAAAAAGTATATTGTTGAATATTATTAAATTATTATAGAGAATTTAATATTTTTATTTTTTAAAAAACTAAAATAATAATTTAATGTAATTGTGGTATGTATAATATTTAAATATAACACATTAAAAATAAATATACATTTATTTATAATTTTAATAGTAATTCAGTCCGGATCGGATTATAATGGATTATAAAATTTGTCAATCCAAATCCGATCCGAATCCGAACGGATTATATACTTTTTAATCCGAATCCGATCCGACTACAAAATATATCAATCCAATCCGATCTGAATCCGACGGATTGGATCAGATTTATTAATTTAAGCGGATTGATCGGATTATTTGCTCACCCCTAATCTCTATCAATGGATGAAGGGCAAAAAGGGGGTCTTCAGTCCCACTGCACTCTGCTAACAATCCTACCTCTAAAGAAATAAATAAATTTGGGATCCATTTAAGACAAATAAAATATCTAACATTCTCCTATGCCAATATTATCCTAACTAATTCCAAATGTATATAGAAAAAAGGTAAGATAAATAACCAAATATAATGGGTTGTACATGATTTGAATGAAACTCATTCCATTTCACTACTCTACATAATTTGTCTAATATTAGTAATTAATTGATTTAATTACATGTCATAATTTTATTTATACATATATTAAAATTTTAACTTCTAAAAAAATATAGGTTATTTTTCTATCAATGTAAAAGATCATGCGTTTAAGGCTTAGTCACCTCAATTATTGAATTGTAAGTGTTTAGCTTGTATAAAGCCAACACTTGTGGGAGATAATATATGAATAAATTCTAACTTTTTTTTTTACAATAATCATGTGTTTTTTTATGGAAAAAATGTGCTTTTTATGGAAAAAATATGTTTTTTTTATGGAAAATATATATTGTTTTACATTATTAGAAAAATAATATTTATTTTTTTCTTTGAAGTTTAAAAATAACATCATGTAAGTAAATGAATTATATATATATATATATATATAAGGCACGTGCACCTTTATATTTTTTTTTATATAATTTATATTCACATAATTATTATTAAACTTGAATTATATTTTTTTTTATTTTTAAATATGATTTATGTCATATGTATTTTTTTAAAATGTAAGAGATTATGCATAATAAATTAAAGATATTAAAAGATGTCTTCTATTAAAATTTTTTAACTTTTGATGTCAAACAAATTCTACTATTCAACAAACTATTTCTAAAATAGATAATATCATCATAAAAATAACTAATTAAATTGTTATATATCATTTCAAATTGAACAATAAAAAAATATTTAACTAATACTCATATATATATTTAGTTGTAAAGAGTATTTTTCTTGAAGATAACATGATACTTGATTTTTTTCTTCTATAAATTAGATATAATAATCATTTTTTAAATTAATATAATTTAATTACTTTTTTATTATATGTTATATACAAAATTTAATACATATAATAATGTTAAAAAAAAATAACACCTATCTACCAATAAAGTGTTGATTATATAGGTTATCAACTACTTTTTTTAGTCCTCTATTTTTTATTTCAAACAAAATAAAAAAAATTTAAATAACATTTTTTATGAATATTTAAAATAAAAATTAAAAATTAAAAGTATGAGAGATATAAATATGATTAATTATGGACCACTCAATATTTTTTTTATGTTAAAAAAAATAGCTATTTATATGAAAGAACAAACTCCCTCTTTTATATATTTATTATTTATATATAAAAAAAAATACCAAAAAAGTTATAAAAAAACAAAAAATACCAAAAAAAGTTATAAAGAGAGAGAGAGAGAGAGTCATAAAAAATAAAAGAAGAAATAAAAAAAATGTTAAATAAAATCTTCTCAAATAAAAGTAAAAGAAGGACGACTCTTGAAACTACAAATGAGAACCACTCATTGAGAAAACTTATCGTATGTCCCAAAACATCTAAAACTCCATAACCAACCATCCTTGTTTTCTTATATCTTCACTCACACAGACCTTAGACTTAACCAAAATGTTCCCAACAATAGCAGTCTTTCTCCTAATTTTTCTGTTATCCCTTTTTTTCATTTTCAGAAAAAAGAAAAGCACAACTTGTTACATCAATGGAAAAAAAACTCCACCAGGTCCTAGACCCCTACCCATAATTGGCAACCTACATCAATTAATAAGTACCTCACCACACCGAGCCCTTCATCAATTGGCCCAAAAATATGGGCCGATAATGTTCATGTGGCTCGGCCAAGTCCCTACCATTGTGGTCTCCTCACCACAAGCTGCTGAGCTATTCCTCAAGACCCATGATATAATATTTGCTAGCCGATTCCAAACTCAAGCTTCTGAATATCTTACTTATGGAAGCAAAGGAATTGCTTTTAGTGAATATGGGTCTTATTGGCGTAACATCAGGAAATTTTGCACTTTACAGCTATTAAGTTCCTCAAAGATTGAATCTTTTGCACCAATGAGGAAGCAAGGGCTTGAGAGGTTGGTGAAGTGGGTTAAGAAAGCTAGTGAGACTAAGCAAGTTGTTAATATTAGTGAGAAGATTTATGAGTTTAATGAGGATATGGCTTACAGGATGGTCTTGGGAACCAATATAGATGATATGGGTGACTTGAAAGGACTTGTTAAGGAGGCCTTGAAATTGGCTGGCACTTTCAATTTGGCTGATTTTGTGCCTTTTCTTCGTGCTCTTGACCTTCAGGTTAGTTTCTATCTTTTTCTTCCAAAAAATTGATTTTGAGAATTATTATGTATTTTCAATGTTTTGGATTTTTGGGTTTTGGT
This sequence comes from Elaeagnus macrophylla, assembly GCA_029378325.1. NCBI lineage: Eukaryota > Viridiplantae > Streptophyta > Magnoliopsida > Rosales > Elaeagnaceae > Elaeagnus > Elaeagnus macrophylla. The sequence continues at coordinate 48,581,853 of CM055640.1, read as the reverse complement.
ATTAGAATTTTTAGTGAAGTTTGATCTATACATAATTGTTTTTAGGCAATTAAAAAATAATTTGTGATTGACTTGACTTTTTACTGTCCACCCAATATGCATCTTAAGCTACAATTAGTTTACTGTTATACACTCGTGAATAAAAGTGGGAAAAAGTAGCATATAAAAAAACAAGTTTTTATTAAAATGTACGGTATTTTGGTTAATTTTATAAAAAATACTGAAGTTAGTTTATTTTGGTTAATTTCGTGTGTGAAATTAAATGGTTTCATATTTTTAGTAATGTTAGACATCAATTCTTAACTCGTTTGAAATCAATACTGGTTCATGTTTTGCAAGTGTGGGTTCAGTTTTTTGCTTTCGTTCTGTTTTTTAAATCAAGTGTGGGTTCAGTTGGGATCTAAAAGGAGCTTTGGGTCCATGAACTGAAATGTTTCAAGTTAAAATACTAAATATTAAAAAAAAATATTAAATATACATAAATTTGCACACATATATATCCATATAATTATAGTATATACGTAGCTAAGTTTTCTTGAAAAATAAATAATTTTATCATTTTTTATAATTATTTTATCATATGAAAAATATGATTATTAATATGAGTGAAAATTTATGTATCTTTAATATTTATCTAAATAATATTTGTCTTCAATCTAGTACTAGGGGCGTTAGATAGACTAGCCTAGCTCGACCGGTTGCCCACTGGGTTCACACTACAAAGCTTGCTAAAATTTCAGCATGACACGTGAATCTAAAAGAGCAGCACGGCTCGACCGGTAGCCCTACTTACGAGCCCAATATTCTTAAAAGTAAAATCTTCTAAAACTAATAATAATAATAATAAATGTTTCGTAATTCTAACAAAACATGGATATAGCACAATGTTTATAAGCTGTTGATGGGGATTTTGACTCCCAAAACCAGCAAACAAGAACAACATGTTAATTAATGGATTGGGCCATGCAGACTCCGGCCTCTTTGACACCAATATCCATGCTCAAGTGTAAAATTAAGATTCAAACACTAACGGAGGCTATTATTAAGCCCCAATTTGCAAATTATTTTCTACTTGGCTTTCTTGACAAACTTTTTTTTTTTTTTTTTCATGAAATGAGAATTCAAGATATTATTAAGACTTTATATATGTTAAAACACAATTAAATTTATTTTTCTTCTCCTTGTTATGATATATAGGTATTTATTTATTTTAAGATATAGAACTTAAACACATTACCCGTAACTTGTTAGGAAATTTATGGGTCAAAGGCTCGAAGCTAATTTATAATCAAAGTGAAATTGAGAAAATAAAAATAAAATGGACTCAAGTATTTACTTAGTTTATCCAAGATATTTACGAGCTATTCTACGGACAAAGGTAAGAATGATTTCACAACATCAAAACATTTACCACCTTTCTTTAAATACAATGAGAGAACAAGATACATCTATCTTTTATAATAGGAGAATACAATTAATCTCACTCTCTCAAAATTAGGAAATAACTTTTCTAAGTGGAAAAATATTTCACAAGCTATTGCTTTGTGTTTTCTAGGATGCTTGGGATGATTTTCATGACTCGGCTTCTTTCTCTATTTATATAGGAGAAAAAAATATTTTTTTAGTAACATATGTGCTTAGCTCACCATTTGGCTGACATGGGAGCTAAATTCACTACTACTTTTTTTTTTTCTTCTTTTTGCTTCCAAGATAGCTGCTTCTCTTGACTACTGAAGTAGCAAAGCATGACTAAGGAAGCAATCAATATTGACAATCTTCCACTTAGGGAATGATTTCAATCATGTCTCCACACACTATCACTACAACAACTCTTCTTAGGTTTGTTGTGTCTGTAAACAACTTTCATTTTACCATTTGAACTCATCTTTAACTGATATTTCTTTGGACTACATTTGCTTAAGCCCTACTGCTTATGTCTCTACTAGGTGGTACATAATTGACATCATACAAACTTTTTAGTGTTGATAGGTTTTGCCATCACATCTCCTAAGTTCTCTTTTGTTTGAATTTTTAACATATCCACACTTCCTTGTTCCACTACTTCTCGAACAAAGTGATATTGTACACCAATGTGCTTAGTTTTGGAATGAAATGTTAGATTTCTTGCAATGTGTAAGGCGTTATAGCTGTCACAATACACATGAATCTTCTCTTGTTTGTGCCCGAGCTCTTCCATTAATCTTCTTATCTAGATTGTTTCTTTGCAAGCTTGTGTAGCTACCATATATTCTGCTTCTGTTGTAGATAATGCTACAATTGTTTGCAGTTTTGAACCCAGTTTACAGCTCTACCTGTAAGTATGAACACATTGCTTGTAGTGGACTTTCTTTTGTTAGGATCTCCTACAAAATCTAAATCAATATATCCTCAGACAGTAAAATCTGATCCTCCATAACATAATGCAACACTTGAAGTTCCTTTGATATATATAAGGATCCTTTTCAATGTGTTCTAATGCTCTCCACTAGGATTCACATAAATCAACTAGCTGCTTTCACTGCTCGTGAAATTTCTGGTCTTGTAGATATCATAAAAACATCAAACTACCTACTATAGATGCATACGATACTCAAGACAACTTCTTGCTCTCTACTTCTTGAGTAAGGTAGAACTGGCTTACACTCTTGCATGTTGAAGCGTCACAAGATCTTGTTGAAGTAGTTCGTTTGAGTAAGCCAAATCTTCCTGCTATTTTTTTCTCGTGAATTTGCATCCCTAGAATTTTGTTTACTGGTCCCAAGTCCTTCATATCAAACTCCCTTGACAATTGGGCCTTTAATAATTAGATTCGATCCTTGTTGAGGCTTACTACCAGTATGTCATCCACATACAACAACAAGATAATAAAGTCATTATCACCATCAAACTTTTATAGTACGTACAATAGTGTGAATTGAGTCTATTGTACATGACTAATGATGAATGAATCAAATATCTTGTACCAACACCTCAATGCCTATTTAAAACCGTACAAAGATTTGTTCAACTTGCAAACCAAGTTCTCCTTGTCTATCTTCGTAAAACCCTGTGGTTGGAGCATATAGATCTCTTCTTCAGGCTCTCTACAAAAAAAAAATGTAGTTTTCACATCTAATTGCTCTAAATATAAGTCAAACATATCATACATAGCTAGAACTACTTTGACCATTGTAAGTCAAACTACCGGGGAAAATATCTCATTGAAATCAATGCCTTCTTTTTTAGCGTATCCTTTCATTACCAATCTTGTACGATACCAATCTACTTGATTATTGCTATCTCGCCCTTTTGTTACCAATGACTTCTCTTCCATGTGGTAATAGTACTAGTTCCCAAGTTTTTTTTTATATAGTGCTTCAATTTCTTCCTGCATTCCTGTCGTCCAAAGAGATGCATCTGAGCTACTTGTAGCTTCATGAAAAGTTGACAGCTCTCCATCCTTTGTTAAAAGACAGTATGCAATATTACTCTTAGTAACATACTCTGAGTGCCAAGTCTGTGGCCTTCTTTCACAAGTCAATAAGAAAACTTATGTAGCCTCAGACTCTACTAGTTTTTGTACCTCATGTTTTGGTACTACTTCAATAAACTCTGGAGTTTCTTGCTTCATATATTTTCATTATGAACCGTTGTAGTTTCTGAACTCTCATTCGATGTGTTGAACTCTCATTCGACGTGCTATCATCTTCATCTTTTCTTTACAGTTAATTTTCTACAAAGTTCACATCCCTACTAATTATAAACTTGTGGCTAGTGGGATTCCACAAGCTATACCCCTTCACTCCCATCATCATACCCCAAGAATATATATTTTCTAGATTTCAGATCCAACTTCGATCTTTCTTGGGCGTTGTAAATTACATACACAAGACACCTAAATGAATGTAAATTAGAGTAATCTACTGGCTTGCTAGTCCATATCTTCATCAGTGTCTTTAACTAAATTACTGTTAATGGCAACTAATTTACCACAAAATAGGCAAATTTGGCTGCTTCTTCCTATAAATAATTGGGTTGATTTCTAGTCTTTAACTTAGCTCTTATATTTTCTATAAGAGTTCTGTTCATTCACTCTGTCACTCTATTTTTTTTAGGGATGTATATGATTGTAAACTATCTTTTGATACCTTCTTACTTACAAAGTGCAAGAAACTCGTCGTCTATATACTCACTTCCATTATCCATCCTCAAGGACTTGATCTTCTTCCCATATTCAAGTTCCACCTACACTTTGAAGTCTTTGAATACTTGAAACACATCTAAATTTTTCTTAATTGGATACATCCAACATCCCCAAGATTAATCATCAATGAAAGGACTAAGTATTTTTCATCTCCTAGTGACATCTTTAGCGATTCCTATACATCAGAATGAATAAAGTCTAGAATTCATCTACTCCTCACATCAAATATGCTAAACTTAAATTTATGTTGTTTACTTGTCACACAATGCTCATAGAAATGTAGATTTACCGAGTCGAGCCCTAGAAGCAGCTTTTTATCAGAGAGAATCTTCAAACCTCGTTTTGAAATGTGGCCTTGTTTGAGATGCCACATCATTGTTGATTCTTCTCTCTTATTGGTTGACGTGACACACACATTAGCTTCTTGTAGTGTTTCCCCTTTAAGCATAAATAGATTCGTTGCGATCTTTTCTGCCTTCAAAACTATAAGCACACCTTTGACAATTTTCATGATCCAATTTTCGACATGGGTCTTGTATACAAGATTATCTATTTTTCCCAAAGATAGTAGATTCTTTCTCAAGCCTTTCACTTGTCATATCTCTTGAATAATGCAAACTATACCATCAAACATTTTTATTTTGATAGTACCAATAACAGTGATCTTCAAAGCATGATTATTATCCATATGTACAAAACCTTTTTAGGCTGGTTCATATTTTTGGAACCACTCTCTCCAAGGTGTCGTGTGCCATGTTGCTCCTGAGTCTAGTAACCAGACGTAAGAAAAATACTTTCTGTCTCCAATCGCCGCTGTAGCCTTACAGTATAGAACTTCACCATTATCAGGGGTACTTGCTGCATTCCTTTGAGCATTTGATGGCTCAAGATCTCCAATTTTTCTTTTACTCTAACAATCCATTTTGACATACGTTTTCTTGCCATAGTTGTAGCACTTGAGTATACTAATTTCGATCTACAATGATTATGACTCCCATTGGAGCCACTTGAAGTGGAAGCTCAGCACATTCAGATGTCTCTATTTTGTAACTCATCGATATAAGTTGCAAAAATAGAGTATTCAAGGTGTTAATGTGGTCAGTCACCGATCGGATTCTGAAATTTGAAGAGTGTAAAGTCTTCTTTTCAAGATCTTATTGTCTAGTGACTTGGCCTCATATAATCTTGTTAGAGTATCCCAAATTTCCTTTGTTGTCTTCTTTTCTGCCACACTAGATAACACTTTATCGGCTAGTGCTAAGTGTAGATCGACAATTGCTTTGTCGTCCTTTTTGTTCCACTTGTGATAATAAATGATCCCAGTGGGATTATCCCCAATTGCTTCCAAGCAATTATGCTTCCTCAAAATTACCTTAATCTTTATTTTTCACAACGAGAAATTACTCCTATTGAACTTCTCAATATCAAACTTTGTTGTTATCATCATATTGATCTACTTCTTACTTGAACAGACTCCCACTATTATACATAAACAATAGCTGTATACGTGAATAGTTTATGGGTTGAAGCTAATTCACAATCAAAATAAAATGAGCCCAAATATTTACGTGGTTCACCCAAAATATTTTTAGGCTACTCTACAAGCAAAAGCTGAAAGGATTTTACTATATTGAAAAATTTACAACTTCTCCTTAAATACAAAGAGAGAATAAGATATATCTCTCAAATATAATAGGAGAATACAATTAACCACACTATCTCAAAAACAAGGAAATAACTTTTCTAAGTGTGGAAATATTTCACAAGCTAATGCTTTGTATTTTTTGGGATTTTGAGCTGCTAGGATGCTTGGGATGATTTTCTTGCCTCAACTTCTTCCTCTATTTATAGAGAACAAATATTATGTTGGTGACATATGTGCTTACTCACCCTTTGGCTAACATGTGGTTGAGCTCATTGCTCCATTTTATTTCTTCTATTTGCTTCCAAGATAGCTGCTTCCTTTTACAAGTGAAGCAACCTAGCATGACGAAGACGTATTTGCTAAAAGACAATATATATATATATCACGTTTAATAATTTTTTGGACAAAATTAGCTCTATATTTTAAGTTATTGATATTAGTTGCCTTTTTATTATATATTATCACATTAAATAAAAACTCCAAACAAAATATTGAAATAAGAACTCTAAACATGATAATAGAATAATGATTACATTTAATAAGAACTCTAATAATATGATGATTATCATCTCTAATAAAAATTCTAAATATTATTTTACTTTCACAATTAATTTGAAAACATTAGAAAATTAATTTTGTATTATTTAAAACATAATATAGAAATTAATCAAAGAAAAAAATTAAAATAAGTAAAATAATTCACTTGCAAGGCACATATTTTTAATTAGTATATATAAAGTTTGAATCATGCTTAATATTTTTTGAACAAAATTATCCTAACATTTTAAGCTATTAACATTGATTACTCTTTTAAGATTTATTATTATATTAAATAAGGATTCTAAAACATAATAATGAAATAAATATCACATCTAATAAGAATTATTATCATATGATAATTATCCTATCCAACAAAGACTCTAAATATTATTCTACTTTCGCAATTAATTTAAAAGCATAAGAAAATTAATTGAAATTATTTCAAATATATTTTAAAAATTAACAAAAGAAAAAAATTGAAATAGCTAAAATAATTTACATACAATGAACATATTTTTAACTAGTATATATACAAAAAACAATAAAAATGAAAAAAAAAAAAAAAATATGGGTCCTGCAAGCCATACATAATTAAAAGATAGTGAATATATTTATCTTATTACTATATATTATTTCTCATTTTTGGATAATTTTAGCCTCATATTTTTATTTTAATTAAAAAATAATTATTATTATTTATTTATTTATCAATGATAATATTACATTATCTTATTATAAAGATAAAAGCCTAAGAGTCTTATTTATAATTTATTTCTTTTAAAAGAAATCTTCCATAACCTAAAATATATAGTTATACATTTGAATTATTTTTTTGTTTCTTTTTCTTTTAAAATAATGGGTTAAAGAAAAAAAAAATTCATTTTGCACGATTTTGTCTTCAAATTTTCACTTTAGTTATAAAATTATCATTATTATTTATTTTATATATTTAATGATAATGATTAATTTAAACTAATGGCTTAAAAAATGATTCAAACAAATAAAGAAGGAAAAATATTTAAAAGATAGAAAATAAGATTATAAGATTTTTATTTATTGTTTAATTTTCTATACTATAAGTCCTAAATAAAGTAAAATACATATTTATTTTTAATATAATGGCACAATTCATAATTAATCAAAAACTTTGATAAAATTTTCCAATTTAGTTATAAAAATTTTCATTATTATTAATTTTATTTATTTAATATATATTTAATCTTATTTATTTAATCCTTTTTAAAAGAAATTCAATATAACCTAAAATGCACAATATACATTTGAATTAATTTTTTCTTTTTCTTTTTCTTCTTCTTAAATAGTGGGCTAAAAAAAACGTAAATAAATAAAGAAGGAAATTGAAAGATAAAAGATAATATTATAAGATTTTTATTTATAGTTTAATTTTTTTATATAGAAATCTTTGATATGCTAAAAATATATATTTATTTTTAAAATAATGGTCGTATTATAATTAAAGAAAAAATTGGACAAAATAATTCAAATTTAATAACAAATATTGTTGCTATTATTAATTAATTTATTTAATTATATTCATTACATTATATTATAATTTTTTTTATTATAAGAGTTTACTTTTTTATATTACATGAATATTAATTACTTTATAATTTAAACTTGCTTTTTTAATTTTGTAATGAAAATTTTTTCATACTCCGCACAATTTTTATCTTGTGATGGTTAATTTTTTTAGTATTTTTTTTATTTTTTTTGTCTGGGAATCTCAAAATAAATCTTGATGTTGTTTTGCTTCATAATAATATTTTTTTTTCATAACTAAGTAGATGTTGAAATTTTAGTACTTTATTTATTAATTTTTTTAATAAATATATATTTTATTTCACGCAAAAATACAAAAAAAAAAAAAAAAAAAAAAACTAAAACATAAAATTATTATTAATTTTATTTTTTAATTATAACAATTAACATTATTTTAGAATTTTATTTCTTTTTTCTATTATAATAATTTACTTTTTATGTTACATGAAGCTAAAATTACTTCATAATCGACCTTATATTTTTATGTTTGTAATGTAAATTTCTTCATGCTCCATATAATTTTTATTTTATGGTTGTCAATTCTTTTCATAATTTTTTACTTTTTAGTTTGGAGTCTTAATATTGCTGCACTTCACAATAATTTTTTTTTTTTTTTTCATAATTAGGTAGTTCTTGAACTTCTACTACATTTTTTAAAAAAAATTAATAAATATATATTTTAGTATCATACAAAAATATAATACAATTTAAGCACGTGTATTTTACTAATATATATATATATATATATATATATATATATATATGAGATATTAAAAATATAAAAATGAGGTCCTGCAGACCATACATAAATTCCATCCATTACTATGCTATAAAGTGAGAATTTTTTCCTATTAGTGTCATATGTATTATAATTTTTTGTTTTGTTTTCTTTTCTTTTGCTAAGGGTGCCTATAAGATTAAAACTTTTATTCAAATGTCTCAAACGTTCCCAGTGTTTTTCTTAGTAAATAACTCCTGCAATTATAATTAAGACTCAAATATTTGACATTTAACATATTTAAACGAATATAATGCCTTTGAGCTACAAACCCATACATCTTTCCGATGTTTAATGTAATCAATTCATATTTTCCACTTTAAAATTGGACGGCAAGTACGATAAGAATCACTCACTTTTTATTTCTTAAAAGACTTTTAACTATTAAATATATATATATATACACACACACACATCTTATTACTATTATATAAGTGTGAGTGCACAATCAATAAATTTTGAGCAATTTTATCTAATATTTTAATTTAATTATAAATACATATATATATTTTTAATTTAATTTATTTTGTATAAACTAAATGCATATATATTAAGTAAATAGATAATTCTAAGTTTAATAGAGTTAGAATCCTGTTGCAATAAATTTTGGACAATATTATTTAACATTTTGATTTAATTATAAATACACATATATTATTAATTTATTTTATTTTGTAACTCACAACCAATAAATTTTGAACGATTTTGTTCAATATTTTAATTTAATATAATTATTTCCATGACATTGAGTGCAGCAACTTATAGCAACATTTTTTACTGTTTAATCATTCTAATTGGTGATATTTCCAACTTTTTTAAAAATAATTTATTTAATTCATATCATATGTTTCACTCTAGCAATTTACTATATAAAAAAATCAATAATAACTTTACTTTTAAAAGCATAAACTTCATTTTTTATTTTTATTTTTTATTAATTATTAATTATTGAAAATTATTCTCAATACATCTTCTATTAAAAAAAACAGAAGTCTATTTTCCTCCCTTGTTGTTATAAAACAAAATGTATACTATTTCTTTTTTTAATTCATAGTTATCTCATCAATTTTTTATCAACCAATTATCCAATTGTCACTTGTTTAGGAGATAAATATATATTTTAAAAAAATTAATATATAATTTATCATAATCTATATCTTCATTCGTGTTTGCGTAAAACTTTACCTTTTCGTATATATATATATGTTGGTATCAATTATAAAAAAAAAAAAAAAGAAGAAGAGAAAAGTGATATATTATTGATATTAATCCAAATCCTAATGTATTTTATATATATTTAAATGGACAGCAAAAGTCCAAAAATATATTATCTTCAAATCTTAATTTTATTTATGGTAGATAGACATATTTGAGATCAATTTTCTTGATAACTAACGATTAGTTAATCTAATATTATTGTTTACCATATTTTTTATTACTCACAAAGCTTGGTGCTGTAATGCAAATTTTTTATTAGAATTTGATTGTCGTGTTAATTTTAAAAAGTTTATTCATTAAAATGTTAGAACAAAATTACTATAAAATATAAAAAGAAAAGTAAAGTCAACACGTGGCTTATTCGAAAAATTGATCATTACTACATATGCACTTTGTCCATGATAATAAATCTAACTTAGCTATATTCACTAATTATAGGGACTATCCAAGCGCTTGGAGAAAGTGAGTAAGGCCCTTAACCAAGTCTTAGAAAATATAATTTTGGAGCACGAAGAAAAAGCTAGTAGTAGACAGCAAGAAGGTCTTCACATGGACTTTGTTGATTTGTTGCTTTCCTGGATAAACAAACCAATAAATCCTCAAGACGAACAAGTGTACGTAATGGATCGCACAAACATAAAAGCCATCTTACTAGAGATGTTTGTTGCTGCATTTGATACTACAGCAACCACAATTGATTGGACTCTCTCAGAATTATTAAGAAACCCTAAAGTGATGACCCATCTTCAAAAAGAGCTCCGAACAGTCATTGGAATTAAACAAATGGTAGAAGAAAAACATTTAAATATGGGTAAGTTACCTTACTTGGATATGGTTTTGAAAGAGAGTCTTAGGCTACATCCAGCTGCACAAGTTATGATTCACAAATCAACTGAGGACATAACTATTGAAGGATATTACATACCCGAGAAATCAACGGTTATAATTAATCCTTGGGCAATAGGACATGATCCTGAAGTGTGGTCAGCAAATGTAGAAGAATTTTACCCTGAAAGGTTTATTGATTGCAACATAGATTTAAGAGGACAGGATTTTCAGCTTATCCCCTTTGGGTCTGGAAGGAGAGGTTGTCCTGGAATGCAATTGGGATTAACAACTGTTAAGTTTGTTGTAGCTCAATTGGTGCATTGCTTTAATTGGGAGCTTCCTATTGGTATACAACCTGGTGATATTGACATGACTGAAGCTTCTGGTTTAACATTGTCCAGAGCTAACTCACTACTTGTGAGACCAACCCCTCGCTATTCAATTGGTTCTTGAAAATTAAGAACTAATCGGGATATTAAAGAGAGGTAATTTGGTTACCAATTTGTTTAATATGCCAATGGGTGTTTGTATTTATTTTTCTTCTTTAAACTCAAGTATGTTACTTGTAATATTCTTATTGTGGTATTGGCTCCATGTTATTAGTTGGTATGATCCTTTGATATTACTATTTTTGTTTGTAGTAGTAAAATAGGATAATGACAAACAATATTAGAATGGAAATGATATTAGAAATATAAGAAACAATAAATTGTAAACATAAAAAAGAACTAAAACTATGAGTTTATAGAGACTCTAGGCCTAAGTGTAAAAGGAGGATGAGAAAATTGTTTGTATTTTTTGAATGAATTGTTTTGTACAAAATACACGTATTTATAATATAAATAAAAGATTAAAAAATGATATTAATTAAATACAATGATCTCTACCATACTAGAAATGATCTCTACCATATTATGAATAATTTACTTTCCTATTTCAATAATTAATCTCAATTTACTTTCCTATTTCACACATGCCCAACTTGGTTAAGAACTTTGAGAGCACTCGAATGGACACTCTTTTGGTAAGGATATCAGCTAATTGGTTTTCTGATTAAATCTTTGGTAGTTTCACAGTCTTTCCATCTAGTTTTTCCTTAATGAAAAACCTATTTAACTCGACATGTTTTATACAGTCATGTTGAACTAGATTATGGGCTATATCACATGCTACTTTGTCATCAAAATACAGTTGAATTGGTTGTTTTTGGGAGTAGCCTAGGTCCTGTAAAAGAAATTTCAACCACAGTGCTTCACAAATTCCTGAGGTCATTTCTCTGTACTCAGCTTCTATACTAGATCGTGCAACAACATTTTGTTTCTTGCTTCTCTATGTAACTAAGTTCACCGACAAAGGTAAAGTATCCTAAAGTTGACCGTCTGTCGTTAACTGCTCCTGCCCAATCAGCATCAATATATACTTTGATGTTTTGCTTGTTTGTGTTTTTAGAAAATAGAATTCCCTTTCCTAGAGCATATTTTAGATACCTCAAAATGTGCATGACTACATTCATATGTTGCTCACCTGAATTATGCAGGAACTGGCTAACGATACTTAGAGTATAGGCCAAATTTGGTCTTGTGTGAACTAAGTACATCAACCTTCCAACAAGTCTTTAGTATCTCCATCTATCCACTGGTACCTGATTTGTCTCAATACATAACTTCATACCCTCTTCCACTAAAGAGTCAGCTGGTTGGCAAGTTGACATACCAGTTTCATGTAGTAGATCTAAGGCATACTTTCTTTGAGATAGGAAGATTCATTTACTTGAACGAGATACTTCAATTCCTAGAAAGTATTTTAAGGGGCCTAAGTCTTTCGTTTCAAATTATTTGGACAAGTATTCCTGTAAAGCTCTTATTTGTTCTTGATCGTTACCTGTGACAATTATGTCATCTACTTATATAATGACTGCAATAATTTTTCTATCTCGAGTCTTTAAAATAATGTGTGATCTGAATTACTTTGTTTGTAACAAAAAATTGTCATGGATTTGGTAAATTGTTTGAACCAAGCTCTAAGGGATTGTTTTAACCCATATAGTGACTTCTTCAACATACACACCTTTTGTGTTTGTCTTTTTGTTATCATGCACTTTGATGGGAGATCTATATAGACCTCTTCTGATAGTTCACCATGTAGGAATGCGTTATTCACATCAAATTGTTGTAATGGCCAATCAAAATTTGTAGCTAAGGATAACAAGACTTGAGTGTACCATTTTACCACCAATCTCACTTTAAAATTGATAAACACTATTTTGAACCTATTATTTGTTAGTTTTTAAGTATTTATTTCATAATTTATTTCAGTATTACTTTGATTTGGAGGGTATTTTCATGTTTTGTAGGTTCAAGCAAGTGTGAGATGAATAGTAGGGTTAAGTGTTCAAAAAGAGCCGAAGAATGTAAGCCTTACATTGTATTCCGTTTACTATATAAGGGGTGATAAACTAGAGCAAAAGAATGTAAACCTTACGTTAGGAATCAACAATTGTGTAAGGGACCCTTACAAGGCATGTACAACGGGTTGTGCCGCGGCAGGAAAATATGTGTGTTGCGACAGATCACTCTCGGGTCTTATTTTGGGAAGCCAAAAAATCAACACTCGCCGCGGCGGGTAATTTTGTGTGCTGCAGGGGTGAAGTCCTTGTTTTCACTATGAAGTCCAGTTTTCAGAAGCGCGCCGCGACAAAAGGAAATATGCGCTGCAATAGGAGAGCCTCAAGTTTTCTACTAGCCCAGAATTGCATGTCGTGTCGATGCAGAAGGAAATACGCGCCACGGCCCACGTACCCTATTGACACTTACACACCCAAATTTCTACATACTCCTACACACTCCTAACCTAACTTTTAAATACAACACATAAATCTCTCCCAAGAAGAGAGCGTGAACAATTGCCTTGAATAGTGACCAAAGCCATCTTCTTCCACTTTCTAAAGAGAAATACTCCATTGATGCTCCATTGAAGCTCTTTTAAGAATAAATTGGAAGAGGTGACCATCCAACTCCAAGAAGGGTATTGCAAGAGTGAAAATAGGGGTATCTCTATTGTTTGTAACTTTCTTTCTCTCTTGAATTTTAAGAATGCTATTTGTAATAGAAAAATATTAATTTAGATTTTATTATGAGTAGCTAAACTCATTTTGTGGGATTTAGTGATGCTTCCATGAGTGGATGAATATTATTGTGATTTAATTTGGATTTAAGTGATCTATGTCTTGTGCATTGTTCTTAATATCTTTGTTCATGATTATTTTGATCATTTTAGTTTATAAACATTAAAGAATAAATTAGAATTGAGTATTAGAGATATCATCTTTGCTTAATTTAGTAATCTTGAATAATAACTTAATCTAAGTTCATTGACTTGTCTTAAATTAAGTGACTAATTTGATTTCCTCAAGATTTATGCTAATTGATTAATTAACGTTTCGGATCAAAGAAGTTAATTAATGAATTAAGGAAAAATCTCCATTGATTTGGGATTTTATAGGATTTATTAGGAAAAATCAATAAATCTAACATTTTGTGCTTAATTGTGAAATTTACATAAAATATTCTATCTATGATTGGTTAGCTAGCTAGTTTCTCGCACTTTTATATCATATCACTTCGGCTAATTTTTTGCTCCTCTATTTTAATTCTTTTGAGATTTTACAATTTTAGCAACCATATCTTCAACCAATTTTATAAGAATGTTTAGGATTTACTTTTGCAAATAATTTTTAAGAAAAAATTGACACATTTTAAAACCATTGCAATTTCTTGAGAGATCGAACTCAGAGTTTGCTTATCACTTCGTACGAGTGATTCGTACACTTGCGAGGATTATAATTTACACATTAAAAATGTTCAATTGTTCCATCAGCTTTGTATTTCATAGTAAAGATCCATTGACACCTAACTAATTTTTTTTCCTGTGAGTCGGTTGACGAGCTCCCAAGTTTGGTTCTTCTACAATGAGGCCATCTCTTCATCCATTACAACTTTCCATCTTGGATCATTTAAGGATTGATCAAACTTGACAGTGTGCAAGAAGCCTTAAATGATCTAAGATGGAAAACTATGATGAATGAAGGGATGGCTTCCCGATGGATTAAGGAATAACACTCTTTTAAATCGAGGAGGGGTTATCAAAATTCATATCCGAACCAGGAAGAAATATGTGTACTCGGGTACGCTCAATGGACTGTCAGTATGTTATAACATCAAAAGGATCCTTCATGACCACTTTATCACGATGATTCAATTCTCGAAAATATTTTGGTTAACTCCTCGTAGTATACTAAAAGTGATTTGGCACCTTGTTTGGCAAAAAAGGTTTGTTGATGCAAAGAATAGACATGCATTTCATCATTGCCGTCATAAAAAGCTTTGGAGAGAGTATGCCAAATTTCACGTGCAGTAGGTATACAGAGATATCGCTTCATGATGTCAGGAGACATGGACATCAGAAGCTAGTGCTTAACCTTCTGATTTTCAACATACCATTTGTCATATCCCTTGTTTAACACAGCAAGTAGAGTGGTTTTGCCTATGATGTAGGAGATTTTTTCTTGTTTAGTGATATGCATCTCCATCAATTGAGACCACATATCGTAATTTGTTTCAATAAGTAGAATGCCTGCATTAAAGGGACCTTCAGATTGAACAAAATTTGAAAATGATTGGGTTTTAGATGAGTCATTTGGTTCACTCATTTTTTCCCTTGAAATAAGACTTTAGCTTATAAGAAAAAAAAAAACCTATACGACACTGGTGAATGAACAACAGGTGGGCAAGGACGATGGCGATGGCTCCTAGCACAACGACACTGGGCACGGAAAGGCACAACGACGCTAGACACCATTATGTTGGGCGCAGTGCTGTGGGTTTCGAAGAGAGTTGGGTGTGTTGTCCGCTGCTGGTGGCAAACTTTGGGCAACTATGGGTGATCTGGTGGTGGTGAATGGGCAAGCAACTATGTGTGTTATGGGCTGTGGGTTTTCAAGCTACTCTGGGTGTTGTGGGCTGTGGGTTTTCAAGTGACTATGGGTGTTGTGGGCTATGGGTTTTGGGTGGAAAGGTTGGGTTTCTGGTTGGGCTTGATGAGTTGGGGGGTTTGACACGAGGTTTTGGTTGGGTTTGGCACGCCTGTAAGAGGTGGGTTGGCAATGGTGGATGGTGGTGGGATCTGTTTAGGTTACACTGGGATCTATTTAGTTGTGGTGGTGAGTGCAGGCGGTGGATGGGTTGAATGAGCAACGGTTGAATGGGCGACGACTGGTGGTTTTGGTAGTTTTTTGTTTTTTAATTTTTTTCTGAATTGATTTTTTTCTTTTTTTTTTTTCGTATGAGATAAATTTAGATTTACAGAACCATAGTCGGCTCTGATACCATGTAAAAGGAGAATGAGAAAATTGTTTGTATTTCTTGAATGAATTGCTTTATAAAAAATACATGTATTTATAATATAAATAAAAAGTCAAAAAAGTATACTAATACAATGATCTCTACATACTAGGAATGATTTGCTTTCTTATTTCAACAATGAATCTCAACAGTAAGTATCATACATTTCTTAAAATAAATTCATCCTCACACCATTAGTGTTTAACAATATGTTTACATCTATCTCAAAGGATTACTATGATCAAATCGTAGCTAATGCTCACCAACAGTAATTAGTCCAACAAATTGATTTGTGTATATTAATCTCCATCACTTTTTGGCTAGAATAGGCTAGATTATCTTGTAGCTTCATAGAAGAAAATAAGGAACGTGAGAGGATACTTTTTCGAATTACTTATAAATCATGAATAAACCAATTATTAAGGTTGGGTATAAAACGTTTCTTTCATTCATGAGAGTGGAAAAATAATATCGTGTAACAAAAGTTATGCACAAGAGTGGACTTTGGGTGATACATCCAAATATTTGCACCTATGCACACACAAAAAGAAATACCTCCTTACTATACTAACTTATCATATAAAGAAAATGAATTAGTATATAAAGCCTTCAAAATAAAGTTCTCTCCCACATGCGACAAACAAAATTTGACCACATTTTTTTCCATCTTAATTAGTAACTTTTGAAATTTAATTTCTCTTTTACCCCAATTTCATTTGAACAAGAAAATATATGATTCTAAAGCACTTGTAAAAGGAACCCAAATCATTCGAGTTCACTTATACCAATTGAATTTCATGCAAAATAATGCCAAAAAATAAGTATTTCACCATGTGTGTATATATCTACCACATCATGTTTAGTATTTCACAAGTCTCTTATCTATACAAAATGTACAATTTGGTCATTTTTCTTTTAAGTAGTATACCCTAAGTCCTTTAATTTTTCAAAAGGTTCACTTAAGTATAATTTTTTTCAAAACATAAATTTTAATTTCTTGACACATAGTTCTCATGTGACTTTTTAAGGGAGTAATTTTGAAATTTCAAATTTTTTTCTAAAAAAAATGAAATTATTAGACATAAAAAATTAAATAAAAACTGTCCACATTTTTTTGTAATGTTTTTATAGAAAATGATTTTTTTTTTTAATTTATGTAAAAAAAATGAAAATTTCAAAATTAACATCATAACCATGTTTTAGAAATTTACAATTTTTTTGAGAAATTGAACTTAAGTATACTTTTTAAAAATTTAGGAGACCTAAAATATACCACCTGAAAAAAAAAATTAAATAAAGTGTATATTTTAAAAAAGTGTGAAGGACCAAAACCTTTTCCAACTGTTTGAATTATGATTCCGACTGAAGTGGAGAGCATCAAATTCTTATTTGATTTATGTGTTTTATTACATATGTTATCTATACATGAAAAATATGTAAGCAAAAGTGGTTATAAAGGTGAGTAATTGTTGCATAAAAAGTGACTTATTTATACATATGTTTCTCAATTATTAGAAAAAATTGTTGCGTAGTCCTTTTGCTTTTATGAAAGGTTGTGTTTAGTTTTCTAACTTAGAATATGAATTTATAAGTTTTTCTGCTTTAAAAAAAAGTATTTTTCAATCTTTTACTTGTGAAAAATGTGTTTTTAATTCCATTTGTTTGTAAAAAAAAGTGTCAGCAGGTAATGACAAAGTTATCTTTTTATCTAATTTTCTTTTAAATATAACGAAATAATACATGTGTCACTTGCATGTTTATATTTTTTTTTTTTAATAAATATATGTAAAAAGTTAATATTAAATTGAAAAAAATTTCTCAAAGTTTTAAATAATTTTTTTTTCAATCTTAAACAAAATTTTCAATAAAACTTAAACAAAAAATTCATTATATAATATCAAAAGTCATAAATTAAAAAATGAAGATTTTTATTTAAGTTTGAACGAAAGAAATTACTAAAAAAATTGTAGTTTTTTTTTGTTTAAAAATTACTTCATTAGAGATATATCTATTAAAAATACAAATATGCATGTAACACATGTATTATTCCGTTAGATTTAACGAAAAATTAGATGGACGGTTAACTTTGTCCTTGCTTAATCACATTTTCTAAAGAAAACGGACTTAAAAACACATTTTTCATTAAAAAAAATGAATTAAAAATATATTTTTTAAGTCAAAGAATTAAATGATATTTATTGTCTAAAAAAAATTGATCAACTCGGCTCTCAACCCTAATTATTATTGGCACATAAAACTGACATATGAAAGAATAAGTGAAATTTACAACTAGTCTCTTTTAAATTTTTAAATAATGCAAGACATCTATGAAATTATAAAAATTAGAAATAACAAGAACAAAGCAACTCATGGGTGAAGTCTCCCCTTGACTCCAACAATTTGGGTAGCATTTTGCACTTCACTTGCTTCCATGAGTGATTTTTCTTCCTTTCTCGATCAATTTAATATTATTGTTCTTAGTCTTATTTAATCTTTACTATTTTCAAAATAATTTAAGTTTAATCTCTGGAAATAAGGGTGAGTGCTATTGTTTCCATAGCTTTGTGTTTCATCTTCTCACTTGGAATATTGATCACTATGAGATTAATCTTTTGCTTTTTCATTTTTCTTTATCAAAGGCATTAATAGGGTAGAGGAATACAAGAATTACTCTTCTATTGGATTTAATTCAAACTTCAATTTAGGGATTTATGACACAAGATTTGGGGTTTCTTTACAAGTGGCTAGTGATTGAAAAATATAGTCAATTTTTGGAAGTGAAACAACTCCCCAATACTGAGATCACTTCGGCATAGGTAAATACATCAGCTTGAAGGTAATTTTTCTTCTCTTCTTTCGTAATGAAGTTCTTAAGTTAGAATGGTAGATTTATATAATTTTAAGAAGAAATCCTAAAATTAGTTAGAGATTTTATGGACATTTTTATTTATTTAAAAAAAAATAAGAAGAAATCCTTGATTCAGATCTGCTAAAATTAATCTCCAGTGCCGAATGCTTATTCAGATCTGCCGAAATTGATTTCAATTCAGATCTGCCATATTTGATTTTAATTCCAATTATTTTTGGGTGGCCGAATAAGAAAGATTCAAACTGAATTGATTTCAATTCAGATCTACCGAAATTGATTTCAATTGAGATCTGCCATATTTGATTTGAATTCCAATTGTTTTTGGGTGGCCGAATAAGATCTGCTGAAATTAATTTCAATTCAAATTGAACTCCCTCTCACCCTCATTGGATTAAGGTGGTGTACTGGTTCAACTCTTGCTGACTTCATCTTCAAAAAGTGAAATTTATTGTATTCTTTGAAAAAGTGATATTGGCATAAAGGAATTCGACAATAAGCAAGACCCCTCTTTTTTGACTTGTGATCAGATCAAGTTTAATTCCCAAAAGTCATAGTTTGATCGGCTCCATCAGTTTTGATTGATTATAATTGAATTCAACAGAGATTCACTTTATGATTGGAAATTGTTGCTTTGCTCATTCGAAAAGTCAATTGGTTCTTGGACTGTTATGCAACTTGACGAAAAAAAGAACAAGAGTTATCAATTGTTGGGCAGTTTTGATAGAATTGTTGGACAGTTTCGTTAGAATTGTTGGGCAGTTTTGATTGGTCATCTCTCCTAGATTTGATTTCCTATCAATTTGTTTTATTCAAGCTTTTTGATCAAGAGCAACAATTGGAAGGTTTGTTCTGATCAAGATTTGCTTCAATTTCAATTTGGATTACTATTATGGGTTATCAATTGTGATCTTATTGGGTGGTGCAATTCAAATTCAAAGAGACTTATTAGCATCTAGACCTCATCCTCTTTTTTGGTCAGTTATTATTTGCCATTTTCAAATTTGAATTTTTATATTATATTAATTATTTGGTTGACTTAGAAAGAAATAAGAAAAGAGGAACTGTTATGGTTTTGGGTTAAGGATTAACATCGTATGTATAATCCTAATCCTAAACCTATGGATCACAAGGGACATGCTAACCTCTTTAAGCCCTTTACCACTAAAAAAAAGTTAAGCTGAAGCCATATCTAATTCACTCACAAATCTTGTGATTGAACCATTTGATGCCTCCCTAAAGAAAAGTGGTGATATTGCTTGTGTCGTTGTGGACCCAGAGTTGTATCAATCCCGCCTTGAATTATGTAAGTTTTCCTTGATTAGTAGACTAATCCTCTCAAAGGGAGATAAGCCTTGGACTCAAGGCGATTTAAAGTCGCGTTTAGCAGCAATTTAGAAGTTACCTGCTAATTGGAAGCTCATTTCTTTAGGATATGGATATTATCATATGTTACTACATCCCCCCGAGGACAAAGCTAGGGTTTGGGCAAATGCCCCTATCAATTTAAAGCCGGGTGTTTTTAGGGTTCAAACATAGATGCCAAATTTTAATCTTTTGCATCAAAAGGCAACTAATGCCCATGTGTGGATTTGGTTTTACAATTTGCCATGGGAATTTTGGGATAAGCAAATATTGCTCGTGCTATTAGTGTCCCTTTAAAAATTGATAATGCCACTCTGAATGGAGAAATGGGGAAATTTGCAAGGGTTTTGATTGATATAGATGTTGCTGAAAAGTTTGATGAGCAAATAATGGTTGAAATGGGTTCTCTAAAGCCCTTTTATTGATTTCTTCTATGAAAACGTCCTAGAGTACTGCACAATTTGTTCTTCGGTAGGGCATGCTGCATTTAAATGTTGAAAAAATGGTTCTACTATCACTATTGATCCTCCCAAAAGTGTACATCCTCCAAACGCTGCACCACAAACTCGTCCACAACAAATTTATTGGCCTAACGCCTCTGCTAATTCTGCAACCATCCCGGTTAATAATGTTTTTTCTGCACTTAATATTATAGAAGATAATGATAATAATGTGGGTACTATGTCGACTCCTCCTTCGAGTGCATCCATCTCTATGCCTATGGACACCATTGATGTTTGTCTAGTCTCTCTTGTGACCTCTGGACTTGTGACCTCTATCGACTCTACAATTGTCTCTCTTCCCGCCTGTACAGTTTTATCTAGCTCCAATAATGTTGCTATTGGACATGCTAGTACTACTCTTACTACATTTACTAATGCACAAGATTTTACTCAATATGATTCAGTGACTGACAATGCTAAAGTTTTGGAGCCTGCTCTCCCTATTGTTGATTGTAATTTCAGTGGTACTGCTTCTAGAGTTATTCATAATCCTGTGAACATGCTGGAACTTGAACAAAGAATGATGAGGCTTAAGAAAGCTTATGTTGTTAAGAAGGATTTGGTTAGTGACAAAGAGGATTGACACTTGGTTACTGGTAGGAAAGGAAG
This sequence comes from Elaeagnus macrophylla, assembly GCA_029378325.1. Classification (NCBI taxonomy): domain Eukaryota; kingdom Viridiplantae; phylum Streptophyta; class Magnoliopsida; order Rosales; family Elaeagnaceae; genus Elaeagnus; species Elaeagnus macrophylla. Next base: position 48,560,359 of record CM055640.1, on the reverse strand, counting down.
GTCAAAAAGTCTCACACCTTCTTCTGCAAATGATACACCCTATAGTGGTGTCCCCAATAATGATTTATCATGATAGTGTTTTTTATTGGAATTGTAGAGGTATAGCCAATAGAGATACCTAACAAGCTTTACAGAGTTTTTGTCGGAAAGAAAAACCTAATTATGTTTACTTAGCTGAAGTCATTACTAGTCTACGAGCTCTTGAGGGTCGATTCTGGCGCTCTTTTAGATACACTTTTATTTGTCCCAATGTTTCCTCAAATTCTAAAATTTGACTTTTTGCTTCACCCTCTATGGCACTGACTACTTCTGTTTTGCTTCAGGATCATCAACATATTAGCGTTACTTACACTAATAACTCTACTACTCATTTGTTAACTTTTGTTTATGGAAGTGGTACTTATATCAAGAGAAGAGCTCTTTGGGATTCTTTGATGGTTTTATCAGAGCTACATGCCTCTTGGTTGATAATTGGGGATTTTAATGCCATTTTGGACGCCTATGAGGCTTCTGAATCCTCTCAGGCAAATCTTTCCATCCAAGAATTTAATGTTGCTATATCCTACTGTGATTTGATTAACATTGATGTAAAGGGTTCTTTCTTCACGTTCTTTAAGGGTGGCACTTCTCGGGCCTGGTCTCGTCTTGATAGGGGTTTGTGTACTAGCTCCTTCTTAGATGCCTGGAATTAAGTTTCTTGTTGTACTCTTTTGGACATAAATATGATCATCATCCACTGTTGCTTTCTAATAGTACTTCTATGCCTAGAGGCCCTCGTCCTTTTCGATTTCATGGTATGTGGCTAGATCACCCAGGTTTTTTGGATTTGGTTCGCTCCGTTTGGTCAACTCCAGTTCACTTTAGCCCCATGGGGGTAGTAGTTGGAAAACTCAAGAACTTAAAAATGTCTTTAAAATCATGGAATAGGGAGGTGTTTGGTAATCTTGACCGCAATATCAAGTTAGCTAAGTCTAAACTGGCTGATATTCAAAAAAGATATAATGATGAGAATTTCAGCGAGGATATTTTTCAACTTGAGTCTGATGCCATGGTCGATCTTGATAGGCTTTTAAAACAACAGGACACCTTCCTCAAAGAAAAGGTCAGATTAAAGTGGCTTAAGGACGGCGACAGGAATACTCTTTTCTATCAATCTATGTTTCGTCGTTTAAAGACTCAAAAGCCTCTATCCCATTTGGAGATTGATGGTGATATTTTTCATGATCCGGATGCTATTTCAAATTTTTGTACTCATTTCGCTTTGCATGGTATTGGAATAGTTAGCTATGTTTGGACTTCTGTAGCGGCTTAGACTTCGTTCTTTTACTTTTTTGTTGTTATCATTCTATTATTATTATTTTTTATGTCTGCTTATCTCTTCTTTTTAATTATTTAAAATGTACTTGTAAATTTATTTATTTTTCATGTTTTTCTTTAACACTGTTGTTTTCTTCAGATTGTTCTAATCGGCATGGATATGTCAATGTACGAATAGAGAAGGGCCACTGGTGAATATAACATTTTAGATGGTGGCATCAATGATAACATGCCTTTTGATGATGATTATTTTCAGGTTAGGGCTAATGTTTCATGAGTGTTATCGTGAATACGCAAATTAATTTTATGTAGAATGGATGGAAACATCTGAAAACACAGTGTTGTAAGCTGTATATGATAATAATTAATTCCACACTTCTAGCTAGCAGAGAACAAAATTAAAGACTGTAAGCCATAAAATACCTACTAAACTTTTGTTTTCACATTTTTGGTGCCTTGCAAAAACCTTGAGGGGTGTACAGTGTACTAGGTTGATTTAATCTTGAATTAAATTTACTTCAATTATGTGGAAAAAAAAAAAACTGTACAAGTGTTAAACCTGTTGTTTACCCTTTTTGTAGTAGTGCACCAACTGTCTCATTCTCAATCTAATTTACGAGGTAAGCTTTTCAATCTTTTATAAAATTATTTCATTCATGAGTCAAAATTTGTAATGCTACCTTTTATAATATCTTCAATGGATTATCAGCAGTTTGTTTTCCAAGCATATATATGTGTGTGTGTATATGTATTTAATTATTTGAATGTTGAACTTGTTGTGATCAATTAAGAATGAATATTAATGGACTTGTTGTGAGATGAATTGAGATAATATGTTATTTATATACATGTATATTTTTGGAATTTTTGGTTTGAGATTTTATTTATAAAGCAAGAAATAAAGCAAAATTTTAAAACAAAAAAACGAATATTGAACGGTCATTAGCCTTCCTATGGCGATGGGTCAACGAGTGTGCTGTTTTGTTTTGAGAGCTGTTGGACCTTGTTGAGGTACTCACCAAGGGATCTCTGAGGTGGTCAATGAGGACTCACTGAGGTGTTTGACTAGAGGTCAGCGAGGTAGGAAGAAGTTGAAAATTTTTCTACCCACTCAAAAATCAAAACTTTATCAAGAAAATTGTGGGAAAATCTTACATTTTCAAAAGTCATATTTGCATATTTAAAATTATTTTTTGCAATCCCAGATCATTAATACGTTAAGCATTTTTTTTATTTTAGTGATTCGTAGATTTGAGATTTGAAAATTTAATTTTGATAAGTTGTGATTTCGTATTAGCAATACGTTGAGTATTGTTCTGTATTGTGATAGGAGGTATTTTTGTAAAAATATAATATTTGATAAATTCTTTCAACAATATGTTGAGTATTTTTTCTTATTGTTGATACAATATTCTGAAAAAATCATATTTGGATGGGTGTTCAAAGTTTAGGTTCACACTTTATTAAGTGTAGTTACTTGTACCATATTATGTGGTAGTGAGGCTCCAGATGAGAGTTAGATCCTAAACGGATCACAGTAGCTGTGCAGACAGCTGGTGAGAGGTATCAAATGATCTGTGCTAGCTCAACTCGCTCAAATTAGCTCATCTTAAGTGAGCTTTAGCTCAATTTATCTGATATTTTAATGAGCTGGGCTCAAGTCAACTCATTTAATTTTTTTTTATTAAACTTATTTAAATTATTTAAAATATTTTGTAATCCTCTAGTTTTGGTGTTGGCATCTCGTGTGCAAATCATAATTTTTGTATTTTACTTAGTATTTTTGTCGATCCCTTTGTAAGGTTGATTCTATTGGCTTAGTTTCACACACTTATTTAGGATATATTTTGGTTCAATTACTAAATGCACATAGTTCAATATCTTGAGGATATATTTGAATAAAAAGTTGTTTATTTATGTGGGGGTTTTGGAATCTTTCTGAAACTGGGAGAACCAAACCAGTTCAGGGCTGAAACAATTATTTTTTTGGTTTTTAGTTTTCTAGCCAATTCAAACCCAAACCGTCTTGTTCTTGTCCAGTTCTTTGGCTTGCTGAGGCTCGCTTCTTGTCTAGCTAGGAGGTTGACGAATGGTCAACGAGTTTTTTCTACGCTTTTTGGAGGCATTTATCCTTGCTGTATGGCTTACTGATTATCCGACGAAGGTGTCAATTTCTCTATAAGTACCATGCTTCTCTTCTTGTTTTTCAACCAAGAGTTGGGGAAGCTTTGCCCAAGTGTATTCAGGCTTCCTCAATGCATTTTGGTCCGTGTTGTCTATTTTTTCTTTTGAGTGTCAGGTTTGGAAAAAAGTATCATCATATGATGTTAGGATATCATGAATGTGTCTCTCTTTTATTTCAAACACTATGGTAAGTGTAAAAATATGAGAGTGAGTGAGGATTTGATGAGAGCTGAGTTAACATGTATCGACTGTAGATCTAGTTAGGAAGAGCCATATTGAACAAGCTAGCTATTTTCTTATTTTGGACTATATCAACAAGGCTTATCTTGTGTTTAATTATGCTAATGTAAGTAAAATGATAGCAAACAGAGTCAAAACGAATCAATTAGGACATATTCAACATAGTTTCAATCTATCTAGCCACAGTCTAGATCGATCGAACCAACCTTGATGTATCTAATTGCAATCAAACTTATATCGAGGGCCCTTGTGTTGATTTTCTATTATTGCTAGATCGATTAATCTTAAGACCTTGATCGATCGACCTTCAATCGAGCCTTCTTGGGTTAGCTCCATTTTTACTCCCATGTATCAAGGGACTATATTAGGTTATTTCTAACCTAATTAGAAGTAATTTGGAGAGCCCAATTCATTCATTCAGAGCCGAACATATGATCAAAGAGTAGAGAGAACAATAGCACAACTTGGAGAAACCATAGAATTCAAGAACATTGAAAAGTTGGATGTTATTCATATCAAGAGATTGATAGTATTTGTTCCTCTCTTTTATTTTCTATTGATGTCTATGTATTTTTTCATGGATGCTTTGGATTCATTGAACATGTTTAGTAGCTATACACTCAATATAGGGGTCTTATGAACTCAATTTTCTAGTACGTGATTGATTTATTATTTTTTTCCATTGTGATTGTGATGCAGATATATTGTTTGATCAAATCTTCATGTTATTAGTTGATTGGCCATCAATTGATCTATAGAGGCAATTAGGTGTATTGATAGAATTACTTAATTGCTTGTCATGGTTGAACAATATGCATAGTTTTTAGGCAGAGATGTATGACTTGTATGTGTAAGATCTATAATTGTGAACTTAATGAATACTATGCAATTTGTTTGACATGAGGGTGTGATATAATTTATTATTGTATGGTGCGTAGTTTTTTTTTATAGATGAATGCATGCTAGTTTTGATGCAATTGATCATATAATCATCGTAACAATTACATTGTTAGATTTTATTGATTCACATTTTTAAAAAATTGAGGGATTAAGGTTCTTATAGCTCTTTTTCATTTGTTATCGTTCTCAGTAATTTAGCATTTTTAGTTATTAGTTTTTTTTTTTTTTTTTGCAATTTATCAAATTTTTCATCGTTTAAATACTTGTGGTAATTGTCACATTGGTGCTCAATTACAAGTAATTAAACTCTTTGTGGGATCGATATCTTTACTTAGGTACACTATATTACTTGCACGACCAATACATTTACGGTTAGCTTGTCACACATATCTTAAGTAATATCTTAAGTTGCCTTGTGTTGGCTATTTGTCTTATGTCGGTCTTGTGTCGTCTTGTTGTTGTAAAGTTGCAATGTTATGCATAGGTGAGGTGCCTATACGTTGAGGTATCAGGTGCCAGTTGGGTGTTGCGGAGTTGCAACTTATTTACATGCTAGTTTTTTGTTGAGCTATAAGTAATCGATCACATTACGTTGTGATGTAGCTTTTGGGATGAGCTTAAATTTACTTAGATCAGGTGCTGCCTGTGTTGATAGCAAGTGATGGCAGTTTAGGCATAGTTGAGTGTAGCTAGCTCCAACTAATAGAGTTATTAATATACATCTTTAAGTTGTGTATTGTTTATTTTCTTATTAATAAATTGATTGTTGTCGAGTGATTTTATTAAGCAATTTATGGGTATTATCATATAGGAAGGGTACTTATGTTGGTTTACCATGTAACATACTGTGTTACGTATGATCATATCTTGTGAGGATACAATCATTATTTATCGAATATATTCTCATATAGCAGGTCTTGAAGTGATTTATTGATTTCACTATATGTTTGCCTAAATTATGTGTTGTATGCTTATTGTTTTTTTATTGCTTGTATAGAAGCCTATAAGGCATACCATTACTAGTGTATTTACCATAGATTGTTCTTTCTTATCTGCTTGTTGACTTGGTGTATTGATTTAAGTATAGTGTTGATTTATTTTATTTTGTTGTGCTACTTTAAGGGAATAGAGCTCGTGAAAAGATTTCATTTGTTGGCATATCCACTCCCCATCTAGATCCCGATTGCCAATTTTAGTCAAAAATTTAATTCACTTAAGTGTAATTATTTTAACGTATTGAACTCTCACATTTCATTAATTATTAAAAAATAAAAAGTATATTTTATGATCTAACAAATAAGTACATGATTTTTAACATGACATGAGGTTATTCATTTTATAAAAAAACTTTATAAACACTTTTAAAATAATATAACATAAATCTTTTTATTAACCTAAGTAATATTATAACATGAAGTTTTTTATTAACTTAAGTTTTTTTTAAAAATAATTTTAAGATTTTTTTTAGTAATATAACATATTTTTAAATATAAATAATCTCAAATAAATGAAAATAATTTTTTATGTAAAATTTAAAGTCACAAACAATAAAATAAAATGAGCATAATTTTTTATACAAAACTTAAAATCACTAATCGTAAAAAATTTTAGAAATTTGAAATATGGAGTTTTCTAATGGTTTATGAAATTAATCATAATTTTTTTAAAAATTAGTGCTAATTATATTTAAAAAATAAGTCATGTAAATAAAAAGATTTCTAATGGTATATGAAAGTATAATTTTTTATAAAAAATTTGAAATTACATATTATAAAATTTCTTAGAAACTAGACTTTTAGAACTTTCTAATGATATACGAAATAATTTATAATATTTTGCAAATTAGTACGGTTTATATTAAAAAAATGAGTCAAAAAGATTTTACTGAATTTAAATAATTTTTAATAAAATGTGCTTATCTTTTTATAGAAAACTCAAAATTATAAATCATAAAATTTCTTAAGACTTCTTGAACCTTCTAATGATATATGAAATAATTCATAATATTGACAATTGCTACTTTATAGATATTTTTAATTGTCAATTTCTCCATATATTTATTTTATTATTTTTATATGCTTTAATTATTTATTTCTGTATTTTATGGGAAATTTTATTTTTTTAGAATTTTAAGAATTTTTTTGGAATTTTTTTATTTTTATTTTATCAGGTGGATTATACACAGAAAATCATGTGGATGTACATAGCAACCAGACCACCAAACGATGTCGATTGGAGCCTTTATAGCACAGACGACACCCTTTCTCGCGTCATTTCTTTGGCGTCCATCCCGTGTGCCGTGTCGTCAGTTCCAGCCACTGCTCCAGATAGCGCAAACGACATGTCGTTACTTTGGAGCTTCCTTCGCCCAACGCCAGTGCCTCGCTTCGTACCACTATTCACTCTTAATTCTCTTACGCGTGACGTGGCATAGAGGATGCCCTCTATTCTTAACCATCCAACGGCCACTAATCAATATGACATTAAAACCTAATTTACTCTCATATAAATACCCATTAGCACCCTCTATAAAAAAAAATATCCATTAGCACCCATTTGAACGAACCAAGCAGCTAAAAGTGACAAAAATTGATAATAAAAAAAAAGAAGATAAAAATTCATATTTGTACCATTGTTAAAAATTTTTGAAAAAATATCAAAGAAGTTAAAGATTAGTTTTGTTAGTTCTTTGACTCTAATAATTCTTCAAAATTAAATTATTTTTTTACTATTTTTTTATTTATGATGAATTATTTATTTTATTTATTGAATTTTGTTATTTCTATGGCTAGTTAAATGTTTTGTGATTGTGAGCAATTCTAAGCCCTAAACTATGATTTAATTAAATTAATATCATGATTAATTTTTTATTTCAATTCTTGATTCTTGATGTGTTGAATTCTATGATTAAATGCCATAACTATATATGTATAAATTAGATTGATTTACTAGTTTGTTTAATGAATATGACTACATTTAATTTAAAATATTAGTACATAATAACTAATATTTTTATTCAAAGTCGTGCTTTGTGACTTCTGTTATGATTATAATTGATACCTACGTTAAAGATTAAACGATTGTTATAATCTTGCATGGTTTAATTATCATCTTTTTATATCAAAATGTAAAAAGTGAATTAAATCTAGTAAGCATATTTCTAGATTAGGGTTGATTAATAAACAAACTTTTATCTAACTTCATAGTAAGAAAAGATGGAAAATCTTAAGTGTACCTACACTTTTAAAGCTAAAATTAAGAATTTAAAAAAGGTTCTAAGTTACGATAGTAATTCAAGATTTAAGAAATTAAATCTTTATTTATAACATGTTTGGTTAAATTGTAAGCTAATGGTGATAATAGACTATTGATCACATATTTCTTATAATCGTATTTAATTTTTTTTTCTTCATTTTAATTATAATTACTTAAGAATTCTCTTTTCTTTAATTTTACTAACGAACTGGTAATTAAAAGTAGAAATTGTGATAATCCTCATTAGTTCGACAATCTTTGTTGTTAAATTATTTATCATTTGTACACCAACCACGTATACTTGCATGATTCCTAAGTGTGTCAAATATTTTTGTGTTAGTACATTTTATATTTCAAAAACGCATCTAAAATATTCTACTAATTCTAAACAATATTTAGTAAAATAATATAACTTTTTATAAAAAACTCAAAATTATAAATAAAAAAATTCATAGAAATTAGATTTCTGAAACTTTTTAATGGTATATCATATATAAAATGATTCATAATATTTTGTGAATTAGTATACTTTATATTTCAAATATAATTCAAAAATGTTCTAGTGAATGTAAACAATCATTAGTAAAATCATAATCATTTTTTATAAAAAATTCGAAATCATAAACCGTAAATATTTTTAGAAATTAGACTTCTAAAATTTCTAATGATATATAAAACATATCATAATATTTTGTAAATTAGTACAATTTTTATTTCAAAAATGTTTAATAGAATTTAAATAATATTCAGTAAAATGACCATAAATTTTCTAGTAAACACAAAATTGTAAAACATAATAAATCTTATAAAATAGACTTTAATATTTTCAATGATATATAGATTCAGTTATAAATTAATATAATTTAAATTTTAAAATTGTGTCAATCATCATCTCTTTGACCTCAATATTGTTGGATTTGTTTTTTAAGTTACTACTTGTATTGAAATTTTGTATTTATTGGAACATTCTAATTTAAATTTAACTTTATCTAGTGTTTTTAAAAAAATCCGTTGTTACTTTTTTCTATTTCTTATTTTGACTAATAATAACAATTTTGTTAATTTTGTGATAGTAATTAATAATTATAATTTGATAACTTCTTTATTTTCAATCTTATTTGTTAGTTTTTAATTTAATATGCCTTTGTTAAATGAGTTAGTGAGTTGGTTTGTTTTTATTTATAATTATTGTGAGTTTAGTTAGAGATATCAAATGAGCTATATAAGTTAAATAAGCTCATTTAAAGTTAGCTCAAAAGAAAAAACAAAACCCAACTCACTAACTCATTTAACAAAGGCATATTAAATTAAAAACAAACAAATAAGATAGAAAATAAAGAAGTTATCAAATTATAATTATTAATTACTATCACAAAATTAACAAAATTGTTATTATTAGTCAAAATAAGAAATAGAAAAAATGAACAACTGATTTTTTTTAAAAATAAAAGATAAAATTAAATTTAAATTAGAATGTTCTAATAAATATAAAATTTCAATACAAATAGTAACTTAAAAAAACAAATATATAAAGGTTAGGCATTAATTAAAGAAGTGAGAGCTTCTTTGAGAAAAGCATCAGACTGACTACAACTTTAAACTGCTCTTTGCTCCACGTTAAAACCTTTTCCTCTGATCCTTGTTGAACAGAACAAAACACGTGCCTTATATAGCTCATTTGATATCTCTAACTGAACTCACAATAATTATAAAATAAAAACAAAAACCAACTCACTCAAATGACTTTTTTCTTCGTTCAACTAATCAAAAGCATAGATGTTTCTACGTGGGATGTTTCAAATGCTAAAAACACCTCCTATTTATGATAAGCTAAAATCATTTTTAGCTATTTTGTTTTGCCTTTTCAAAATTAAAAAAATTGTTTTATGCTTTGTTAAAGCATAAAATAAGGAAAGGTCATATTTGAAAATTATATTGCATAACAACAAGTTTGGGAAGAACTAATACAACTGATGATAAATGTAAATCAACCATGGTGTTTACTAAATGATTCACCCTCATAAAGGAGGTTCGTCCTTGAACCTGCGCCAGGTGGGATTCGAACCTGAGACCAAGCCCTAATACCAAACCAAAGTTGAAAACACAAACGTTCCACCAAAAGTTATAGCTGTCAGTAGGGGCGCACCCAATCCTTATAACCCAAACCAAAACAGACCTTGCTCATGTTCCATAGAACCACCTAGCTCGAACTCGATCCACGCCAGCCAGAACTAGAGGTATTAAATGATTCACATCATCCTACCTTTAAATACTTTTACCTACTATCTTCTAATTTAACTTTAAATACTTTTACGTCTCTTTTTCCCAAAATGCCTTGTCAAACCAAAAGATCTTGTGTTGTTCAAGATGAAGTTGGTCCTTCTTCTCCACCCAGTGGTTCTGCTTCACAACCTAGGAAATCTCCATCTTGCCTTTGTGAGCATGTTGTGTTGATTGAGGACTTTCCTGCTATCCAGTAAAGGTTTGCATACTTTTATTGGCTCTCTCTTTGTTCACTTGCTTACTCCCACAACCCTACTTTTGTCTCAGAGTTTTACTATACAAAGCATGCTCAATGCACTCGTCACTTTTCTATTTCTTTTTCTTTAAGGGGATGTGAGGTCATCTTTTTTAGAGATAATGTCTTAAATCTCTTATCTCTCCCGAACGTGAAAAATCTCTCTTTTCTCATTCTTCCTTTCGAATATGAAAATCTTACCTCTCCTAATTTTTTTAATGATCTCGAGCTTTTCAAAGCCCAAAATCAGTCTATCATGGCTGCCAGACTTGCTGGACTTGACATTCCTTTTTCTGGAGGTACTGTATATCTTAACAGTTCCTCTCCTGGTGTTTGCTTTTGCAAGTTGTTTCTGTTTGCATTTTTTCTTTGTACTCATCTATCCTCTGTACCTAATGCCAATGGTCATTTTCTTTATGCTATCCTTGATGGTGAGCCTTTAGATCTCACTAGTATGATCTTTAGGACCATCATTTTTTGTTCTTTCTCTCCTTCTTCATCTACTCTTCAATCCTTCTTTGATTACTCATTGGGGACATTCTGTCTTTGGTAATGTGATTGAAGTATCTATTTTGGTCATACTCCCTTTTATATTAGACAACTTCAGGGAGCACACCCTTATTCTAGGAACTTTGAGCATTCTTCTTCTTCTTCGTCTCAAAATGCCTCTCATTCTACTCCTACTTCTATTCTTCTTCCTCCTACTAAATCCTTTGAGTTTGCCTCACTAAATGCAAAAATGGACGATTTGTCTCAACATTTGGACAAGATTTTTTAAGATCTCTCTAAAGAGCGTCAGGAATACAGACTCTACAAACAGATGCTGAAGAACATTACCATGTTATATCGTTGTGTTTGTATACTCTGTTGCTTGAGTTAGTATAATTTGAGTATTCAGGGTATATGTAATAACATATATAGTATGTACAAAGATTAGAAAGTAATTATTGCTTTTTCTTCTTTATCTATTCTTTGTGTTATTTATTTATTTATCTGCAATTACACGTTCTATGTTAATTACTTTGCGTTGCTTGTACAAGAGGGACGAGTCCTTAGGTGTCCGTATCATTTAAACTTGATTGCTCACCTAGTTGGGACTCTCTCACTTTGTACACCCACTTTCCTCCTATAGCTTTTTGTGCTTGTGGAAGGTTAGAAAGTTCCTATGTGTCGTTCTTTATAATTGACTTCATTTCTTCATCTATGACATCTCTCCACTTCTTGTTTTGGATTGCTTATTCAAAACCTATTGGTTCACATTATGCCAGAAGACAAAAAAGAGTTACATCAAAATTATTTATAGGTTAGTTACCTCATAAAGCTCTTCTAAGTCTCTTGTTCTTGGAATCCTCTCACTTGAACTTGTAGTTTGGCTTGGTGCTTCATTTGATGTTCCATTTGCATTTATACTTGAACTTCCATTGAAATTTTGCTTGAAGGAGATGAACTTCTCAGTGGCAATCGTGAATGAAGTGGGGTATGTGGCTCTTCATCTCTAAATTATCTTCTTGGATATTCTTCTTCTTCAAAGAAAAACATAGTGTCATAGTCTTCATCTTGAGCATTCCAATCCTACATGCCTTCTTCATCGAACTCTACATCTCAACTAATGATAGTCCTACCATTTGTTGGGTTGTAAAACTTGTAACCTTTGGAACTTGTGTCATAGCAAACATCAAGCTTGGTTCATCAGCATAAGCAATGCTTCCAAAGATTCTCAAATGTGGAACACTGGGCTTTCTACCACTCCAAGCTTCTTAAGGAGTTTTGTCCCAAACACTTCTTGAAAGATATCAATTGGATAAGTAAACAACAATTGCTACAGCTTCAGCCCAAAATTCTTTGGGCATCTTCTTGCTCTTCAATATGCTTCGAGCCATGTTGAGGTTGGTTATATTCTTTCATTTCGCTACTCTATTTTGCTGATGATTTATTGGAACCGTTAGAAGTCTATGAATTTCATTATTTTCACAAAAATTCTTTGAAATCTTTTAATAAGAATTCACCTCATTGATCGAATCTCATGGACGTAATTTCACGTCCACTTTATTTCTCAACAAGTGCTTTGAATTACTTCAAGACTTCAAAAACTTCAGATTATTCCTTCAAAAAATATATCCACTTTTTTCTTGAATAATCATCAATGAAGAAAAGAAAATATTTATTCTTACCAAATGAACTTGGAGTGATTAGACCATACACATCGGTATGGATTAGTTCAAGTGGTCTTCTTGCTCTTGAGAGTGGACAACTTATTATCAAAATCAACTTTGAGAGCATTTAGTTTTTTTTCTTTATCCTCAAGGCTGTTCAAAGCCTTCTTCCGAGCTTTCTTGATCTTAATGTGCTGCTTGAGCAACTCATCAAGGAATCTAAAAGATTGAAGGTCATAGTGGGAGGATTATCTTTGGTCTCTATAAAGACTATAAAGTTAGTTTCATCATCTTTCGAATTACAACTACTATCCAAAATAGTAACATTTGCCATCATGACCTTCTTAACAAATTCTCGTCCCTTTAAGAGACACTAAGCAACAATGTGTTCGAGTTTTCCACACTCATAACACCTAACCTGTCTAGTCTGACTTCTAGACTTAGGTCTATCTTCACCTTCCTCTGACTCTAGAATCTCTTTGACTAGAGTTTTCCTATTTAGATTTACTAAGAGCATTCCTTTTGCTCCTGAAAAATTTATTAAACTGCTTTGCTAACAAAGCAAATTATTCTTCATCCAAGCTAAATGAGTCATCATTGTTAACAGTGGCTTTACTTTTTCCTTTGTGATTCTGTGGTATTTAGAACAAGGCTCTTCCCTTTATCAATAAAAGTTCTTTTAGGAAGGAGATGGTGAATTTCAAAAGTTTAGAGATCACCAACGATCTCATTGACTTTAAAGGGTTCTCCTTTGAAAGATGTCTCTATAGCAATAACCTTTTCACAAAAATGATAAGGCAAGTTACGAAGGATGTTCTCAGCTTGAAGTTAATATTGCAAGGTTCTCAACAATGGCAGTTCAAACTAAGTCCAAGCCTAGTAATAGTATTAAACCTTGGAATCTTCATGATTTTCTCTAGAAATCATCATCTAGCTCTCAAAAGCCTTCTAAAGGTGGAGGAGGTAGAGGGAGTCATTTCAAGAACAAGAATAAAGGCAAGAAATCAAATGTACAATATCAGATTTCCTCTAAAGTTGAACATAGTGCTTCTCAGTGCTTTCAACTTTGCAAATTCTTCTTGCATAGCGTGATCAAATTTTCAATAGTAAATCACATGTTACTCTCACTATAGAGGTGCAATCCTCAAAATAAAGATATCCTTGGCTTGTTGATAGTAGTGCATCACACTATGTCACTGGTGACTCCTCCAATTTAACTAATTTTTTTTGCCTTTCATTCAAGATGATGGATTTGTCTTAGGTAATGGCTCTATTATTCCTATACATCATGTAGGAAGTAGTGCATTACATATTGGTAGTCACTCTTTGTCACTCGAAAATGTCCTTCACGCACCTCAAGCATTTACAAACTTACTTTCAGTTCATAGGTTATGTCTTGACAATGGTGAATGTGTTGAGTTTTATCTTGATTCGTTTTGTGTTAAGAAACTGCACACAAAGAAGATCATTTACCAAGGCAAGTTTGAGCATGTACTCTACAGGTTTAAACCTCTATCTTCAGGTTCTTCTACTTCTATTCCTTCACAGGTGAACAGTTCAATTTCTGTTTGGTTTAATGGTAGTACTATTAAGAGTCCATATTGGCATGTTAGGGCATCCTTCTAAGATTGTACTAAATAAACTTGCACATTCTGTTTCTAGCATTTCTAATTCTCAGGTAAAGTGTACTATGTGTCCCTTAGCTGAGGCACACAAGCTTCCTTTTGTAGAAAGTTCTACTAGATCAATCAAACCTTTTGATTTAGTTTTTGCTTATGTGTGGACTTCTTCTATCGTGTCTGTGACTTGTGCTAAGTACTTCCTTTTGCTTCTTGATGATTGTACCAATTTTATGTGGATTTACTTCCTTAGTGCAATGCATGAAGTGAAGTTAGCTCTTGAATTGTTTAAAACTATGGTAAAAAGGCAATTTGAGTGTCTACTGAAGTCAGTCCAAACAGATGGTGATGGGGGAGTTTCATTTCATCACAAGGGATTGGGACCAGTTGGGTGTTGTTTACAGACTCACATATCCTTATACCTCTTAGCAAAATGGCTTAGTTGAGAGTAGACTTAAATGAGTTGTAGAAGGTGGTCTCACACTATTACTTCAATCAGGTGTCCCAACGAAATATTGGTCCTATGCTATGAGAACTAGTGTGTATCTTCAAAACATATTACCTTCCTTGGTCTTGAAGTTTGTCTCTCCTTATGAAGCATAGTATTAAAAGATTCCTGACTATGGGTTTCTCAAAACTTTTAGATGTCTTGTTTTTTCTTGTCTTTGATCCAATGTTAAGCAGAGGCTTGAACCAAGGTTTACAGGTTGTATTTTTATTGGTTATGCATCTCAACACAAAGGATACTTATGTCTTGAGCTCAAGAGTGGTAGGGTGTTTACGAGTAGACATGTTGAGTTCCATGAGCTTACTTTTCCTTTGTTGCATGGTTAGTCACAGGGTAAGTTTGATGTTATGTCTTAAAATTAAATTGCCTGCTTTTGTTATCAATATTAATTCGTTTTAATTTGAATTAAGACTTAAAAATTTTCAATTCGAATCAAATTTGATGATGTAATTAATTCAAACCAATCGAATTTGAGAAGATCAAATTTTTTCGAATAAGATAAAGTTGTATTGAGATTAGAACTTGTTTATGAACTATACTATCATATATAAAACAAAATAAATATAACATTTAAATTTTAAATTGCAAATTTTAGAATAATTTATTATTTACAGTTATAATTAAGAAAATCAAAATAATAATTATGCTTGGACAATTATTAAATTTTTATAAATATTTGACATTTATATTTATTTTTATACTAAAATAATAATTTAATATAATTGTGGTATGTATAATATCTAAATATAACACACTATAAATTAAAATATGCTTTTATTTATAATTTTAATAGTAATTTGTTTACAATCAGGTTGCTACATATTATAAAATTTGTCAATCTAAAACCAATCTAAATTCGAACAGATTATATACTTTTTAATCTGAATCTAATCCGACTATAAAATTTTTTTTTTCTACATATAAAAAATGATTTTGCTGTGGTGCAAGGTACTGATTTGTTCTAGGGAGTTTTCTTCCAATGTGGTTTGTAATATTACTGCCACTCCTCTTTGTGGAGTCATATTGTATTAGCAGTTAATTATCTCTACACTCCCTTGTTCACATTACAGTTAATGATTTTATAATATTTGAATTATGTTCAACTTTTGGTTGATCTATTCAAATTAGAAAAATTAAGGGATTGAAGCAAAAGAAAGCACATCTTATGTAGATTCAAGTCAACGGCTGGACTATTGCCTAGAAAATAGAATTTGCATATGACTTGTTTGAGAAGCAGGTTCCTATTGATGCTGTTTTTCAAAAGGATGAAATGATTGACATCATGGGTGTAACTAAGGGGTAAAGGTTAAGAAGGAGTTCTCACCCATAAGTCACATTACATTCTGAAATTTGTATGCCCACTTTAGTTGACAGGTTTTCCTTCAATGATCTTGACGCATTACCAGGGAAAAACATGCCAGATTTGTTTAAGTTTTGGTGCTTTCCCGGACATATTGTTGTACTGTTGAATCAGCTCCATCAAATGCTCCACCTCTTGTTGATAAGGTTCTCTCTCCTTCTGAACAAATTGCTCAAATGAAAATGTCTAGTATTTTTATCTCCATGTTTGTCTAGACTTATGTCTCCAAATCTAATTTCCTGCTCTTCTAGCTGTTTCAACAATTGATCTATTTCTTTCAAATTCTGCTCATTTTGGGTAGCTTGCTGTAACGTAGCCAATTTTGCCTTCTCTGACAATAACAAAAATAGTGCTTGTTCCAGAATTTTAGTCTTCCCGCAGTTATGGATAATTTTTTTACATAGGGTTAAAAAAGTGGAATAATAGTTGGTACAACAACTTTCCAAAAAGTGTAACTTAATAACTTATTAATTCACATAAGTTAAATTAGTACACTTATTTTAATAAAGTTCAAAAATGATAAAAAAATGGATTTTTAACATCACATGCCTGACAAAAGGGCAATTTTGGATATTTAAAAAATAAAAAAAAATAATAAAAAGAAACCCATCGTACTTTCTTACTTTTTCATCCTTTCTTCTAGATTTACTTTTCTTTCTTCTACCCATTCAAAGAACCCCATTCATACCAAACTCTTTTCTTTAATGTCATACTTAAACACACTAATTTACTCATCCTTATACCAAACCCCACAAACTCGAAAAAGATGTTCTCTGATAATGATAATGTTGTCGAAAAATATGTTCTCTGATAATGATAATTTTGTCGATTTGAAAGTTAGTGATGATTTTTGTTTGAGGGACAAGGGTGGACCTTCACCCATTTATGGTAAGAATAATTGAAATTTTCAAATTTATTTTATTTATAACTATGTGATTTCTTGAAAGATTTTTTTTATTTAAAATAATTTTTATGGAAAAGTGCAAGGGAAATCTCACTTTACTTTTGTATCTGTGTTGTGTGGTTAAAATGTTTGATGGAAATGTAAAGAAAAGAAAGTAATTAAATGTGATAAGATATTTTTGGAAGAAATATTCTTTTTTTATATTCCAAAAATGCCCTTAATTAAAATCATGATTTATTCAAATACATGCACCAAATATAGCCCCTTTTACTATTTTAAAATTTTTATTAAATTAATGTACTTCTGCAACTTAATACAAGAATCACAATACTAAATTTGACTTTTTTGAAGGTTACTGTCCTTGTTTAGCATCGAACCCGTTAAAAAGCTGCATTCCCTCTAACCTGAGAAAACCATGCCCTGCTCTATGACTGTTTTACTCATAGGATCTTTATACCTAGGTTCCAGGAATCTAAACGGTCTTGGTAAGTAATTGTTAGACTTGTAAATATCAAGCACTATAGGACTATGATCAGAAACTGTGAATGACTGGTTTATCACAGCAGCTCTTTGATGTTCAATCAACCAAACCGAGCTAGCAATTACCCTATCCAATTTTTTTTTTTTTTTTTTTAAATTCTGTTTGCTTTGTTTTGACAATTTTTCCAAGTAAACCTTTGTCCAAAATAATTGTTTTCTTTTTATCGTTTCTCCATTTGTTTTAATGACTCTTATTATCTTTCCTCCTCTTCTTTTTTCTTGTTCGTTTGCTTCTCTTTCAAAAAGGATTAAAAGATTTGCTAATGGAGAACTAAATAAAGACACCCACTAAAGCAAAATTTATACTCAAAGCTCCAAAAGACCAACCTTCCAAAATCCCTCCCAAGCAGTAACAGCCTCCTCTGTTTTCTCTATTCAATTATCCAAATCCTTATCCACCATAAATCCCATTGATATTACCAAAACCTCCCAATTTCAAATAAAATTACAGCAGACAATATACAACAAAGATAAACTGACATGAAGATTATAGCAAATTAGAAACATAGAGATGTAGATTAAGATGTGCTGAATTAATGGATATCAAAAAATCAAATATCAGATGGGTAATGACTCTGGCTCTCTCCATTTTCTTCTCTGTAAGGGACTCGCTCTCTCGTTACTTTTATTTTTTTTATTTTTTTAATATTTAAAAAGAAGAAGACGTTATATATATATATATATATATATTTGGGTAATAAAAAAATTATATTCTTGATTGAACACGTGGGAGTATGCACGCGGCGTGCTATGAAGCAGAACTAACAAAATTATAAAATTGGCATCTAACTTTTAAAATTGTGTTCATTTGAATTTATGGTCTTGGAATTGGACTTAAAAATTTCGACAATAGAAGAATAAAAGGACAAACTAGTGACTGAGACCTAATGGTATATGCTCACTTTTTTTTATTTATCAAATCTAAATCTTAAATAAATTAATTTAGTTATTCAAAAAAATTAAAATGTTAAATAATGTAATTTCAAACATTATTCTTCATTGATAACTTTATCTTAATAATTTTTATTTTCATAAACTTTATTCAAATATTTATTATATATTATTTATCATTAATTCTAAATTAGTCTCTGCTCTAAATCAAATTATAAAACATTTTATTACACAAATTTTCAAAAAAATAATAATAATTAAATAACTCCTATTTAGGTAAAAATATATTCATGTATACATGACATTATTTGATTGATCTACGACAATAAAATTAAAAAAATAAAATAGTATAATCAATTTGCAGTCAGATAATTTTTCATTAAATATGACGTATTAATAATAAGATATATATATATATATATACGACTTATTTACCAAAATGTCATCCGCTCCAAATCCTATAAATAAAGCCTCACAATTGAAAAATGTGCATAAGCTCCTTCTTAACCACAAAACTCTTCTCCTAGTTTTTCATCTAAAAATTGACTTAAGCATTAAAAAAGATACGATACCTTTGATGTCGTCCCTCCTAACGTAGTTTGCTAGTGACATGTAAGTCAATGTTGCAGGAAATAAAGACTAAACAGAAATCTGATCAAAAAATTTGGCACTGTCTATGTGAAAAGATTTGATTTTGGATCGATCGAACTAGTGAAAAACTCAACATTTACCATATTCTTCGTGTTCTTCATCACGCTCATTGCTTTCTTCAACCATTACCTCCAGAAATCCTATGCTCCCATGCTTGATCCTTTTCTAGTAACAATGAGCTCTCAATCAAGTTCTCAATACTTTCTTCCTTCCAAAAGAGATGAAAACCATGTTGAGGTCCAGGTAAGCAATCTGCCACCGCCTAAGAAGACTAGAAATAACAAAATTTTGACCTTAGAACAAAGGTTGAGCAGATTGGAAGACATGATGACCAAGTTCATGGAGTTCCAAAATTTCTCTCAAGAGAAACCTAGTGCTTCAACAGCACCATCGCTACCACTGGGCCCCCCTAGAGTTTGACGCCCAAGACAATTGCCAAATGGTGCCCAGCGTCAGCCACAACTTAAGAGGACCAATCCACAGCAGATTGAGCTCTCATGTTCGGGATCCAGAGGACTTGGATCCCTTTCATAGAAATGGGGATGATACCCTATCACCACCACCGCAAGCGACCAACGACCTAATTGGTAGTCGCCACTTGGCTCAAAGTGCCAGCGCATTGAGTGTAGGGACTTGAGAAACCATCTTGAGTCCCAATGTCGCGTCTGCTTTAGTCAAAAAAGCCACATTGACGAAGCCGTTGATTTCGCCCATGCTAAATCAAAGGGTCTAATGGTGGCAACCATCCTACTCCAACCCTACCCATGGGAGACTTGGAATTCAGGCTCTGTAAGATGGAGTAAAGGCTGAATGGTGAGAGACATGAGCAGGACTTGAAAGAATCAACTCAAGCTCCATTCACCTCAAAGTATTATCCACCCCCCTCGGAGGAAAGTTCAAGCAGCTAACTATTGCGGCTTATAATGGGTCCAATGATCTGTTAGATCAACTTGACCTGTTCAGAGATTTGGTCAATCTCTACACTTATAATGATGCTATTAGTTGTAGAGCATTCCCAATGACACTTGCAAGGAAGGCCTGAGTTTGGTACAAAACCCTCAAACTAGGAACAATTGGAAACTTAGTAGAGTTTGCCAATCACATCTCAACAAAGTAGAGGCCAGCCAAAACTCCAACTCACTTGATGGGAATGATATATAAAGAAGGCGAGTCTCTTAAGGTTTTCTTCGACCACTTTAATAATGAGAAGATTCAAATTGAAGAGTTTCCAAATTCACTTGTTGTCAATGTCATCCTTCAAGGCTTCTAGCAAAATTACCTGACCTCATACAAAGCCTTGACCAAAATGGAGGCAAACAACAATAATAGTTGATGACATGGCTAGCCACCATAGAGATGGTAACAAAATCTACCTTTAGAAGTGGATCAGGAGAGCCTATAAGCTCAGAGGGCAAAAAAAATGGATGAGAAGAGTGTTTTTATTTATAGTTTTATTATATGTGATCATTATAAAATAATATTTTAATTTGAATGTTATAAACACCTTAAAAAAATAATTAATATAATGTATATTAGTTATTGTGATATATATATATATATATATATATTCTCTGGTCGAGACAGGTAAAAACCCAAAAGAAATGTTGCCGTTTACCAAGAGACCCCTTCTCCACTTTCTCTACGACAATAGCCTTAACACAACTAGAGTCCAAACCCTCCTTCTCGTTCGTCACCTCAAGGGTCTGGCCAGCATCAGTGGCCGCCAAAACGAAATGCAACCCACAAGAGACGATTATTTTGCAGCCATCCACAACATCTCAAATATCGTTCGTCGTGACTTCTATTTGGAGCGAACCCTCAACAAGCTCCACATATCCGTCAATTCTGATATTGTTTATCGAGTTCTTCGCTCATGTTCTAAATCAGGCATTGAATCACTTCGCTTCTTCAACTGGGCTCGAACCCAACGCACCAATTACCAACCCACCACTGTCGAGTTCGAAGAGCTCGTTCGGACTCTTGCTCGAACCCAAAACTACGAACACATGTGGAAAATCCTCCAACAGATGAAGACCCAGAACAATCTATGCGTTTCTTCAGATACCCTTTGCTTCATTGTTGAAGAATTTGGAAAACATGGGCTTGTTGATCAAGCTGTCGAGGTTTTCAACAAAGCCCCCAAAATTTTTAATTGCTCACATACCGTGGAGCTCTATAACTCTCTTTTGTTTGCGCTTTGCGAAGTTAAACTCTTTCATGGTGCTTATGATTTGATTAGGAGGATGATAAGGAAAGATGTTGTACCTGATAAGAGGACTTATTCAATTCTAGTAAATGCTTGGTGTTCTGCTGGAAAAATGAGAGAAGCCCAATCCTTCTTAGACGAGATGAGTAAGAAGGGTTTTAACCCACCAGTTCGAGGCCGTGATCTTCTAGTTGAAGGGATATTGAATGCCGGGAATATCGAGTATGCAAAAGCTATTGTTAGGAAAATGTTCAAAGAAGGCTCTGTGCCTGAAATTGCTACCTTTAATACTCTAGTAGAAGTCATTTCTAAAACTGGAGATGTTGAATTTTGTATAGAGTTTTATCATGAAGCTTGTAGACTTGGACTTTGTCCTGATAATAATACATATAAGTTGTTGATATCTGCAGCTTCAAAAGTGGGTAGGATTGATGAGGCATTCAGGTTGCTGCATAATTCGATTGAAGATGGACACAAACCATATCCAAGCTTGTATGCACCAATAGTTAAAGGAATGTGTAGACAAGGTCAGTTTGATGGTGCATTTTGTTTCTTTAGTGAAATGAAAGTTAAAGGCCATCCACCAAATAGGCCTGTGTATACTATGTTGATAACAATGAGTGGCCGTGGAGGTCGGTTTGTTGAAGCTGCAAATTATTTGTTCGAAATGACTGAGTTGGGTTTGACACCCATTTCACGATGCTTTGATTTAGTTACTGATGGGTTAAAGCATTGTGGGAAGCATGAACTGGCTAAGAGGATTGAGCAATTAGAAGTTTCCTTAAGGGGTGTTTGAAGCTACACAATAGACACGTTTATTCTTCCATAATCACTTTTCACTACATTGTTTCCTTTTAAAATCAAAACTGCGGGTTGACGATTGTTCTTGATAGAAAATAAGGCCTTGAGAGACGATATACAATGCTATTTGAATCATATTGAATGGTGAAGAATGAAGAAGTAGAATGAATCCTTTTGACTCTGTCCAGATGGGTTGGCATGCATGTCAGGTATTTCATGTCGTTCAAATAGTAAGAGAGTGCAAATTGTGAGGTACTTTGGACATTTTTGTGTAAGTTCAGCTCATTCACTGAATAGATATTAAGATTAACTGGTTTAAATGTTTTACGGTGTGTAAATGCATCGGCTCAACTCGATGTAAAACTGCGATCCCGGTAAAATGGAGTTGAATCTATTACTGGTTTGGCATATGGCTTAATACGGACCTCGATCTTCTATTTGGCAAGTATGGTACTTGACTATAATATTACTATCTCAACAAAGTTGAGATAAGGAAAAGCAACGCAATGAGTGCTCTGCTAGGATTTGAATCTTCACCCCTTGTCCTCCTTTTTTTGCCCATCTTTCACCGATTCAGATTGATTTCCTCCAATTTTCATTCAATTTCTACCTAATTCAAGTTAGCTTTTCTCAGTTTTTCATTCCATTTCTACCAATTTTAAGGTGTCTCTCAGATCTTCACTCCCTTTCAATTGATCAGCTCTTCTCATAATTTCACTTCACTTCTATGGATCTGATCTCACTGAGCAAGGATTTCAACTATTTGGCCTTTTCCTCCTTCAATTAGACGGTGATTAATCTCTATTTCGTGATTGTCTTCCATCGAACCGCCTCTCCGACCTCCATTCTCGATTCCAACTATCTGGTTTTGGTTCTTACCACATCATTGCTCATCTGGATATTTCATGTACTTGGTTATCATTTCACCATTACTACTCTTCTCTGTACCTTCTTCAAGAGTTTTTTACTATTTGAGGCAATATTTCTGACGTTTGTGCTAGTTGCTTTCCTCGTTGATGATGGCTTGGTTGTTAGTGGCTGCAATGGAGGCTTCTGCTGGTGGTTTAATATATGCAATGTATGCAAGTATTTTGCTTTTATAGTTTCTGTTTGTGTTGTGATGTTTTTGATATTGCTCTGTGTCTTTTCTATTGTTTGCTATTCTGTGGTTGCGTCTTTATTTTCTGTTTGTAGTGTGGTTATGGTGGCTGTTGTTGGTTTTTCGTCTTGTGTCTTTATTTGATACTATGAGCAAGGTTGATGGCCTTTATTTACCAAGCCGGACTGAGTGCAGGGATGGGTGTTTGCTTTGCTTTGGTATTTGGTTTTGCTAGTTAAACTTATGTTGCTAGCTGTTTGTAGAGAATTTCTCACGTTAAAAATTAAAAATTACTAAAAATTTGTATTATAATCTTAGCCCCCTTTATAATTATTTCATATATATATATATATATATAGAAGTTTACAGATATCATTGTGTGATTGGTTGAACCGCTAACATCCACATATGACATCAGATTTCTACAAGTAGAATAAGGGGTCCTAGTAGAATACATTTTACTTTTCTTAATTTCTTCGTACATGTTGTTACGATCTCCTCCTTTATTTTAAACACTTCGTATGGTCACTATGACGTCCACATCTTCTAACAGCAATTGTAACATCGTCTCTGGATGATCTAGAAGAGCAATTTATACGACCTGACTTGAATCAATTTAAGAATATACTTCGTATGATAAGTCTATCAATAAATAGTTTTGCTCTCAATGTTACACCGTTGAGATCGTATTCTTCAGGTCGTATGTACAAAGGTACTTGTATGCGCCTATTTGTCTATTATTGTGGTTTTATCAATACAATCTATGATAATACTATCTGTAATACATAAGGACTTCTTATTCTATAACACTAGCCATTTACTAGTTCAATTTTTTAAGCTGTGCATCGTGTATAGATGATGTTAAAATTATTAGTTTGTATAGTATGACATTTTTATACTTGACCAAAAACAAAAACCAAAAAACGAAGATGAGATAAAAGAAAAATATATTTATTTAAATTTTTGAGAAAAATATTGTAATATAGATAGTCAGATTGTGTTTTAAACGTACTTTCAAAGACAAATATCAAACTTGCCAAGTAGAGAATTCGATCGGCTTAAAACCAAGTTAATAGGGAATCTCAATCGTGAGTAGGGGTGTCAATTTGTGCGAGTTGGGCTAATTTGAGTTGGCTCAAACTAACCCAACTTAAATTAATTCAACTTTAGTTCAATTCAAATTTAATTTGAGCTAGCAAAGGTGAGCTCAAATTCAAACCAAACACAAACAAGCTGCTTCAAATAGGCCAAAATTAATCTGAATTGTTAATTATATATATAATTTAGTTAATATGACTTTTTTTTATTAAAAAAATATGTTTAATAATTAAATCTCAAATAACATTACATAAAATAATAAAGTATATATGTATGTATGTATGTATGATTATATGTGTATATATATATATATATATATTGTTAAAGCAAAAAGTCAATTACTAAAGTAATTAGGCAATGAGTAAACGCATTAAATCCCACACATGTAAAAAGTAGAAGTCTTCATGCCCTCATGAAAACTCAAGTTCAAATAAAATTTCTTCTAGCTATTAAACAAAATAAATAGAGATAAGTGAATTGAATAAATATACTTACTAAAAAATAAACAATTAAAATAAATTAAAATGTTACACGAGAATATATCTTTTTTTTATATACATAAGAATAAAATTTTGACTATTACATAATATATAATTCTCAAGACAATGAACAAGTGAAAAAGAAAATAGCATAACACAAGTTGATAAAAAAATTGAAATTTTTACTTCAAAAATTAAATCTAATCGATTTAAAAATAGAAACTTTATGATACTAATTTAAATTAAATATAAATATTATTTTTTTTGTTAAAAGAGTTAGGTAGATTTAAACGTTAAATGCATTAACATCAAAGAATGTAGCATAATATTGTGACAAAATGAATAAATTATAACTATTTATTCATTATCAACTTATTTTTCAAAAGAAAAGGGAAGAAAAATAATTAATATATCATAAAAAAGAAGTACTTAAATAAATGAAAAATTATTTTAATTTTAATATAGTATTTTTATTTTTTTATTTAAAATTTTATTTTATTTTATTTTATTTCGGGCTAATTAGCTGGTCCTAATCTAGCCTTAACTTAGCTCAAATTTTTTCGAATTATTCGAGCTGGGTTGAAACAAGCTTATTTAATTCGATTTGTATTTTTCGATTTAGTCAATCGAACTATAGCACAAATTACCACCCCTAATCGTGGCAAGAAAGAATATGACTCCTGTTTCTTCTAATTTCTATATTTCTCTTAGAATTTGAACCGAACATAAAACCTACCTTGAGCTAGGTGTGGGAACGTGATTTATATATAATTATGTAATGAAATTAACGACTACTTTTGAAGTAGTCTTCATATTTAACTTTAAAAAATTGTTCTTAATTTTTAAATGTTTTAGCTTATTATTTTTGGGTTGGAGTGGCAATTGAACTATATAATTCGAATTCAAGCCAAAACGAATTAATTTTTAAATTATGTTAAATTCCTTTGTGATTGTAAAAATATTTAATATTTTTATCATCATAAATAAATCAATTATTCTAAAATAATTAATATTAAAAAATAGGTTAAATTATATCATTAGTTATTAAATTTCAACAAAATTTACATTTAGGTCTTAAAGTTTTTAAATTCTAAATTTTAGTCCTTAAATTTTTAAAATTTCACATATAAATTTTTAAAATTTTAAATTCTATAATTTAATCATTAAAGTATTAAAATTTCACATTGGTTCTAAAAGTTTGATTCAAAATGTATTTTAGTATTCAAGATATAACCTATGTGGTAAATTTTTTAAAATTTGCTAACTAAATTATAAATTTTTAAAAATTTAAGAACTTCTGTATAAAATTTTAAAAGTTTAGAAATTAAAATTTAAAATTTGAGACAAATGAGTAATTAAGCCAAAAAAATGAAATTATGTGAAAAACATGAACATCACAGTACGAATAGGGATTTAATGACCCGTTGTAGCCTGGTTTTGGGCTGATTGTTAATTTTTTCACATATCGCTTTGCGACACCGTTTGAGTTATGTTATTTTACGATTTTAACTTTCTGGGTTTTTAAGCATAACGAGCCATTTTTCCCTCTCACACGAAACAGTTTGAGGCATTGTAACTTCTTCTACGCCCTTTCGTTTTCTTCTGGTTTTTGCTCTGGTTTTCGTTTTTTCATTTCGCTATTCCACTGTTGCTTTTGGTTTCGCTTTCCATTTTCGCTCTACAATATCACAAAACAGGTTTGTATTATGTTTGTTGTTGTTAATATTATTTTGTTTATTTTTTAATCGCTGTTAGTTTCGTAATCAGAACATTTTTAATGTTCTTCATTTTTTATGTTTTTCATTTGTGCTTTACATGTACTTTACTGTAAAACAAGTTTATTTAGTTTTATTTTTGTGATTTTTTGTATGTTATCTTTTGTTTGTGTTGTTTTAGTTCATCAGTTTTTTGCAATCTTGTAGGATGTCTAAGAGGAAATTGGATTCTTCTTATATTAAGAAGTCTCATCACGAAGTTATTGATGACTTAAACGAGGTTTAATAATTTTTCTATTTTTCTTTCTGTTTTGTTTTGGCGATATGGAGCAGAGTAGATAGTATGTAAACTGTGTTACATATTATGTAAACTCTGTTTACATACTATGTAAACTAATTACATAGTAAACAAATTACATTGTATAGTATGTAAGTAGTTTACATACTATGTAAACTAATTACATAGTAAAACTGATTTACATTGTATAGTATGTAATTAGTTTACATACTTATGTAAACAGTTATGTCTACACAGAAATGGTTTACCTAGTTTACATACATATTTGTATAGTATGTAACACCAGTGCATAAGTTGTTTTTCTTTTGTAGGTTTCATTTCTTGAAGGCAACAGATATTTTTCCAATTTGTTGTTACCTGAAGAGGCTTTTCAAATTTGTTGTGGTTGTAGTTCACAACCACATAATGTCATGTCTCATATAAAGAGTGTTCTGAATGAAGAACAGAAGGATTTATTTTTACAATCTTGTTTTGGGAATTTTTTCAATTTACCTGTTTGCAAATTTAGTGAGCAGCTTATTCACTCTATCCTCCTCAAAAGATGCTTGCCATGCAAGACTGTCAAGGAGTTATGGTTCAAGATTAATTCTAAGGTTATCAGGTTTTCAAGAACCAAATTTTGGGTGGCGATCGGTTTGCATATGTTGAATGACGATGATTCCTGTGATGTAGAGGTAGACCAAGGGTCTAATGCCTTTATGGAGAAATATTTTGGTATATATACATCCATTCAATATTTGGAGTTTTTGGTTGGATATATTGGGAAGCCAGATCCACAATCTGAGAGTAAGAGGAAGAAAAAACCCTGTAAAAGTATTGTGGTTGTTGGTGAATCCCCTTTTAAGAAGCAGCATTCTGGTTTCAATTTTGTTTATGTCTGCCCTGAAGATGCAGTTATGATATGCCTTATATATTTCTTGGAGTGTGGGTTAATTGGAAGGCTGAAGAGGCTTTCCATATCTAGGGAAGCTTTTTTGTTGACTTCCAATTGGGATAAATTTAATAGTTATCCTTGGGGTGATGTGGCATTCAACTATCTTTTTGATAGTTTGAGGAAAGATTACATCCACATGCGTCTGGTTGCCAATGACTTGGTTGAGAGGAAGATGCACAACCTACTAAAATCAGGGGAAGATGAGAGGGTCCGCTATCAGATTGTTGGTTTAAGTTTAGCATTCCAAGTGTAGATCTATGATGCCATTCCTGATATTGCAAAGGACTTTTCTATCTGTGTGAATGATCGATTCCCTACAATGCTGAAGTGGTCATCAACAGGTTTTACATACTATGTAAACTGATTTACATACTATGTAAACTAATGTACATAGTATGTAAATCAGTTTACATAGTATGTAAATCAGTTTACATACTGGGGTTACATACTATGTACATTGTCTCACAGAGTGTGTAACAGGTTTTATATACTATGTAAACTCGTTTACATAGTATGTAAACTTGTTTAAGATATGTTTACATTGTATGTAAGACGAATTACATGTAGTAGTTTATGTTGGTTGTGTTTACAATGTAATTATTTTTGTATTTTATTATTTGCAGCTTCGTGTGAACACTGTTCTGTCACACGATAATGCTCTTTATTATAGATCTCTTCTCTCCCATGTTGAAGCTGTCTATTTTGACGACATTGTTATGTGTCAAAGTCAGAGGGATGAATCCCAAGAACAACCAATTGATGAGTCATTATTGAAGCAAAAATTGGATTGTTTGAAAGATATAAACCTGTTGACGAAGGTTTAAAGGATAAATCAGATGGCTTAGAGAGCTTGTTGGGAAAGATGGTATCTTATATCGATGAGAAGTTTGACAAACAGAAATCATACATTGATGAGAAGTTTGAGAAGCATCAGGCATATATGGATGAAAAGTTTCGCCATCAAGAAGAACTTCTTGATGGTTTGCTTGCAAATATGAACATGTTTGCTTCAAAACTATCTCAGTCGGTATGTTTTTTTTTTTGTTAGTGTTTGAGCTTACAATTAATTCAAACATTTACGTAACTAATTACTTTTTTTTTAAATTTGATTGTTTGGACTCACAGTGGACAACCAGGCCTAGTAGTTCTCCATCAAATGTCTGTTTTACACCCTTGCCTCCTAAAAAGTCAGATACATATGGGAAGGCAAGCAAAGCAGATGATGTAGATAAGCCTTCTTTTGATCTTGGGGTAGAATTTGCATCTTCTCATATTGTTGTTACCAAATCTCCATCAGCTTCTTCTGACCCCAATTTTGATAGTGATACTCTCAATCAGTTAGATCATTTTTCAGAATTGTATAGATCTAGTTCTAAATTAAGGTTTGATCCTATATTTTATTGCTCAACAACTATATATAGTTTTGTAATGGAGAGAGATAAGAGAAAAATTAAACCTTCAAGAGCTATTTGTAGTCCATATTTTTGCCCTGATAAGAAGGGTATTCCTGTTGCATATGGCAGACTTGAAGCTAATTCAATTAGATGTGTTGGTACTTCAGCTCAGGTTTCAGATATATGCGATGATGATGATATTTTAGAGCGTCTCTCTTGCCCATATCAACCATTACTTGTTGGTTGGGAAAAGAATTTTACAAATTGGATGAGGAGACAGTCACCGTATGTATATTTATTCATTTATTTAAACTCTGTTTGCATTATTACTATTTTTATTTTAGATTTTTGACAGCTTTTTTAACTTTTGTTCTTATTTGTAGTAAACCTATTAAGCTTCAATATCGTGACCTGGCTGTTGGTAAGAAGTATTTCTTTGCTCCATTGAAAAGTGGAGCTGAAAATTTTCATAGTACAATAAGTTTTAAATATTTCATTTTTAACCTATTCAGTAATTTGTTGTCAACCAATATATTTTATAGCATTTACTTTATTTATTATTACTCATGAATTTACTGGCTTTGTTGCAGCATATGGATGCCATTTTATATGAGATTCGAGCATGGAGGGCTAGGTATCCAAACACTTTTGGTTTGAAGCCCTATACTACTCTAGAGACATTGTTCAGTGTAAGATTTATAATCTTTTTTTGGTATTGTTCAGTGTATGTAATATCTTACATAGTATGTAAACTCTGTTACATACTCACCTTGAATATGTAACAGAGTTACATACATCAGAGATCAAGTATGTTACACAGTTTACATATCATGGTGAGTATGTAACACAATTGACATATAAGAGATCATGTATGTAACAGTTTACAAATCATTTAATATCATGATGAGTATGTAACAGTTTACATATCATTTTTTTTTTGTAGGAGGAATGTTCGAGATTAGTTTCTGAGTGTCAAGGAAATTTACAGTCTATTGTAATTAGTGCTGACCAATATTTGTTTGAGTTTGCTACTGGTGCACCTTCTTTGGTTGAGTAGTGGGCTGAGGACTGGAAGGAATTGGAGAAATTATATGTTCCAGTCAATGTTGATGGTAACCATTGGGTGTGTTGTGTAATTTATTTAGATAAAAGATTTATTAAAATCTATGATTCAATGAACACACCCAATGTGAAAGAAAAATATAGTCATTTAGGAGTTGTTATTCCAATTTTGCTCTACACGATTGGATATCATGGTTATGGCAAAGATTGTCAGCCTGATCCTTATGTAGCTTGGCCTATTTTTGTTGTTGAGGGTGTCCCCAAGCAAACTAACAAGTAAATACTTATACTTTTTCTCTTTGTCTGTTTTTTAATTTTGACCTTTTGATACTATTTGTTTACTCATTTTTTAAATGTGCAGTCATAACTGTAGTGTTTGGTGCTTGAAGTTTGCTGAATTTCTTATTCGTGGATGGACACTGGACATGATTGGTTCTATTCCTATTGTAAAAATTAGAAGTAGGTATTGTATCCAATTTTTTTGTAATGATGGTATGCTAGATCCAGCATATTAATTTTAGATAGTGTTAATATTCATTTGAAATATATGTTATATTCATATTTTATGTAATGACAATATTCATTTGAAATATATTAATTTCATTTATGGATAATGTTGTACATAGTTTACTGTGTTGAATGACAAGAGGCAGCATATTTTGCACTAGTATGTATAAGTGTTACATACACCACCATGCAATTGCAACATGCATGATAAGGAAGCAACCACTTTTGTTTAGGTTTAGTTGCTTGTCTTAAGTATGTAATACATAAAACATAGTATATAAACTCATTTACATACTATGTTAACTGATTTACATACTAGGTAAACCATTACCTGTTGTATGTAAACTCGTTTACACAGTATGTAAACTAATATACATACTATGTACACCAATGTATACAGTATGTAAACTAGTTAACATAGTATGTAAATGAGTTTACATACTGAGTAAACTAGTTTACATACTATGTAAATCAGTTTACATATTGTGTAATTGAATTTACATAGTATGTAAACGAGTTTACATACTATGTACACAGGTTTACATAGTATGTAATTGAATTTACATAGTATGTAAATACCTATTACATACCATGTTACATATTAAAGAAATCATGTGAATACCTATTTATTATTTTGATATGTAATAATAAAACTTTTTAATAATAACAATATAAAACATATGACGGAAAGAAGAAATTCAAATCATTGTATCATGTAAAATTTATTACATAGTTTTAAAATGTATGTAATAATCGTTGAGGAATAGTAAGACCTAAAATACAAAAGGGTAAGACTTATTTGTCTTTAATTGTTTTTTTAGACTTGTTTCTTTTGGCAGCCTTTTTCAATTCTTGAAACTCACCAAGTGAGGGCATTCTTTTCTTCTTTAACCTTCCTATTTATTTCTCTTGCGACATGACATCACTTGCCTGTACAATTGGTGCCAACACTAAGACATCTCTTACTGAAGTTGGTAAGTTCCACTTGCTTTCGTGTTCTATTGGATATATTGGAGATTCATAAGCAAGTTGCAAGGTGCTTGTGTAGTAGTATATTGAGCACATGGATTCTATTGGTTGCTTCCTTATCATGCATGTTGCAATTGCATGTGTACAAGGTATTTGTAGTGCTTGAAACTTACCACAACTACATGTTTTAGCTTCAAGTTGTACAATGTAACTATCATTTTCTATTTTGACTTGTGACATACTGTTGCTAATGTATCCCCATCCCTGTTGCAGCTATTCTTCTTTTTGCAAACCAATTTTGGATCATATCTCGTACTTCTCCCAATAAGTATGTAACAGGGGTGTCTCTAGCATGTCTCAAAACTGAATTTATGTGTTCAGCATTGTTTGATGTCATGAAATCATACCTTGTTGTTGGTATTGGACATTTGATCCTTGCCCATGTAGACAAATTAGCTTTTAGTAAGTATTTCATTGCTCCTTTGGATGCCTCATATATCATATTTGCATTCTTGTTGAACTCATCTTCATTGTAGGCATAAGCTGCTAGCTTGAAGTATTTGTTAACTGCTTTGTTATAGGAATTAGTCACAAGGTTTTGTTTCATGTGATAGTAGCAATAACAATGGCGTGCCTTGTTTTCAAATACAATATTGATTGCTGATTTTATAGCTGACTTCTGTCTGAGACTATGACCAAGTTTTCCCTTTCTCCAATAAGCATTTTTAGTCTTCTAAAGAATCATTTCCATGCTTTTGTGGTTTCCCCATCAACTATTCCAAATGCAATGGGGTAAATCTGCATTACATAATATATTTAACTATTAGTATTTTCATTTGTAAACAGTTTACATAGTATGTAAAGGGGTTTACATAGTATATAGATTCATTTACATAGTATGTAACAAAGTTACATAGTATGTAAATCAGTTTACATACTGAGTAAACTCTGTTACATACTATGTAAACCAGTATATAAACTGATTTACATACTATGTAACAGAGTTTACTCAGTATGTAAACTGATTTACACAGTATGTAAATCAGTTTACATACCAGGAGGTAATGGGTTACATACTATGTAAACTCGTTTGTAAACTGATTTACACAGTATGTAATTAAAAATATAACCTCATACCTGGTTGTTCCCATCCTTTGTAGCAGCAACAAGTAATACTCCTCCTTGTTTTTCCTTTAGAAATGTTCCATCTACAAATATTATAGGTCTCATATAATTTATGAACCCATTAATGCATGCACCTATTGCCATGAATCCGTATTTGAAGTTGGAGTCAACGTTTGTTTTAATCTCTGTGTAAGAACTTTGGTTAGCCTCTTCCAACTTGTAGAAGGACCCTGGAAGTTTCATGTAGGAATTCTTTGGATCGCCCCTAACATTTCTTATTGCTTCTCTTTTTCCCATAATTGCCCTCTTGTATGTGATTTGCACACCAGTTTTGATCTTGATGTCAGAAATGATATCCTTGGGTCTTAATTGCCGACTAGTATCTCTATAAATGTCTTTGATGTTTTCGGCTACGTATTTATAAGTAGCATGTTTTCCACGCTGATCTTTATAAATTTGTGAACATGTATGATCTTCGACATAAGTTGTTACCTTGAATGCATTAGATTCATCAATTTTATTTGCTGCAAGCTTCCATTGACACCTATCATCCTTGCATTTCATTCTTATGGTTTTCTTGTTGGAATTGCTAACTTTGTAATGAAATCTTCTATTTATGGCTAATGTTGAAACATATAAATTGAGTTCTTCCTTACTCTTATACACTTTTCCATTATATAAGCCTTCATCATGTTCTGAATTTGTTGTCGAGTCAGTTTCAATTTCTGTATCTGTATCTGCAGTTACAATTTTTGCTCTTGAAGTTTGACTTATCAAAAATTGGGATGGTTGGTTTTTTGTATGTACTACATACAATTTGTTATATTCTTCAGATTGTTGGCCTACATTAACTTTCAGGAAGTATTCCACATCCCAATCATCCACAATGGTTAAAGTTATATGAACACCCTTACACTTCATTTTGATATTGATATCTCCTTCATAGTGTAAAGCAGAACATATTTCTTCTTTCAATTGTAGCATGGTCACATCTTTTCTTATACATATTCCCTTTGGAATGTCATTTACATATGTATCCTCTCCATTTTCAAATATCCATTTCCCACTATGGATAAGTAGTGTTCCAAACTTTAGGTCACCTGTTATATATTACAATGATAAGTACAAAACAGGTATGTAAAACGGTATATTACAATGATAACACTATCTAAAACTGTTGCATATGTAATCCATTCAATAATATGTAAATTCTCTTACGTAGTATGTAAAAGTATTTAAAACTGTTGCATATGTTTACATAGAAGAGATCTTACTACAAACTGGTATGTAAACACTATCTAATAATATATTTAACAGTTATACAAGTTTGCATATAAGAGTAACAGGTATGTAACAAGAGTTACAAGATTATGAACATTAGTTTACATACTATGTAAACATTTGCAACAGTTTTCATATGCAACAGTTTTAGATATTATGTACATTGTTACATATTAGGTAAGCCATAGTATGTAAAACAGAGTTTTACATACTATGTAAAACATAGTTTTACATACTATGTAAACTAATATACATACTGTATAAACTAGTAAACTCGTTACATACTATGTAAACTATTATATAATCAACAGAATGTAAATCAGTTTACATACTATGTAACAGAGTTTACATACTATTATATAATCGAATTATCAACAGTTTTCATATGCAACAGTTTTAGATATTGTAACAGAGTTTTAGATAGTATGTACATTATTACATACTAAGTAAGCCATAGTATGTAAACTCTGTTTACACAGTATGTAAACTAATTTACATACTATGTAAATTCTGTTTTACATACAACAGGTAATGGTTTACCTAGTATGTAACAGAGTTTACATAGTATGTAACAGAGTTTACATAGTATGTAAACGGGTTTACATACTCATTTAACAGAGTTTACATAGTATGTAAACTGGTTTACATACTATTTAACGAGTTTACATACTATGTAACTATCTACAGCTTCTACTTGTAACGATTTTACCAGTCTACAGCTTCTACTTGTAACGAGTTTACCAGTTTATATATTATGTATATTAGTTTGCATAGTATGTAAACTGATTTACATACTATGTAAAACAAAGTTTACATTTACCTAGTATGTAACAATGTACATACTATCTAAAACTCTGTTACAATATCTAAAATTGTTGCATATGAAAACTGTTGCAAATGTTACATAGTATGTAAACTGGTTACATACTTGTTTACACAGTATGTAAATCAATTTGTAGTGAAGATTTCTGATACACGATTAACATAGGAAGGTATTGGTAGAACAAGATTATTGAATGAATTACATATACAAATATATGCATTCTTGCAATTAGAATTACTTGTTAAGCATGCAAAAGTAATTCCTGTAACAAGA
Source organism: Elaeagnus macrophylla (assembly GCA_029378325.1). Classification (NCBI taxonomy): domain Eukaryota; kingdom Viridiplantae; phylum Streptophyta; class Magnoliopsida; order Rosales; family Elaeagnaceae; genus Elaeagnus; species Elaeagnus macrophylla. The sequence continues at coordinate 48,525,255 of CM055640.1, read as the reverse complement.
TTAATGAATAGGAAGTCGATGAATCTTACTAGTTGATGATGTCTCTTCTAAATTTTGGATCATAATTCCTGCAAGAATTGCAGAATCTGATTTTCTTCCTGTTTGCGAAATCAATCTTATGTTGCAAGACAGTATCGTGTGAAAATCAATCTTTTTATATGTTGATTCTGTTGATTCTATATATCACGTAAAAAAGAGCGATGGTAAAAACATAACAGTGCAACAGATCTGTTTTCTGTTTTGTTTGTAGTTGTTTGTTAGACCTAAAGGGTATTAATGTAATCTACAAAAATTATGGGTAACAAAAACGCACAATTTTGTTACTAATTTTGGTAATTATGAAAATACTAATTTTCATTCAAAATTCATGCTATTTTTGCCAAAAACCCTACGAATAAGCACTCATGTTTTTTGGGCCAAATTATAGCCCAATAGCTTATTTGGACAATGGATGTAAGCTCAAACCCTTACAAAATAGAGAGAGGGAACACTATTAAGTTCTGATCATTCGGTGTAATCATTAATCTCGAAAAGAGTACCAATGTAAACTGTTCTCCTTCATTGAACAGAAAAAAAAAAAAAAAACTATTTTTCTTCAACGCTATTAAACTAAGTTGATTCTTCCCATTCATATTCTTTTATCTACAAACTAAGCATGCACATTACTTCAACTTCAACATACACAAGTAGATCAACCCATCAGAGAGGCACATGTCTAACTAGAACACTTTACTGGCTAGTAACATCACATATGCATCATTACCAATTTGTTTATCTTAATAATAATTTTTCCAGTGCTCTCAATTTATTTACAAACCCGTCCGGTTTTATCTCTCTCATCTATCATAAGGGCACTCTAAATCATCCTCGATGACCTTAAAATGCTTAGGACGCTGCCCTGAACAATGCAGGTTCCACATTTTGAAATAAGCCCTTTCCAAATTCCTCACCTGCAAAAATATTAGTGATTATAAACATTTCTCATCATTAAAGGCAAACCAACTTCTTGAAGGTACATTCATTTAAACGCACCCAGCGTGCTGTGTCAAATAGAGGACAGGTCAAACGGGCTGCCTTGAGTTTGTCAGTAAGAGCCTGGAGCTTTGGACGATTTAGTGCCAAAGATACTGCCTTTTCCTCATATTCCTTCATGCTGTAAGATTTTATAACAAGAGTAATTGTGTTTTATAACTCTAAAGAGACGCAAAGTTCAAATAAATAACAAGGGTACACAAATAAACATCCAACGTTTTAAAAAAAAAAAGGTAGAAAGGGCTAAAATGGACAAATATCTCCAAGGACAATGAGAGAAAAAAATATAATTATAGCTTTAGTGTTGGTGCAAAATAGAACTGCTTTTAAATGTCAGCTAACCTGCTAACTATCATCTCCTCCCCCAGTCCAGTAGACATACAAAGCGATCCAGCAACTCTAGTTGCCATCTTCTCAAGAGGCAGAGTTACCATTGGTAAACCTGCCCATAAAATATCTGTACCAGTAGTATGGGCATTGCATAGAGGCCTACAAATTAAAAATCCAACCACAAGCAGTTCAGATGCCAAACTACTTTGAAAATCTTAATATATCAAGATAGAATTTCAGGGATTAAGGTAGAATGAAATCACAATGAAACAAGAAAAAAAGAAAATTTACGTGTCAAGGAATAAATCAGCTAAAGAACTTCGTCTGATATGTTCATTCTTCATGGCTACATCTGTGAAAATAATTTGATCTGGCTGCAGTCCTTGAGCAAGAGCATCTGCATAAAGTCCAATAGTTGAACAAGTTCATAACAAAGGGAATTCAATAAACAAAGTGAATGTCTTTTCTGACATTGTAAGAGGGAGAGGAAAGGGCGAGAACGGCGGAAACTAAGTCTACTTATTGTACTTAATATATCATTAGAACGACTCAACATACATGCCCGAAGTCTCATTTCGCCAGCAGCAGGAAATCTCAGGAGCCAGAGTGCACTGTTGGGAACACGTTTAAGAATATTGCACCTATAATAGATTAATAGACACATTTGATTAATCGTGACACAAACTACAAAACGCGAATCACAAACCATTCTGATATTACCATATATTAAATATTTCGGGATCCATTTTGTACAATTGATTGAAGCATGCAAAAATGAATTTATCCTCAGGAAGACCATAATCAGATCGCTTGTGATGGAAATCAGGATCCAGCACATCCTGGTTTTTCTGAAAAAACATAGTAGATGGATATTAATATGGTTAAAAGCAAATAAGCTCCAATTGAATACATTATCAAGCCCATGACATGATGGATATAAAATGTACGATGTGCATCTTAGGACTAACCTGCTTATAGTCATTCACAAAGTAACAATGGGGAAGATGAACCAGCTTTTCAGAATAGATATGAGCAAAGCGTAAAGGCGAAACAAACTGACACCAACAGAAAACAATAGGCCGAGATCAGTAATAATGAAGTTGGTGCTTGTTTGGATGTCTATTTCACTATTCCTAGTTTTGGAAATAATTATTGTATCACAAAATAACTTCGTCTTTTAGCTTTACAAATGTGTAATTTTGTAACTTATGATTCAAAAATTGCTTACAAAAAAAAAAAAAACAAACATTAATTAATGCAAAGAAAGTGGCCCTTATCCTACCTCATCAGTGACCAAGTAATCAATGTAATCTGCTCCTGTGGTTCCAGGAAATCCCATGTATGAAACTTGAATAGGTGCTGGCTTCATTGCAAATATTTCATTTCTAGCACCCTGGCATGGTTAGAAGAGCATTGGATTGTGCCAATCCGTACAGGCAATGAGTAAGCTCCAAACCAAACCAGTAGTAACTTAATTTCAAAGTACTGTTACTAAGAAAAAGAAGCCCGGACAAAGGATGAAGGATAACCCAACAAGCTATTTAAGACAGTATACCTTGGTATAACCATTAAGGTTGACTAAAATCTGTATCTTATCTTCATTAATCATTTTGGCAATCATATCTGAAGACATGGAAGAGACATCAATAAAATTCTCAGCTTCAGACTGAATGCGCTGTCTCCATTCTGTTCCATCATTTGAGCTCAAGCCATAACAGAACACCTATAAGCAAAATTTTGTGATCATTTAATATAGGAAAAAGTGTCATAAATGTCATTTTATTTTTATAAAAGGTGACATTTAGTCCCCTACATTATAAAAAGTGTCTTTAAATCCCTTTACTTTTGAAAAATGTGTTTTTTAGTCCCTCTACTTGTAAAAAATGTGTCAAACAAAGACAATTAATTTTCTATCCTATTTTCCATCTAATTTAACGGAATAGAAGATGTGTCACATGCATATTTATATTTTTCGATATATATATACACGTAAAAAAATTAATATTTAATTAAAAAATTACTTAATTTTTTAGTTTAAAAAAAAAACTTAAATAAAATTTTCAATGTAATTTAAATATAATTTTCAATAAAATTTTAATTGTCTAATATTTAAAGTCACAACTTAGATAATGAAAATTTTATTTAAGTTTGATCGAATTCAATAAAATTTAAATATAATTTTCATTGTTTAATATCTAAAATCAAAAATTAGACAATAAAATTTTTATTTAAGTTTAATAGAAAGAAATTGTAAAAAATTACAATAATTTTTTAATTAAAAATTATTTAATTTGATATATATATCTATCGAAAAATATAAACATGCAGGTGACACATGTACTATTCCGTTAGATTTAACGAAAAATTGGATGGAAATTAATTATTATTACCTAACACTTTTTTTTACAAGTAAAAGGACTTCAAAACACCTTTTTTATAAGCAAATGAACTTAAAGAAACCCTTTTATAAGCTAGAGGACTAAATAACACCTATTGCATAAGCAAATAGACCATTTTGGCTCTTCACCCTTTAAAATATTGGCAAAAAGGAACAGGCAGAAATTACTAATAATAACTGCATGACTGAAGGATGACATTTACAAGAGAGGACAAACCTCAACATTTTCTTTGTTGTGCATGCCAAATACAGATCCCATAAGATGTGACAAGGGATGATTACCGAAGTCACTGCTGACATATCTATAATTCAAAAAAAAGATGCATGATACAGTGAGAAATTTTTTGAAGGCAAAATGGAAGGACATAACTTTGACAGAAAATTCTACAACAAACCCGACTCGTAGCGTATTACTTCCACGGCCATGCTTTACAGAAACTGGAGCAGGGTGGTTGAATGGGGAAAGAGCAAACCGAGAAGCTATTATGGAGCAGTGTGCAGCATACTTACGACTACAACAGAAAAGCAATAGAGTTCTGATTAGCATGTTGTTCACCATTCTTAAAGTTAACATATCAATTTTAAGTGTCTTACCTAATTTCAAGGGCAAGCTTTGGGTCAATGGGATATGCAATAGCATGGAAAGGCTGTACGCTGGGAAGAAGAGACATCTAAAGCAAGAAAACAATTACATCAGCTAAGCAAAGATGTTAAGTGATGTAAAGCAAAAGAAGTTTGATATATAAGACATTATGATACATACATTAATTTGTCGCCTTATAATCCCCTCAACATCAGTGAACATCTTATCACGATCCTCCCAGTTGCAGAGGCACTGGAATAAAAAATAAGTAGTTGATAACTCTAATTTATTAGAGTATTATTAGCTCTTATTCATAAATAATTGTTTGTTCTTTTGAGAATGTTTGCACATTACACTCATTTATACAATATTTGTGGATTTTGTAATTTAAGTAAATTCTTTCGTAATAAATTCAAAATAATTATGAAATCTGTCAAAAAGAATTATATTTTGATGTGCACTCATTAGATTTTCATTGCCCTTACAGGAGATAAAGAAAACAACAAAGAAAATGCAAGAAATCAATTTTGCTGCAACTTTGCTGCAGCTTTGCTACAGCATTGCTGCAGCAAAATCACACCAGGAAAAACTGCGCCAAAACAGAAGTTGATCTGTAATCAATCATTCAAGGGCTAATTTGGACTCTCAATAAAAATACAATTTTGGGCTTTCATTAACTCACCTTTTTAGGGATAATATTGGAAATTAACACACCAAAAATTGTCTCCAATTAAACCTAAAGCTAAATACACAAAACAGGGGCTGATTTCACAAGTGCTGTGCGGCAGAAAATTGAAGAACAGATCAGGATTTATTCTGGGCAGCAGGAGGTGACATCAAGAGAGGAAAACACACGTGAATTCACAGCAGAAAACAGAGAACAAACCAGCAGCAGCGAGGAGGAAAAATATAGCAGATAGCAGTCCCAAATTCTGGACAGATTTGGTGCAAGGAATGAGAAGCAAAACAGAGCATCAAGGAGAATCTGGAAAGAGACCAATTGAAGCTTGATTTGCAAGGATTTTCATTGAAGAGAAAGCAAGAACGAGACAAAGAATCATAATCCAATTAGTTTAGGGTTGATTTAAGGGATTTATTTATTTATTTCATTATTTCTTTATTATTTGATTCTTCTAAATTCTTTAAACCATATGGATCTGATTTTGAGCATATATAATTTGATGTTTAATTTTATAAATATGCTTGGCTAAATTCTCATTCAGTTAGGGTTGTGGATATGCAAGTGTATGTAGACCTTGTGCTTTAATTTTATAAAATTGTGCTTTGCTTGGCAAAGGAGTGCTAGTTATTCTATGCTAGATTGATTGATTTATTCTTATTAATTGGTTGATCAACAATTGATAGGATATTAGACTAAAATTGAATCTGAAAAGGTTAATTTTAAGTTGGATAAAGCTAGAATAGTGTGAAGAAATTGATATAGGAATATATAATTATCTCACATAACTCAAAAGAATTTGTGCATGAACGTTATTCTTAGATTCAGTTTTGCATAGGAATATGTTTCATTGAGTCATAGAATATATAAACATTGCAGATTCGGAAGAATCCTTTGTGAATTTTTGCAATTCAAGTTACTGGTACACTTTGCTACAGCAATGCTGCAGCAACGCAGTTTGTCTACATCACTTGTCATATTCGCAATCCTAACTGATTTATCTATTTGCGATTCTTGATATCCTTCTTGTTGAACGTTGTTTCAGTGTTTTCACTCTTGCCCTCTCGTATTATTTATTTTATTTATTCTATTTTAATAAACAAAAAACACAGAATATTGATTTTAATAGTTAATTTTTACGATATTTTCTAGTATTCCAATCTTCGTGGGAACAATCTTTCTTATCATTATATTACTTGTTTGCAACACGTGCACTTGCGTAAAATCATATACACCATTGTGAGCAACAGTAATTTTGCTGTCTAGTACTTTATATTAAAAAGTGGGTGCTCAATTGCTGAAAACAAAAAAAATTGCAAAGATTCCCTTTATAAAACACAGCAGCATCCCAACTAAACGTAGTAAGACAACAAAATAACCAGTACTAGAGAATGACCTCACCTGTAATGTATGTAGAAGGTTACAAGTTGCCTCTGGAAAATCAGGTCGAAAAAGCAATGCTTGTCTATAGCTTGTAACAGCAGCTTCCACATGCCCACTGCAAGGTTTATATATCTTAATAATTAAAGCTACGATAAAATATTTTATTATCACAACTCTTGAGAAAGAAATGAGTCTATGGCAATATGAACATCTAGTCTGAATTGTCAATAACTAATATATGTCTATGAGGACCTGATGACTCAAATTATGTTATTAAACAAAAATAAAGGAATTAAAATCAATGGAAATCTATTTTAACTTTGTCCTCGAATGAACAACACAAATTAGTAACCAAATAAAAGACCACTTACATAAGCAAACAAAGCATCACCAAGGCATCAAATTAGTAACCAAATAAAAGACCACTTACATATGCAAACAAAACATCACCAAGGCATCAAATGCGATAAAGGACGTTGAAAACAAATCATAAGAGGAAAAGAGCACATAGCTATACCTGTCTTTATATGCTGATGCCAAATTTGCATGAGCTTCAGCCATAGTTGGCCTGATAGCTATTGCATGCATGTAATCTTGTATTGCTTCACTTACTCTACCAATCTCCTTGTATGTGTTACCCCTATTGACAAGCCCATCAACTGCCAAGGGATCAATGCGTAGAACCTCATTGTAACAAGAAATTGCATCCACATAATTTCCCTGTTAGAACAAAATGCATAGAAGAGATCAAAAGTTATACATTAGGGAAGATAAACAAAGATTTAACTGAGCATTTTCCGGAGGAAAATTCTAACAGTTAAGCACGAAATAATAATCTTCTTTCATCATAGTTCTTGAAAACACTGTTTGCATATCCAGTATACTGCAACATTGTTCATCCTCCCCATTTTGGATCTGGCCTTGATAATCGTTTTCCAGGACATTTCCAGGTCATCCCCCTTAAAACTCCTACCCCTTGCCCAGAAATAATAAATAGAACTCCTTGTTACCAACTAAAGGATGAAATGTTCAACATCTTTATTCTCAAAATATACCTGTTGTTTATAGATTATGGCAAGATTGTTGAAAGGGGCAGAAAGTCCAGTCGTTACACTCAATGTAGCTTTATAATATGAAGCAGCAGGAGCCACCATGTTCCTGCAGTTATAGAGTTTTCCTTCCGTAAAAATCTAGTTTAAAGACAGGAAATTATCTAAACATCAACTTGAAAATTGCATAAAAATTATAATCACCTACCATTCCATGTATATATTTCCAAGGTTGGTCAGTGCTTGTGGATGGTTTGGTTGCAGTGTAAGACATTGCTTCACACAGTCAAAAAAGGAAGTTGAGTAAAATCAAATACAAGGATCACTCACAAGATGGTTCAAAAAAAAAATTCAAGTTATTAGGATGAGACATAGCAATTATACTTACGTTATAGCATTGGATTGCTTCATCTAATTGACCAATGTCTTTAAGAGCATTACCCTGTAGGTGGTAGAAGAAAATGAGTCAGCAGAAATTGAAGCTTTGTATTCAAATCTATGTCATCATGGCATCAAGATAACCAACCAAGTTGTTGTAAGCTTCCAAAAATCTTGGATCACGTGAAATGGCTTTCTTATAATGAAGTATTGCCAAATCTAGCTGGCCTTGCTCATAATATGTGCTAGCCAAATTGCCTGCATAATATGATATAAATTGTATTAAATAAATGGAAGAGCATAGTCATGACCTGAATCTGCTACCACTTCTACAATTGAAAATTCCCATGAACCAGATAGAGTTCTACAGATACAACAGGTGCCAATTTCTACGTATGAAATTTAGGTACATATAAATCCAATTACTAGAAACAAGGATTTATTGTGCCAATCATATGCCTATTAATTCGCTCAAACCCTGGGTGGAAATCTGCTCTTATTGTAACAATAAGAACGATATTTTTCTCCTTTACCTATAGAATATAGATACATGTATTCACATAAAAAGAGGACAATGACTCTGAACGCAAGAGTTCGGACACAGGTCAAATTTAGAGCAGAAAAAAACCCAATAATTGCTGCCAATTTAAATCTACATTAAAAGGTCACATGGCCATTTTTTAAATCTACACCAAGTTACACATGCATTAAAAATCTCTTTGGAGCAGACCTATGCTATGCCACCCCTTCACTTCCTTTTTGTTGGAATCTATTGGTAACAAAACTAAACACAATAATTGTGCACTTTGGAGCAAAGAGATAACTTTGATGCTTACAGTTCCAGATCGGCATGAAAACAATCAATCTTAACTCATTAATTGACACAATCCTAGACCTTAGTAAACTAGATGCAATGGCAAACATTGGGACACAAGTTATTTAACATATAATATAGAACAAAAACTCACCAAAAGCCATTGCATAATTAGGTCTTGTCTGCAAAGCATGCTGATAACACATAATGGCCTCTTGAGGCATTCCCAAAGCCTGGAAAAGGCAAAATAAACATCTTGTTTTTTCTCCAATACCAGTCCACGTACTTGCAGCTAACCAACGTTATTTGCATAAGGCATGATTCTTACCTTATAAACATTCCCCAGGTTCATGTAAGCATCTGTAAATGAAGGTTTAAGTTTTACAGCCTCCTGGAATCCAGAAATTAAGGAGGTACAATAAGAATATATTCCAACATTCATTTATCATATCACAGCTAAATCCACAGCTTACTTAGATTCAAATTTCATATAAACTTACTCAAAATAACTAAAAAAAACATAATATAAACCAAGAATATAAGACATTTGCATGAAGTGACACAAGCATGCACATACCTTATAATATTGAAGGGCTCTATTGAGGTCGCCTGACTCCATAAAAAGTCCAGCAAGATTTGACCATGCAATAGCAAATGTTGGCTGTATTCGCAATGCTTCAAGATAACAACTGTATGCCTGCACAAAATGTTAAATTTTTTACTATTTGCAGACTTGAAGATGCAAGTTACAACAGGAGTAACCATCATCTAAACCCTGGCTGGATTACAACTTGATATCTGTAGTATTGAACTGTGAACCCAAACACAGTTCCACACATGAATTACTTCCATCAGGAACTTTACTGGAGAAAGAAGGAGTGCAACAATTTAAACAAGGGTCCTCATTTTCACTGGCACAATAGAGACGGTTGTGCAAGGGAAGAGTTTGGCCAGGTGGATTCAGTTGAACATCAACTAAAACTGATAACCAAATTACTGATGGATTAATTTCCATTTCAACCATCTGGACGAAAGTGGTATTGTAGTATTATGATCCAAGCAATAAAAGATGGAAACTTAAGGAAGCTTTAAAATCAATATAGGATGCAAAACTCTAACAGATTAGGATATAAATTCCCAACTACCCACTACATCCATGGAGACTAGAAATATAAATTATAGATTATGTGCTTCATATGGACTTACTTCTTGTATCAATCCTTGTGCTTTCATTAGATTCCCAAGATTACTATGAGCATCAACCTGTATCAAAATAATAAATTAAAGTTACAAAAGAATATGAGGATCAAGATATGCCCACTTAGTTGCCCCATTAAAACAAATGGCATTAAGAAACAAGTCATGCTCGGAACAAAACTAGATAAAATTATTTTACCAAAAGAGGATTAAGTGCAAGCGCTTGGCGACAGCACTGATCTACTTCATTTAGTCTTCCCTTTCGCATATAAGCACTTGCTAAATTTGACCATGCGTCAGCAAAGTTGGGCCGAAGCTGTTGGGTGAAAATCAAAAGGAGCAAAAAGAAGATGAAGTGCAGCAACAAATATAGACGGTTTATTAACAGTAGCCAGAAGCGCAAAATAAAAAGATGAAACATTGCACAAGGTTCCACAAACCTCGATAGCAACCAAATAGTAGCGAATTGCAAGGTCAATATTTCCTTTTTCCTGCATTTTGGATACACAACTCTTTCAGCAACATGAAATTATTAACATGCCATGGAAGAAAAGCAAATGAATTCAACTTGTTGAACATTCATGACAACTTTACCTTCCATGCATTTGCCATATTGCCGTAGCACTCAGCAAAGTGAGGATCCACTCGAAGAGCTTCTTCATTCTTCTTAATACACATGTCAAAATTATGCAACTACAAACAGAACAAACTCATGGTTGAACCTCAAAAACCGAAAATTGAACGCACACTACCAGATTCAAATCTAATATGTAGCGTAGAATATTAACCGAAGAACAATGATTGCATTGAAATATCAGGTCCAGAATAGAAGAAAACCTGATAATAAGTCGCACCCATAAGAAGCAAATTGTCAGTTCGCATTAGGTTTCTCTCATAAACGGTATTGCTATGCTCTAGAGCCTCCTTGTAATTTCCAGCCTTGTACAACTGATGAGCTAGGGCCAAATGCGCGTCTTCATCAACTACATCATGAAAACAATATCATCTTCAGCCGCAACTCTAAACAATTCTATAGTTCCAAATCACCTAAAAATGTATTAAAATTTACTGAACTTTTTCATCAAACAGAAACAATGAATTGCAACAGAAAACCCAAATAAAAAAATTTCAATAATGAAATGATCGTTCCGAAACTTCCAGGTATTTATTTCCTTTCTTAATTCAAAAACTTCCTAAAAAATAAATATTTACTGAGCAAACCTTCACAGGAATCAGGACCCTTGAACGACACCAAACTGAGAGACGAGGGCTCAGACTTCACCACAAAAGACTTATCGCGGTCGGACCCGAACGGAGCCCTAGAAGCCCCGGGCAATGCCAACTGTGGTTGCTGCTGCAGTCGTGCATCTCCTTGTACCAACATCTTCGCTATAGCTACTTCCCCAACATCAAATTCCCAACCCAAAACAACAAAAGCCCGCTAAAATCCGATATTCTCACCCAAACCTAAACCTTTGAGCACAAGTTCCAAATGTGTTTAACGGTTTTTCCTTTTTTGGGTGCCAATAGTCACTGGTTTGGATTTAGATACGCGTGGATGATAGAGAAAATAAATAAAGAGGGGCTGGGGGTGGGGGTGGAAAGCGAAGTCGGTCAGAACTGAGGTGTGATCAGGACCGTTTAGCTTGTCACCAAAGGTTAGATATCACAGTTGTGTACTTTGTGTTATGTTGTGCAGAAAGAGGAGTCGATTATTACTGACACGTATTTTGGTTGATTTATCTTAGTAAGCTGTCGTCTTAAACTTCGTTTCTGACTAAATTACATTTGTACACCAATTAGTTTGACCCGTCCATGAACCAGTTAATAATCTAAGCTCAAGTTTAATTCGTAATTATAATCGTAGTAAAATAAAATAAATATAAATAATATTATTATTATAATATTTAATTTAATTACCGTAATTAAAAAAAAATCAATATTATAATATTTAGTTTAATTATTATAATGAAATGAAATTTAATCAAAAAAAAAATATATTCTTTAATATTATATAATTATTTTAAACTCAGTAATTCAGTAAAAAAAAATTTAATCATAACAAAAAAAATTCATCATATATAATTTCAACAATTCATAACAATAACTAATAAAATTTAATCACAACAAAAAAATAATTAGTATATACAATTTTATCAATTCATAACAACAACTAATAAAATTTAATCACAATAATTTCAGCAAAAAATCACAATTTCAACCAAAAAAATGCTGATAAAAAAACCAAAATCAAAAGTAACCTTAGTAATGTGCAGAACGCGAGAGGACGGCAAGGGCAATAGACAACTGAACGCGATGGATGGTAGAGGAGCACGGACGACTGAACGCGACGGACAGAGGCAGGGGCGCATGGACACGAGAGGCAGAACGCGCATGGACGCGAGGGGCAGAGACAGAGGCGCACGAACGTGCATGGACAGCTGAACGTGACGGACGGCAGAGGCGAACGGAAGGTTGAACTAGACAGACGGCACGAACGCTCATGAACGACAGAGGCGCACGGACGATTGAGGAGGATGGACGACACGAACGAGCACTGAAGAGGGAGATGCGAGAGGCAGAGGTGTAATGTAATGACTTTTCTTTATATTAGATTGTGTAATGACTTTTCCTTATCTTTATGTAATTAATTACATTGCATTACATGTGTTTAATACAACCAAACATTGTAATGTGTAGAATCAATTATATTCCTTATTTCATTACAACCAACCAAATATGACCTAAATATGACAAATATAAAATTCTTTATTTAAGAAAAAAAAAATAAAGAAAAAAAAAAAGTATGAATATAATTTTTTTTTTTTTTAAATTAATGTTAACATTTTGTAAAAGTATTTGCAGTAACATTTTTAAAACAAGTAATTAATTAATTAATTTATTATGTAGTAAATATTGATGTTATTTTTTATTAGCATCATAAGAGGTATACTTTTTTCCTGTTATAATCCTGCGAATAATAAACACTTGTTAGAATCTTAGACTACTAAGAAGTGTGGTGACTTTTAATCCTTTATTACTTAAATTAATTCAATAATTAGCGATAAAAGAGAAGATTTGATTGATTCTCATTATGATTTAGAGAGTAAAAAAGAGGATAGAGGGATATTGTATGTATGTTGTATTTATGTAAGTTAATGAACATATGGTCTGCTTACGTGTGAAATGTACAATATGAGTATACGTAGGAGAGAAGATTTACCTAATAACAATCACTTACCTGTATAAATAGACTTAATTTAGAGTTAAAATTATAACTTCATAATTATCTCTTTTCTAATAATTAGAGAATATTAATTAATTATTTATCTTTTTAGTCATTTATCTAACAATTAGATTTATCTACTGACTCGGTGCTCATTGGGTTAATCCACAAGCCACACTACTGAGTAAGATCAATAATATTGTGCCACATGATATGGACTATTTTACACCCAACATTAGCCTTCAGGCCTCCTAGAATACATGGTGCATAAGGTATATTTGTAAATCTTGTCGATATTTGGGAGCTTAGCCCTTTCAATCACACTAATAGCTAGCCCATTTTTCATCTTATTTCGTCAATGCAGTTGGTGAAACTCAAACTCTACCCAATCATTAAAAGGTTATAATAGGAAAGAAAAGTAAAAAAAGCTTTCCAATTATAGATAACTTTTCATATGTTAGTACATATTTGAATAATCAATGATTGTACTAACACAGTAGGTGAGCAAACAAACACAATAATAGAACGTGATAAACTCACTTAGACTTTAATCTTAAGTGATAACATCCACGAATTGATTATAGCAATCATTCGGTAGGACAAAATTTACTAAGAATAAAAATAATATACAACTTGATAAAAGTATAAACGTAAATACATCTACCAGTCGGAACACCTACCCAAACTGTCCTACTTGCCCTCGCTTATTGTCTCTAGAGCAACTTTGATTCTTGTTGAATCAAGCTCTCCTATTGAACCCCACCATCACGTAGTGCATATCAACACCACCGATCAGTATAAGTGAAACCTAAAACTAATAGCACTCTCAAACCTGATATGCAACTTAAGTCTTAGTTGTAAATTTTAATTTTAATTTTCCAACCCAAAAGTTTTTTTGGAAATCATAATATGAATCACCAATATTGAAAATACTCAAAGTATTAATAATTCAAAATTTCAAAAATGATTTTATTACTTAAATATGATTTTGAAATTTGCTAGAGTTTTCCCACATTTTTTAATTAATTTAAAAAATGCAAATAAAGGGTATTTATAGAAAATCCTTCAATTGTCGGTGTTCTTGTCGAACTCTTATTGACCACCTCATTGAGCAACAAAACACAAAATCTTACCGAGAAAACAAAGCCTACAAAATTTATACGATCAGGAGATATGGATCTAAGCTCCGGACAATCAACTTAGTCTATATGAATTTTCAATAATAAAATTATATGTCTTAACTTTTTCTTTTATCTCAAATTAAAAATAATATATTTTTAATTTTAAAAATGTAATAAAATATGAAAATAAATTAAATATTAATTTGAATGGATTTTATAATGAAAGTTTATTTTAAATATAAATTATTTTAGTAAAATATATATAATCAATTTAATCCAACTATATTGTACAGATTTTTATCAAACAATGTATAGGCTAATTATAACACAATTTAATACAGTTCAGCTTAATATAATTATATTTAACCTATTTGATATAGTGCATCAAATATGCCGTTAATGTATTCCAAACTTTATCATATTAAAGTTTGAAAATTTAAAAATAATTTTTTTTTTAATTTAATCAATTTTATCAACATATCATCTTTATTTATTAAAAAAAAAAAGGCTTTTTTTATCCAGATAAATGTTGTTTTAAGGATCCACTCTTGTTTCTTGCTATTCTTATATTTAGTATTTTAAAAAAATAATATCAAAGACATAATTAATTTGACTAAATGTATTAAAAACATGCATTTTTAAAAACCAATAATTAATATCAAATTGAAATTTGTTAAATAAATTTTTGATTGTATTCCTTCTTAATAGCTTATTTAGCAAAAATAATTTATTATTTTTTATATGCTATGACTTTTTTACTTTGACAATTTACTAATTTTAAATATTATTTAACATTTCAATTTTAAGATATAAAAATTAAAAGCAATTTGGACAAACACCTTGACAATTACGTTTTTTGTTTCTATTTTTTTAGAACAATTTTTAAAAAAAATGACCGGTTCATTATTTTTTAAAGTTATTGAAAATTATTTTTTAATAATGATTTGAAAATAATTTTTAAAAACTAATTTCAAATTAAGCAGCTAAGCAGGCGTTTAGCTTTATAGAAGATTTAAAAAATCAATAAAGTTTGAAGAGAATATGAAAGAAATAATCTCAATGAGGAGAATGAAAAGGAGGTAGAAAAAACAAGAAAAATGATTTGTTACATGGAGATAAATATTTATATAAATTTATGTATAACTACAACTTTAAGCCCCTTAAATGCTACATATGACAAAAATGAATATATTGTTGGGTTTTTTTTTTTTTTTTCCCATGTACTTGAGAAAAAGAATTCAAATTTAAAATTATTATTATTAAAAGTTACGAAATTTGAAGGGATTTTGTAACTTGATAAAAATGAACATTAGAAAATTTTGTAGTTAAAGTTACATTATAAGTGAAAAGAGCCTTTAGAATTTATTGGGAAGGCTAAATATATTTTAAAGTGATTAGTATATTGAAAGATATATCGTATGAATGGAGGCGAACATAATTTAGAGATGTACTTTCAAATGGTTAGTCCAAAGCACTTTAGTAATGTAATTTAATTATTCAATTAATTTTATTTTTAATCTTTTTAAAAATATATATTGATTTTTTTGTAATACTTAAAAATATATGCTCATTTATTTTATAAGAAAAATAAATATATATTTTTTTTCTTGATAAAGTTAAAAATGAATCTCTCTCTATATATAAAAATTATGACGTATAATTAAATCTTAATAATATTATAAACTTAGAAAGAACTTGCAAATGTAGCTTACTTTTTAATAAACTTAATTGGTTTATATGCTAAAATATTTCTTTATATAATCTTATTTATATAGAATTCTAAAGATTTTTATAAGATGACTTTTTAGTAACACTCATTTCACACATTACTTCACTAATTTTATTTATTTATTTTTTTAAGTTATAAAAATCTTTTGAAATTTCATAACTTTCACTTAATAATGATAATTAAGAATTTTAAATATTGAATTATTAATTATATATTTTTTTAGCTTTTTTGGTTGGACCTAAGATATAAAATTATTTTATATTTAAAAATATAAATAATTAATAATAAATAGTTTAACAGTCAGGTTTTTATGATCAAAATCTTATTAGATTAATAATAATATGAATCTATTGTTTTAAAAATACAATAAAATAATTATAATTAAATAAAAAAAAAAAGTGAATAAAAAATTGCATAACAGAAATAGATCGAGAAGGCCAAAAAGCATCATAAATATTGGTTAAATAATTAGCAATTCTTACTTTAAACATTAAACATAATGAAATCTGTACAAATTTAAAGTAGAATAGATAAATGATTTTCTACATATGTTTAATTAGTATGACCACAAAAATCATGTTAGAAAAAGTCAAAAGTTTGTAAAATGTTAAAGATTGCATTATGTTTAATTTATAGATGCTTGAATTATATTGAATGAGAAAATAAATAGATATCTTAACTATATCTCACCAAGCAACCCGTTATTTAATTTAATTTAATTTTGGAGTTAGAATGATCATTTTTTTTTATATAATATTGATATTTAAAGTGTACATCACTAATCAAATTTTGACATATTCTATTGTATTTTGGGTTAAGATGTACGTAGTTTATTCAATGAGTATCCATAAATAATTGTAATTTTATGACTAATTATAATTTTAGAGAATTAAATTAAATTATATGAGAAAATATATTTATATTTATAGTACATTGGAGCACTATTAAGGCCTGAAATGACCTTGGCCTCCTTTCTTTTTATTTTTATTTATAATTTTATCAATTCTAAAATTTTGAAATATTTAAAAAAAAAAAAAACAATTATGACCCTTTTGCCCTCTCTTTTTAAGCTCAATTATATATATATATATATATATACACACACACACATTTTGATGTATATGAGATTTCATTGACAACTTATTAATTTTTAATTTATATCGGCCTTCTTTCAATTTTTGAGCTAGTTTGGTCATAACATATTACCTATCAAAATATGATATGTCATTTTAAATAATATGAATGTCATTTTCATATAAAAGTTTAAACTCATTTTTTTTATAAAAATATAATTATAATTATTATTATATTATAAGATTTGCTCAAAATAAATAATTTTTTTTTTAAATGTAAAACAAAAGAATTTGCATTTAAAATTAATAAGCATTATACTTTAGATACAAATAATATATATTATTATATTATTATTTTTGTTTTGTTTTAATATTAAATAGTCAAAATAAAATTTATTTTTAATTAAATATAATTAAATTTATAAAAAAATACATAATAATTTGTATAAAATTGTAAGAAATTGGAATTTTGAGGATGAATTGGGCGAGAAGAGTGATCTCCAAGCCACTAGAAGATATTTTTCCCATGGAATGAGCTTCATTGGTAAAAAGAAAAAGAAAAAATAAAAAAAAAATAACACTTTTAAAATTTGTAATAACAAAATCAACACCTCTTGTATTTAAACTTATATTTTCACAATTAAAAAAATGACTAATATGTCATTTTTCTTTGAATACCCATTCAATTGGAATAGAATGAATATAATTTAAATTCGTTCAATATTTTACTTTTAAATTGAATGTTCAATATTATTAAGGTGCTAATTTTGTTATTATAAATTTTAGGAGTGTTATTTTTTATAATTTTTCAAAGAAAAATGGATACTCTACATGCGGCTTACTACTATAAAAAGTGGTTAAGGAAAAAAGCTTAGAAAAAGGAACTTATGTAATATTTGGCACATACATAGTAATTGAAATACTTCTCTAAACCGTGCAAAGCGCAATTTTTAGGTGATATTTCAAATAGTCTAATTGTGTCATCAAAAGTTTTTGTAGTCATAATATCCATGAGATGTCCAATTTAAACAGTTAACTTATGAGTGAAGAGGCCTAATTATAGCTTTTAAACAACCATAATATTATATATTTTATCAATCTTAAACTTATCATTTGAAAATAATAAATTTTATTCATTGAAAGGGTCAAAGGGTTATATAGAAGATTCAATTACACATATAAATGGATCGACATACTACAAGTAAGTACTTTTTGTTGAGATAAACTAAAACGCAACACATTCTAGGAAAGTAAATCTTAATTGAAATATAAAAGCTTCAAACACAAAATATGTCTCCAATAGTACATGAGCCTCTCTCAAATTAGTTTCTGATCTTAATCAATTGAAGGATAGAGTTAATCTTTTCAGGAGTGAGAGGTTTTACGTAACAATTGTCAAGACCAGCTTGTATAAAAGCTTGAGTTTCGGCAGAGTCCAGTGCTCTTGAAGTCACTCCCACAATCATGTTTTCCACACCCATGCCTCTTAGTTCCTTCGTTGCCTATTATTATAAATCATACTCTTAATTTAAATTTATTAGTAAATATATATTAATAACAACAACAACAACAACAATCAAGAGAACATGCATGCATGAAAAATTAAGTTTTATGGAATAAAAACAAAATTTCATAAATAACCTTCATCATGTATTGATGACTACATGTAATTTTTAACAATAATAATGAAATAAAAACTAATATTACTGAATACTAAATCATAATGTTATAATTTCCAATTCAATGTCCACAAAATTTATTCTATGTATGTCTTAATGTGTACACAAAATGAAAATGAACTTTGTTGTATCAATTATTAATGAATATCAATTTGTTTATCTGTAAATATTTTATGCAAGATTAAATATTTAGCATAAGAAATAAAAAGATAACGTATATGTGCGTGCGCGCGCGTGACATACCTCAATTCCATTCATGATAGGCATTTCCATGTCCATAAGAATGAGATTAAAAGAAGCACCGGAACGATGAAGATCAACGGCTTGCTTACCATTTTTGACAACATCTACATCAAACTTAAATTTGTTCAACATCATCCTGTGAATTTTTTGAACAAGAGGATCATCATCTACAATCAGCACTGAAAATCTTGTTTCATCAGTAGATGTGTTGATGGCATTGCCAATCGATCCGCTTTTTCCAATTATATCTTTTCCAGTCATCATCCTGATTAATCGAATACTAAAATTCTAAAGAAATTTTTTCAAACAAAAATACATTACAAAACATCTATCAATCAATACATAGGAGTCTACATTTTTTTTATTCTCTGTTTTCTATCATGCATGGATCAAATTTTATGATAATTTGCTTAAACACATGAAATATATATTGACAGATATGAATATATTTATGGATCAAATTATTGTAATTTTATTATTCAGCTCATGAAATTAAAATACAACTCAAGAATACCTTATGCCTTCACTGATTTACTAAGAGGAATGAAATTCAGGAATTAAGTGAGAGTTTGTTGATATATATCCCAAACGAGTTATATATGGGATTGTTATATAGGCAAGAAAAGGTAAAAGTTATCTCAACCTACATTTAAGATGGCTTGATATATTACTAGAGAGTTTCTTTTACAACTAGAAAGATCCAACTTACGAGATTTGATTTTATTTGTCTTAATTGATATATAGATAGGCTTTAGACATAGAGAATAAGAGGGAAAAAAGAGAGAGTGAAAATTGTAATATAGTGAATTGGATTTTTTTCCCTTATTTTTTAAATACATTTACATAAAAATCAAATCGTCGTAATCTCGTTTTTATAAAAAGCGAAAAATGCTATTAATTCTGTCATATTTGGCCGCGATTCGAATTAAAATCTCTACATACACACGCAATCTAGTATAGGGTACTTGAACATTTATGGACATTCATGAACTTTTTAATTTTCCTAAATTTGAGTTCATATCGCGTCCGAACATCAATTGTTGTTAGGGAAAGAAATCCACAAGTGATTGCCCTAATATTTTGCTATGTGTTACCGTGCAAAAATTAAGAATGTATACCTCAAATTACTTTATTTTTTTAGCAGGTAGGTACTCTTCTTTAACTTAATGTCGTTTAAAAATAATTATTATTCTTTTTATTTGTAGATGAAACCATTAAAGGGGAACATTTTTTCATAGAATTTAACCAAACATAATTGTATCTCTGTTAATAGAAAAAAAAAAACTCATAGTTAGAACAATAGTGCATACACTAAAACAAAACAGATAATGTCATAACAAAAAAACATTTATTTATTTATTTATTACAATTGAAATCATGTTTCAGTTGTAGGACACAAGTAGCAATTAGTTGCCTTTAAGAAGCTTTCACTGAGTCCAGAAATACATGATATAACCCACAAATTAAAACCATATATTAAGAAATGGATAATTATTTTCAGTTGAAATAAATAAGTGAAAATTAAAAAAATGATCAGGTATTTGAATCTAAGGCCATAATAGTACTGAGGTTCATGGGATTCATATAGTGAGAAGAGGCCGTCATAATTTGCTGCACAATGATTTCGTTGGCCTTTTCAGATGGATGAAATGGATCCCAAAATGCATACAAGTCTCTGTTTGAACACAAATTGGAGAGTGAAGTGCAAAGACCAATTCCATTATAAGGTCCTTGTCCACAACAAGCTACTTTTGATGTTTTAAATCCTGCATTATACCACACACACACACACACACACAAAAAAAAAAAAAAAACTATATTATTATAATAAGTGATTTTATTAATTTTGTATCTTTTTAAACTTAATTTGCAGCATAACAAATTAAGGAGACAGAGCATTATGCAGAAGCTGCATGATAGTATACCAAATGCTCTAGGGCTGCGGATGAAATCCGTATGCATTTGCCCCAAATTACCGAAGATGAACACATCTTTGCCAATTTTTTGGTTAAGTTTCCTGAGCATTTGAGAGAGCTGGGGGTCATACAAAGCAGCAGCTTGTTGAAGTTCAGCTGAGCATTCACCATTTCTGCTGTGCATGGCTAACTCCGCTGGAACACATCCAATTGGTCCAGCGCCTGTTACTAGAACCCTACGAGCCCCTAGTCTATATAAGTTCTGCAACAATTGATTAATATATATATATTTTAATTTTTAAGTTCTCTTGCTGTAGCTAAGATATGTACAATAATATTGAATTATGGTGTAGTGAGCTAAGATGTGTACCATTAAGATGTGTTGGTACTCAGAGATGAGATATTTAACATAATTTGGAAGAGAGAATTGGCGAGATCTAGCTGAGTAAGGAACCAAGAAATAGTTGTTGACAAAATCATTGCCACCGACAGTGATAAGAAAAAGTGCTTGGTTGACAAGTCTCGTAGTTTGTTGATGACCAATTAAAGCACTAACTCTTTGCTTGTATTGTTGGAAGTACTCCAATTGTCTAAACATCCGTATTAAGGATACCTCCATACATTAAAATTATGTCATTAGCTCATATATATAATACATGTCAAATAGGACTTGTAAGAAACATGGTTTTATTTTATATGCATATATGTTAAAATAGTAATATAAATGCTTACAAATTGAATTCCAGTGTCGTTAAGGATTCCAACGCCAGCAGAAGCAAAGTTGGCACCATCAAGTAGTCTTTGTCCATTGAGCTCTGGGCTCAAATATGGCAATGTTGTCTCAGAGCCCAGTCGCTGACCTGTTCATGAATACTACTTAACTGTTATTATAAGGCAGTTTTTTTTTTTTTTTTTATAAGGGTTAATTACGTTTTATATCTCCAACAATTGTTACAAATATCTGCACAACTTATTAAAACTTTAAAATTATAGGCATATTTGTTACATGGCCATAAGATTCATAAATTCTAATATATTTTATGAAAAAATTGAACAGTACTTTATGTAGTTAAAATTGTGTCTTGAAATAAGAAGAGTGAGCCAGGCAAGCTCAATGTTGGGAAATTAACTTTAAATTATTTGGAGAATAATTAACAATATTTTTATACATCTCATACCCTTCTCAAGTGTGGGTTCGACACTTGAAATTAAATAGTTGAGTTAGTGAATCAACAATTCTTTTATACATATTTGGCAATACTAATATATATATATATATATATAGAGGAGAGAGAGAGAGAGAGAGAGAGAGAGAGAAAACCCAACTGATAAAGTCAGGAATGTTGAAGCCATTAGAGAAACGGCCAGTGGGTCGGTTAGTAGGGTAGTCAATTCCATAAGGAGGAGAATCTGCACGAGCAGTGGTTGCAAGATAATTGTTGTTTCCATTATCAACAAGTGAATCCCCAAATACATAAAAAGCCCGAGCCTCTACTTGGAGATGAGTTATGCTATTTCCCAATATGAGAATTAACAAAACTACACAATAATTATTATTATTGCAATTATTGGAAGTTGAAGTGGGAGCCATATATGTGATTAATTCTGACACAACTATAGCTCTAGATTTCAAATGTTGTTTACTGGCTAAAACTACCCTTTGAATTTAGATGTCAAATGATGGAAGAAAATGTTGCTGTATAAATAGCTTGCATTTGCTCCTATATTTAGTGAGCACCGCTAGATGAAAAGGAGCACTGTATGGAAACATTTAATAGGCAGATTAGGTAATTCCTTGGAATAAATTATAAAATCAATATATATATATATATATATTTTCCAATATAAACTAGAATGAATGAAAATTATATACAGCAAATTCAAATCTGTCGTAATTGAACTATTGAAGTTATCTCTTAACTGCCCTTTAGTTTTCATACTTCTAAAAAAAAAAAAAAAAAATTTTGGTTCAAATTTTCATCCCTAAATATTTTTCTACTTCATTCAATGGTCAACTGAATGTATATATGTCTTTGTTCTTCATCTTTAGAGAATTACTATTTCTGGTACAATAAACATTAATAACAGAGCAATTAATAAATAAAAATAAATTTTGAAAAACCAAAGATAGCCAATTTCTTTCTACAAGGAGTAGAATTCCCTGCTTGTTTTTTATTGTTTTTAAATCTCAATCGTTTATTTGGGATGAATTTAAGGCTATAATAGAAATAATATTTAACCCTTAGATTAACAATGTATGTCTTAGATTTAACAAAAAAAAAAAAAACAAGTAGGTGATCTTACTCCTTTGTTAATAGTGTTTATTGTTCATGTATATAGGACTACCCTAAAATTATTACATTTTTTTTATTTTTTTATTTTGATAGAGCCATTATCAAGAAACTTTTAACAATTGTTCAGTTTTTTTTTTAAATAATTATACTATTGACACATCTTAAAATAAGACTCGAAATTTAGACCTATTATATATCTAAGTGAGCTATATGTCATTTAATTACATTCTTATTTAAAAACAAAATCTCTGTTATTAGAATGTAAAGAATTATAAATTCAAGGATGATTTTTTTAATATCAATTCAAGGAAATCATGTTACATATACACATAGACACACACTTTAGGAATGATTAAAATCATTGCGCTTTTATTTATTTATTTATTATTATTTGTTTTTTTATTGTTTTGCTAAACATTATTTTGCTTTTAATTGATAAAGAAAATAATTAGATGGATATGTAATGCTAAAATAGTTTGTAATTTTACTAAATGTTCAATTTAATCTTTCAATTTTTGGATCAAGTAAAATAAGGATATTAATTATTCTATAGGTACAATTTTTGGTTAAACATAATAAGGATACTAATTTCATAAAAATGTCAAATAAGTTCCCAAAAAATTCCAAAAGAGCTTTCCAAATATAACTTTTTTTTTTATACTTATTTGACACTTTTATGAAATTAATGTTCTTATTATGCTTAAACAAAAAAATTTAAATTAAATTGTACCTTTAAACAGTAAGTGTCCTTATTCTACTTAACTTAAAGGTTGGAAGACTAAATTGAACATTTAGTAAAATTATAAGAATATTTCATCTCTTATTCTATCAAAAATATCCTTTAAAAACAATGGAAAGAAGAATAATAAGTAAAGATAATAAAAGCTTCAAAGAGATGAACATGAAATGCAGTTGCCAGTTGTTGCAACTTTTAGGTTGGTTTCTTTTAAATAGAGGTGTACCTTAGTTTATGTGCGCCCTGTGATCCTTGCATAAAGCTGAGTAGGTTTGTATAGTTGTATTGCCAAAACTATAAATGCCACTACTTTCACCGCCGAATCCCAAATGCAGAAATTTTATATTTTTTTTTAGTATTATTTATTAACATTTTGCTAGTAAATACATTTAATGAACTGGTCCACGCCTTACTTTGCACTCTATAAAAATCACAATCACAATCACAATCACAATCACAATCACAATCACATTTGAGAATTAAAGTAGAAAAAGAAAAAGAAAAATAAAAAAAATGTCACCCCCGAAACATAGAGGTACATAATTAGGAATGATTTTATGAAAAATTAGGATTTTTTATTCAAGAGAGTTTGAACAAATCAAGTAAATTTGATTGTGAAATAAGACAACCATGAAAATTCAAAAAACGTAGCTAAGGAGATTACAATGGTCATGCTTCAAGAATGTAACTATTAAAGTTTCCAATTCTGCCTTGTTATGCATCCATTTTTCTTTAGTTTTATTAATTGTTTGCTTTGTGTTTCCTTTGACTGAATTTTTTTTTTTTTTTTTTAGTGTTTGAATAAAATGAACGTATGTATTTTTTTTTTACTAAAGGGTTCAAAATTAAAATAAGTTAAATAACTATATCGTTTATGCATAATAAGGGTAAAAAAAATCCTATTTGTTTCGTAAAGGAACGAGGATATAGGTATGATGTTTAGCTTTCTAGTTCTGTTTTTCTCTGCTGTTAGGCTTTAATGAAATGAAATTCTCTGGTTTAGATTAATGAAAGGAAAGGAATATATAGATTTTGTTTTTACAACATAATTGATAAGCAGCACAATATTTAATTCTTATTTTTATTCAAATATTAGATTAGATAACTAGTATAAGATTGATTCAGAGAGACATAGGGAGATGATAATAGTTGTTTTTATAATAATTATTCAAGAACCAATTACAAAGCAATTTGGAGCTACTACAGAAAAAGCTGAATTGACAGTATGAGATATTTTATAATTTAAATATAAAATTCATAAAAATTATAATTATCCAAATGGGAGAGAGAAGCCCAAATTGATCAGTTCTTGGAATCCAAGGCCATGATGGTGCTAAGATTCATTGGGTACATGTACTCAGTTGTGCCTTTAAGAATTTGCTGAACAATAAGTTTGTTTGCCTTCTCAGATGGATGAAATGCATCCCAAAAAGCGTATTGGTCTCTGTTTGAACACAAGTTTGATGCTGCTGTGCAAAGCCCTAATCCATTATATGGTCCTTGCCCACAGCAAGCTACCTTTGATGTTATAAATCCTGCACAAGTAGTAGATAACAACCAGAACCATAAATGTTAGATAATGCTCTTTATCTAACTCTATCACAAATATTAACAGCATTCGCGGCTTTAAATAGTAAAAATAGATCAAACGGTACATGATTTGCTTTGAATATGTGTTTCTTAAAAATTATAGAATTTATTCGCCCAATTATAATGTGAATCACTTTAAATGATAAATTTAATGATATTACAAAATAGTTTTGAGTATTTCTTTATATGCAAAGTAAAAGAATTAATAAGTATCACTCAATTTCTTTTTATTTTATTTTATCAAATGATAAAAAGATAAGAAGATATAAACATTTTACAAAGGATTGTTGATATCTTATAATTTTAAAAAAGAAAATATTGCATTTTAGCACTTGTATAGTTGTATTGATCGTTACTTCTTACCACATCAGTCATATTCCATTAACAATCAATGTTTTCTTATTGATAAGATGTTTGGGCATAACAACATAATAATTAACATAATTGATTATGAATTTATGACAAAGGAGGAACAGTTTACATATTTATGGCTTGTTTGGTGCATAATATTAAAGATTTTAAAAATTTTGATATACAATCATATATTTAACTATAAAATTAAATAATATTGTACAATATAAAAAAAAATATGATTATGTAGAAATTTTGTACGATTAAAATGTGTCTGTTTAAACAGTACTGAACACTTGACTTGTTTTTCTAAATTTTTAATCATAAAATTATGTTTCTTAACTTTTTATTTTATTTCAAATTAAAAATAATATTTTTATTTTATTTTTAAAATTGTAATAAAAATATAAAATGAATTAAATATTAATTTTAAAAAAATTTATAATAAAAAAAAACTATTTTAAATATAAATTATTTTATTAAAATATTTAATCAATTTTATTCAAATATATCACAAATATACAATATTATATATTATTCAATAATATATTTAATTAATTATATTTAATTTATTTGATATGTTACATCAATCAAACATGTTGTGATCCTATTAAGAGCAAAGTGAAAGCCACTATCTAGCTAGGTACCATCAACAATAAATGAAAACTTATCTATAATATAGATTATAAATTAGGTGATAGTATATTATTGTTAAGGACAATCATACTGAATTGGGTCATAAATTGTCAACGTGACATGAATCTCATTTATTTAACATATTAAAAATTTAGGTTTGAGTCAAAGTGACACCTAGTAATCTGATAACTCTTTCAAAGCTAACATGTTTTGTTTTTGTTTTTGTTTTTGGTTTTGGTTTTTTTGTGCGCGCGTGCGGGTGTGTGGGGGTAAATAGCGATAGAAAAAGGTAGTAGATAGTAGATATGTACATACCAAAAGAACCAGGATTACTGACAAAATCACTGTGGGTTAGAGCTGTATTGGCAGCTATAAAAACATTAGAACCAATCTCACTGTTGAGCTGTTTAAGCATGTCAACCAATTGAGGGTTGTACAATGCTGCAGCTTGTTGTAGATCAGCTGCACATTGTCCATTATTGCCTCTCATGGCCAATTCTGCTGGCACACAACCCAGTGGCCCTGTTCCTGTCACCAATACTCTACGTGCCCCTAGCTCATACATTCTCTGTAATCATAATAATAATAATATTCACAGATTAATTTCATAAGCAAAAGAACATAGTACATTAGAAATTATTATTAGTATTAATATTATTTTGAATTGGAATTTACCATGAGAATTTTTTTGTATTCAGAAATGACGTATGAGACATAATTTGGAAGAGAAAATTGACGAGATCTAGCAGAAAAAGGCACCAAGTAATAATTGTTGACAAAATCATTCCCACCAACTGTGATGAGAATAAGTGCTTCATTCACAAGTTGTTTAGTTTGCTCAGCTCCAATGAGAGCAGCTACTCTTTGTTGATATTGTTGAAAGTAGTCTAATTGGCTGAACATTCTGATTATATTAACCTGCATATATTATATATACATTTCTTTTATAAGTACCCTTTAGCCTTCCTTTTTCAAACCTATAATTTAGAGCTAACATAACTAGCTATTTTCAAATATGGGACTCACAAATTGAAGTCCAGTGTCATTAAGAATTCCAACCCCAGCAGAAGCAAAGTTGGCACCAACAAGTAGCTTTTGCCCATTTAGCTCTGGACTCAAATATGGTAATGTGGATTCTGAACCAATTTGTTCACCTGAATATATGTATAATTATATATATTTATACACATCAATCAATGTTAAACCAATATATGAAAAAGAAAAAATAAAAAAATAAACTTGAATTTATGCATCAAGTTATTGTCAAACATGAAACAATGAATAAGCAATTATAACTATAAAAGGCACTAAAATGATGTAAAGATAAAACGGAGTCAAAAGAGAAAACCCAACTGATTAAATCAGGAATGTTGAGGCCATTAGAGAAACGACCAGTTGGACGATGAGTTGGATAGTCAATTCCATAAGGATAAGAATCAGCTCTAGCAGAAGTTGCCAAGTAATTGTTATTGCCATTATCAACTAGTGAGTCACCAAATACAAAGAAAGCACGAGCCTCTGTTTTAAGACTAAAGGTTCCCAAAACCAAGACTATACTGAAAATCAGAAAGGAACCCAAAGTAGACACTATTGAGGTAGCCATGGTTCTGTTAACAACTGACTGAGAGCTAGTAAAATAATGAGTCTGATTATCTGATATGCAAAGGCTTGAATAGAAATGGGGTTTATATAGGTGAGAGAAGTTTTGTATTTTTGTTTGTTTGTTGAGAGAAAGAGAAAATGGAATATGGGGTCTACTTATAATAAGGCAAAAAAAAAGTAGAGGTAGTTGAGTGTAGGAAAATGGCATCTGGATTTGCCCAACTGCTGTTAAGTGATTTGCTTTTTTGAGTTTACTCTGTGCATGTTCAGAGCCTTTTTGATTCACTGCTATAACTTAAAATGTTTCATGTAAAGTTTTAAGAGTAAATTGTGTCAGATGTCAGTTGTATCTTTTTGGTGCAAGTCTTTGGTGATGAGTTCACACGCGTGGTTTATTTATGTATGGCCTATTTGTTGACGTGTTCGTATACTGCTTGGGCTTTGGTAATGACTCTGTTTCACAGACGACTAAAGTTTCATGTTTAATTAGTTTTCATACAAGTCAATCTTTGTACCGGCAGTATAATAATTTAATTGATAATACAATTGAATTACATGTATAAAATTATAAATTTAATACAGAAAATAAATACATATCTTTGAAGACAATCTCAAATATAGAATAAAGATAAACGAACACTGGCATTATATAATCTTCCTTTCCAACAGGCTTTTTATGAAAAAAAAAAAAAATTTTCTTTATTGCTTCTTATAATAGAGTATTTATGAAAAGCACATTTGGATTTTAAAAGTACTTTCTTGTCATTGTAACAAGTCAGCTAAGAGCCTTTTGATTTAAGTCTACTAAAAGCAAATGGTGTCTAACGTTTTAAATCATAATAATCACAAAATAACTGTGCTGTTGATTTTTTTGAAATAAAAAAATAATAGGAAAAACAACAAAATTAAAACTCTTAAAACTTGTAATAACAAAACTAACACTCCTTGTGTTCAAACTTATATTTTTACAATTAAAAAAATGATTAATATGTCATTTTTCTTTAAACACCCATTCAATTAGAATTGAACGACAACAAATTGAACACTCAATATTATTGGAGATATTAATTTTGTTATTATAAATTTTAAGGGTATTATTTTTAATTAAATTCCAAAATAATAATAAGTGTAATTCCAATAATAATTTAAAATATGCATTTATTTATTAAGTTTAAATAACAAGCTTGAGTGCACAATTAGGGATTTTAAATCATATTATCAATATTCCTTCGGTATTAATTGATAGAATAATTGGCTTTCAAATAAACCAAATTAAGTATTTATTTTTGTGCTAATAATTAAGTAATTTATTTCTTTGCAAGTTTTGATTAACTTAGTCGATGCCAATTTATTACTTTGCTTCTATTCAAACAGAGTACT
Organism: Elaeagnus macrophylla; assembly: GCA_029378325.1. NCBI lineage: Eukaryota > Viridiplantae > Streptophyta > Magnoliopsida > Rosales > Elaeagnaceae > Elaeagnus > Elaeagnus macrophylla. The sequence continues at coordinate 48,495,836 of CM055640.1, read as the reverse complement.
ATAGACCATAACAGTCTTCTTGATAATCATTTTTCGCTTACGTAATCAAATGCTGTACTATTATTTTTTTTGGCGAAGTGCTTTCATTTGTTTTTTTTTTTTTGAACAATTAAGGTGTTTTCTTATTTGATGCTCGTTTTTTTTTTTTACGCCATTTCACCTGGACCTGTTCAATGAGGAAAAAATGAAAGTGACGATACTATAGGGATTTGCATTCCATGTGATCGACATAAATGGGTCTAAGTCTAAGTAGCTAAACTATAAACTTAATTGAATTTTATATCAATTAATAATTTGGCCAAATAGAGCTTAATTTGTTGAGGCTTTGCAACATTAATTATCAACAACTATTTCAGCTTCTTCTTCTTTTTTTTTTCAGCCAATTATCCAATCACCCTTCTTGACTTGATTAAAGCAATAAATAAAAATTTGATAATAAAAATATTTTCCTTTTCTATTTCTTTCTCGTTCGTCACCCTAATAGTTTAGTATTAATGATGATATTGTTTTCGAATTCCGCTCTCATAGTTTAAAATAGAGCTAGTGAATATGTTGTATATCTAAAATTACATCATATCAATTATTTAAAAATAACAGTAGCATAATCATATATGTCAATTCGAACTCGTGTTACTAAAGTATTCATGGTAATAACATATTATTTAAATAAAAAAAAAATATTTCTTTGGAGTGTGGTGAAAGTGATTTCTTTATTCTTGATAATGGGTATTTTACTGGCCTTATTATTAAACAATGCAACAAAAGTCTTAAAATTAAAAAATATGACCTTTTTTTGGCACGCATGTCTAAGGTTAATAGATATATAAATTTTGATTTATTCAAAATTATCATATCAATAATTAAAATGTACAATTTGAAAAATAATGGAACATGTGTGGAGAGTTTTTCTACTTTTTTTTTTTTTTTTTTGGCGTTTGTTTCATATATGTGTTTAATATTAGTCAAACAATTTTGAATTGTTTAATTATAAATATGAATTAACTAATATTTGTAAAAATAATAATATATTATATCACTACTATTATATTATAAATGTATAAAATAATTGTTGGCTCTCTTCTTAACAACTTAAGCTTTTAAAAAAGTTAGTATCTTAATAACTTCTATCATAATATTAGGACTAGAGGATGAAAGATAATAAATGGTTGTAATGAACACAACCTTTTAAGATTTTTAAATCATTATGCATTGTTATTAAGTGTTAAATTAATAATAATAGCTTTGTAAAGTGAATTCTAACAAATTTGCCAAATATTAATAATATTTGATATTATGAAACTCAAGGTGAATATTTTTCTTTTGAAATGATAAAATACATTTGCCATCCTAAATTTTATTGTGTTAGATAATTCAACTATTTACTCGCAAAGAATTTTAATTGTTTAATAATTAGTTTTGGTTAATGATCCTATCGAATTATTTAATGATAGTTTTTGTCACAATATAATATTTTATAAGTGATCTTCAAAACATAAAATAAAAGAAACTTTTTTAATGGACTTAAGTTTTATAGATCATTAATTTTGTCATGTGCATTATACACATAATTGTGTCTTAATAATAGTTATAAATTAAAAATATTAATTTTAAATTAAAAAATAACAAATATATTTTTTGTGATAATTACAAATTTTTTAAAAAATAATATGACATATGAAATGAGGTCCTCACAATAAATAATAAAGTTATTTAAAAATTATATTTTTAAATAACTTTTAAGGATTTATGAAGGGTATGTTTGATAACGATTTTGATTTATGATTTATGATTTATGATTAAATAATTAATTTTGTAATTTTGGATTCTTTTATAAAAATAATCACAAATGTGTTTAATAACAATTTCTATTTAGTAATTTTCAATCAAAAAATAAAAAATTACCTCTAAGTTGTTTGGTAATAATTTCTATTTTTTGATTTTTTTTTAAAAAAATTTAAAAATAAAGAAAATTTTTGGTTATTTTTTATAAATTTGAAGTTTCTAATCATTTTATTCGAATATTTAATCATAAAAAAGTTATAAGACTTTATTTACTCTTTAAAAAAAATATTTGATCAAAATGAAATCAGAAATCTGATTAATAAATCTTATTTTTAAAGATTTATGAATCACCCATATTTTAAAAGTGATTTCTTAAAAATGTAAAAATAATCAGAAATCATAACCAAACATACTTCATTGAAAAATCACTTAAAAAATCAAAAATTAGAAATCAAAATCGTTATAAAATAAGACTGAAGTAAAATATTTATTATAGACATAAAAATAAGTCTCTTATCAAAATCAAAATTTTAAACTCAAATAAAACTTGGACATGACCAACTATAAATAATATATATAATATAACTTTATAAAATCTGTAGTTATTCACCAAAATTATTTAATATAGTATAATAGTTTAAAACTCATATTTAGAACTATTTAAGTTTAATTTCAACAATAAAAAGTATGAGCACCTCTTTAGTTGCAAGTACACTTGTACAAAACAACATTGGCATGTGAGTGATAACTTTTATATTGTATACTTGTAAATAAAAATTAGTAAAAAAAAGTTATGTCAAATAAATTGAGTCATAAAGTAAGATTAAAAAGAAAAAATAAAAATCCAATGAGTTGTGATAAATTGAAATGACCTATACAATAATCCATTTCAAGAATTTTTTTTAAAAAAAAATTATTTTAAACATCAAATAAATAAAAAAAAAATTGTCAATAAAAATACAAGTAAAAAATAAAACTCAATAAATGATAAAAAATAAAAGGAAAAAAATAAAGAAAATAGGAAATATTTTTTTTTTTTCACAATTATGATAAGGGTCAAAATACCTAAAAGTATAAAAGACATTAAGGTAAGACATCTTTCATAATTTAAGTTCTCTCTACTCTATTTTAGAGCATGCCTAATATATTCCTTGTTCCTTTTTTAAAAATAATAATAAAAACAAAAAAAATATATCTTTCATAATTGTCAAAGAAAATAATAAACAAAATCATCATTAAATAAATATTGTGGAGCAAATTTTCTTTATATATAAGTAATAGATATACTAAAAAAATATAAATTTCTAAATAAAATATATTTTATAAAGATAAAATATAAAAATATTGTTCATCTTAAAATAAAAAAATTATAAAATAAATAAACTCACACCAATTATATATTAACAGAAATATAAATTATTCTATAAATATATCAAATGAATAGAAACAAAAAATATAAATAACTAATAAAAGTTATCAAATAAATATAAAATCATCAACTCTCTTTTATATCATATTAAAAAATATATAAGATATAATAAAATATTAAAAAAATTATCAAATTAAAAAATATCAAATAAATATTATGGGCAATTTTTTCTCCCTTAAAAGAGGAGTAACAAAAGACAAAAGATAATAAAATAATAAAAAAATTATTAATTAAAAAAAAATCAAATTGTGGGAGACAACTCTCTCTTTTATATAAAACATGGTTTGGACATGTGCTTTGCATGTGTTACTTGAATTTATTTTTTATTTTTATTTTTAAGTAATGTTATATGTATTAAATTCTTGTATGTATCAAGTGACATATCTATATTAAATTGAATGTTAAATTTGAATGGTGAGATTTTAAAGTAACTTTCAAACTACTTAATAACAAGATCTATTATAGTGTAATATGTAGACTGATGCATGTATTAAATTGTGATAAAAATATTTTCCTTTATTTCTAGACTTGCATGTATTTATTTCTATTTTTATCTATAAACTTTAAAATTTTGTGTTTAAAAAAATAATAATATAAATCCTTTTACCAAATCAAAGTGCTTTAATTTATTGGTTGTCTTGATATAAAAAAGAATAATACTATATACATGAAATGATATATCTGTATTAAATTGGATGTTAAATTAGGAAAGTGAGAGTTTGGAGACACCTGGACTAATTATGAGACAATTTATTAACCGATAATCAATTATATTTTAACATGTTAATTCATTCATGCATCAAGTTATAATAAAAAGAACTTTATTATAAGAAAAATTAAATGAGTTTCAAAAATAATAAAATTGTCAAAGAAAAATTTTGTACGTATGAACTCTATCTCTACATTGTCTACTTTTTTTATATAAAAAAATAAAAAATAAAAATGAGTTTAAAAAAATGTAAAATATAATATTTGTCAAATATTGAGGAATGTAATTCCCTCTTTTAGTATAGAGTATGTCATAATAAAAAAAATCGTCGAAAAAAATTTCAATCCAAATAATCTTTAAATATGCATTAATTGAGAAAATTTCAATATGAATGATTTTTAAATATGCAATAATTACATATAAGTACTCTTTTTGATGTTAGAGTAAAAAACTAACAAATGAGTTTAAAAAATAATGAAAAAATAACAAAAATAGTACACTCAAAACTTGAAACAAAAAAAATAGTACCCTGTGCTCAAATAATACATTTTTACTATTAAAAAAATAATTTTTATATTATTTTTTTGAACCCATTCAATTAGACATTTTTCAAATTAAACTGTAGTAATTTAGACTCGTTCAATATTGAACGTCATTTACTTAGACATCTTTTAATATTATTGGGTATTAATTTTGTTATTATAAGTTTTAGGGCTGTTATTTTTGGTAATTTTTCAAAAATTAAAAGTAAAAAATAAAAAACAAAATATTTGTCAAATAAATAAGGATAAACTTCCTTTTTTTAGTATAAAGTATAGCTAAATATAGATAATAATGAATAATAAAAAAGTTAGTATGTACTAAAAATAATATAAAGATATATGAAACAAATATACTTTTAGTAATAATAAATATATAAAAGTAATAAAAAATATACTTTAAAAAAACTCTCTATACTTAAAAAAAAAAAAAAAACTTTTGACTAAAAAAATTTAATAAATAAGAGGGGTAAACTCCCCTCTTTATATATAATAATAGATAACAAAAAAAAAAAAATAATAATAGCCACCTAATTAAATCAAAGCAACACATTTTGTATAAATAAAGTAAATAAAATAAATGAATAAAAAATTTATAAAATCAAATAAATTCAAATAAATAGAAAGAGCAAACTCCCATTTGTATATATAGTAATAGATTAATAAATTATTCATCGTTATTAAATATTAAATTAATAATAATGAATTCTAAGTACAATAAATTCCAATAAGGTTGATAACTTCGAATAATAATTAATTTATTATTAAATAATTGAATAAAATTGTTTTAAATAAAAATTATTAAGGATAAAAGTATCTTATTATTATGAAAAAGTTTATTTATTATAAGTGATGTATTATAGTATTTTTAGTAAGTACAGTCAAATTTATATAACTCTGTATTCAATAAAAAATTGTTGTAATTGTAATATAAAAGTATTATATATATGCTTATATTAATGTTGATGTTTATGTTTATGTATGTGTATATATCTTATTATTACGTCATTTCTTGTGCATATGAAACTGGGACAAATATGTCAAATATATAAGGTACACGTACAATTACCTACCTCAGCATTTGGTCCCCCAAACAATTGACGTACATCTGAATGCTTTGGCTTTTAAGAGTAGGAGAAGTAGGGTATTATATGATATTAATTGGTAAAATTATTTGTTTGGACTTTGGAGCTTTATTAATAATACCAACTACTACAAAGACGTGGGTGCTAATGCAATTTAACTTAGCTTGAGAAACAGTTCAACTAACAACCATTATTTCATAAGGCATTACTATCAAATTATTTTATCCAACTATATTCTTAATTGACCTACTTTTTCAGGCTGTTGAATTCTTGCTCGGATTTGAAACCCAGTTAAGGGTTCTGCTCAGCTCTTTGATAATTATCACACGATCAGGTTCCTTGTAATTTCTTTTTTTATGAAACTGGTTAGATATTTGTATGGTTTAATTCTGTAGCTCGCCTTACTTTCACTTTTAACCCTCCATTCTTGATTTTTCCTGTTTCTTTACTATTTAAAAAAAAAAAAAAAAAAACTTCTACCCACTCATTTTGTTATGCAATATGTTTATATGACATGAAAAAAAAATATATTTTTTACAAATACTATTGAACATATGTTTTTCTTTAATAAAATATTTTTGCAATTTATATGTTGATTCGACCATTTTTGAGATGTATCTTTTATGGACAGATATAGTTTACATTGAGAGGGATGTGATGCATTTTTTTTAAAACAGAAGGTATTTGTAATTATAATTAAATACTAATTATAGTAGAATTGGCTTCTGTTTTGTTGATTTTATTGTTGCATTAGTAGTTGTTTTCTAATTTGTTATTGTACTGTCTCCTTTTTTTTTTTTTTTTTGTGTGTGGGATTTTTGTGCTCCTAATTGAAGTAATCAGATAGATTTTAGTGCTCCCATCGCCCTGATAAATGTTGATAAATGTCATGTCTCATATATCATGTTCAATGTGAGTTCAAGTCTTTCTCTATGTAGTCTAAGATAATATATGTCAAAATGTATTATACATATACAAACAAAAAGAAAATTAGATTTGAGTGTGACAGTAATTGTTTGTGCAAGGATAAATGTATTATGAGCCAGTGTGATGGCTTTTTTTTTTTTGGTTTGAGGTACCGTAATGATCTTGTTTTTTTTTAAAATAACTATACTACTTACGTATTCGTATTTAGATTTTTAATTTCAGACCTTTACGTACTCAAGTGGGCACATGCTATTGAATTAGAAGCTCATTTGCCTTGTTAATTGCCTTGATGACCTTGTTGACATATAGCTAGATTTCACCCATTATAGATATTTTTTTTTCCCCATAACAAATTAACAATTAAAGCTTTTAATGAAAACTAACTTTTATTCATATCCGTGATGTATTTAAGCCCAAGTATATAGAATGATTCTTGTGCAATCTTGCTTGATAAAACATGTTGAATGGCTACATATATGCCATATTTGACTTGGCAGTTTCTCTGTTTCTCTCTAAGGAAGTTGATTGTATTTTACTCTTTGTTTGAGTGATTCTTTAAAGATTTTTTTTTAAATTAAAAAAAAAAAAAAAAAACACTTACCACTATGACGTATGAATATATAGAAAAAGGGTTACACAATTTTTTACATTTTTTATTCCGAAAGTTAAGATTTAAAAGAATAATTTTTTCTTTATTATAAATTTTAACCCTGTAAAAAATACTTGACAAGTACTAAAATATAAATTACAAGCTTAAATACTGTATTAAATTAATGAATATAACTATATGAATATTTCGCAACACATTTGGAGGCCAATTACTGAATTAAGAAGTGTTAACATCACGGAAAATTTGTAAGGTTACCATCAATTAGCTGTGTTAGTCACTAATGAACGATCTTCGTCTTTTTCTTTTCATCCAGGCATGTCAACGCAATGTTTAAATTACAGAGATAGCCATGACCGTATATTCTATATACAATTATATGTTTAATTATAAAGTTAGATCATGTTTGATGTAAAATAACTCATACAGAATTACAGTTCAATCCAATGAATATCAGATAATGAATATAGCTGTTAGATAAATGATTAAAGAGATAAATAACTAATAAATATCTCCTAATAATCTAAAATAATAATTACATTGATAACTTCAATATTAAATTAAGTATATTTTTACGAGTAAGTGATCAACGTGAGGTAAACTTTTCCTTAGACATACACACGTTGCTTACTTCACACATAATCTCCAATCATTCATAAAAACACAACATACCTACAATATCTCTCTCCACTTCTTCTCCACAAATCATAGAAAGGGATATTGGTCTCCTCTATTATTGTCATTACCTAAATTGACTTAAATATTAAAGAATCAAAGGCTATTATATGTTGTGGTGGTCCAAGGTCCTAAATATTAGTCTCAATTCGCAAAACTACAGTAAGGAGAAATACACTCATCTTCGATGTAAACTAAAAACAATATCAACAGATCATATTCTACATAATTAAAAAACTATAAAGTTATGTAGAAATTTTGACCTAACTGGCACTAGAAGTGTGGTCATGTGGGTTTAAATTGCGGACACTTAATTTAGTATGTTTGAATTTTAATTTTTAAAATTATATGTCTTGATTTTTTTATGCATCTCAAATACAAAATAATATTTTTTTTTCATTGTTAAAATTTAAGAAAAATATAAAAAATAAATTAAATATTAATTTAAATAATTTTTTATAATAAAATTATTTTGATCTATAAAAAACTATATAAAAAATATTACATACTATTTTAAATATAATTATTTTATCAAAATATTTATTATGAATTTTATTTGATGCTATGCACCATACACGTTAGTTCCCTTCGTCACACGTTGGCATTTTGGGAGTGTAGGCCACTATGAACATATTGTGAGGAGTGTCAATTCCGACTAAATTTAAAGCACGATCCTACCCAATACTTATTATTATTATTTTTTTTTTTTATGCTTATAACAATTTCTTTTTATATTTATAAATAAATAAATTAATTAAATAAATTAAATAAATTTTTATTTTTTAATAATATTAAAAATTTGTGAACTTAAGGGTAGGGAGTCATTTGGGTTGTAGAACTATAGTTTTTATATATTTTTATCATGTAATTATTATGATCTTGCTATTCAAAAATTAAACCTTTTTAGAAATAAATTGAAATTTATATATTTTATTAATATAAAAATAGCAGTCGTCTTCCCCCTCCTCCCTCCCTCTCTTCTCTAGTCCTTTATCTTAGGGGTGAACAAAAAAATACAGAACCAAACCAACTCACCCAATCCAACCCAAACCAATTCAGAAAAATCAGTTTTTAAGTTTTATTGGTTTGGTTCGGTTCTTCATAATAAAAAACCGATTAATATTGGGTTGGTTTGGTTTTCATTTATTAAAATCTTAAAAAAACCGAACCAACCCATATATATATATATATATATTTATATAATCATTACAATTTAATTTATTTAATTCATAGTTTACACTTAATTTTCTATTTTTGTAGACATGTTTGGAAAATAACATACCTCAATAAACTCAATGGCGAGTTAGCGAAATCAATGATTTCAATATAATATGTATGTTTTATTAATATATTAAAATATGGGAGCTTGGAACATGTTTGAAATTTTATTTTATTTTTATGTTTTTTTTTTGGATAATTTAAGTATTTTATTTTTATTCTTTATTTTGTAATATATTGTAGTCTATATATACTAAAAATTTGAATTTATATGTTTGGATTTGTTATTTGTTGCTAATTAGTTATGTTTATAAGGGCAACCTTTTTTATTTTCGATAATATTTTAGAAAAATTTATCCTCTACTTTGTTAGTGAGAGATAAACAAGTACTCTCATTTATTTTATCTTTTATTCACATGATACACGAATTTGATATTATTTAATTATTTATCCATTATAAATTTATAATTACATCATCTTTCATATTTTTGTTGGTAAAGTTTTCATTGCATGAATAACATTGGTGAACAATATTATTAGATCTGAAAGTTAGTAAATTTTGTCAAGTATGTGATTACTATTCCTGATTGCTTATTTGTCTTAATTTTAAATTTTTCTTGCACTTTATATTTGATATGAATAATGGTATTAGATAAGTGATCGATATCTATATTTCTAAATTTAGGTATTATAATAAAATTAACATTAAAAATGTTAGAAATTATATATAATACAAGAGTTTTAAAAAAATTTAATAAACAAAATTCATTACCGTAAAAAAAGGAAGAAATTTCCTTTAACCAACCCAAACCAAACCAAAAAATTTGGTTCGGGTTGGATTGGTTTTTCAAATTTTTTGGTTCGGTTCGGTTCTTGTTTTTAAAAAACCGATCATATTGGGTTGGTTCCAATTTTAGTCTAAACCCAAACCAACCCATATTTGTTCACCCCTACTTTCTCTCTCCCCTCTATTTTCTATATTTTATTAATAAAAATCAAAAAAGCAAAAAATATAATTAAACTGAAAAATTGAGAGTGGGTATCTTTTTCCAATTTTTTTTTTCTTGTTTATTTATTTATAAAATATAGAAGAAAGATGGGAGATAGAAGTAAGGGAGGGTGGAAGAGAGAGGAGGCTTGGTAGTCTTTGAATTCTTTTCTTTTCCTTTTTTATTAATAAAATATATACACCTTTCAGTTTTTATAAAATTTTCTTATACAATTTATTTAAAAAATAACCCTCCTCCTCTCATCTTATTCTTTTTTAGTATATAATTTTTTTTTTTTTATAAATAACACATATTTTTCTTAATAGACGACACATATGTTCTTTTTTATTTAACACTTTTTTTTTTCTTCTGAAGTGACATATATAATGTCACATGTTTTTTTTATTATGCAACATCTTATTTTTTTCTTGATATAGACATATGTCTTTCTCAAAGATAGCTCTCATTTTTCATAAAGTAGAAAACGTTAAATTATAAAGAAAAATACATATGTTTAATTATACATAAAAAAAATACATATATTCAATTAAATAGAAAAAAGACATCAACATATACTACAAAAATATTTGAAACAAATATTATAAAAATAAAATTATAATTCGATGTGTACCAACCTTTAATTTTAAAAAAAACTTATGCTAAATGTAAAAAGAATAAAACAAAAGAGATAAAAAAAAAAAAAAAAAAGAACAAAAAGAAACAACCTAGAGAATAAGAGAAACATGAAAAAAGAAAAAGAGAGAAACATCGGTGGGGAGGGGAAGGGGGGTTATTTATGAAATTAGGTATGTAAAGGGGGGGTTTATATAATACACTTAAACCATATATAAAAGAAAAGAGAGAGAAAGATAAGGGAGAGTGAGAGAGAGGGAGATGGGAACTAAGAGAGAGATAAGGGAGGGTGGAAGAAAGGGCAATAAATTATCTATATTATTTTTATTGTAATAGTGTATATATTTACTAAATAAATACACAAAAAATTTTACATTTTAAACAATTTTGTCTTATATTTCAATAATTTTTGTCTATGTATATATTGTGTGTTAGTGATTTATGTATCGGTGGTACAAGAGATTTAGACTTGGGATAGAGGGGTTGGGAACTATAAGAGAGAGATAAAAAGGGTAGGCAACAATTTTTTCACACACATATATATAATTTTTTTTCTTTTTTTGATTTTTAAATAATAAAATATATAAATTCTATTTTATTTAAAAAAAATCAATATTTAAAAATTTAAATATCTAACTATACTTTTAAATTATAAAATTAAATAAACATGGTTCAATGATCACAATACGTATGAAATATATAATTATAGGACCGGAAGACTTATACACTAAATTTGAACATAAAAGAAGATTGATACTTTAGTGGCAGCTTATTCAACATTTTAATGAGCATTGAAATGATTTTAGAAATTTATGTTAATAGTAAAGTGCATCGATTTATTTTATATAATGTAAAAGTAGTTAAATTTAACTTCAAAATTTCCCAAAGAACATTAGAAACCGGTACCTTCTATATCTATATTATTATTTTAGTATTTATTATAGTTCAAATTTTTTAATGATATTTTAAAAATATCCATATTATTTAAAAAGCATTCATTTAATTAAAAATAATTTTATGCATAAAAATTGAAGGACAATATATTCATTTTTATGTTTTTCATTTCTCTTTTTCATCTTTTTTTCTTAAAACTAAAGCATAAACAATAAAATATAAATCATAAACCCTAAACATTAAATACTAATGGTATGTTTGGTACAACATATCAAATAAATTAAATATAGTCGTATTAGATTGAATTAAATTGAATTATATTAAACTTAATTTGTATAGTAATTGGTGACAATTGTATAATATAGTTGAATAAAATTTATTTAAATATTTTAATAAAAAAATTATATTTAAAATAATTTTTTTGTTATAAATTTTATATAAGTTAATATATAATTCATTTTTATATTTTTATTACAATTTTAAAAATAAAACAAATATTATTTTTTAATTTGAGATAAAATGAAAAGTTAATACATATAATTTTATAACTGAGAATTCAAATAGACTAAGTTAAGTATCCAGTACAATTTAAACCCACATTCCTTAATAGTACAAAATTTTTACGTAATCGTACTATTTCTATATTATATGATACGGTTTGATTCCACAATTAAAGACATGATTGTATAAAAATTATATAGTCCAGTCTCTTTAATATTGTGTAACAAACGAGCCTAAAACATAAATCTTAAACCCTAAATCATAAATCATAAATACTAAGTATTAAAATATAAATCTTAAACCGTAAACCCTAAACATTAAATTCAAGGAGAGAATGAGAGAGAGGAAAAGAAGAAGAGAGGAAAAGAAGAAGAAGATGAAAAAGATAAACATAGTAAAAATAATAATAAAATATTTAAATGACTAAAATATTTTCAATTTTTATAAATTTTTTTTTGTTGACTAAACGAGGACTTTTTAGATAATTAAGATACTTTTAAATTATCACTAAAGAGCTTAGACAATAATGAGTACTAAAATAATAATAAATATACTAATAAAATACTTACTCCAAAAATTACTGTTATAATTAAATCTTAGTAAATAGGTTAAATTAGATTCCTTTCACTACTTTTCATCATGCCTAATTAGGAAAAAATCACTCATATTTCTGATGTTTATCTTTTCTTCACAAATATCTTTAATGTTTTAAAAAATATTTTAATAATACTAAAGTTAACCATATTATCACAAGTAGCTCCATTTTATTTTTTAGTTATTAAAATACTCTTTAAAAGTAATAATAAAGTAAAAGAATATATATTTACTTATTTAGCAAGTATAATTAAAAATAAAAATCTAAACTAAGTAAATAAATATATAGAAATATAAAAGCTTATTTAAATTAAAAAATAGTAAAAAAAAAAAAATCTAATGTTTTTCATATCTTTCCCCATTCATATCTTTCATTGTTTATTTTAAAAAAAATATTTATATTTTTTACATTGTCCAAACTTTTCTCTCATTGTTGATATTTATTGATGAGTAAATTAATTAACTAGATTCAGAAAATATTTTTAAAATTCTTTTACAATGTCTTATAAAAATAAAAAAATTTCTTCATTGCTATACTTAACATCATTAAAGAATTACTTACAAATAAAGAAATAGAATATGTGTTCATAATAATTGAATGATTTATTTAAAAAATAAGTTAATTATAATTTAATCATATCCAAGTCAATTAATCCTTAAACATTAATTTCTTGAATTTTTCTCAATTCTTATATTTTTATAAATTAAATTAATTTTTTAATTTATTATTAATTCAAATTTAATGTTAAACATGAAAATATTATGTTAATTTTCATTATATGAGTTATATGAAATTAAAATTAACTAAAATTAGTCTTAAACCATTTGTAGAAAAAAAATAATAATAACCACCTTACATGTTTTGAGATAATTAAAAAACTAATTTCATTCATTGTATGTATTTCAATTTCAAATTTTTTTTAATTGTTAAGATCATGTATTTTTTTTTTTAAATTTTATGTGAATTTATTTATTTTTCTATTTTATTATAACAAAATAAAAAAGTAAGATTTTATTTTTATTTTATTAGTTTAGTATTATTGATTATTTAATATTAAAATATAAGAGAGTAGAATTTTAGCTTAAATTCAAAGATACCCTTAGATTTAAAAGATATTACACAAATATCATTGATTTATTGTTATCTTTAAAATCAAAGGTCATTATTGACATTTTTAAAAGGTTCCTCAAAGGTATGATATTTTTCGGACCTAACCCCTACTTGCACTTTTTACCTAAAGTTCCAAGCATGCCCCTCTTATTATATTATGCATCTAAAATGACCGGGTGTCTTGCAATTCCATTTCATCTATTTGGCATCAATTGATAATGTGTTTCTCAATTTGCATTTATAAGCAGCTTAGATTATGCGAAATGATTGAATCTCACTGAGAAATCAAGACCACATGAGAGGACAAGCTAGTAGTGGGTATGAATTTCTTTTGATTTTCTCGAAAATTGAGGAAAAATCCTTGAGAAACTGAATGCTATGAAAGAGTCTCGTAAGCTCTAAGTTATGGATTTGTTGAGGAGAACATGGCAGCAACATACAATTTCTATAATTGTTCCCAAAATGCCTTACCATTCTTTCATATTCTTTACCAAATCTTGTGTGTGTGTCAATACTATGGAGAATAAGGTAAGTAGTACCTGTTCTGATGTAGCTAATATGAGTTAATATGCTTGTTGGTTCAGTTTACAAGTGAAAGACAAGTGTGAAGCCACTTTTCCTTTCATAAACAATTGTTAAAAAGGAATGGCTAATGGCTAGAAAACAATAGTAAAAAAAGGATGGTCTAATTGACGCAATTTCAAAGGGTTAGTTGCAGCCTTAAGAAAATGAGTTGCTGGCAAAAACCAATTCAAAACTAGTGGCTCCAGTCCATTGAAATCAAGCATGAAGATAAGAAATTTTTAGCCAACAAATGAGTAGTTGGGCTCTAAAATTTTTATAAATTCTTCATTGTGATTCCATCCTTAAAATTCCAAGCATCTAGATATAAAGCTACAAGCTTGTGAAATATTTTTTTACTTAGAAAAATTCTTTTCTCATTTTGAGAGAGTGAGATTAATTGTATTATCGTATTATTAGATAAAGAAATATATTATTTTCTCATTGTATTTGAGAGAAGTTGTAAGTCTTTCGGTATAGTAAAATCCTTCTTGTCTTTACCCGTGAAGTAGCCTGTAAATATTTTGGGTGAACCACGTAAATTTGTGTCATTTTATTTTTATTTTCTCAAATTTACTTTGATTGAGAATTAGTTTCGACCCATAAATTTCCTAACAGTGGTATCAGAGCCTTTAGTTGTGGGATAGTATTCACAAATACTATTCACGTATACAGTTATTGTTCACGTATAATAGTGAGAGTTGGTTCAAGTACGAAGAAGATCAAATGATGACAAAGTTCAATGTTGAGAAGTTCAATGGGAGTAATTTCTTGTTGTGAAAAATGAAGAATAAGGAAGGAAAATTGGTTGGAAGCAATTGGAGATAAGTCTGCTAGGATTATTAATGATCAAAAGTGGAATGAAATGGATGGAAATGCAATTTTCAATCTACACTTAGCACTAGTCGATGAAGAGTTATCTAGTGTGGTAGAAAAGAAGATAGTAAATGAGATTTGAGGTACTCTAACAAGGCTATACGAGACTAAGTCACTACACAACAAGAATTTCTTAAAAAGAAGACTTTACACTCTTCAAATGGAGGAATTAACATCGGTGGCTGACCACATCAACACCTTGAATACTTTATATTAGTAACTTACATTGATGGATTACAAAATAGAGATAGCTAAACATGCAGAGCTTCTACTTCAATGTCTACCTAACTTGTATAATCAACTCGTCATCAACCTAACGAACAATGTCCTTACAGATTATCTAGTCTTTGACAAAATTAAAGTCGTTATTTTGGAAGAAGAAAATTGGCTTAAAAACAAGGAAGATAGACAACCTAGTTTGTAGCAAGTGGAAGCTTTGACAGTGATGAAAAGAACATCAACAAAACATGGTTCCAGTAGGAGTAAGAATCATGGTAGATCAAAATCAAGAAGTAAGAATTATTTAAAGTGCTACAACTATGACAAGAAATGGAATGTCAAAAAGGATTATTGGAGTAAAAGGAAGAGTGGAGACCCTAAGCCATAAAATGCTTAAGGGAATGTAGCAAATATCCCTAATAATGGTGAAGTTCTATATAGTGAGACTACAACGGTAGTTAGAGGCAGAAAGTAATTTTTTGACGCTTGGTTACTAGATTCAAGAGTAACATAGCACATGACATCTCAAAGAGAATGGTTCCACAAATATGAACCAATATTAGGAGGTTTTGTACACATGGGTGATGATTATGCTTTAGAGATCACTAGTATAGGTACTATTAAATAAAAAGTGTTTGATGATACAATTCGTATTATTTAAGAGGTATTGCTTATGGTTTTGAAGGTAGAAAAGATCGTAACAAATCTATTCATGCTTAAAGGAAAAACACTACTGGAAGCTAATGTGTGTGTCACATCAACCAATAAGAGGGAATAATCAATGATGATGTGGTATCTCTGACTAGGCCACATGTCAGAATGAGGTTTGAAGATTCTCTCTTATAAAAAGCTACTTCTTGGGCTCAAATCGGTAAATCTACCTTTCTGTGAGCATTGTATTATAAGAAAGTAGCATAGATTGAAGTTTAGTAAATCTGATGTAGGGAGTAAATGCATTCTAGACTTGATTCATTCTGATGTATGAGAATTACCAGAGATGTCCCTTGGAGGTGCAAAGTACTTAGTGTCTTTCATTGATGATTACTTCAAAAGATGTTGGGTGTATCCAATCAAGAAGAAATCAAATGTGTTTCAAATGTTCAAAGACTTTAAAGCACAAATGGAACTTGAATCTAGGAAGAAAACCAAGTGCTTGAGGATGGATAATGGAGAAGGGTATATAGACGGCGAGTTTCTTGCACTTTGTAAGCAAGAAGGTATCAAAGACAATTCATAGTGACATATATGCCTCAATAAAATGGAGTGGTAGAACAAATGAACATAACTCTTGCAGACAAGATAATAGCTATGTTAATGACTATAGGTCAACCCAACTTTTTTGGGTAGCAGTAGCCAAAAATGCCTGTTATGTAGTAAATTAATTGCCATCAACTGCAATTGAGTTAAAGATGCCAATGGAGGTTTGGATTGGAAAGCTAGCTAATTTCTCTAATTTACATTCATTTGGATATCTTGTGTATGCAATGTACAACACCCAAGAAAGATGGAAGTTGGATCCAAAATCCAGCAAGTATATATTCTTAGGGTATACTGATGGATGAAGTGATATTTCTTGTGGGATCCCACTACTCACAAGCTTATAATCAGTAGTGATGTGATCTTTACAAAAGATCAACTACAAAGAAAAGATGGAGAGGATAGCAATGTAAAGATAAGCTACAAAGAAAAGATGGAGAGGATAGCATGTCGAATGAGAATTCAGAGACTACAATTGTTCAGATGGAAAAATTTAAATACAAGAAATTCCAAAGTCCACTAAAGTAGCCCAGAACATAAAGTACAAGAACCAGTCAAGTCCGAGGCTCCCAAAGTTTGCCAGTCAGCTCGTGAGAGAAGGCCACCAACTTGGCACTCAGAGTATGTTACTGAGAGTAATGTTGCATACTGTCTTTTAATAGAGGATGGAGACCCGTCAACTTTTCGTGAAGCTACAAGTAGCTTAGATGCATCTCTGTAGATGAAAACAATGCAAGAAGAAATTGAAGCTCTACATAAGAAAAATATTTGGGAATTGGTACCATTACCACATGGAAGAAAAGCCATTGATAACAAATGGGGTTACAAAATCAAGCAAGATAGTAACGATCAAGTAGAACGATATCATGCAAGATTGGTGGTGAAAGGATACGCTCAGAAAGTAGGTATTGATTTCAATGAGATATTTTTCGCAGTAGTTTGACTTACAAAAGTCAGTGTAGTCCTGACTATGTGTACTACATTTAACTTATATTTGGAGTAGTTAGATGTAAAAATTTCATTTCTTTATGGAGAATTTGAAAAAGAAATCTTTATGCTTCAACCAAAAGGTTTTACTGAAATAGGCAAGGAGAACTTAGTTTGCAAGTCAAACAAATCTTTGTTCGGTCTCAAACATGCGCCGAGATATTGGTATAAGAGATTTGATTCCTTTGTTATGAGCCTTGGATACAACAAACTCATTTCAAATCATTGACTTTTTCATCTTGTTGTTGTAGGTGAACGATATGTTAGAGGTAGGGGCAATAAAGATCGAATCCAAGAATTACAAGCTTAGTTGGCAAGGGAATTTGAAATGAAGGACTTAGGATCAACAAACAAGATTCTAAGGATGCAAATTTAGCAAGACAAAAATGAGAGAAACATTTTCCTTTCCTAGAAGAACTATTGTAACAAGATCTTGTGATGCTTCAACATGCAAGATTGCATGCAAGATTGTAAGCCAATATACACCCATCTTCTTGTTAATTTCAAGTAATCCTCAAGTATATCTCCTAAAAATGAAGAAGAAAGGAGGGAATGTCTCGAGTATCGTATATATTGGCAGTGAAAAATTGGCTAATAATGAAGAAGAAAGGAGGGAATGTCTCGAGTATTATATATATTGGCAATGAAAAATTTGATGTTCACTATGATAAGTACAACACCAAACATTTCACAATCAGTCGGAGTAGTTAGTTGGTTTATGGCGAATCCTGGTGGAAAGCAATGGAACACAGTGGAGAAGACCCTTAGATACATACACTACAACAATAAAACCATTCAGGTACGGTTGTATAATTAAAAAATTGAAAATAACTATACCTAAATAGCTTTAGATACGGTTCGCTATGTTTTTAGAAAGAGTTAGTTTTAGTTACAATTGTTAATCGTACCTAAAAGTGAATCAAAATAGTGAACATTTTTAAAAAATCTACGAAAACTTTTAGGTACAATTAACAACCGTACCTAAACTGTACCTGTTGGTTTTTAGGTACGATTAACAACCGTACCTAAATCTCATTTAGGAAAAATTAATTAGGGCTCCACATGAGGGCTCCACAAAATTTCACAACTTTTTTTGTCCTCCCCCATCCGAGTTTCGTGACCCACACAAAATACCCCAGTGTCGTCGCCATCGACCTCATCCTTCTCTGTCCGTCGCCTTCCAACGCCGTTCAGTTAGCCCTGTCCGATGTGTATCAATCACAGTGAGGAGTTTCCTGGCATTGCATTGTCAATCCTGAGAAAGTACCAAAACAACCACGACAACAACAACAATAGATCAATTGTTTCTTCTTTTCTGTCAATTTGCCATGGATGCGCTAAGCTCTTATGCTACCATCCTTTCTGCTTCTCCTTCTTCACTGTCAATATTCTCCCCTAAGAAAACTGATTCTTTGCTATTCATTCAATTCCCTTCATCTTCCAAGAGTAAATCCAATTTTCTAAGCCCAGTTTTCTTTTCTTTCTTTTTTTGTTTTTTATTTTGCAAAATTTATTTGTTTTTGCTAACCTACTCTGTTCTTTCCTTTTCCCATCAAACTGATCATAGAATGGTGAAAATTTTGATATACATTTTGATTCTAATGAAACCAGCATCGTACCCATCTTTAGTAAAAACTCTCTCTCAAAAGTAAATTGATGAATGTTCATCAACTCTTTGTTTATTTGTTCAATTCATGGTCTGAATTCTGAAAATATGTTCTTTGGGGGTGTTTTGGTATTTCTAATAGGACGATGCCATGGGATTGGTTTTGAGTGAGGCATCGGTCAAGGGATAGGCGACGGGCTCTGGTCTGGAAGGTCCCTCATTTCCAATTGGGTTAGAGGAGGAGTCTGGTAAGGAGAGGATATCAACCTTCCCGTGGTCTCTCTTCACCAAATCGCCACTTAGGCATATATGAGTTGTCTTCACTTGCAATATTTGTGGTCAGAGAAGCACTCATGCTATTAATCCCCATGCTTATACAGATGAAACTGTCTTCGTTCAGGTATAGTTTTGATCTTTTTTCACTATTTGTTTGGATGTTCAGAATTTTTAAGTGTATTAACAAAAATTTGATGAAGTAATGGTTTTCTTTTTGGCATTGTTGTGGGTGCAATGTATTTCATAAATTAGTGGATAATCTAAACCTGTTCCATGAGATGAAGTGCTATGTAAATCCGAGCTTCAATTACAAAGGATACCAATGGGGTGTTGGGTTCAACTACTTTGATCATATAGATGATGATGGTAAAGATGATGTTTTCCCCATAGAGTTTGTTGCAACAATGTACATTTCTTAACTTCCTTTTAGAAACTATCTTGTACTTTATTGTATATAATTTTTCAGTCTTAACGTTCTTTAACACAAGTTATTGTAATTAGAAGGGTTTCTTTGCTGTACTTAATTAGTATAAATTTACAATAAGTAATTCATATTGGGTATTTATGATGAACATTTTGCTAAAATCTTTCTCATAGTAAATTGTGAATTGTAATATTATAAAGCTGGACAGTAAAAAAAAACAGGGAGAAAAAGAAGGGATTGGAAACTTTGACTCAGCCAGAGTGAGTATTTTATTAATTTATAGTTTTTTTATGTTCTAATTTTGTTAATTATTTTATTATGTTGATATTATAGTGCTTTTTCTAGATGATACTAAACTATATCACGTTCGTTTAAGCCATCATCTAATTTCCTTCCTATTACGTTTAGTATTTATTAATTTATCATTTATTATATGTATGTATATCTTTAATTACAAGTAAATATTTAGCTAAGCTATTCAATATTAATTAATTATACATTTATGTTGTCCTATATATATGTATAGGTACCTATTCAAAATAATGGTATCGAGTGTGATTTTTTCGTGATGAGATATATGAGAGATATTATATATCACCTATTCATGCATGTACATAGAATATATGTTAAATACTATTGAAATGTAAGTTTTTTGAATCATCATATTATTATTATTTTAACTATCTTGTAGTTTTTTATAACTATATATCTAATTACATTTTTTTTAGTTTGTAGAAATGAAACATACACGCAGAAAGAACTTGATGTTTGTCGAAGAGAAGTATGTCAATTTCTTATTGAAAGTATTGGACACATGCACTAGCTAAATAATTATATATTTCACATTTTGATATTAATTAGATTTAACTATATGTATAGTTGGTTTTGGTTGATGGCATTAGCTCATGTATTTTAATATTTACTGATGTGATAGGCAATATGCTTTGTAATTAAATGACATGTATGCTTGTATTTTTTATTAATGAAATATATATATATATATATATGAATTTTTGTTCAAATTATAAAATGCATATATAGTCTCAAATGAGCAAGGATTATAATCAGGTTAAAAAAATTATTATAGAAAATTATTATTAAAAAAAATTTAACTTTTAAGTACGGTTAAAAGAATATAAAACTATAAATAACCATCCCAAAAAATATTTTAGGTACAGTTGTTGTTATTAGTACGGTTAGTAAACTGTACCTAAATACTTTTAGATACAGTTATTGTTTGTTTAGATACAGTTGTTAATCATACCTAAATTGTTTTAGGTACGGTTGTCGACCGTAGTATAAATTTTTTAGGTACGGTTGTTAATTATACCTAAAAGTTTAACCTATGATGACATTTGCTATTGGTACGGTTAGAAGTGCGAAGACAACCATACTTAAAACCTTTTAGGTACATCAAACCCTTTTTCCTTGTAGTGATAAAAAGAAACCTCAAGTGTTTCATTATGTTTTAGAGGATCAGAACTAACCGTCAGGGGTTATGTGGATTTAGATTTTGCAAGAGATCTTGAAAAAAGAAAATCTACTATCAGTTATGTATTTACTCTTGCAAGAGGAGCTGTAAGCTGAGTTTCAAAATTACAAATCGTTGTAGCACTATATGCAACATAAGTAAAATACATAGCAGTTACACAAGCCTACAAGGAAGCAATCTAGATAAGAAGATTAATGGAGGATCTCAGGCACAAACAAGAAAAGATTCCTATGTATTGTGACAGTCAAAGTGCCTTACACATTGCAAGAAATCCAACATTTCCTTCTAAAACTAAGCATATAAGAGTGCAATATCACTTTGTTCGAGAAGTAGTGGAAGAAGGAAGTGTGGATATATTAAAAATTCACATAAAAGAGAATCTAGCAGATGTATTGACAAAACATATAACACTAACAAGCTTGTTGATAACTTTATGAAAATATAGTTGTTTTCTCACTTTTAAGCCAACTATTTGCCTTGTTTCATAACTTAATATAATAGGAATGTTCAATTTATATCTAAACATGTTAATGTAGGAAAAAATGAAGTAAACAAAGTTGAAACAAGCCAAAATGGGAAAAAATATGCCACTCTACGATGTGAAATTATTTGAGCCTTGATGCACACTAGACTAGAAATATGATTAGAAATAGGGAAAGCTAGGCCACGGTGGAAAGGAATGGGTGTCGTGACGCACTTGGTAACAAAGTAGATTCGAGAGATTCAAGTCACAGTGTAGAAGTAGTTGGGTCGAGGCTCACCATAATGACAAAAGGTATCCGAGGGCTATAGGATGCATCGTCGATTAATTTGAGCCGTAACAAGAGAAGTTGATCACTAGACCCGACAGTATTGGGCCACAATAGACAGTTATTCAAGCCACAATGGGCATAAATTCTAGGAAGTTCGAGCAATGTAGGCAGCAGTACAAGTGTGTTTTTAGGGTGTGAAAATTGCCAGAATTTTAGTATCTTATTTAGGACAAAATTCTTTGTTTCCTAAACTACATTGGCTTATCTATAGACATGATTAGAGTCCTAAATGGAGTCATTCATTCAATTAGCAATTAGCATTCTTAGAATACACCAAAACTCCAGCAACCAATATTAAGAGATTAGAGTAAGAGTCAATAATTCAACTGAAAAAGGCTGAAGCTTGTGAAGATTCAAGAGGGTACTAGTGTCATAATACAAGGGATTGTTTGTATCTCTTTCTCTTCTATTCTCTTTATCAATCTCATGTTTTGTACCATGAATATTTTGGATTTTGTTATTATTGACATGAATAGCTAAATTTTATTAATCTTGGGGTCTTATGAACCTAATTTTTTACATGTGATGATCTTTTAATTACCCCTTTGTGATTGCTTATTCAATTATTTTGATCTAATCTGAATGATATTAGTTGTTTGGTTAACAATTATATCATAGAGGCATTTAGATAGCTTTGATATAAGTATCTATTTGCTTGTCTTGATTGAATAGCATACAAAGTTTTTAGGATGAAAGGTATGATTTATATATATGTGGTCCATAATTGACATTCTTCATGAATAATAGTTTTATTTAATTGGCATGAAAGTCTGATTAGGTTCGATTATTATATTGTATATAGTTTACTTGAGAGATGAATGCATGTATAATTTAGTATCATATGATCATTTCATTGGTTAGCAATTTCTTTGGAAAATTTTTAGTGATTCACATGTTAAGAAATTGAGGGATTAATGATTCATAGGTTTATTCTCTCGTATAAAGTTTCCATTTGGATCCAATGCAGAATACCATGGTGAGGACACTTCCTTAGTAGTTCTTTAAACCTTTCCCAAGCCTCGTATAGAGATTCTCCATCCATTTGTTGATAAGAAGTAATATCATTCCTTAATTTGGCATTCTTTGTTGGTGGAAAATACTTCATTAAGAACTTTTCTGCCAGATCATTCCAAGTAGAAATAGAATCAGGTGGCAAAGAATTATGCCACACTCTAGCACGATCTCTCAAGGAATAAAGAAATAATTTGAGCCTGAAAGCCTCTTCTGTCACACTTATCCATTTAAAAGAATCACTGACTTCGATAAACAACCTGAGATGCAGAGGAGGATCTTCTGTAGGTAACTCACTGAATTGTCCAACTGTTTGTAGCATTTGAAATATCATTGGTTTTAACTCAAAGTGATTTGCTTGAATATTCGGTCTTATGATGCTTGGATTCAACCCCTCTAGCATAGGCAATGCATATTCATTCAAAGCTTTGTCCTTATCATCCATTGGAGGTATCACATAGTTTCCAACCCCTGCATTTGCCATTTCTTCAATTTGAGCGAAACCTTGTTGTTCTCTCCTTCTTAATCTAAAAGTACGTTAAATTTTGGGATTTAAGGATAAGATATCCTCTTCGCAAAATCTACTCATACAAAAGACACAAAAGAGATATTAGATAAACAAAAGTTAAATAAAAACAAAAGTCGATTTCTACGAATAATTTTTAACGTTGCCAATCCCCGGCAACAGCGCCAAAAACTTGTTTCTCTAAAAGTGTAAAAGATTTTACGCAAGTGCATGTGTCTCAAACAAGTAATATATTAATAAGAAAGATCATTCTCACGGAGATTGGAATATTAGAAAGTATCGTAAAAATTAACTATTAAAATCAATATTTTGGTATTTTTGTGTATCAAAATAAAATAAAAAAGTACGAGAAGATAAGAGTAAAAATATTGAAATAAAGTTCAACGAGAAGGATATCAAGAATCGTAAGTAGATAAATCAGTTAGGATTGCAAATGTGACAAATGATGTAGACAGACTGCATTGCTGCAGTGTTGTTGTAGCAATGCTGTGGCAAAGTGCACCAGTAACTAGAATTGCAAAAATTACAAAGGATTCTTCCGAATTTGCAATGTTTATAATTTTTTAGGCGCAATGAAACACATTCCTATGCACAATTGAGTCTAAGAACAATATTTAATGCACCAATTCCTTTGGGTTATGTGAGACAACTATATATTCCTATATTAATTGCAATTTTAATTCTTATCCTTAGATTCAAATTAAACACACATTATTCAAGTTTCATGCAACTTCAACTAATTTTTCTAAATTAATCTCAGTTTTCTATCCTATTCATTGGTGAGTTATTGGATGCTTAATATTGTCCTTTTAATAAGAAGCCCAAGCCCAATTGCTAATTTGGCAATTTAACGCTGTTTTTCTGGTGCGCGTTGCTGCAGCAACGTTGTGGCAAAGCTCGTAAATGCTTCTATGTTGCTCTTTTTGTTCTCTATGAAGGCACACATAAAACCTCATGAATTAACTTTAAAATATAAGTCTTTTTAATGCAATGCAATATAATTTTAGAATTAATACCAAAGAATTCACCAATTTTCATAAATTTCATAAATGGTGTCCAAATGATCATAATGTGCAACTCTTTTTACATGTCCAAGCAAGTTTAAAGAAATAAGAGATAATATTTACTCTAATAAATTAGAGTTATCAAAGACCGCGATTGAGACATACAACTTGTATGAAATGTTGGGTGCTAATTCCCAACAAAAGAGATCTAGAGGAAAGAGATTGGGAGTGAATGAGGTAGCGCTGGATAATGAGATGGTGTTGCAAATTGCGGAGCTAACTTAACAAATTGCACTCCTTACCTCGAAGAATACACCGACTCAAGAGGTATGCAGTATTTGTAGTACATATGAACATGGTGCTAATATTTGTCCATTTGTTTGTAATTCTAATGTAGGTACAAGCTATGAGTAAACTAATGCAATGGAAGGATACCAACCGAGACAATGGAACGATCCTTATTCAAATACATACAATCCGGGTTGGAGAAATCATCCAAACTTTTCATGGAAGGGAAACAAAAATCTCGGTTATGTTCAGAATCATTTCCCACACAATCCTCCCTACAACAACAACAACTTGCAACTTACTCTTCCAAACAAGCCAAGCTTGGAGGATAACTTGAATGCATTCATTCAAGTTAGTCAGGAGAAGCAAATGAAGAGTACTCAAAGGTTGGACTCGTTGGAGGCTTCCATGAAAAGGGTCGAAGGCCAAGTTGGCCAATTAGCGGAGCATTTCCAAAGGCAAGAGAAAGGAAAATTGCCTAGTTAGCCCGAGAAAGCAAAGGCAATTACAATCCTTCGAAGTGGTAAGGTAGTCGATAAAAATGTACCTGAAATCTCTAATGATTTACCACTTAGTGCAGGTGATATGGAAGGAGAGCATTTGATAGCTATGGGAGGTGATGAATCCAATGCCAAGAATGATGAATCATCCAAAGATGCAATTGGAGAGTCATCTACCACCCTTCAATTGCAAAAAACATCGGAGCCTTACCGACCACCCGTACCTTTTTCACACCGTCTAAAGGATGATAAATAGGATAAGAAATTTTTTGATCTTTTTAAGATGCTTTCCAAAGTTCAAATAAATTTGTATGTTATTAGAAATGTGCCTTCCTATGCAAAAATTTTCAAAGATGTAAATACTAGAAAGAGAAAGTATGGATTGAATGAGAGAATTGTTGTTTCTGAAATCTCAAGTTCAATCCTTCAACAAAGTTTACTAACAAAACTTAAGGATCCGGAAGTTTTAACATTAACATTACTTTGGAAAATAAGAAAGTGGTAAGAGCCATGCTAAACTTAGGTGCAAATATAAATTTAATGTCATATTCGATTTATTTGCAACTAGGTTTAGGAGAATTGAAACCTACAACCATGTCCCTTCAATTAGCTAATAGATCTGTGAAATATACAAAGGGAATGATTGAGGATTTGCTTGTACAGGTTGATAAATTGATTATACCTGTCAATGTTGTTGTGATGGATATGCAAGAAAATCCATATATGGACCAAGAACACACTTCTTCTTGGTAGACCATTTATGGCCACTACCAAGACAATTATAGATGTCATAGTGGAAGCTTGACTATGACAATTTTGGGAGAAACTATTAATTTTAGACTGTTTGATTATGCTCCTTTACCTTCTATATCTTCTATTGATGAATGTTCTTACATTAACCATATTGATACTTTTGTTTATGATACCTTTTTGTAGGATGAGATTGAAGAAGAACTTGAGTATGCTTTAACAATTGCTAGGGTAAAGGAGGATTTGGATGATGAAACTAAGGGATACATTGAGTTGTTGGATAATTGCGAACTTTTAGAAGAACCTAGTGTGCCCTTGGAGTTACCTAATACCTCATCCAGAGAAGACAATACTCCACCTAAGCTTGAATTGCAAGAATTACTCAAACATTTTAAGTATGTATTTTTGGGAGAGGAGGATACATATCCTGTCATTATCTCATCTACTTTGACCCAAACCCAAGAAAGAGAGCTAGTGAAAATACTTAAGTATAGGAAAGCCATAGGATGGAGCATTGGTGATATTAGAGGTATTAGTCCTACCATGTGTATACATAAGATCATTTTAGAGGACAATACAAAACTTGTGAGAGAAGCCCAAAGGAGACTTAACCGAATTATGCAAGAGTTGGTGAAAACTGAAATTTTGAAACTCTTGAAAGTGAGGGTTATTTATCCTATTTCAGATAGCAAATGGGTTACTCCAGTACATGTTGTATCGAAGAAATCTGGGATCACTGTGGTTAAAAACGATAATAATGAGTTAGTGCCCACAAGAATGATTACGAGATGGAGGATGTGCATCGATTTTTGTAAACTAAATTTGTACACAATGAAAGATCTTTTTCCTCTTCCTTTTATTGATCAAATGCTTGAACGTTTAGCAGGGAATGATTTTTACTATTTTATGGATGGTCTTTCAAGTTATTACCAAGTGCCCATTGCTCTAGAAGATGAGGAGAAGATCACATTCACATGTCCATTTGCAACATTTGCCTTCAGAAGGATGTCATTCGATCTTTGCAATGCCCCCGCCACATTCCAACGATGCATGGTGTCAATATTCTCATATATGGTGGAGAAATGTATTGAGGTAGTTATGGATGATTTTTTAGTTTTTGGAAATTCATTTGATGATTGTCTGAATAATATGACTCTTGAGCTTGAATGTTGTATTGAAAGTAACTTGACCCTTAGTTGGGAGAAGAGTCGTTTTATAGTTAAACAAGGCATTGTGTTAGAACATGTCATTTCTAGTAGGGGCATTGAGATGGGATAAAGCAAAAATTGATTTAATAGCTAAATTACCACCTCACATTAATGTTAAGAGAAATTAGGAGTTTTCTTGGCATGCGGATTTTTATAGGAGATTTATTAAAGATTTTTCTAAGATAAGTCATCCTCTATGTAATATGTTACTAAAGATGTTTCTTTTGTCTTTGATGATGATTACCTGATGAGTGCTCGAAAAGCACTAATATTTCGTGATTAATTATGCTTGATTGATTGATATATAGATTTATTATGACTATTATTTCGATTATTTTCATAAATCTATCCATTTCGGAGTCACGGGTATATTTTAGTGCATTTTAGGTGTTTTTAGCGTCAAATGATTCAAATGATGAAAACACGCGAAGACGGAACACCTACGGCGCTCGGATCACGAGTTACGGACTAATCAAGACGAATATGTAAGCCTTACATATAGTGCCATCAAATATGTAAGGGGGGGACGTGAAAAGAAGGAAAGCATTGCGCGCCGCGGCGAGAGAATTGCATGTCGCGGCGTGAGGCTCTCGGGTTTGATCCTGAAAACATAGAAGCATTGCGCGCCGCGGCGAGGGAATTGTATGCCGCGGCGGGGAGCTCTCGGGTTTTTGCATATTTTTCAGAAATTGTGTTGCGCCGCAGCGGGGAAAATGCATGCCGCGGCGCGCCTATTCCTATTGCACATAGGATTCGTGTAAACCCTTACATCTATAAATACCCCCTTAGAGTCCCCCTTACATACAACTCGAAATAACTTGACCAATTCATACACAACTCTTCCTCTTCTCAATTTTGCGACCCAAACACGACATTCAATCAGTTTTGAGAGCGTTGCCACACTATAACGAAGCGAGAGACAATATTCTAAGGATTCAAGGAAGCTAACGACAATCGAAGATAAAGCTTACGGAGGAGTACGTCAACCGATCCATAAGCGGTATTTAGATTTAGGTTTTCCTTGTTGTTATAGAATTAATTCATCTTCTTTATTTGTTAAAGTGTATGATCATATTTTATTTGTCTATGAATAATAATATGAACATGTCTGGCTAATTTAATTATGGATGTTTAGTTTGTGTTGCCATGTTTGCTAGAATTGTGTATGGTGTATCTTTTTGACTTATGAATAAAATACTTTTTGATTAAGAGCATGTTTAAATGTTTGATTATGAATAATCATGGGCCCATTTGATGTTCGTAGTTAGATTGAAAAACCTAAGAATTTAGTTAGAGGAACGTCACCTTAACTCTATTCCGAAACACTTAATCAAAGATTCAAGTTAGTGACTTAGTCATAGCATTAATTTGATTGGCATGTTTTCCTTGCGCATAATTTGATTGCTATTTAATTTACCCCCGCCAAAGGCAGTTAATTAGTTAATCAACAAAAAGACCTACCCCCGCCAAAAGGAGTTTCGTAATTAAAAGGAAAGCCGGTAGTTTTGTTTATATAGGACGTTCATGTATCTCACCATACCTTTTCGATGCAAACATGGTTAACCAAGCTAAACGTCCATACATCCTCTATTGATATTTTATTGAATTGATTGTTTGATTGCGATCCTGTTTTCGTTTGAGTAGCGTATGATTGTTCTCGTCACAAAAACAAACACCCTTTTTACAGTTTTACTTGCATTAGAATTCTAGTTACTTAGAGTTTCAGTTTCACTAGAACTCTATTTAATTAGTCTTTTATTTTCATTAGAACTCTTTTTAGTTTAAAAGTTAGTTATTTAAAACCACTGCAATTCCTTGAGAGACCGACCTTGGAAGTTGCTTATCACTTTACTACGAGTGATTCGTACACTTGCGAGTACACATTTTAACACATCAAGTTTTTGGCGCCGTTGCCGAGGAATTGGCGTTTTGAATAATTTTCTTTTTAACTTTTTAGAGTTTCTGATTTATTTTTATTTGTTTGTTTATTTTATTTATTTCTTTATTTTATTTATTTATTTTTATTCGAAAAAAAAATCCAAAAAAAAATCCAAAAATCAAAAATCAAAAAAATAGTGCTTAATTTCAAATTTCACTGCTACCTTGATCTTTGTTTGCTTTTTATTTGTGCATGCAGGGTAGGAGATCACTTAACAAGGAACTCTCTCCTTTCATTGACAACATTCATAGAGTCAAACACCGATCAAAGAAACTGGATAATCAACTTCAAGAGGAAGAAGTCCAACAACAATTGCAAGCAACAATGGGTGAAAACGTAGCTAGGCAAATGATGAACAAAGAGTTTGCAAGACCGATCATTGGGACCGCCACATCGTGCATTCGACTTACAGAGGCGGCTAGGAATTATGAATTGAAAAATATTCATTATTCCATGCTTCCCTCCTTTTACGGTATCCCTAATGAAGATCCTCTAAATTTTATGCGTGAGTTATATGCTACTGTGCAAACTTTTCCATTGCAGGGACTTAGTGAAGATCAACTACGCATGAGGTGTTTTCCATACACTCTCAAGGATAGAGCTAAGTCTTGGCTAATGACGTTGGCACCCGGTTCTTTGGTCACATGGGACGATGTTTACAATAAATTTATGGGTAAGTTCTATTCCCATCAAAAGACATCTGATCTAAGAACGAAAATTGCTACTTTTTCGCAGATGGACGGAGAACCCTTCCACAGGCTTGGGACAGATTCAAATTGCTGTTGATACAATGTCCACACCACCACTTCCCGTTGCAGCTACAGAATCAGTTTTTCTATGACGGATTGACGCTACAATGTCAATTCACAGTTGACAACGCTGCAGGAGGAGCTATGGGTGAGAAAACAGCGGATGAAACATACGAACTATTCGAGATGTTGGGAGCTAATTCCCAACAAAAAAGCGCTAGAGGAAGACGAGCTGGAGTCCACGAATTAGGCTCCAACAATGAAATGGCCATACAACTTGCTGAATTGACAAAACAAGTGCAACTTCTCACAACCTCCAATGTTAATCAAATGCCAAAACACGAGGTATGTGGAGTTTGTGGTTCATATGGACACGGTGCTAACATTTGTTCTTTTGCAGGTGATCCTTACACAGGTATTACTAAAGAGGCGAATTTAATGCAAGGGTACCAACCTAGACCTAGGAATGACCCTTATTCAAATACCTACAACCCTGGATGGAGGAATCACCCTAATTTTGGATGGAAACAAAACAATAGCCAACCATTTGTCCAAAACCAAACACAAGGCCAAAACATAAACCGACAATTTCCCCAAAATAAACCGACCATAGAGGAAACCCTAAATAATTTCATACAATCTTGTAATGGAAGGATGGACTCTATGGAAGCTTCAGTGAAAAGAGTGGAAATGCAAGTGGGGCAGCTAGCGGAACAAATGCACAAGCAAGAGACGGGAAAGCTGCCCAGTCAACCCGAACAAGCCAAAGCTGTCACAATTCTTCGGAGTGGTAAGGTCGTTAATAAAATTTTACCTGAACTTTCTAATGATTTACCTTATAGTGCAGGTAACATGGAAGATGACAACAATGCTTCTAAGGAATTGGAGGAAAGAGGTGACAAGCATGAAGAGCCTTCAAAGGCAACAATTGGAGAGTCATCTAATCCACCTACACTACATAAGTCATCGGAGCCATACCGACCACCGATACCATTCCCACACCGTTTAAAGGACAGTAAGCAAGATAAGCAGTTTTCTGATTTGTTTAACATGTTATCTAAAGTTAATATAAATTTGCCATTGTTAGACGTAATTAGGAACGTACCTTCGTATGCTAAATTTTTCAAGGAACTAAACACTAAGAAACGAAAGTATGAGCTTAATGAGAGAGTGATTGTATCTGAAATTGCTAGTGCGGTGCTTCAACGTAACCTACCCCCTAAGTTAAAAGATCCAGGTAGTTTCATAATTGATATTACTATGGGAGATAGGAAAGTAGCTAAGGCAATGCTTGATTTAGGCGCTAGTATCAATTTGATGCCTTACTCGATTTTCTTGCAGCTAGGTTTGGGAGAGCTAAAACCAACAACCATGTCCCTTCAACTTGCGGACAGATCTGTTAAATATCCGAAGGGCATGGTTGAGGACTTACTTGTACAGGTAGATAAGCTAATCATACCTGTTGACTTTGTGGTTTTAGACATGCAGGATAATCCATCTTTGGACAAGGAGCACACCATTCTTTTGGGTAGACCATTTATGGCCACTACCCAAACCATTATTGACGTCCAAAGTGGAAAGTTGACAATGACAGTCTTGGGAGAGACTGTTCATTTTAAGGTTTTTGATTCATCTCCTTATCCTTCCATTTCTGCTATTGATGAATGTTCTTTTGTGGAATGTTTAGATCCAATAATTCATGATACTTTTGAGCATGCTAGATTAGATGATAAATTGGAAGTAGCACTTACGATTGGAGAGGTTGATGATATCTTAGACTATGAGACTAGGGAGTACAGTGAATTGTTAGACAATGCCATATCACTAGACGACACTAGTACACCCCTAGATTTATTGGATGTCCCACACAATGATGAGATTGCTCCACCTGAATTGGAACTTAAGGAACTACCT
The DNA here is from genome assembly GCA_029378325.1 of Elaeagnus macrophylla. Lineage (NCBI taxonomy): Eukaryota > Viridiplantae > Streptophyta > Magnoliopsida > Rosales > Elaeagnaceae > Elaeagnus > Elaeagnus macrophylla. The sequence continues at coordinate 48,463,744 of CM055640.1, read as the reverse complement.
AAGCATCTAAAATATGTGTTTTTGGGAGAGAATGAAACATACCCTGTTATTATATCATCTACACTCACCCAAAACCAAGAGGATAAATTGATTGGAGAGCTTAGGAAGTATAAAAAGGCTATAGGTTGGAGTATAGGGGACATTAGAGGCATTAGTCCGGCAATGTGCATGCATAAGATAAATTTGGAGGACAATGTCAAACCTGTTAAGGACGCACAAAGGAGACTTAACCCGATCATGCAAGAGGTAGTTAAGAAAGAGGTTCTGAAACTCCTAGCAGTAGGGGTAATTTATCCAATTGCTGATAGTAAGTGGGTTAGTCCCGTTCATGTGGTACCTAAGAAATCTGGAATAACCGTGGTTAAAAATGAGAAAGATGAATTAGTGCCCACTAGGATAATTACGGGTTGGAGGATGTGTATCGATTTTAGAAAACTGAATTTGTACACGAAAAAGGATCACTTCCCCCTCCCCTTCATTGATCAAATGTTAGAAAGACTAGCTGGGCACGAATTCTATTGCTTTTTGGATGGCCTTTCAGGTTATTATCAGGTACCCATCGCTCCGGAGGATCAAGAGAAGACTACATTCACATGCCCATTCGGAACTTTCGCTTTTAGGAGAATGCCATTTGGACTATGCAATGCACCCGCCACTTTTCAAAGATGTATGATGTCAATTTTTTCGGACATGGTGGAGAAATTCATTGAGGTATTTATGGACGACTTTTCAGTTTTCGGTAATTCCTTCGATGATTGCTTGCATAAATTGACTTTAGTATTAGAACGATGCATTGAATGCAATTTGACGCTTAGTTGGGAGAAAAGTCATTTTATGGTCCAACAGGGCATAGTGCTAGGACATGTGATATCTAGCAAAGGAATTGAAGTTGATAAGGCTAAGGTAGATTTAATTGAAAAATTGCCTCCACCTACATCTATTAAGGGTATACGAAGTTTCCTAGGACATGCAGGTTTTTATAGACGGTTCATTAAGGATTTTTCCAAAATTAGTCGTCCATTATGTAATCTGTTATCCAAAGACACTTTGTTTGATTTTAATGATGAATGCCTTGTTGCTTTTAATGCTTTAAAGGATAAGCTTACTTCTGCACCTATAATTGTTGCTCCTAATTGGTCTTTACCGTTTGAAATCATGTGTGATGCGTCTGATTATGCTATAGGAGCTGTTTTGGGGCAAAGAGTGGATAAGAGATTACATGTTATATACTATGCGAGTAAGACACTCAATGACGCCCAAATTAACTACACCACCACTGAAAAGGAGTTATTGGCTGTGGTATTTTCACTTGATAAATTTAGGTCTTACTTGGTAGGAACTAAAGTTATTGTACATTCGGATCATGCTGCTTTGAGATATTTGTTGACTAAACCGATGCTAAGCCTAGACTCATTAGGTGGATCCTGCTTTTACAAGAATTTGACCTAGAGATCAAAGACAAAAAAGGAACTGAAAATGTAGTAGCTGATCATCTGTCTAGGTTGATTACTGAATATGAACATGTTGAAGGTGAAAGTAAGGATACAATCATTGAAACCTTCCCTGATGAACAATTGTTTACAATAGGTCTGAATCCATGGTATGCTGACATCGTTAATTATTTAGCAAGTGGTATTTTGAGACCTAACATTACTTTTCAGGAAAAGAAAAGGTTTTTCAGTGTTTGCAGGCAATACTTCTGGGATGACCCGTATTTGTTCAAGTTATGTCAAGATCAAGTCATCCGGAGGTGTGTGCCCGAAGAAGAACATGAAAGCATCTTAACATTTTGCCATGAGCTACATTGCGGAGGCCATTTTGGTGGTAAGAAAACGGCCTTCAAGGTATTACAATCTGGTTTTTATTAGCCTACATTATTTAAGGATGCTAACATGTTTTGTTTGAGATGTGATAGATGTCAAAGGACCGGTAACATTGGTAAGCGTAACGAAATGCCTTTGACGTCTAACCTTGTAGTGGAATTATTTGACGTGTGGGGGATTGACTTCATGGGTCCTTTCCCCCCATCTTTTGGCTACATTTACATACTAGTCGCTGTTGACTATGTTTCAAAGTGGGTAGAAGCGATACCCACTAGAACTAATGACGCTAATGTGGTTGTTAAATTTTTGAAGGATAATATTTTTAGCAGATTTGGTACACCGAGAGCGATCATTAGCGATGGAGGCAGCCACTTTTGCAATAGACACTTCGATGGACTTTTAAAGAAGTACAACATTTCTCATAGAGTGGCTACCCCATACCATCCTCAAACTTCGGGGCAAGTGGAAGTGAGCAACCGACAAATCAAAGGGATATTGGAACGCACAGTGCGCCCCTCAAGGAGAGATTGGTCAGTTAAACTAAATGATGCCTTGTGGGCATATCGTACAGCGTACAAAACTCCAATTGGTATGAGTCCCTACCGGCTGATTTTTGGTAAAGCATGTCACTTACCGGTTGAGCTAGAACATAGGGCTTATTGGGCTATTAAGAAACTCAACATGGACATGGAACAAGCTGGAGAAAAACGATTACTTTAATTGAGCGAACTTGAGGAAATTCGAGACGAAGCTTATGAAAATGCCAAAATCTATAAGGAGCGCACTAAGCGCTATCACGACAAAGGACTCCTCGGTAAGTATTTCGTTCCCGGAATGAAAGTTCTATTATATAATTCACGTTTGCGTTTGTTTCCAGGAAAACTACTTTCTAGGTGGAGCGGACCGTACACAATTGCAAACATACTTCCACACGGAGTAATCGAGTTGCTCAATCCGAAAACACGAGAACCGTTTAAGGTAAACGGGCATCGTGTCAAGCCATACTTGGAAGGAGAAAATTTGCAAAGTATCGATTTAATACATCTCCTCGACAAATAGACACGAGAGCAGCCACGTCTTGCTAAGACGTTAAACTAAGCCCTTAATGGGAGGCACCCATTCGGTATTGTATTTCTTTCGTTGTTTTTATTTCTTTTCTTTATTTTCTTAAGGCAATGAGGACATTCCCAAGTTTAGGATGGGGGTGGATGCGTTGCACACATTTCTGTTGCCAAAAAAAAAAAATTTCAAAAATATTGTGCGCCGCGGCGTGGACAATTTGTGCCGCGGCGTGATACTTTCTGTTTTAAAACAATTTTTCAAAAAAATGTGTGCGCCGCGGCGGGGACAATTTGTGCCGCGGCGAGGGACTTTCTGTCTCACGAGCCAAATTTTGAAAAAATGTGCGCGCCGCGGCAAGGGACTTTCTGTCTCACGTACAATTTTAAAAATTTTAACTGCGCCGCGGCGGGTAAATTGCATGCCGCGGCGCGCCTCTGAAAAATGGGCAGAAAAGGCACTCGGGGAAACAAAATTTCAAACATTCCTCTTCTTCAAAATTTTCCCTCACTTTTCTCTCATTTTCTCTCATTTTCTCTCTACTTCTCTCTTCAATTTCTTCCCCAATCTTCACCAAAATCAAATCTTTTCTTCACCATTTCATCATTTAATCATTGCTAACACATATTTTCCATCCAATTTCATCAGAATAGCTTCAAAAACCAAGATTCCTCTCCAATTTCAAAGCTAGGGTTTCAAGACCAAATTGGGGTTTTTGCTCCAACACTTCATTTGCGTGCTACAGAGGTAAATTCGTCACTTTTCTCCTTCAATTCAGTATTCAATTCCTGGAAATTGTGAAAATTTGTCTGATTTTGGGAATTAAGTGAAAAATTTGGAGAAGAGGGGAAACAATTTTGGGGGTTTTGTGAAATTGTTGGATTATAAGTTTGTTGACTGAATTTATTGGATTTAAAAATTGAAATGGCTCCAAAAAGGAAAGTTGGTGAAAGTAGTAGGTCCAAGGGGAAGGGAAAAGTAGTGGAAGATAGGACATACGACGCTTCTCGGTTTGTAAGCCGAGAAGCGCAAGAGCGGTACGAGGGTGCCGCCAAAAGAAATAAAGGTTTTGTAAATGAGAGAGGAATGGACTTTGGGCAGGTAGGAGTAATGGGAATATCCGACATAGTTGAGAGACTAGGTTGGAAGAAATTTGCCTATGCCCCAGAGGCGGGAGTTAGTTCGCTTGTGAGAGAATTTTATGCCAATGTACCGGAGGCACGAGATGGCATGGTTTGGGTGAGGGGCATTGAAGTCCCTTTTAATAGGTCGGTGATCAACTCGTACTATGGGTTGAGGGATGTTACAAACAGTGAGTATGAGACCTACTTGACGCAGGTTGATTACGAAGAAGTTATTAGCACCTTAACCAATGGGTACGGTGAGTGGGAGTACAAAGGGGATGCGGTAAACATATTTCAAGCCAAGCACTTAAGGACCCATTCCCGAATCTGGCAATATTTTGTTTGCTCAAGACTAATGCCAACTCGGCATTACAGTACAGTGGATCGGGAAAGGGCTGTTCTACAATTTGCTATAGAGACCGAGCGGTCAATTGACGTGGGATTGGTAATACAACAGAGGGTTGTGTACTCAGCTGAGCATCACAACATTAGTTATTTCTTCCCCCAGCTCATAACCGCCCTATGTGTCAAACATGGAGTCAAATACGACACGGGCGAGGTCCTATTGCAACCGACTGAAACGTTGACTTTTGCTTACATGCAACACCTTACGAGTGGTTCGAAGGGTGGACAAGGAAGTAGAAAAGGTGAATCTTCAAGGAACACTTCCGCCAAAGATAGAATGTTAAATCTAGAGGCAAAAGTCAATGAGATGCATCGATATCAGCAAGAGATGCATCAATACCAAATCCAACAACAATCTTGGCTCAGTGATCACATGAAGTATCAACATGATTACCAAGCCCTACTCCACAATATGATGAGTTGCCAATTAACACAGAGTGGAGTAGACCTCAGCCAATTTCAGCCACCTCCACAATATCCCGGACATGATTTCACATTTGTGCCTCCAGCGAACCAACCCGAGGAAGAAAATGAACAAAACGAAGATATGGAGGACTAAGCCTCTTATTTGTACTTTTCTTTAGTTTTATTTTATTTCAATTTTATTTCGGACTAATGTTCTTTTGTTTATCTTCATTTGTTTTGTTGTTTTATTTTCTTTTATTTTATTTTGTTTTAGATTGTTTAACTTTGTTTGATGTTTTTCTGTTTTCACTTGACTTAGTTATAATTAAAAATTTGGTTTGAATGTGAATTGTGTGCATACACTTTGAGGTTCCATATATATGTTCATACATTCTTCATGAGAGAAGCGAGGAACAGTGAACCGGAGCATAGCGAGTAACGACACAATTTCATACGAAAGGGGGGTAACTTCTTACACTTTTTCTTAATTTCTTTTGTTCTTCTTTTAACATTGAGGACAATGCAGAAATTAGGTTGGGGGTGGAGAAGAATATTCCATGAGCATGAAATATGACCAATTTTTAATTTTTAACTTTGTCACTTGAATTGTTTTTAGTTAGTGTCGTGTCTACTTGATTCAACCCGAAAATCTATGATATTAACATAATTGTAATGACGATGACATATGAGAGATGTTAGATTTTTACCTAAGCAACGAAGCACATAAATGTTGGATTCATCTAATTTGAGAATTTTGTGGTACTTGTGGTAGTTTGCATGGTTAGTTTAACTATTCTGATTTGTGGAATGTATGCATGTTCATGATATGTTTTAAGTCTCAACAATCTCTAGAACTCATTTGAAAACACGTTGAAGCGAAATAATAGAAACAAATGCTACTTAGAAAATGATTTAGGCCATCTTTGGACCGTTTGAACTTTTCATGCTTTCCCGAAATATTTTATCAATAGCACACCCTTGGACTCAACATTGACATACATTAAACTACCCATAGCGATAAGAGTACTTAGTGTAATATTTGATTTTCATGAGCAATTATGTTGTGTAAATGTAAATCTTGTTTTTCGATCAAAAAAAAAAAAAAAAAAAATGATGATCGAAATAATAAGCAAGAATAAAGAAGAAAATCAAGCAAAAGATCCAAAGGACATTTGAAGTTAAGGGAGGATGAAAAGAACACTTGGTGGAAAAAGTTGAAAATATGCTTGTGAAATAAAAAGTACTCTTATCATATGAAAACATCATTTTTGTACTTTCATTATCACATACCTAGCCACAACTTTACAAGCTTAATGAAGTCCTATTGATTCTAGGTAGTTTAGTTTCTATATTAGTGGAGATGAGTTTGAAAAATGAGCATATGGAGTTTGTAAGTGCAAAAATTCACATTCATATTTTACTTGCACATTTATGAGATATTAAAATGTAATCTATGAATATCATGCATGACACGGTCAGATAGTATAACTAACGGGTTTGTGGTTTGATTGGTTGTTCAAAATTCGATTACCATGATGAGTTTGATGTTTGGACTGTTTTTGAGCTTAGGTGATGTTTAACTATTTCATGTATCATTCGTTGTTAACAATTTTTGAGACGTATGCATGGATTGATTCAAGTATTGTTAGAGTCTTTATTAGTTTTGAGTCTTTATTTGTGTCAGTTACGATGTTTGCGGGTATCATCACTGGAAACCCTCACGAGACTATAACTCGTCCACTAGGGCCACCTAGGGGTTTAAAGGCTTGTTGCATACGCTAAATGCAACCGTGACAATCTACGGAAGTGATTTAGGTTAGGTTAGTTTATTTCATTTGTTTTTAATTTTATTTTAGGTCGCTTCACTTGCTAGAGACTAGCAAGAAGCTGGTTGGGGGTTGTGATGAGTGCTCGAAAAGTACTAATATTTCGTGATTAATTATGCTTGATTGATTGATATATAGATTTATTATGACTATTATTTCGATTATTTTCATAAATCTATCCATTCGGAGTCACGGGTATATTTTAGTGCATTTCAGGTGTTTTTAGCGTCAAATGATTCAAATGATGAAAACACGCGAAGACGGAACACTTACGGCGCTCGGATCACGAGTTACGGACTAATCAAGACGAATATGTAAGCCTTACATATAGTGCCATCAAATATGTAAGGGGGGGACGTGAAAAGAAGGAAAGCATTGCCCGCCGCGGCGAGAGAATTGCATGCCGCGGCGTGAGGCTCTCGGGTTTGATCCTGAAAACATAGAAGCATTGCGCGCCGCGGCGAGGGAATTGTATGCCGCGGCGGGGAGCTCTCGGGTTTTTGCATATTTTTCAGAAATTGTGTTGTGCCGCGGCGGGGAAAATGCATGCCGCGGCGCGCCTATTCCTATTGCACATAGGATTCGTGTAAACCCTTACATCTATAAATACCCCCTTAGAGTCCCCCTTACATACAACTCGAAATAACTTGACCAATTCATACACAACTCTTCCTCTTCTCAATTTTGCGACCCAAACACGACATTCAATCAGTTTTGAGAGCGTTGCCACACTATAACGAAGCGAGAGACAATATTCTAAGGATTCAAGGAAGCTAACGACAATCGAAGATAAAGCTTACGGAGGAGTACGTCAACCGATCCATAAGCGGTATTTAGATTTAGGTTTTCCTTGTTGTTATAGAATTAATTCATCTTCTTTATTTGTTAAAGTGTATGATCATATTTTATTTGTCTATGAATAATAATATGAACATGTCTGGCTAATTTAATTATGGATGTTTAGTTTGTGTTGCCATGTTTGCTAGAATTGTGTATGGTGTATCTTTTTGACTTATGAATAAAATACTTTTTGATTAAGAGCATGTTTAAATGTTTGATTATGAATAATCATGGGCCCATTTGATGTTCGTAGTTAGATTGAAAAACCTAAGAATTTAGTTAGAGGAACGTCACCTTAACTCTATTCCGAAACACTTAATCAAAGATTCAAGTTAGTGACTTAGTCATAGCATTAATTTGATTGGCATGTTTTCCTTGCGCATAATTTGATTGCTATTTAATTTACCCCCGCCAAAGGCAGTTAATTAGTTAATCAACAAAGAGACCTACCCCCGCCAAAAGGAGTTTCGTAATTAAAAGGAAAGCCAGTAGTTTTGTTTATATAGGACGTTCATGTATCTCACCATACCTTTTCGATGCAAACATGGTTAACCAAGCTAAACGTCCATACATCCTCTATTGATATTTTATTGAATTGATTGTTTGATTGCGATCCTGTTTTCGTTTGAGTAGCGTATGATTGTTCTCGTCACAAAAACAAACACCCTTTTTACAGTTTTACTTGCATTAGAATTCTAGTTACTTAGAGTTTCAGTTTCACTAGAACTCTATTTAATTAGTCTTTTATTTTCATTAGAACTCTTTTTAGTTTAAAAGTTAGTTATTTAAAACCACTGCAATTCCTTGAGAGACCGACCTTGGAAGTTGCTTATCACTTTACTACGAGTGATTCGTACACTTGCGAGTACACATTTTAACACATCATTACCTGACTGCTTTTACTATTTTAAAAGAGAAATTAACTTTTGTGCCTCTTATCATGGCACCTGATTGGTCATTATAATTTGAAATTATGCGTGATGCTTCTGATTTTGTTATAGGGGCTATTTTAATACAACGAGTAGATAAGAGTTTGAATTTCATTTACTATGTTAGTAAAACTCTTAATGACGCTCAGCTTAACTACTCAACCACCGAAAAAGAATTCTTGACTATTCTGTTTTCTTTAGAATCATTTAGGTCTTATTTGGTAGGATCTAAAGTAATTGTGCATTCAGACCATGCAACTTTGTGGTATTTGTTGAGTAAATCGAATGCTAAGCCAAGATTAATTCGGTGGGTTTTACTTTTACAAGAATTTGACTTATAGATCAGGGATAAAAAGGGATCTAAAAATGTTGTATTTGATCATTTATTTAGGTTAATTTCTAACTTTGACACTACTAAGAGTGACAAAGAAGTTGATATTGTTGAGACTTTTCCTTATGAACAATTATTTTATTGGTTTACTCTGTTTAAAAATGCTTATGATTTTGCATGCATTGTAATAGATGTCAGAGGGCTGGTAACATAGGTAGACGTAATGAAATGCCTCTGACATATAATCTAGTTTATGAATTACTTGATGTATAGGGGATTGACTTCATGGGTCATTTCCCCCCTTCTTCTATATTTGAGTATATTTTGGTTGCTGTTGATTATGTGTTCAAGTGGGTAGAGGCTATACCTACTAAATCTAATGATGCTAACTCTGTTGTGAAGTTTTTGAAGGAAATAATTTTTATCAGATTTGGGACACCGAGGGTAATAATCAATGATGGAGGAAGCAACTTCTGTAATAAGCTTTTTGATGGATTGTTGAGCAAGTACAACATCACTCATAAAGTGGCCAATCCATACCATCCACAAACATCTGGACAAGTTGAAGTGATTAACTGACAAATCAAGGGTATTTTCGAACGTACGGTACAACCTTCAAGGAAGAATTGGGCTTCAAAGCTTAATGACACATTATGGGCTTACCGTACGGCGTACAAGACACCTATTTGGATGAGCACATACTGATTGATTTATGGAAAGGCATGCCATTTGCCTGTTGAGCTTGAGCACAAGGCCTATTGGGTAATCAAGCAACTGAATGTGGACTATCAACAAGCGTGTGAGGAACGCCTACTTCAACTTGATGAGCTTGAAGAGATTCGAAATGAAGCTTATGAGAATGCCAAGATTTACAAAGAACGCTCCAAGCTTATGAGAATGACAAAGGGCTTATTAGTAAGTCCTTTTATGCTAGAATGAAAGTACTTTTATTTAACTCTCATTTTAAACTTTTTTTAGGAAAGCTTCGATCGCGATGGAGTGATCCGTACCAAATTGTGGAAGTATTTTCTTAAGGAGCTGTTGAGGTTCTAAATTCGAAGACGCAAATAACTTTCAAAGTGAATGGACACCATCATTAACAATAGATATGTGGAGTGCATGCACCTTAGATCCAAGCATCATCTTGCTAAGACGTTAAACTAGGCGCTTGGTGGGAGGCAACCCACCGTTTTAGGTGATATCTTTTCTTTCTTTTAATTTAGTTTAGTTTAGTTTTCCATTTTTTGTGTCTAAATACTTTTTTGAACTGCTGTGTAGTTGAAAATCTTGAGGACAATGTTTAGTTTAGGTTTGGGAGTGCAAATTGGTTTGTAACAAAATTATCATGCTTTTGGTCAATTTTTGATGAATAATCAAGTCGTTATGCATTGTTTGATTGATTTTTAAAATGTTTAAGGTTTGTTGTAAAGATTGGTTTTAATTTGCAATCTTTGTTTCATGCTTTTGATGTTGAAACTGAGATGAACCCGAATTTTGTGTTTAGGAGTCAAATATTGGAGACTACCTTGTGAGATGATTATTGAGCCTTTAAACGCTTCATTCTGAGATTTAATAATTTTTTTACTCCTTTAAACACCTTTCATATCATTTCAAATTGTTAGAAGATCTCTATATATTTTTGCATTAAATGTTAGAATTTTAAACATCTAATGAAGAATCATGTAGTTAATTAAATTACTTAGAATAAATGATTTGAGTAAAATTTTAAAGTTTTTGCCTATTTCATTCATGCTTGACTTTAAAAGATGTAAGGAAATTCCTATATCCATTATAAAAGGAGATAAAAATTTGTTATTCACAAAATACACAAATACTGGGTCCCTATAAAAATAATAATAATAATTATTATTATTATTATTATTATTATTGTGACCCTAAAGTTCTTCAAATGGTGAAATGTTTATTACAATAAATAAATAAATAATAATAATTATTGTGACCCTAAAGTTCTTTAAATGGTGAAATAGTTATTTCAAAAAAAAAAAATTTCCTTGACGTCAATGCATTTTCATTCATTTTAGGGCATACACTTAAATTTTTTGGTTGAGGATTTTATTTGATGCATGAGATTAGTAATGTGACTTCTTTGTAAATCCTATCATTTGATTCCTTTCATGAGATCAATGTTATGCACTTTTTGAGCCTTTCTTGTTTAATGATATGTGAATCTATTAGCTCATTTTTTTACATAACTTCTATTCGCATATACTTTGATGAGTGTTTGAACTCATAGGATCGGTGTGATTTAGAAAGTAATTCTTGTGAGGATTAGAGTTGAAGCGAATTCATATTCTTGACACTAGGTTTGAGGGAATCAATGTTAATATGTTTTTAATATTGGGGTTTAGATTGTGAAGCGAAACTTATCTACATGGTGAACTTTGATGTGTTATAATGTTGGATAAACTTGTACATAACTCTTGTTTATAAATTGGAAAGAAACTGAAGCATGACAAGTTTTGTTACTTTTTAAGAATTTATTTCATGGTTTAGTTTGGTATTACTATGATTTGGAGGATATTTTTATGTTTTGTAAGTTCAAGCAATGTGAAATGAAAAGTGGAGTTAAGTGTTCAAAAAGAGCTGCAAAATGTAACCCTTACATTGTATTTTATTTACTATGTAAGGAGGGATAAATTAGAGCAGAAGTACGTAAGGCTTATGTAGGAATCAACAACTATGTAAGGACTCTTACATGGCATTACAACATTGAGCACCACAGCAGGAGAAAGTATGTGCCACGGCATGGAGCTCTCGGGTTGCATCCTAGGAAATCAGGGAAAATTGAGTGCCGTGGCGATAGGGTCCCTGTTTTGGTGAGCAGTCCAGAAAAACATAGGGCGTTAAGGTAGAAGAAAATACACGCTGCAGCCCGCGCACTCAAATTTTACTTACTCGCTTTCCAACCCCCCCCCCACACACACACACACACTCCAAACCTAACCTATAAATACATCACAAAAACCCTTCTCCACCAACTCGCGAACAGTAACGGTGAAAAGTAGCCAAAATCATATTTTCCACACATTTGAGAAAGAAATCACTCCATTAATGTTCCTGCATTGAAGCTCCATCAAGAATCTTGAAGAAGGTGATCATCCAACATCAAGAAGCTTGTTTCAAGAGTGGAAGTGGGGTATTTTATTGTTTGTAATTTCTTTTCTCTTTAAAACTCATTAAATGCTTATTGTAATGGAAAACTTTGATTGGAATTTTGTTATGAGTAGCTAAACTCTTTTTGTGTGGGATTTTAGCGATGTGACTATGAATGGATGATTATTTATGTGGTTTATTTTATATTTAAGTGATTTATTTCATATTCATTGTTCTTAATATCTATGTTCATTAATTACTTTTGACCAATTTAATTTATGAATATATAAGAATATTTAAGGGTTGAGTGTTAGAAACATCATCTCAGTTCGATTGGGCCTTTTTGAACATGAGTTTTATTTAAGCCCAAATAATTCTCCTCCTAGGCACTACTCTGTCTGTGCCGATTTGTGTCCCATTTTCCTCGTTTTTCATCCGTTTGTTTCCGTTTTATCTACATTAATATAATTAAGCATAAATTAACTCATTTTAACCATATTAAGAACAAAACAAGACAAATATAAACCCTATAAGTGGCTAATTACTCTATTTTTGTAGTGTTATCACACCCCAAGCTTAACTCTTTGCTTTTCCTCAAGCAAAGTCAAAGCTATATATCAAAGAACAAGCCACTAACCAATATGGGTAAAATATTTACAAACACATTTCCTCTAATACTTGCATATTTAATTAAAATTTTCCCCCTCAAATATTGTACAATCATATCATAAAAAGGTTTACATACCATTAATCAACTTTTCATTAATACAAGTGTATGCAAGCTTTTTGATGAAGTGATTCGTGTGTGTGTACTACATATGATGTCATCCAATGTACTCATGAAATCAACTTATATGAGCATGAAAATATATTAAGTCTTAGAACACATTTCATATGTCTATTTTTCTCATCCGTCTCCAATAATGTAAAGTATGTATTTAGCTAAAGATCAAAATGGCTTTGCCTACTTGTAATATTGGGCCTAGGTAAGGGTAGACATATGGTGACATTTAGGTTCATTCCAAACCTTAGCTTAAGTTTGTCTTCTATCACATGCTTGGGATTCCTATGCTCTCTAGTACTTCACTCAAATTAGATGTTTTCTCATGATTGAAGCCTTAGATTTGGGTGAGGTTGTAAGATAATATTAGAGTTGCTCCCTCAAGTCATGATCTAGCATCTCCACTTGTTGAGTCTCTTGTTTGAGCTGGTATATGAAGTTTTGCATCAATTCTATACAAGTTTTTAAGGCATTCCCATGGGTTGGTCCTTCCTCTTGTAAGGGTGGTTGTGGATGATGATAGTCTATTGCATATGTTGGCTTTCCTTCTTGATTGTAGCTCTTAGAGTTGTAAGATTAACTCCCCCAATCCAAATTTTGATAGTATGAGTGTGATTAGTTCAGATTGGTGTTGACATTGTCATCGGTGTGGTCCCCTCCATTCCACTTATATGTATGCAATGGATGTTGTATAGGTTGAGTGGATATGTAGGATCTCAACGTAAAGAGATAAGAATGTTCTTGTATGGAAAGATCCCAAACAATACTAGCTCATTTAATGTGTGCTACGAGATTGATTGCCTCCTCAATTGTCACCCTTGCATCCATAAGCCTTTAATACTCAATATAGTCCTTCACCTACTAATGTGCAAATTATAATACTCGCAAGTGTTGATCTCTCAAGGAATTGCGGTGGTTTTTAAAACGTGTCAATTGTTTCCTAAAAATCATTTGCAAAAGTAAATCTAATTACTCTAACAAAGTTTGTTGATGGGACGAATGTTAAAATTGTAAAATTTTCACAAGAATTAAAATAGACGAGCAAAAAGTTAGTCGAATTGACATGATGGAAAATCGTAAATAATTAGCTAGCTAACCAATCGTAGATAGGATATTTTACGAGAGTTTACAATTAAGCACGAGAAGTTGGATTTATTGACTTTTCCTAATAAACCCTAGAAATTTTCAAATCTATGAAAAATTTCTCTTAATTCATTAATTAATCTCTTTAATCCGAAACGTATAGAGATGAACTAACAATTTGGAATAATACAAAAAGTGTTTAAAGGAGTAGAAAAATAATTATCTCTCAAAATGAAATATTAAAGGCTCAATAATCATCTCACACGATAATCTCCACTATTGGACTCCTAAACAAAAGATTCAGGTTTACCTCAATTTCAACATCAAAAATATGAAACAAAGATTGCAAATTAATACTGACCTTTACAGCAAATCTTAAACATGTTTAAAAATCAGATATGCAATGCATAAAGACTCAATTATTTATCAAAAATTGACTAAAAGTATGATAATGTTATTAGAAAAAGTTTTTTATTGGATCAATTTGCACCCCCAAACCTAAACTAAACATTGTCCTCAAGGTTTTCAACTACACAACAGTTCAAAAAAGTATTTAGACGGGGCAAATTGAAAACTAACTAAACTAAAAGAAATGATAGATATTACCTAAAACAGTGGGTTGAGGCGATTATGCTTGAGGTTAAGGTATATGCGCTTCAATGCACTCCACATCCCCATTTTGAACGACTCCCTCGAAGTAAGGCTTCACACGGTGTCCGTTCACTTTGAATGTTATTTGAGTCTTTGGATTTAGCAATTCAATAGGTCCATAGGGAAAAACTTCAACAATTTGATACGGCCCATTCCATCTTGATCTAAGCTTTCCTAGAAAAAGTTTAAAATGAGAGTTAAATAAGAGAATTTTTATTCCAGGATAGAGAGACTTACTAATGAGCCCTTTGTCATGATAACACTTGGTGCATTCTTTCTAAATCTTGGCATTCTCATAAGCCTCATTTTGAATTAAGTGTTTCTCTCCCGCTTATTGATAGTCCATGTTCAATTGCTTGATTGCCCAATAGGCCTTGCGCTCAAGCTGAACGGGCAAATGAAATGCTTTTCCATAATCAACCGGTATGGGCTCATCGCAATAGGTGTCTTGTACGTCATACAGTAAGCCCATAATGCATCATGGATCTTTGAAGCCCAATCCTTTCTCGAAGGTCGCACCGTACGTTCCAAAATACCCTTAATTTTTTTGATTACTCACTTCAACTTGTCTGAATGTTTGTGGATGATATAGAGTAGCCACTTTATGAGTGATGTTATACTTGCTCAACAATCCCTCAAAAAGCTTATTACAGAAGTGGCGCCCTCCATCACTGATTATCACCCTCGGTGTCCCAAACCTGCTAAATATTATATCCTTGAAAAACTTCACAACACAGTTAGCATCATTAGTTTTTGTGGGTATAGCTTCTACCCACTTGGACAAGTAATCAATAGTAACCAAAATGTACTCAAATCCAAAAGAAGGGGGAAAAGGACCCATGAAGTCAATCCCCCATACATCAAATAACTCAACAACTAGATTATATGTCAGAGGCATTTCATTACATCTACCAATATTCCCAGTTCTCTGACATCTATCACAAAGCATGTAAAAATTATAAGCATATTTAAACAAAGTAGGCCAATAAAAACTGGATTGGAGTACCTTAATAGTAGTTTTCTTACCACCAAAATGTCCTCCAAGTGCAGCTTATGATAAAAGGCCAAAATGCTTACATACTCCTTCATCACCATTTCTCTAGGTGAAGGTAGAGGATCTCCCATAATTGGTGGTCGCTCTTCTCCCTCCATAATGTTGGTGTCAAATTGTCTCAAATGTGCTCTCCTCCTATTAATGTCGTATATGAAAGGCACTAGTGGATTTTCAAGGGATCTCCTACCCTGCATACACTATCAAAAATAACAACAAAATCAAAGCACCAGACACTAAATGACTCCAAACAAGTAACAAAAACACAAAAATGAAGAAAATACAAAAACTAACAAATTAAGAAAGTAAACTAAAAAGAAAACAAATAAACAATTTTAAAAATGCCAATTCCTTAGCAATTGTGCCAAAAACTTGATGTGCAAATTATAATACTCGCAAGTATATGAATCACTCGTAGCAAGTGATAAGCAACTCTGAGGTCGATCTCTCAAAAAATTGCGATAGTTTTTAAAACGTGTCAATTATTTCCTAAAAATTATTTACAAAAGTAAATCTAAACACTCTACAAAGTTTGTTGATGGAACGAATCTTAAAATTGTAAAATTTTCACAATAATTAAAATAGATGAACAAAAAGTTAGCCGAATTGATATGATAGAAAACTAGCTAGCTAACCAATTGTAAATAGAATATTCCACAAGAGTTTCACAATTAAGCACAAGAAGTTTGATTTATTGACTTTTTCTAATAAACCCTAAAAATTCTCAAATCAATGGAGAATTTTTCTTAATTCATTAATTAACCTCTTTGATATAAAATGTTAATTAATCAATTAGCATAAACCCTTAGGAAATCAAATTAGCCACCTAATCTACGACAAATCAATATACTTCGATCAGGTTCTTGTCCATGATTTCTAAATTAAGCAAAGATGATAACTCTAATACTTAATTCTAATTTATTCTCTAATGTTCATAAATTAATATGATTAAGATTAATCATGAACAAAGATATTAACAACAATGAACAAGACATGAATCACTTTAATCCAAATTAAATCATAAAAATACTCATCCATTCATGGAAGCATCACTAAATCCCACACAATAAGTTTAGCTACTCATAATAAAATCTAAATCAATATTTTCTATTACAAATAATATTCTTAAAATCCAATAGAGAAAATAAATTACAAACAATGGAGATACTCCTATTTTCACTATTGCAATTCCCTTCTTGGAGTTGGATGGTCACCTTTTCCAATTTGCTTCTTGAAGGAGCTTCAATGGAGCATCAATGGAGGTTTCTCTCTCTAGAAAATGGAGAAGGGTTATGGGTAATGAATTTTGGCTACTGTTCACGAGTGGGGTTTTGTGATGTATTTATAGGTTAGGTTAGGAGTGTAGAGGGGCATGTAAAAATCTGGGCGTGTAAGCAGAATCTGGGTACACGGGCTTCGACACGCATTTTCTTCTACTGTAGCACGCATTGAAATTTTGGGCTGGAAATAAAACAGGGACCTAACTACTACGGCACACAAAACTCCCCGCTGCGGCGCGTGTTGATTTTATGGTTTCCATAATACACCTCGAGAGCTCCCCACCGCGGTGCACAATTTCTTCTACTGCGGCACAACTCATTGTACATGTCTTTAACGATCCCTTACAAAATTTATGATTCCTAACGTAAGGGTTACATTATTCTCTCTTGTTTGTTACCCCTTACGTAATAAATGGCATACAATGTAAGGCTTATATTTTTCAACTCTTTTATTCCATTTTAGCTCTCCTTGACCACTTAAATCCACAATTCACTTCACACTTACTTGAACTTACGAAACATGAAAATAACTTTCAAATAAAAGCAATACCGAAATAAATCATGAAATAAATACTTAAAGCTAACAAATAATAGGTCCAAAATAGTGTTCATCACCTACCTATCAATACAAAACTAAATAAAAAGATTATATAACAAAAAATAAATATAATAAATAAATAAATAAAATAAGTAATAAATAAAAATTTATGTTAGTAAAAAGAACAAAGTTAATAAAATATTACAAAAATAAATAAATAAAAGTAGTAGAAAATAAAAAATAATCAATTATGATAAGTGCACCAAAATTGATAAAAAATTATGTTAATGAAAAGAAAATAAATAAAAAAAATTAAAGAGAAAAATATTTTTTGTATATTTTTTTAATTTTATGCTTAAATTAGTATTGGTAACCCTAGTAATGATATCAAACCAAAAATTAATGTCAATCTCCAGAAATTACACCAAAAACTTGTTCATACTAAACCGTAAATGATTATTTGTTTGACAATTGCTTGGGATAATGGATTCTTAGTACTCTTTTGTGTTTAATTTGTTAGTGTGGTTGTGTTGGATCCAGTAGTGTGAATATTAGGTTTAAATTATTTTATTTATCTATTTTCGTTAACTTAAATAGTTTAGTATAATTATAGTTCAATACTCAACTCCTTATGAATCAAATCCTCGTGTACAACAATATGATCTATAAATACTTATCACATGTACCAATTAGATTAAACTAATATTTATTAAGAACGTTAATTAAAGATCACATACACAAGAATAGTACCTCTAAGCCTATAAACTATGTATGCAATTCAATCAAGACAAGTAAATAGATACTTCTTTCAAAGCTACCTAATTGTCTCTATGATATAATTTAATTAAACAATTAATTACAAATAACCTAGATTGAAAAAGAAATCATAATAAAATAGAAAAATAAATTAAATTATTATATAAAAAGATCGAGTTCAAAAAGATCTTAACAACAAGTTTAGCTTCATAAAATATACAATAAAATCTCAAAACAATGAGTAAATATAAAAAAATAGATAAAATTCAAAGGCTAAAGAAAGATACAACCAATATTCTGACTGTCACGTGGGACATCAATTTCCCAACCACTACTACAAATTAGGCTTTATAGGATGGTCAGTAATTGTCTTATAAGCTCTCGTCCTAAAATAATTAAAAAAATAGGACGATCACTGACCGTCCTTTAACCATTTTATAGGACAGTCACTGAGCATCCTATTTTTTGTCTTATTTAAACTTACAGACCATCCTTTAAGAATTTTTTAGGACGGTCAGTGACCATCCTAAAAGAAAATTAAAATTTTTTTGTTTTATTTTTTGAGTATAGAAATCTATATATAACCTATACAAATATTAATTTCATTCCAAAAACTCGATTTAAAATAAATTTCATTCCATAAAAATATCCATAATAAAGCACATCATCGTTCAAAGTCTTTACATATACACACTTAATGCACAATTATATACAGGAACGTATATGAAACATACAATTTAAGGATTAAAACTAGCTACACATGTAAATTAACTACGAAATGTTAATATATATAAAAGATAAGTTGTACTTCTATCTTGCTTCACATTAGACTTGCTTGATCCACATGCAATAACCATTAATTGTTTGAAAGATAACTATACATGTACATACACCATTCTTGCTTTAATGTCAGCAACTATGTTGGTGCGTACAGATTCTTACTTGAGAACTACAATACAAGATATGTAAAATATTTTAAAGTTAAATTATAGATAAATATTATTACGTATTAACTTGAATATACATAAATGATAAGATTTAAGTTTATCGATACATTATTTGTGTCTGCACTTTCAATGAATTTGATAACATATGTATCCATAAATTTCATGACATAATGCCCACATTCATAGGATTCGGGTTGTTTTGGACACTAAGTACAAATAAACAAAAATAGTTAATAATTATAAAAATTAATTTAATTATAAACATAAAAAATAATTGAAAAAATTAGGCTAACTAAAATAGGAATCCAATTAGGATTAATATTTGAATTTTCACGTTGACGATGCCATGTTTGTAAAGCTCTTTTAATTACAACAATTATTTCATGACATAATACTCACATTCATAGGATTCAAGTTAATATAAATAAATAAGATGAACATGAACATATAAAAAATATTATCTAATAAATAATATAATACAAATATATGCATGTTACCCCAACCAAATTCTTATATATTCTTCATTGGGAGATAATCCTTTAGAAGAATTGTAAGCCTTTATAGAATTGAACCATTGAAGTTTACAAGTGAACGGGTTAACAACAGTTAATGTCTAATGACTCTTACATGTTAATAATCCATGTTATAATATCGTATTAGCTTATAATTTCACAAAATCAAATTAATGTAAAAATGTAATACTTACGATCTCCAATATGGAGTCGTGAGACACATTGAAGTCGTTATTGTATTAAACTTGTTCACAAGCATGCTGACTTTGTATTCTTCATTCTGATACATGCATAGATATTTTGGATCTATAAAAATAAAATGTCTCTCCAATTGGACATTTTGTCCTCTCAATTTATCAAACAATAACCTATTATTGATTGATGATATGATAGTTAGTGATATGAAATACTTAAAATAAAGTATACTTACAATTTTAAATGTACTTGATGAAAATTTGTATATGAGAAACGACAAGCTAGCTATAGTCACAAATGTAGACTATATCCTCAAGAGTCAATAAAATTTGGGTTGTTTTATACCTAAAAATTGTTGGGCATGGAATCATATGATGGGAGTTATCACGTTTCATTTCCATATTATCCAATGCCCATCTTTGTAAAATTTCAATTTCATTGTGCTCTTCAACATCGCTACTCAAGCTTGACAGAGAAACCACCTCCTTTCTTTTGGTTGTACTTATACATCTCCTTGGCACATCCTTCTCAAATTGTCTTTGTTTTTCACGTAAGGGCTACAAAACATAATTATTACTTAATTAATAATAACACATTACACTAATTTTAAAGAACATAAAAATAATAAATTATTATTGAATCTTATGAAATTAGCATAATAATTACTTGTTCTCTCAATATAACAAGATGTTTCGGTCATCTCACATATTGATTAATTACATCACCTACGTAAAAAAGGTCATCTTGGATTGGATGTGTAAGAGGTGTCATTGGTGTGATGTAGTTAATACAAAAACTTTGAAGTTTTCTTCTCCTAGCTCCACTGTATGAATCATATCAATTGGGTTGCAATGAGGAAAACAAGTGCCTTTGACACAAACATTTGATTGGTCATCAATTGCTAAAAAGCATAACACTCCCTATGGTCAAAGAAAATTAGTGGAAAAATAAAAATGTAATTAAATGAGAATAGATTATAAGTAATATAATTAGGACAATTTACAATAAAAAGGCTTACTTTTTCTATACCACTTGGCGGATGTGTACTATCATGTGATGAGTTGGAGTTGTCATTTGACTGTGTGAGTGAAACATCCTTCATTAACCCATCCGAACATTCTGCATCGTCATTAATTATCTCAACCAATTGAGGCGAAGCATCCATTTGAACATCCATATTCTTACTTTATGTGCTTCTTCTACCTTCATTTTCGTTCATGTGTTGTAATTTATCCATGACATTTCTCATTATCTGTTCTTCCATTACTTCATAATTATTAGAATCTTTCTTATTTTGTGAATCCATAATACAACTTCTTCTCCCAAAATAAGATGCAAGATTCTCTCTCTTTCCTGACCCACGAACTCGACCTGAGTATTCTTCTCCTAATGTCATCTCAAGTATATCATTCCTTTTACCTTTCTTTATTTCAAGTTCTCCAGTCTCTACCTTCTTAATCAATGTCTCCTGAAAAACTCATAGCAAAAATGAAACTGATAATTAATAATCTTAGAATAGGATATAAGATTTAAAACTAAAAATTGCTTTCATGGTACATTATACTTACAATTTTATTCAAAACCTTTTTTGTTTCATCTTTGATACTTGTCGTTGACCACTTGGTATGTAAGTGTCAAACCACGTCTCATGACGCTCCACGATAGCTCGAGGTCCTTTCTGCTTCTTCTGTTAAACAATTATATATTATTTCAACAATCCAAGAATATATATCAATCGTTAATAAAAATCTTACCAATATTTATTTAGCCTTACTCCCAAAATATGTATGCTCATTTAACTAGCCTTTTCTTACATTTCTTTCCTAAGTTTTATCGCTTTTGTAGAAAGTTTTTGATTTACAAATATCTCCCACTTCTCTTTAGATATGAAGCTGTACTTATGTGGTAGAGTATACAATTCATGATCATCCAAATAAGGAAATATGAATGTCCTAGCCAAAATGATTTGAATTTCCTCCACTTGTCACCCGCATCAATCATATAAAAGTGATATGTCATATGTGGGTCAATCTCAAATCATTTATATAATAAAATATAAGTATCATATATAAGTATGAAATAATTCTACACATAAATATTCATATGGTATTAAGTATAAGTTCAGTAGTAGTACATATTAATAAGAATTCTCAAATTTCCTCTTTGAGAGACTCGAGCACTAATCACCAATCAGGTATAGTGATATCAATGGTCAATCGAGTTATACTTCCGATAGCACTAGCCCACTTTGAATTGGTATCACCATATGGTACCCCATCGTCGTCAACCTCAACTACTATCCTTTCCATTTTCGTTAATATGTTTGACAAAGTTATTATTCCTCGACCTTCTTTCTTCTTTTCTATACTCTTTCCATGGGTACCAACTTCATTTCCTGAGTTATAAGAATGTTCCATCAATCTGCATAAGCATAAAGTAATAATATGTGAGTGTACACTTAAGCATGACTTGTTAGAATGCATGAACAAGTCAATAAAAAGTAAAAGTTATATAATTAGTAAAATTAAAAGGTATGTATGATAATCAATCAAAGAAAATTAATAAAGTATATGAAAAATACCATATATTTATTTATTATTAATCTATATGCCTTCGCAATTAGTACGCAAATAAGAAAATGATTCTTCATCCTCTATGTCTTCATCATCAACTTCATCTTGTCTCTCAATATCATTGTAAATCATTGAAGCCTGTTGAAACTCCTCAATATCTTCATTTGTCTCATCATAATAACTTTTATTAGGAAGAGTAAGAACAATTGACCATTGTGAGTCTTTAGGGTCTCTTACATAAAACACTTGCTTGGCTTGCAAAAATGAAACTATCTTCTTTATACCTAATTATTTGTAAGTTACCAAAGGAAAACCATTATCTTTGTCATGGAAAAGACCAACCTTATTCACATTTTCAACCCAATCACACTTGAACACACACTTATTAAACTTGTAGTAATCCAACTCCCATATCTCTTGGATAAGTCCATAATATGTCATTTTACTAGATATTGGCCTCTTATCATTTGCAGTAACAAATTGTATGACTTGTGCTACTAAGGACACACCACTATTTTGATTGGTTTGGTTATCATCTATTACCTTTGTATGAAATCTATATCTATTGATGATAGAACCATTATATTTAATAACATGAAACTTAGGACACTTTGAAATCTATCTAAGTGTGACAAAAATGTTATTATTTGAATCTCTGAGCTCTTAAGACATTTGAACATCAAGTTAGTATACTCAATTATTAACATATGTAGGAAAAAAATCATTCATTAATAGTTATGTTTTAATATACTCACTTCATCATGTAGCCAGAATATAAAAGTACGATTATGTTCGTCAATTAACCATTTCTCCGTGCGTCTTGATTGTTTGTACTTGTCCTTAATATGTTCAAAGTGCTTTCTAGAAAGTTATGTTCATTATTATAAATTGATATTTAATCACAAATAAGACTAAGTAATAAAATTTAGAAAATTACTCAAGATATGGTTGAACTTCATCTGTGTTTGACAGAACATGACGATGAGCTTGTTCCCACAATTTACAATCTGCTATTGTTTATTTTTCAGCTCCTATGGATTGACCAACACCTTTTCTTGCTTTTGGAATTGTATTTTTTGGTAACGAACAAACTTATAGAACCTATTTCTTCTTCAACTATATAACATTCAGCTATACATCCTTCAGGTTGACTCTTATTCCTCACATATCCTTTGAATTACTTCATTAATTGTTCAAATGAGTACATTCATCTCAAAAATACTGGTCCACGTAACTTCACTTCTCTTACTAGATGAATTGTGAGATGTATCATTACATCAAAAAATGGAGGGAAGAATTTCTCCAACTTGCATAGAGTGACTACAAGTTCTGATTGAATTGCATCCAACTTTTGAACATCAATTGTCTTCTTGCATATATCATTGAAGAAATAGCAAAACTTAATAATTGTACTCCTCACCTCTTTGGGCAACGCTACAGGCAACAATTGTTGCATCAAGACATGACAATCATGTGACTTCATCCCATATAACTTTTGTCAGTCAAAGAAACCAAACTACTTATGTTCGATGAGTATCCATCTAGGACTTTAACATTTGCTAATGTGTTGCAAAATTATTTTTTCTCCATCGTCGATAGAGTGTAACATGTGGGAGGTAAGTAAGTCTTATTCGAGTCCACCTTTGGGCTAATCTCAGTTCTTACACCCATTTTGATGAGATCCATATGTTGACGAACCCATCTTTGGTTTTTCCAGAAATATTTAGCAATGTACCAACAATGCTATGACGCACATTCTTTTCTATATGCATGACATCTAACAGGTGTCTAACATTCAAGAACTTCCAATATTCTAAGTCAAAGAATATTGATTATTTCCTCCATAGAGTGCTTGTATCAACCTTATAATTTACTTTCCCATGTGCAAAAGTCATCATTTCAACTCTTGCTAATACTTCACTTCCAGTTAAGGGAGTTGGTTATGTTCCCTCCTCTTCATGTCCATTAAAAGACTTGCGTTGTTTTCTATAAAAATGATACTAAGGTACCATTTTCTATGACCCATGTAAGACATCTTCCTTGAATGTTTTAACCTTGATCCCTGATACCCCTCACTACATACCAAGCACGCATAATAACCTTTCATAGCATGACCAGAAAGATTCCCATAAGCAGGAAAGTCATTGATTATCCATAATAAGATAGCTCTCAGCTTAAAATTTTCAAGTTTGAAACTATCATACACATCAATTCCATCGGTCCACAACAACTTCAAGTCTTCAATCAATGGCTCTAAGTAAATATCAATATCATTTTCAGGTTGCTTGGGTCCAAATATCAACAAAGTTAGCATCATGTATTTTCTTTTCATACATAACCAAAGAGGAAGATTATATATGACAAGTATAATGGGCCAGCAACTATACCTACTACTTAAAGAGCGGTGAGGATTTATCCCATTAGATGAAAGTGCAAGTACAAGGTTTCTAGATTCAGCGCTGAACTCAGGCCAAGTATAGTCGAATACTTCCACTCGGGTGAGTCAGATGGATGTCGCAACATTCCATCATTTTCCCTTTCCTTCGCATGCCATGTTAGATTTTGAGATGTTGCTGAATCTTGAAACATTCTTTTAAAATGTGGAATGGGTGGAAAGTATCACAATACCTTTGCAGGAACATTAGCGTTTTCCTTCCCTGATATTGGATTAACTTTCCATCTTATTTTTGGAAATGCAGACATGATATGGAATCCTTGTATTCATTTCAATATAGAATACAATCATTAGGACAAGCATGAGTTTTTTCATAATTCATGCCCATTTCATGAAGGATCTTCTTAACTTCATTCATTCATAATGGCAAAACATTATCTTCAGGGAACATCTCATTCAAAAGAGTTAGCAACTCCATGAAGCTTGTATCTGAATGGCCATGCCTACCCTTCCATTTATAAAGTTAAACTGACCTTGACAATTTTGGGAACTTATTGCATCCTGGGTATAATGACTTTATAGCATCTTTCATAATGTCTTGTTTTTCATCCATATTATTTTCATCATAATTGTCGTTTTCAAAGTTGTTCACACTATCTGTGAAATCATTTCCACATGGATTGACGTCGCTTACTTCTCTAAGAGGATAAACTTTTGAACGTTGCTTTTTAGTCTCTCCTTGGCGATACCAATTTGTATATCCACTATCAATGCCATTATGATAGATATGATTTCTAACTTCAACCACACTAAAATTTTTTAAATTTGCACACTTCAAACATGGACAACAAATTTGTTCTTTTTTGGTTGAATTATCAGAAGCAAATATAAAAAAAAATTTCACACTCTCAATAAATTGTATATTTGTTCTATCCACAAACATCCAACTCTTATCCATCCTATATATCATTGCAAATCAATCTCTTGTCAATTCCAAATTTAAAAATAATTCATTCATCGAATATTAATAAAAGTATGTTGCAAAATAGGTTAGTTATTTAATGTCCTAAAAAAGGTTTATAATAGGTATCATTTTATAGGACGGTCAATAACTGTCTTAAAAAGATTTTATAGAATAGTCAATAGCTGTCTTAAAAAGATTTTATAGGACAGTTAATAGCTGTCTTATAAACATTTTATAGGATGATCAATAGACATCCTATAAATATTTTATAGGACCGTTAAAAATATTTTTTTTAAACGGTCTTCGACAGCCTTATATATAATGTTTACAAAAAAGTTAAAAGTTATTCACATGTTAGTTTTAATTAAAATTGTCTGTATATATTCATTTTAAATAATTTCCATATATAATATATTACAACTATATATATAAACATAATCTAAGAAAAATCAGCTAAATGAAGAAAGAAAAAATTAAATTTCAAAAAAAAACATAAATAAATAATTTCAAATAAAAAAAAAAGATATAAAATAGCAACATAAAAAGGGGGGAATACACGGCATACCTGTTGCGAGAAATAGTTGACATGGGTGGGGTTTTGCTTGGGGCAGTGGATGGTGGGTGGGGTTTTGCGTGGGATAGCGGAGACAAGCTGGAGTTTCGCTTGGGGTGGCAAACATTGGGTACGGTTTAGAGTGGGGCGGTAAACACGGGGTGGGTTTTCACGTGGGCGGTGGACATGGGGTGGGATTTTGGTAGTATTGGGTGGCGTCAGGTGGTGGCATTGGTGGCGTACGTAGCTGGCGTTTGTGGCATACGTAGGTGGCATTGGAGGCAACACAAAAAAATCGTGATATTGGAAAAACTAGTTTTAGCTCAAGTATAATATTATTTTTGGAAAATATGCTGGGAAATTAAGTGAGAATGTATACATATATAATTTCTTTTAGGACAGCTAGTAGCCGTCTTATTTGTTGATATATAAGACGACTACTAGCCATCCTATAAGAAATTATATGTAACATCTTATAGGACGGCTAGTAGTCATCTTATATACCAACAAATAAGACGACTATTAACCGTCCTAAAATAATTTTTTTAAGGATGATTAAAGTTTTGCCAAATTTTTTCCGTAATAACCGTCCTATTTTTTTTATAGGATGACCACATACTTGAGACTGCTCTATATGTTTCTCACTCTATAATAGTAGCCTTTTTATATTTCCCATATTGTAGTAATGAACTGTCAGTAGGGAGGACCTAAACTGTAATGCCTTTAATCTTGATTCCTTCTCTTGATTTTCCATGTTCTCTAAATTGCTGCCCCTTTTTCTAAAATTTAAGTTAGTGTAGAAAAGTGTTAAATCCTTTGCTTGGTTTCTAAGAGGTGTATTTATAGGCATGAGTGCTTTAGGGCATAAAGAATTGTAATCAAAGTAGGAAACATGGTCCAACTAGGAATTATAGTCCAAATAAGAAGCTAGAGTTCTAGTATTTATCACGCACGAAATCAACTCGCGTCACTACCCAAATAAGTGAGTTTCGTAGCTTAAACTCCTTAGATTGCCTAAATAGTATAAGGTTCAAGACATATAGTGCACGACTAGACACGTGTTTACACTTCCCAACAAAATGTAGTTGTCGAAACCAAGGAAAGACACATCCTAACTGTTGCACGTGCCTTACATTTCCAATCCCAATTACCACTCTCATTTTGGGGTGAATATGTCTCAACTGCTGTCTATCTCATTAATTGCTTAACCACTCTTATCCAACAAATCTCCTTTTGAGCTATTATATAAACGATCACCATCTTTGAACCACATAAAAGTTTTTGTTGCCTCTAATATGAAATTATTGTCCATCCCAAACACAAGTTTGAACCCTATGCCCTACACTGCATCTTTATTGAGTATCCTGTTGATAAAAAAGGCTAGAAATTTTTTGACCTAGACACCAAAATATTTCTATTAATCGTGATGTCATATTTCATGAAACTACTTTTCCTTATTCTTCATCTTACATTTTGACTCACAACATACCTGCCATCCCTTCATATTGTCCACCTATAATAGATAGCCTAACGCCAACCCAATTACCCAGCACATAAAGCCCACCAATACAGCACCCCATTTCAACATCCTCAGAAACCACACCTGCATAAGGATGAAACAAGCCAACTCAAGCCCGATACCCCTCCATTATCTATAACCCACCATCTTTCTAATCCTAACATGACTCCACAACCAAGCTCACCATCTAATGTAATTTCTCACCCTACTAGCACCCAAGATAGTTCCACATCTCTTTAATCTAACCCCACCTCACCTTTATCATCCACACGTCAATCTTCCAGTCCAAGCAACCCCCTGTATGGCATAAAGACTATCACATGTCCAACTAAGTCAATCAACATTCCTTGGGGCCTTATTCTTTAGGTACTCGATATCCTCTATCCAATTTTCTTGCTTATTCTTGTTTATCTCCTGCTCATTGTGCTTTTTTAGCTTCCATTACAGGTCACACCGAGCCCATGTCCTATGCTTAAGCTATCCATGATCCCGAATGGAAGGCAGGCATGAATGCAAAATTAAAGGCTTTACAAGAAAATAACACATGGAGTCTATTACCTTTACCAGCTGGCCATAAACCTATAGAGTGCAAATGGGTTTTCAAAATCAAATATAAGTCCAATGGAACAATTGAGTGCTACAAAGCACGTCTTGTTACCAAGGGTTATACACAAGTTGAGGGTATTGATTATCAGGAAACATTTTCTTCTATAGCCAAACTCACCACTCTCAAATGTCTTATCATTGTTATTGCTACCCATCATTGGTACATACATCAATTAGAGTCCAAAATGCCTTTCTTCGTGGTGATTTACATGAAGTGGTTTACATGGAACCTCCTCCTGGTCTTTGCCGACAGGGGGAGAACATTGTATGTCAGCTAAACAAATCTTTGTATGGACTCAAGCAGGTATCTAAAAACTAGTTTTTTCACTTTTTTAGATACATTTAGAAAGCTAATTATAACCAATCCAAGGTTAATTTTTTTTTTTTTACTAAGGTACAAGGTATTTCATTTACTGCAACTCTTATATATGTAGATGACATCATTCTCACAGGTAATAATCTTCAAGAGATGGAGCACCTTAAAAATTTTCTTCTCAAATGCTTTTGCATCAAAGACCTTGGAGATTTAAAATACTTTTTGGGCATTGAATTTTCACATTCCAAAAAAGGAATTTTCATGTCTCAAAGGAAGTATGTTCTTGATATTTTACAATATTCAGGACTTATAGGTGCACGACCAGACAAGTTTTCCATGGAACAGAATTTAAAACTCACCCTTATAGATGGAGCATTATTTAATGACCAAACTAAATACAGGAGACTAATTGGTAGATTGGAGCATTACTTAATGACCAAACTAAAGACAGGAGACTAGTTGGTAGATTGGTCTGTCTTACAGTCACTAGGCCAAGCATAGTTTACTTTGTTCGAACACTTAGTCAATTCATGCATGAACCTCAAAAACTGCATTGGAATGCAGCCTTAAGAATTCTCAAATAGATCAAAGGAACTCTTAGTCAAGATTTGCTATTTCCATCAACCAATAATCTTTCATTAAAAACCTTCTGTGATTCAATTGGAGAGAACGTTATGCCACAAGAAAATTAGTCATTTGGTATTGTGTTTTTTTTTGAAAATTCTCTCATCTCATTTAAAACCAAGAAACAAAGTAATGTTTCTAGATCATCAGCAAAAGTTGAATATCGAGCTATGGCCAGCACTTGTTTGAAGCTAAGTTGGTTGCATTACATTTTGCAAGATTTAAAAGTCCCACAAGCAACTCTTACACCATTGTATTGTGATAATCAAGCAGCTTTATACATTGCAGCGAACCTAATTTTTCATGAGTAGACAAAGCATAATGAAATTGATTGTCACATAATTCAAGAAAAATTGAAAGTTGGATTGATCAACCCTTCACATGTCCCTACACATTACCAGTTAGCAAATGTGTTCACAAAGGCTTTAGGAAAGGACTAATTTGAGATACTACGCAACAAGTTGGGAGTTCTCGACATTCACTCTCCAACTTGAGGGGAGGATGAAGAAATAATATTATAATATATTCTCATTATTGTATATATTTACTTACCTTATTAGTACTTTAGACAAATTCTCATTATTATTGTGTATATATTTATCTTATTAAGAGCTTAGACAAATCCTCAATATTATTATGTATAGTTATTTACCTTATTAGAAACTTACCATATTATCTTGTTGTACATGTATATATATTTTGGTTTGTTGATGTTGGATAAATAGAAGAAATCATTCAGCAAATTCTCTTTTCTTTCTTCTCTAATCCTAAGCCTATTTTGATTTCTTAAGTGTTATTAATCTTATTAATCGTTTTCTCGTTTGATTATCATCTTTTTTTATTCATTGTGGGATTATGTAAAAACTTTCTTGTTACAATTAACCTAGACCCAATAACAAATTTCAAAACTAACTTCACAAGATTATATCATATAGCAAAAAAAATCACAACTTAAGGCATCTAGAGAAATTATATCATATTAACCAAAATCAACCACTTATTTTCCACTTGGTACATAAATAATATTAATAGCTTATTACTAGGCCAAAAGGAAAAAAAAAAAGATGCAACAATTTTTAAAGAAATTATAAAATGCTGCTAAACATTAGAGTCCAAAGCCAATATAGTGCTAAGATTCATTGGATTCATGTACTTGTTGGTGCCACTCATAATTTGCTGCACAATAAGTCTATTAGCCTTCTCTGATGGGTGAAAGGCATCCCAAAACACAAACAAATCTCTATTTGGACACAAGTTTGATGCTGGTGTACAGAGTCCTATCCCATTGTAAGGTCCCTGCCCACAACATGCAATTTTTGAGGTATCAAATCCTGCAAAAACCCCATTTCATTAATGGCCCATCCGTTATCCCTTTTCACATTAAAAAACTTCTAAGTTCCCAAATTTTGGACTGCTTCACACAAAGTTCCCAAACTAAAAAACTTAACAATTTGGTCCCTAAATTATAATATTCTAACAGATAATTAATTTAGAAGTTTGGGTATTATAGTGCTACTAAAGTGTAATAAACAAGAATAAGTGTGACACTCAACAACAGTTATTGAGACCAAATTGTTAAGTTTTTGAGTTTGGGACTGTAAAAAAAAACCTCACTGGAACCTCACTCTAGATCACGCCCAGTGCATATTGGCCGAGTTGTGGCACCAACTCAACCAACCCATTGTGGGCTGCTGTGTAATAAAAGCTTTTTAACCTTTTTTTCTATTACTGCTCCTTATGGTCTTCAAGTAGAAAAAGTTTCTTTTTTTTTAAATCTCAAATTTATAATCCCAATAGTCCTATATTATTTACTGCTTTCTACTCTGGTAAGTATTATTCTACAATAAAGATGGTGCCTAAAGAAGAATGCTGTACCATAAGCACGAGGATTAGAGATAAAATCCATATGCATTTGGTATGCATTGGCAGCAACAAAGGCGTCTTGGCCAAATTCAGAGTTGAGTCCATTAAGCATTTCCACTAGTTGTGGATTGAATAAAGAAGCAGCTCTTTCCAGTTCAACTGCACACTCCCCAGCTCTGCTATGTTGAGCCAATTCTGCAGGAACGCATCCCAGTGGTCCAGTTCCTGTCACAAGTATCCTTCTTGCTCCCAACTTATATAACCTCTGCAATTTATATTTTAAAGAGTTTTTTTGCTTATTTATTTTAGAAAGTGTAAAACCGCTTTTCACAGCAAAAAGTGCTTTAGAACCAAATAGAAAAAAATGGCAGAAGTGACTTTAAGCTCATAAAGCACATTTCGTACCTAATGATGAAAGCATTTTATCCTGAAACCCACTTTTAACACATGCAAACAGATTTTAATTCATTTTGTAAAAGGTGTAATATGCAGATTATAATTATTTGATTAATGACATGCATAGAATAGGACATTCTTTCTTTATCGTAACTTGTCTAATTTTTTTATGACAACATTTATTGCTAATTGCATATACAGAAGGATTACAACCCTCACCAAAATAAGAAATTTGGTATTTTGTTGCTCCAACCTAGCACTATTTCTTGCACCAAATTTGGTGCAATAAACAGTATTGTACCAAATACATTGTTCATCACACACCATTTACGACACCAAAAATACTGTTTACCCTTATTATTTTTATTTTATTTTAAAAATTATAAATTAATGTACGATAAAAAATTATAGTAAATTAAAATTAAATATATGATACAAAATTATTAAAGAAAATACAATATAAAGCTAAAAATATAATATAAACTAAAACAACAATTTAATAATCGAGTAAATCATTTCCGGTTCCTCCAAGATTATTGAAATGTTCACAAAAATTTATATAATAAATATAATATTTTAATTAGTGAATTTTTAATTTTTAATATAATTTTTAAATTTATTATTAATTAATTAATTAATAGTAATATATAATTAATTAATTAATTGGTTGAATATAATAATTATTAAGAAATTAATTAAAAAGAAAAATAAAAGAAATATTCTATTTTATAAAGGAATATATTTTTTAGTGTAATATTTAGTATTCGTGGTTGGAGAAGAGAAAAAATTTGGTGCAAAATGATGTTATGGGTTGGAGATGGTCTTAGGCTTCAACAACCAGCAATTCTCTAGCATAGCTCTTATTGCCCCCTTTTGTGCAAGCACACAAATAACTACAATAATGATGGTTCATAAGAATGTGTTCATACTTGGGTACATTATTACTCTTTTTCTATTTATTGCATTCACTTTCTTTCAGGAAAAAAAAACTAGGATAATTATTAATCATGACAATAAAAACAAATAAAGGAAGAAAAATGAACCAGTATACTGCTTCAAAAGATGACAAAAACATACAGCAAGAACTTTGCGGTACTCAGAAATTAGATAGACAACATAGTCTGGAAGAGAGAACTGGCGAGATCTTGGAGAGAAAGGCACCAAGTAGTAATTGTTTACAAAGTCATTGCCACCAAGAGTAATGAGGACAAGTGCCTCATTTACAAGTCTTTGTGTTTGTTGTGCTCCAATTAGACCAGTCACTCTTGTCTGGTATTGTTCAAAGTACTCCAGTTGTTTGTTTATTCTGATTATGTTTAGCTGCAAAGTTAAGACATTGTATTATTATGTTCAGACATTGATTCTTTTTTATTAAACATCAGCTTCTCTATCCATTGGTTTAACTTTTTAGGATTAAACAGATCATAGTTGTTAAATACTTTGATTCTCAGTGGTTAAAATTTGTGTGAATAGACTTTGATGTCTATACATATATATATTTTACTCTTAGAATCTGTTTATTTGTGCTTCTGTTAAAGTCATTTAAGACAAAATTGGTTTAAAAAATAATGTGTTCCTGCCAACAAACACAAAATGTACTTCCAGCCTTGTAAGCGCTTCTGCTAATTTTTTTCCTGTTTTCTTAAGCGCTTAGGCCATTACTCTTCACTAATATGATGTTTCATCGTTATTTAATTAACATGTAAAGAGAAATGAAACTTACAAACTGAATTCCAGTGTCATTAAGAATTCCAATCCCAGCTGAAGCAAAATTGGCACCAACAAGTAGCTTTTGGTCTCTGAGCTCTGGACTCAAGTATGGTAATGTGGGTTCAGACTCAATTTGCTCACCTGTAGTACAAACATATAAAATTACTCCATTTCAAAAAAGAAGCATTAACAAGAGAGAGTAACACAATTGTTGAACTTTACTGATGAGGTCAGGTATGTTAAGGCCATTAGAGAAACGTCCCGTGGGTCTGTGTGTTGGATAGTCAATGCCATAAGGATACATGTCTGCTCGGGCAGTAGTGGCTAAATAGTCATTGTTTCCATTGTCAACTAACGAATCTCCAAACACAAAGAAAGCCCTAGCCTCAACTTGAGTGCCAACACTGCTTAAAGCAACTACCAATCCTAATATTATTGAAGAGACAAAAGCTAAAGACTTGTCCATGGAAAATAGATTTATGAAATCCAAAGATAGCTCTTTAGTTGCAAAATAGTTCTTTACAAGAGTGGCTTTATATAGTGAAAGTTAAAGGTCTTCTTGTGAGGACCACCTAGTTTCAAAATTTAACCACCATAGAAGTTATTCAATTATAATAACATAGTGATTTTAGGTGGTAATAGTAACCATTAGTTTATTTTTGGGCTTAATTTTTTACATTGTTTCGTAGCTGACATTTTTGGAAGAGTTTATAAACAAACAAAGGTGGTAAAAAGCAGCCATTATGCAACTCACTTTTCTCCATTTACTTCACTGATTTGATTACAAAAGAAAAATAAAGTACGTAACACAATTTATGGCCTCTTCTATGACATGCTTTTTTCACAAACCTACTTATTACAGCTTTGATTTATCTGCTTTTTCATTTTAATCAATTTGATGTTGACAGAGGATTTGAAGGTATCTACAGAGTGTTTTTTTTTTTTTTTACTTTGAAAATAAAGATGTATACTGAAGATTATCATTTTCATAGACCTAATGTGGCTGGAAAATTAATTTGTGAAAGTATTCTGAAAATAAATGGGTTTTAAGCAACCAACTGTTATCATTTTGTTTCATTTCAATTTGCGAAGCATGCATGCCTAATCTTTTGAAGACAGTTCAGTCTTAAAATGTTTAATTGTCAATTAATTTATAACATGATAGCATGTCCTAACACACTAATAAAGATGGAATAAGATGGTGATGTGGTAATCACATCATCTGACATATATGTGTTGCTCAATAATTAGGTCTTCTTAGCCTGACTTTTCCTTGCCAATAAGCTGATTAATGAAGGAAAATCAAGCTAAAGTCACCAAATTACAAAGTACAAACCCATCTGAGCAATCAAATAGGATGTGGTTGAATTTAAAGTGTCCTTAAGGTCTTCCACCAACCAAGCCTTCAATCCTCTGCACCTTAAGTACTTGTTTATTATACAATCTTAAAGACCTATAATTTTTTTTTTTTTTTCAATTATGCATTTGGCTGTGAAATCAAACCGAATCATATAATATTAAATAATACGATCATGTAAAAGTTTTTTTTGTAACTCCAAAGATGCGGATATAAATTGTACTAAATACTTAACTAAAAATGTTTGAATTTTCAATGATAAAATTATGTGTCTTAATTTTTTATTTTATCTTAAATTAGAAATTATATTTTAATTTTTTAAATGTAATCAAATATTGATATAAATAAATTTTTATTAAAAATTATTTTCACATATAAGAAAACTACATAAATCAAATTAAATATTATTTTAAACATAAATTATTTTATTAAAATACTTATCATCAATTTTATTCGAGTATATTTTATAGTTTGTCACTAAACATTGTACAGACTAATTATAATACAATTTAGTCTAATATATCTATAATATTCAAAATAGTGCACCAAACATGTCATTCATGTTCTGTACAAGATCTTTCTAAAACTATTACAAACTAAATAAAAAGATTTGAACCCAATTAAACTACCATGTTCATGGAGTTTAAGTGAAATTAGCACTAAAATAATAAGTTAATTAACTTTTTTTATTTTAAAATAACATTTACACACTCGTATACACATATATAATGGTGGGGTTCGAACCAACGTCATCATCGTATCCCAAGGAGTGTATATCATTGCATTATTAGAAATTGGCAAATAACATATCAACTTGTACATTA
Source organism: Elaeagnus macrophylla (assembly GCA_029378325.1). Classification (NCBI taxonomy): domain Eukaryota; kingdom Viridiplantae; phylum Streptophyta; class Magnoliopsida; order Rosales; family Elaeagnaceae; genus Elaeagnus; species Elaeagnus macrophylla. Next base: position 48,428,394 of record CM055640.1, on the reverse strand, counting down.
CAATTGTAAAGTCATTACAAATTTTATATTAATTTAGTACGTATGTATATACTGTATAGGAGCCAAAACTCTAAATCTATGAAAATTTAAATGTAGATGTGGGGGAATTACAGTTCATAGGTAATAGTGGAGCTCTGAATGCTCTTTTTACAGCTCAAGAGCCTGAAAGGAATTTCTGGTTATTACTGTTATATACACTAAAGTTGGGTAGAAGAGATCAAAATCTGATCTTATGCAACCATGTGAACAAAATAAATGGAGTGATTTTTAGTGTGTGTGTGTAAATGAGCTAATATTAACTCATCCACCCCACTATTGAATCTTAATTTTGGGCTTACCGAACTACAAGGTGTCGAGTAATTCCAATTTGTTTGAAAGCAATATATAGAAGAATCCATGTGAATGTTTAGCAACTTCTTTTGCAAATTCGAGCTATATGGGATTCAATGATGCCACCTACCCTTGAGACTTTTTAGTCTCTTTATATTTTCTTAAATACAAAATAAATTTATTAGCCAAGCAATTCCGTTTGATCATTCAGATGACATAAACAACAGATTACGAAAGTGGAAAAGAGAAGATATAAATACTAGCCAATGTTTTCAGGCTCTTTATTATGAGCAGAAGTACAATATGGTTTTTGAAATCATATTCTCATTATCAACTTTCACTTCATAAATACTATGTCATTCTATTCCTAGTTCTTGAAAATAAAATAAAAAATAAAAAAAAATCATAATATTTACTTTTTTCAAATTTTCAGAATTATATAGAGATTCCTGATATTAAGAGTTCAATAACCAAGTTTTATTAGAATATACTACATTAGACTACTGAATTTTCTTAACAAATTTTATGGAGTGAGTTCTCGATACTCCAATATTATGGAATTTTTGGGTACTTCTTTTTATAAAAAAGAAATGTCATCAATCATTCAAATTCAAAGATACATTAATTAGCAATCTCAATTTTAAAATATATATCAAAATTTCAAGATAATTCACTAAATCAAGCACTACATGAGAAAACATATATGGTAAATAAAATCACTCACTGGTGACAAAACCCGAGTTTTAATAACTAGCTCTCTCTCAGCCATTCATCTTCAATATTGGTTTGCCAATTGACTCGATGATTTATGTGAAGTAACTCCTAATAATCTTCAACATTTGAACGCGCTTGTGCTCAACAATCTTAGAGAGAGACATTTAAACTAATTCACTCTAAAAACGCTTTAGATGGGTTCCAATTGAGCGTATCTGAAATCTATAATTAAAAGAGTCAGGCTAACACAGCATAATATTGTCGAAATCATTGTTTGAATAATAGTGCAAGTGCATCAAATCTATCATGGCATGTTATATATATTTGCCACTATAGTTGGTCTCAGTTATATGATGGAGAATTTTTGTGAGGTGGCTTGATTCAAGATATTCTGTTTAAGAGCAGAGACAGATGGTAACCTGATGATTATGACAATGATCATGATGGTGGCTAAGAGTTTGGTGCACTAATTAGAGAGGGAGATAATAAATAAAATAAACATGAGAGAATAAAAAAAAAAGTTCGATAATAGACATTAGTTCGAAAGTATATAATTTTTTTTTATAGATAAAAAGTGTAGTGAAAGTCTATTTGTTTAGATCTTTTTAGTCTTTTAAATTAAAAAATTTATATATTTAAGTCCTTTTATTTGTAAAAAGAGTGTCAAATAATAATAAAATTAAATTTACATCTAATTTTCGTTAAAATAATAGAATAAGACATGTACATTTGCATATTTGTATTTTTTGAAAGACAGATACCTACTAAACTAATTTTTAATTAAAAAATTATTCTAATTTTTTAACAAATTCTTTAGATCAAATTTATATAAAATTTTGTTGTCTAGTATGTGACAATCAATATTAAACCACAAAAATTTTGTTTAAGTTTGAATAAAAAAAATTCTTTAATAATTTTAAAGTATATATTTATAAAAATATATGTAATACATGTTCTATTTGTTATACTTAAGAAAAAATTAGATAAAAAATTATTTTTTTTCTTTGCTTGGAACGTATTCACAAACAAACCGATTGAAAAACATATTTTTTAAGTTAGATGATTAAACAACATGTTTGACCTATATAAAATGATTATTTGGACACTTCATTCTTTTTTATATTTATATTTATACTATATATAAAAGTTTAAATCATATATAATATTTTTTTAACAAAATTATCTCTAAACTTTAAGCTATTGATATTAATTATTCTTTTATGATTTATTAACATATTAAATATGGATTCTAAATATAATAATGAAATAAAAATTACATTTAATAAATTATCTAAATATATTTCATTTTTATGATTAATTTATAAATATAAAAAAAATTAATTTTATATTTATTTTAAATATGTTGTAGAAATTAATTAAAAAAATTTAAATACGTGTTTTTAGCCGTCATAATTAAAAGTGAAATAAAAATGAGTATTTCATTTGGTCCATTTTTTCTGAAGGATAAACAATGCATTCGGTTCTTTATATCAAATAATACTTTAACATAATTTAAACAAATAATTTAAAACTAAAAACTAATTACAACGTACCTAATTAAATACAAATTTGAATTCTATAAAAAAGAAAAAATTCAAATTTGAAGGTATTTAAATGCATAATTTTCTTCTTCTTTTTTCGTTAATATTTAATTCTTAAAAAATTATCAAAAATAATATATTAAAATTTATAATAATAAAAATAATATAAAATAATATTTAATATTAAATAAATTTAAATTATAATAATTTAATTTAAATGATATTAAAAAAATTTATATAAATATTTTTTAACAATAAATGTATATAATTTAAATATAAGATATATTATTTTATTTGTGGGTGTTATTTTTTTTCGATTTACCCTTAATTCTTTATAGATGACAAAATCTCGACACCATGTGGCTAACCATATAATACGGATACCATACTTACGCGTCAACAATCTATTGGGAGAGTCTACATTTTCCAACTTGGAGGTCCAGATAATTATCTAGAAAAAAAATCTAAAGAAACACAACACGTGGCTTTAATGCATCTTTGTCTAAAGTACTTTCGAGAACATTAATTAAACTAATGTGAATAATACTAATATTATTAATAAATAATTATTTATGATCTTTCTATAACTTATCAAATAATGCAAATGGTACATTAATCAATCTTGAGAAAAATTCGCAAAGTTGATCAAATTAAAAAGATGGCCAGCAGTAATATTAAAGCTCCAGGAATTGTACTTCCTTCAAGCCTAGCATCAAATGAAAGAGTCTCAACTTCCAGGAATGTAATATCATTCCCTATGAAGAATGAAAATGGTGGATTGAAAAGGCTAATGGTATTTGCAACAGAAGAGAAAGCACTTTCACAGCCTTCTGTAACTGCAGCTATTCCATTAGAAGGTGAAGCTAACGCTACCAAGCCAGTAAACCCAATTGGGCCTACAAGAGGCACTAAGGTATTTATTTATTTATTTTATTGAGAGGCACTAAGGTATTTGTTTTTCTTTTTTATTTGAGTTTTTAAGATAGCGATTCATTTTAATTGAATCAACATATCAAGGAAAAACCTCCAAGGATTAATAGCTAGATTCGTTTGTTGTTTTGATTTTAATCTTCATGCTTTTGAATTCTATTTTCAAGAATTGAAAGTATTGTCAATTGTATACTGTAGTATAAATGCATACGTTTAAACATATATAATTATTTATTAAAAAAAATAAAAATATAAAAATATTCAAGTAATATTTTTATAATAGCAGCTACATTTATACACCAACGATAGTTTAAACTCACGCTTCTTTAGTACCTATAAATAATAAATCGATTAATACTTTTTCTTATATACGATATTAGATAACGTCATTGAATTACATGTATTATATCATGAGTTCGAATGGTGAAACAATTGTAATTATGCATAAACATCCCTCTGACGACAGTCTGTAATGTTAGCAACTGTTGGTACTCTCAAAGTAAGGCGTTGATCGAGATGAATGAAGCATAACAGACGTTATCTCGTCTCCTTTCAAAAACTTTTTTAGGTTAAAAAATAAAAAAAAAAACTTACACATGATGCTTTCCTAGCTAGAGCTCGAATCTGATTATGAAAATCCTACCACTAGTTGGTCACAAGAAAAATGCTAATTTAAGTTTCTTGAAAAATAAATATATATTTTTATTTTAGTTTTAAAGTTATTTGATTATGTATCATATTATATAATTTTTATGAATATAAATTTATATATTTTTAGTATTTTTTTTAATCACAATATATATATATATTTTTAAATTATATAAATTAATATCTTTAAAATTTATAATAATAAAAATTATGTCCATATTTTAAATTAAAAAAATATATAAATTAATATTAAAAATATTATTTTTATTATTATAAATTTTACTCTTATTTTTTTTTTTTCGTTTACTTCTTTTACTTTTCTAAAGTACAGCCAGTTGTGGTGGTTCATTTAAGAGCATTAATGTACATGAAAATTTTAAAAGTTCATTTATTGTGTTTGCTGATTCAGTTGTATTTCTCTATATATTAAAGAGAAATCTTACATCATATTTCATGTCTTTTCACTGCATTTGTTTTTAAAAGTAATTCACTTAATAATTAAAAGATAAGTGTAAAGTTACTTTTACAATATTAAAAGAGATGACTTAATTGATAGAATATTATTGTAATTCAATAGTTGCTCACCTATCATTGAAAATGGGAGAAAAAAACATATATAAGCGCTTATATCATCTCTCCAAATAGTAACATTTTTTTCTTTATAAATAGAGAAATCATTTGTTCATTTCAATCATCTCATTCCAAAATCTCATATATTCTAAGCATTCAAAGCTTTTCCACTTAAAAAGAGTTCTTTCCTCATTGTAAGAGAGAGGTTATTTGTATTCTTCTATCATAAGAGAGAGAGGTATGTTGTTCTCTCCTTGTATTTAGAGAGAAGTTGTAAATCTTTCGATATAGTGAATTCCTTTCGGTCTTTGCCCATGGAGTAGCCCGTAATCATTTTGGGTGAACCACGTAAATACTTGTGTTCATTTTATCTTCATTTTCTCAATTTTACTTTGATTGTGTATTAGCTTTAATCCATAAATTTCCTAACAGTGGTATCAGAGCTTTGGTTGTGGGTACTGTTCATGAATACTATTCACATATACGGTTACTGTTCACTTGTAATAGTGGAAGCCGGTTCAAGTGAGAAGCATATCAAAATGACGACAACAACAAAGTTTGATGTTTAGAAGTTCAACGGAAACAATTTCTCGTTATAGAAAATGAAGATTAAGGCAATTTTGAGAAAAGATAATTGTTTGAAAGCAATTGGAGATAGGCCCGCTGGAATAATCGATGATAGCAAGTGGAACGAAATGGATGGCAACGCAATTGCTGATCTACACTTAGCATTAGCTGATGGAGTGTTATCCAGTGTGGCAAAAAAGAAGACGGCAAAGGAGATTTGGGATACTCTAACAAGATTATACGAGGCCAAGTCACTTCACAACAAAATCTTCTTAAAGAGAAGACTTTACACTCTTCGAATGGCAAAATTCCACATCGGTAACTGACCATATCAACACCTTGAATACTCTATTTTCGCAACTTACATCAATGGGTTACAAAATAGAGACAGCTGAATGTGTGGAGCTTCTACTTCAAAGTCTACCTGACTCGTATGATCAACTCATCATTAACCTGACGAACAACATCCTTTCGAACTATCTAATCTTTGATGAAATTATAGCTGCTGTTTTGGAAGAAGAAACTAGGCGTAAAAATAAAGAAGACAGACAAGTAAGTTCGCAACAAGCAAAAGCTTTGACAGTGATGAGAGAAAGATCAACAGAACGTGGCTCTAGTGAGAGTCAAAATTATGGTAGATCAAAATCAAGAAGTAAGAAGAATTTTAAGTGCTATAATTGTGGCAAGAAAGGGCATGTCAAAAAGGATTGTTGGAGTAAAAGAAAGAATAGAGACCCTGAGCCATCAAATGCTCAAGGGAATGTAGTCAGCATCTCTGATAATGGTGAAGTCTTATACAGTGAGGCTACAGCAGCAGTTGAAGGTAGAAAGCAGTTTTTGGATGTCTAGTTAATAGACTCAGGAGAACATGGACATGACATCTCGAAAAGAATGGTTCCACAAATATGAACCAATCTCAGGAGGTTATGTACACATGGGGGATGATCATGCTTTGGAAATCGCTGGTATTGGTACTATCAAAATAAAAATGTTTGATGGTACAGTTCACACTATTCAGGAGGTACGACATGTGAAGGGCTTAAGGAAGAATCTACTATCTTTGGGGCAAATAGATAGTCTTGGATGCAAGACCCATGTCGAAATGGGATCATGAAAATTATCAAAGGTGCACTTGTGGTTTTGAAAGCAGAAAAGATTGCAGCAAATCTATTCATGCTTAAAGGGAAAACACTACAGGAAGCTGATACGTGTGTCGCGTCAACCAGTAAAGGAGAATAATCAACAATGATGTGGCATCTCAAATTGGGCCACATGTCAGAACGAGGTTTGAAGATTCTCTCCGACAGAAAGTTGCTTTCAGGGCTCAAATCGATAAATCTACCTTTCTATGAGCATTATGTTACAAGAAAGCAGCATAGATTGAAGTTTAGCAGATCTGATGTAAGGAGTAAAGGAATTTTAGACTTGATTCCATTCTAATGTATGGGAATCACCATAAATGTCACTAGGAGGTGCAAAGTACCTAGTGTCATTCATTGATGATTACTCTAGAAGATGTTGGGTATATCCAATCAAGAAGAAGTCAGATGTCTTTCAAGTATTCAAAAACTTTAAAGCGTAGGTGGAACTTGAATCTGGGAGGCAGATTAAGTGCTTAAGGACAGATAATGGAAGAGAGTATATAGACGGCAAGTTTCTTGCACTTTGTAAGCAAGAAGGTATTAAAAGATAGTTTACATTCATATACATGCTTCAACAAAATGGAGTGACAGAACGGATGAACAGAACTCTTGCAGAAAAGATAAGAGCTATGTTGAGGACTACAGGTCAATCCAACTCCTTTTGGGCAGAAGCAGCCAAAACTGCATGTTATGTGGTAAATCGGTCACCATCAACGGCAATTGAGTTAAAGACACCGATGGAGATGTGGACTGGTAAGCCAGCAGATTACTCTACTTTACATTCATTTGGATATATTGTGTATATGATGTACAATGCCTAAGAAAGATCAAAGTTGGATCCAAAATTCATAAGGTGTATGTTCTTGGGGTATGCTGATGGTGTCAAGGGGTATCGCTTGTAGCACCACCCGCAAGCTTATAATCAGCAGGGATGTGATCTTTGCAGAAGATCAACTACAAAGAAAAGATGAAGACAGCAGCACGTCGAATGAGAATTCAGATACTACAACAGTTCAGGTGGAAAATAATCAAGTACAAGAAATTATAAATTCTACTGAAGCAGCACCACAACACGAGGTACATGAACCAGTGAATCTGAGGCTCCAGAAGTACGTCAGTCAACTCGTGAAAGAAAGTTACCAACTTGGCACTCAGAGTATGTTACTGAGAGTAATGTTGCATACTGTCTTTTAACGGAGGATGGAGAGCCATCAACTTTCCATGAAGCTACAAGTAGTTCAGATGCACCTCTATGGATGACAGCAATGCAGGAAGAAATTGAAGCTCTACATAAGAACATGACTTGAAAACTAGTACCATTACCACGTGGAAGAAAAGCCATTGGTAACAAATGGGTCTACAAGATCAAGCGAGATAGCAATGATCAAGTAGAACGATATCGTGCAAGATTGGTGGTGAAGGGATATGCTTAGAAAGAAGGTATTGATTTCAATGAAATATTTTCCCCAGTAGTACAACTTACAACAATCAGAATAGTCTTGGCTATGTGTGCTACGTTCAACTTACATCTAGAGCAGTTGAATGTAAAAACTGCATTTCTTCATGGAGAACTTGAAGAAGAAATCTATATGCTTTAACTAGAAGATTTTGCTGAAATAGGCAAGGAGGACTTGGTTTGCAAGTTGAACAAATCTTTATACGGTCTCAAACAGGCGCCAAGGTGTTGGTACAAAAGATTTGATTCCTTCATTATTAGCCTTGGATACAACAGACTCAGTTCAGACCATTGTACATACTACAAAAGGTTTGATGGGGATAATGACTTTATTATCTAATTGTTGTATGTAGACGATATGTTGGTAACAAGAGCCAACAAAGATCGAATCCAAGAATTAAAGGCTCAATTGGCTAGGGAGTTTGATATGAAAGATTTGGGACCAGAAAAGATTCTATGGATGCAGATTCATCGAGTAAGAAATAACAGGAAGATTTGGCTTTCCCAGAAGAACTACTTCAATAAGATCTTGCAACGCTTCAACATGCAAGATTGTAAGCCAATATATACCCCACTTCCAGTTAATTTCAAGTTATCCTCAAGTATGTCTCCTAGCAATGAAGCAAAGAGGAGGGAGATGTCTCGAGTACCGTATGCATCAACAGTGGAAAGTTTGATGTTCGCTATGTACAAGACCAGACATTACATAAGCAGTGGGAGCGGTCAGTCGATTTATAGCGAATCCTGGTGGAGAGCATTGGAACACTGTAAAGAGGATCTTTAGATACATCAAAGGAACCTCAAGTGCTGCATTATGTTTTGGAGGATTAAAATTAATTGTCAGAGGTTATGTGGATTCAGATTTTGTAGGAGATCTCGAAAAAAGTAAATCCACTACGGGCTATGTGTTTACACTTACAGGAGGAGCTGTAAGTTGGGTTTCTAAATTACAAACTGTTGTGGCTTTATCTACAACGGAAGCAGAATACATGGCAGCTACACAAGCTTGCAAGGAAGCAATCTGGATTCAAAGGTTATTGGAGGAACTCGAGCACAAGCAGGAGAAGATTGTTTTATTTTGTGACAGTCAGAGTACCTTGCACATCGCAAGAAATCCAGCCTTTCATTCCCGAACAAATCACATAAGGGTTCAGTACCACTTCGTTTGAGAAGTAGTAGAAGAAGGAAGTGTGGATATGTAAAAGATTCACACCAATGAGAACCTAGCAGATGTAATGACAAAATTAATCAACCTTGACAAGTTTGTATGGTGTCGATCCTCATATGGCCTAGCAGAGACGTAAGCAGTAAGACTTGAGCAAAGGCAGTTGGAAGAACTAACCGTAAAAGATGACTTCAAGTGGGAGATTGAAAGACAAGTGTGAAGCCACTTTCACAATATCAAAAGAGATGGCTTAATTGATGGAATATTATTGCAATTCAATGGTTGCTCACCTACCATTGAAAATGGGAGAAGAAAGCATATGTAAGCGCTTATGTCATCTCTTCAAATAGTAAGAAAAAACATATGTAAGCACATATGTCATCTCTCCAAATAGTAACATTTTTCTCTCTATAAATAGAGAGATCATTTGCTCATTTCAATCATCCCATTCCAAAATCTCATATATTCTAAACATTCAAAACTTCCCTACTTAGAAAGAGTTCTTTCCTCATTGTGAAAGAGAGGTTATTTGTATTCTCCTATTATAAGAGAGAGGTATATTGTTCTCTCCTTGTATTTAGAGAGAAGTTGTAAATCTTTCGATATAGTGAATTCCTTTCGGCCTTTGCCCGTGGAGTAGCCCGTAATCATTTTGCGTAAATCACGTAAATACTTGTGTTCATTTTATCTTCATTATCTCAATTTTATTTTGATTGTATATTAGCTTCAACCCATAAATTTCCTAACAATAATCAAAAAAACTATTTGAAAAGAAAAAAATTCCCAAAAACAAATCTCATAAATAGGATTATGAAAAACATAAATTTTCATGATGTTAAGGTAAATAGATGATACGTACGTAATGTAAAAAAATTAATTTTTAAAAGAAAGGTGGTTAAAACTAACAATTATTTTGTACTCTTAACAAAAACAAGTCATTGCAATTATTTCTACAGGTGAAAATTTTGAGAAAAGACTCTTACTGGTTTAATAGCATTGGATCTGTTGTGGCAGTAGATCAGGTTAGTCTCTCTCAATTACCTAACATCTTATAATTTTCTCAACTGTTCATTCTAAAACTTTTGGTTGTGATCATAAATTTGCATGCAGGACCCAAGGTCTCGTTATCCAGTTGTGGTTAGATTTGACAAACTTAACTATGCCAATGTCTCTACAAACAACTATGCCCTTGACGAAATTCAACAACTTGAGGGATAGTTCACTGTTTAGCTCTATTTAATTAACTTTAAGTTTGTTTTACTTTCTTTCTTTGTTTTTTTTCTCCCTCTTTGTATATCTCCATGATAATTAATGACTAATTGTTAGTACATAACAATTACAAAAGGATTAATGAATAAGAGAAATTAGACAGACTAGGACAAGTTGTGAGAATAAGTCTAGTACTACTTTTGTTGAATAACAAACACATAATCATTTATGAAGAAAAGTTGTAAAATAGCTTGTTATTATTTATAAATGAGAGAAAATGAAAAAAAAAATTATAAGTGATTATATATATGTGTGAGAAAAACATGGCATTATAATGTGTTCGGATGTTGAAGGAATGAGTATTATTACTATTTCTGTAATACCTTTACATTTAATTACAGAATAAAAGTAAAACAAAATATAATAAATACTTGATACAAACTCCAAATAACAAATTAATTTGCATCATCCAAAAGCCCCGAAGGGCAATTAAATACTTGATACAAACTCTAACAAGTCCAAACAATACTTGAACGTGTCAACAATAACACACTTAGTTAACACAATTGCTGGAATTTATGAACTGACTATCTTTTCGGCAATAATACCACCATAAGACATAATGTAAGCAATGTATCTAATACCAAAGAATCAGGTGTTCTCAATATACATATTAGAGGTCAAATGTATCAAACTTTAGCCATCAAAAAATGCAACAAAAATATTCTGAAGTAAACTCAAATTACGAACCAAACATCCTATCAAAATAACTGTCTTCACTGCTTCTACTGCTACCATACTACCAAAACTCAAACATTCTGTAACTACATATGGTGTAATACATGTAGTGTGATGTCTTATTATTCCACCTCTTGAATGGAATATTAATCCAAATGCCCATTCACCATTGTCCAAGTCATGGTCGTCTTCTTTTGGCATTTGCTAAACGTTTATTTTGGTAGGTTTTGTCTTTATTTGGCAAGATTTGTTCAATGTATTTGCTTTGTTTATTTTTGAGAAATATTTGAGTGTATTTGAGAATATGGTTTACAGTGGTTTCTTTTAAATATTGGTGTTGGTACTCTGCATTTGATTATTAATAATTTTTTCTTGTTGTGTTGTTGCTAGTAGCTAGAGTAAATTTTTCATATTGAAATATTAGATAACTTAAATTTTGTGTCCCACCTATTTTCTTAATGCTTCTTATTTTGTCTGTGCTCATAATTTTTTATTTATGTGATTCAAATTGATTCTTGGCTTTCACTTCAGCATTACCAACTAATAACAAATTAGTATTGGAGTTTCAGGTTCATCTGTTATTTGTTGGGAATTAATTAATTTGATCTTTTTATTTTTTAAGCTTCTAGTTATTTGATTGGTTTCCTAGTTTTGGGATTGTGCTTTTGTTGATTTAATTTGAGTTTTCATTCTTGGCAACAAAATATAAAATTGAGAAATTTAACAATATGAATGATTTTAGTCTTTAACGTTTAAAGATGTGGTCCCTATTGGTTAAAGAATGGCTCGTTAAGACACTTGAAAATAATGATAAATTATCATTAGAATTGACTGACAAGAAAAAGAATAACTTGTTGGAAGATGTTTTAGTTCGATTCAATTGTGCTTATCTGATAAAGTTTTGCTCGAGATTGGGGATGAGAAATTCATTCCTAGTTTGTGGCTTAAATTAGAGATTTTGTATATAACCAAGTCTTTGATTAGTCGATTATATTTGAAGCATCACTTGTACACATGTAGAATGTCATAAGGTACTTCTTTGCATGATCACTTTGGTGTTAAAATTGAAAATGAGGATCAGGCCTTGATTTTGTTATATTGTTTACCTCTTTCTTTTGAGTATTTTGTTGATACCATGTTATTTGAGCGAGACACTATTTCTTTGAAGGACGTTACAGTAGTTTTAAACTCTAGGGAGATGAAGAAGAAGGTGTCTACTAGTAATGATAGTAGCAATGAATTGTTAACAAAGGTATAACTTAAGAAAAAAGATCAAACAATGATAGAGGCAAGTATAAATCCAAGAAAAAGTATAAATACAACTATTGTCGTAAGGAAGGGCATTGAAAATCAAATTATCCTAAATTCAAAGATAAAAATAAGTCTACCACAACATCTTCTGCTCCTATTGATGTTGCTAGTTTTGTAGATAGTTTTGAGTTTGATAGTGATATTGTTCTATCAGTAATATTTGTTGATTCTCTTAGAGATATTTAGATTCTTGATTAGGATTGTACTTACTATATGTTCCACAATGGGGATTAGTTTTCAACTTATTAGTATATTAATTGGGTGTTGTCTTGATGAGAAATAATATATAATATAAGATTGTTGATAGTAGTACAATTCAAATTAAGATGTATAATGATATTGTTAGAATTTTGAAGGATGTTTGCCATATTCCAAATTTAAAAACAAATTTAATATCTTTGAATACTCTTGACTCACAAGACTATTAGTATTTATCTAAAAGTGGGGTATTAAGAGATTATAAGGATGCTCTTGTTGTTATGGAAGAACAGTTGCTTCGTGGCCTATATGAGCTTCAAGGCAGTAACTTTGTTAATAGTGCTTTAGTTTTGTCCTGCCATATTTACTTTCAAATATTGCTCATTTTTGTCTTATTAGTGAGGCAGTGATGCTTACTTTGAGAATGTTATATTTTTTCAATGGTAAAAAAATCAAGGGCTTTAGAATCGAAAATAATTTGGTATTTTGGAAGGATCAGTTTGGAGTTTAAGGGGAAAAAATGTATTCCCGTTTGAGAGAGAATTGTTAGGTATGCGCTCAAGTCTCACATTAAAAAAAATAAGAATAAAAAATTGAGTATATAGTTGAGATATATTAATCTTTTAGGTTGGAACCCAAGCACAACACCTTCATTGGTATTCTTCAAGCTATCAAACATTGAAGTATTATCACTTTCAAATGAACCATTGCTCAAAGTAGTCACATAGTCTTTTATGTTAGAGGTATTGTGCTATGTTGTATAAGTTACAAAATATCTCTACCCAATAATTTTTTAAGAGAAGACACATGGTTTTTATTAATTTTACATTTAATCATAGCTTTAATTAATTGAACAAAATATCTTAGAGTTTGGTACTCTATTCGGCCCGACCTTGCCTTTTTAAGGGTACATTTTAGTTTATTTTATTTCAAATATTATACTTAAAGTCCCTAATTTTTTAAAAAGTAAAACTTTAGTTTCATTCTCACCAAAAATTTTTCAATATTTTGGTACATGATTCTCATGTAAAATTTTTTCTAGAATTTAGATTTTTTTTTTGCTCAAAGAATTTAAAAAAAAAAAAAAATTAAACCAGTTCGTGAGCAAAAAACATTTAAAAAACTGACAGAAAAAAGATAGCTCGTTAGTGGCTCTCTGGTTCACGATTTTTTTGTTGTAAAAAGAATTTATAAATTTAATGAAAAAAAAATTACAAGTAGGTTGTGAACTAGCCATTAACCAAATTTTTGTGCGAAAAGAATTTTGAAATTTGATGAAGAAATTGAAAACAGTTTGTGAACTAGCCATTAACAAACAGGTTTTGATTTTTAAAAATTAAAAAAAATAAAAAAAAAATTTTGTAATTTTTTTCTAGCTTAGAAACAGTTTTTTTTTTTTTTTTTTTTAATTCTTTTAGGAAATTTTGTTTTTGAAATCTCAGATTATCCCCTTCATTTATGTATTTTATACAAATTATCATTTTACGTTTTTAACATAATGACATTTATGTGTCTTATTATATATTTTAAAATTTTCAAAGAAAATTAATAGTTGCATTTTTTTATCTATAATTCTGGTTAGATTGATTAATTTAATATTATAAACATTTATTTTTGAATTAATTTTTTTTTTTTTAAGTTTGTAGTTATTTTATAATGTCTCTACTAAATTATCTCTTTTTTTCGTCAAGAAATTAAATTTTTTTTATCTCATTTTAATTATTTTGTTAGAAAATATAACTAAAATATAGTATAGATTTATAAAAACCGAATTTATTAGGACACAAGAATATATTTTTTATTATAAAAATCATTTACGTGATTTTTGTTGTATTTAATATTAAATTATTTTGATAACTTTCAATAACTAAAATATATTTCAATAATCACATAAAAGTACATTTAAAAACATGCATCAAATCACTATCTATTTGTCAAAAGAAACATTTTTGTTAGAATGCTAATACTATGATTTAATAGAAAATGTATATATTATTATAGTGTAAAACGCTTTTAAGGGAATAATATTTATTATATTTTTTAAAATTAGTAATCATAAAAATAACAAGCTTCGCATTTTTTAGTACCTAAGTTTTATCATAATTATTCCAAATTAATTATATTTTTAGGTGATTTTAATTTAATACTCATGTTTTCAAAATAGTTACAATTTAGTTCTTTTCAGAGTTTATGGTAGATTTTTTTACAATCGGGTGAATTAGGCAGGGTATTTTCGTCACTTTATCTCTTGCCCTTTAATCAGTTAATTTCTTTTAATTTTTTATTTTTAATATCATCAATCTGCGTATTAACAGAGGAAAGAAAACAACAAAGAAGCTTAGGATTCAACAAAGGGGATCATTTAGTGTGATTTTGGTTGCAAAAATTACAATTTTATGTTAGATTAACTAAGCTTTGAAGAATATTACAAAGGGTTCAATTAAGGCAAAAATAACTTAAGAAATCTTAGGTGGCTTAGTAATTTTTGAATTTGAAAAGTTTTTAATAGTAGTAAGAATGGCGGAAAGAAAACTTAAATTCGTTAAAGGAAGTAGGAAGGACAAAAATGAGGAAAATATACCTACTTAAATGTAAAAAATTGACCATTATTATTCAAAAATATTAAAATAAAATTATTTTCAAAATATGGATATTAAACTATAATTATTTTAAAAACATGGTTAATTTGAAATAATTATAATAAAACTTGGGTACGATAAAAGTATAAAGCCCAAAAATAACACTTTTATATCTCACTTATATATTGTTACAACAAATAAAAAGTTCAACATAAATATTTTAAATTGTATGTCTGCTAATTAGATGTTATTTAAATTAAACTATAATATTTAGATCCATTTATTCTTAAACATTGGCTAATTAAATACAATTTAATAATGGTAAAGTGCTATTTAATTTTATTGTTATACTAAAACACCTACCCTTTTAATTTGGTTTTTATTTTTGAATAAAATGATGTGTCAATTATATTGCTTTTTTAATTATGAGATTATTTACTAATAATAATTAATTATATTGATACGTGAATTAATGCATGCATTATTTGTAGGTAACAAAGCATACGTGTGGTAAGATTTTTTTAGAAAACTAAAATTTTAAGGGCAATTCATTATTTTTACATTTTCATGTTACCATTTATCTTAGAAAAATATTTTTATCACAATTTAATAGATGTAACAATCCATATATCATAATATAATTAACTTTTTTAGTAAGTTCTCTAAGAGTTACTTTCATATATCATCTTTATAATTTAGGAAAAATAACAAAACTAACACCCCCCAAAAATTATAATAACAAAACTAGCACCCCTGTGTTCAATTAAAATTGAACGACAATAATTTGGACTCGTTCAATATTGAACGTTCAATATTATCCGTTCAATTAGAATTGAATGACGATAATTAGACCTATTTAATATTGAACGTTCAATATTTTACGTTCAAATTGAATATTGAATGTTCAATATTAAACGTTCAATTCTAATTGAACACAAGGGGGTGCTAGTTTTGTTATTATAATTTTTAGGGGGTGCTATTTTTGGTAATTTCCCTATAATTTACCATCTAATCTAGTAATGATACATCAATTGATGCATTATTTTTTTTTAGGATGGCTATATTGAAACAATTTAAATTATTATTGCCACAATAATAGTCATTAATAATAGCTTTATATAATAATGAACACTCAAATATAACTAATTATAAAAATATAATAGATAGTTTTTATATTATATTATAATAATAACAAAAATAATTGTCTCAATATTGTCATTCTTATTTTATTACTAATTTTGGTCAGATTGTGTCTCAATAATAATAAAAAATTAAAAAATTTAATTTAAAATTATAAATAATAATTATTATTTTAATTTTTGATACTAATATATTTTTTAAAATAATATTACATAATTTAGAATGAGGTCTAGTGTCGTTGCCTTACAACTTGCAAGCAATAATAAAAATATTAAAAAATTATGTTTTAAAACAAATTTCAAGTATTTATAGAGTAGAATCTTTATTACATAATTTAGAAAACAAAAAAAATGAGTTTTCTATTAAAACCAAAACTTCATACTCAAATAAAAATGTTAACTAGAGCTATTATAAATAATAGAGAAAAATGTCACAAAAGTTCCTTAAATTAGGTCATTTAGTTCTTTAGATTTTAAACGGTATCATTTAGTCTATCAATTTTGTAAAATGCGCCACAAAATATGTTTGTTTTTTAATGATTCTTCTATTATAATATTATTATTTTTCTGTCAAGTTATTAAATGCGATTAAAATACGAGTCTTTAATAATGGTAAAGTTACAGTTAATATGAAAAAAATTCACAAAATATTTGGTTTGAATATTTATTAATTTCCACTATGTTATTTAATATTTTATTATTTTCTTAATTTTTATTAAAAATTAAAATATATATTTAAATAACTTTATGTTTAAATATTGTTATTGATGATTTTTTTCTTAAACAGTTTCATATTAATTTTAATTTTAATTTTTGTTAAAAACTTATATTTTAATCACGTTTTAATCGCTTGATAAAAAATAATAATATTTTACTAAAAAAAATTATTAATATAGTATAGTTTGTTCTTAATTAGTTTTTTTTTTTTTTTTTTCAAATCTAAGAGACTAAATGAAATTATTTTTAATCTAATAAACTAAATGATACAATTAACCTAATTTAAGGGACTTTTGTGTTACCTCACCCTAAATAATATATATATTATTATATTGTATAAGCTGTGGTTGTTAATCAAAATTCTTTAATATGACATAATAATTTAGAACTCATGTTTAGAACTATTCAAGTTTAATTTCAACACTAAAAAATAGACTTATATTTATTCTTGAATTTATTGTATGAGAAACTCATGAATTTAAAAGCATATTATACGATGTAACATTGACATGTGAATAACAATATTTTTATATCATATACCTAAATATGTATTGCATAGGTGTACTTTCTGATATATAAGAAAAAAACTAATAAATGAGTTTTAAAAAATAAAGTAAAAAATGTCAAACAAAAAATTTATCAATTAAATAAGGAGTGAACTTCCACTTTTTAATATAAATTATAATTAAATATAGATAAGATATAATAATATATAATAAAAAAAGTTAGTATATTTTAAAAATAATAGAAAGATCGATGTATAGATACAAATAGATTTTTAGTAATAATAAAGATATAAGAGTAAAAAAAAATATACTTTAAAAAATACTCTTCATACTTTTTTTATTTTTTAAAAGTTTTAAGAAATAAATATAGAATAAATGTTGATCACCTAAACCAAAAATAACAGACTTAGTAATAAATAAAATAAATGAATAAAAAAATTATAACAAATATAAAATTAAATAAATAAAAAGAGACAAAATCTTCTTTTTATATATAATAATAGATATTAATAGATACAATTCACATTTATCTTTTTAGGAGTCTTTTCACCTTACTTTCTAATTTATTTATGTTAGAGATTTAGTTATTTATAATTCTATAAAAGTAAAATTATTTAATCATTTTAAAGTTAAATATTTATCTTATTTTGAACTTAATATGATTAAAAATGGTTAATTTATGTTCAATTATATTAATGTAAATGAAACGATAACAAATAGAGTCAAAACGAGTCAAGTGACACAATATGTGTAATCAGTATACAATTGCTACCGAAATGCTATGACAATACTATGACAACAATCTGTGCTACAACAAGCAAAAATATGTGCTATGGCATGCATTTCTACACTATAAATTCAAGATGTACAGCAGTATGCACTTTTTTGTGCAGCAATGCGCGTTGTTTTCTTGTGCAAATTTTGTCACCCATTTGCATAAAATTCGATCATTAGATCACAAGATAGGTTTAATGGGTTAGGTTAAGTCATTTTTAACCTATAAATAAGATATTTTGGAAGCAAAATAATTCATTTGACACTTTCAACATCTAACCAAAATTCTTAGAAAAATAGGCAACAGGTTTAAAGAGAATTAATTCAAAAAGCTAATGAAAGATTGAAAGATTTTGAGTTGAATAAGCTAAGAGATTTGTTATATCTCTTATCTTCCCTTGTATTTTATTTTCGCTATTGTATTTTCTCAATGTTTTGGTATTTATTTAAATATGATTATAAATAGTTAAATTTGTTGTTAGGATCATCTTAAATTCAATTTTTTTATGTAATGATTTAATTTATTTTTTCATTACTTTGTGATTTGTAATATTGAATATTTTATTTAATAAAATTTTATGCAATTAATTGTATGATCAATAATTTACCATAGAGGCAATAAAATAGCTTTGATAGAAGTGTTTGATTGTTTGTCTTGATTAAATAGCATACATGATATCTACGCAGAGATGTATAATTGTTGTGTCTATGATCCATAAATACAATTTTAATAAGTAATATGCAACTAATTAATAAGATAGTGTGATTGGGTTAATTATTATATGACATGTAGTTTACTTGAGAGAGAAATGCATGCTAGTACATGGTATTTGATCAAATATCATATCATAAATTGCTTGAAATAATAAATAAATTTATATATAAGAAATTGAGGGAGAGAGAATTTATAGGACTCTTCTATACCAAATTATTTAATGTGGGTATGTTGAATAATTTATTATAAATATTATATTTTTATTATTTGTACTCGTCAGTTTGATTTAGCCTAAATAGTTTAAAATAATCATAATTCAGTATTCAATTTCTTAATATGCCAGTCCTTGTAGGTTAGACAATTTATTTTTAAATACTTATCACTTGTATATATCATGTGCACTTATGAAATTTGTGTCAAGTTTTTAGCATCGTTGTCGAAATTGTTATTATTTTTTGATTTGATATTGTTACTAGTGTTACCAAAATTAATTTAAGCATTATTTTATTTATTTTATTAACTCTTTTTTTTTACTAACATAATTTTATTCTGATTTTTATTTAATTATATTTTATTAGTCATCAAATAAATAAGATAATTCCACTTTTTATTTAGAAAATAAGGCTACTGTTATATATTTATATTATCACAGTTTATCGATTATTGGGGAATAAAAATTCACTTTTTATATAGATCGTAATAGATAGATATTGAAATTATAAAAGTATTTGAGATAATTTCCTAATATTTTGAATGTAAATTTTGCATGCAGATTGAATAGTCAGGATAGATTAGAATAACGTTAGACTCACTTCCTTCTCTTTCTTATAAAATAGAAAGAGGGCAACTAGGCAAAGATTAAATTTTCAACTCTATAAAAGGAAAAATCTATGGAAAAAAAAAAAAAGAAGAAGTGAATTTTTAGATTTGTTCAAGTTCGAAGATATTCATAAAAACCATCGCATATGATTTTACTTTTATAATTTCAACATGTTATTTGTCTTGCTTTAATTAAGTGCTATAGATACCTTACAGTACAAACCTCATTTTAGGCTAATTTTATTTTTTATTCTTTCTAACTTTTTGAAACATTTTTTCCCAATCATTTATCACTTTTTGTTAACCGAACTTATCTAGACTTCAAATTTTCAAATTTTCTTATAAAACAAAAGCATCACATATTTTCATTTATCAATGTACATATGATACTTGAGATAGATAGCATAATTTGTAACAAAATTAAGATACATGCACAAGATCATAAATTTAAGAGGTGAAAAGATATGTAGTGGTTACTAAGACCTCTCTAACAGCAGCCTTTAACGCTAGTCATTATTTGGTACTATCAACATCGACACTGATTCGAATGAATGAAAAAAAGAAAGAAAGCATTGTTGTCCCATCTCTCTCATGGGAGTTGTTTTCTGTTAGAAAAAAAAAAATGTACATAATATGAAACCAAGAAAGCGCAATATCTAATCGGACATCTACTTAAATAATCATGCAAAAATGATAAAATTAATTATACATAGTATTTATGTAATTATGATATGTTTTAGTTTGAGGACAAAAATATCAAACTAATATACTAAATATTGTTTGATCTAAAGATTATAAAAGAAATTTGGATGATATTTTATAGTTGGATATTTTTGAAAGTTCTTATTAAACGAAACACCAATTCACTTACATATAATATAGGGGCCGGTTCCCACTTACAAACTAGTCTGATAAATAGATCTTACAAATTTTCTATACCTTAATTTTTTTTTTGCTAGTGGGGATAGGCGATAGCCTATAGATGGGGAATGAGGGGGAGGAGGGTGGATTGATTAAATGGAGATGGATCGTGTAAGGATGCTGAGATCAAGGTGTCTTCTGTAGTTGATTTAACCAAATTGTGAGCTCGATCATTCAATTTGCGTGGAATCCATCGGATAGAAATCATGGAGAACAGTGGTAGCCTAAGCTTCAGATTCTGAATGATAGCGGCTGTTGTATTTGATATTGCTTCCTGTGCATCTTCCATTAGGGCTTGTATTGCAAATTTGGCATCTCCTTCGATATAGATGGCTTTGTGTTTGATTGTTAAAGCATGGGTAACTGTCGCTTCTAATGCTAACGTTTTCGCAACATCCACACTAGCAGTGTATCATTGATCCATCCAAGTTTCAACAATGTTGCCATTTGTGTCAGATATAACAAATCCAATTGTTGCTTTCCCATGAAACCAGGATGCATCAAAATTATATTTTACCGCACCTAAGGGAGGCGGTTGCCATTGATTTGGTATAGGAATGAAGATTCCATCATGTGAAATTTGGATGTCTGTTTGTTTTTGAGGGATAAGACAGATTTTGAATTCTTCAACTCTTCTGATTATTGAACTGATGGCTTTGGATCCTTCAAGTGTTCCTGAGTTAAATAAGATTTGGTTTCTGGTAAACCAAATCTGCTCAAGCATGATAACTGCTGTTAAGGTGAAAGTTTTAGGAGAACAGTCTGCTTGAAGAAGAATCTTAGGGGGTTGTAATATGAACTTGATGTACGAGAAAATATCAAGTGAGTGTGTGAATTCCCACAGTAAGCTCCAGTTCCAATGTTTCCACCAAGATTGTAAAATTTCACATATGATAAATAGGTGCTCTACATCTTCTGTTTCTTTGTGGCAGAAAATGTAACTTAAATCTGTCATGGGAGTGAATTGAGCAATTTTTTTTTTGTACTAAGAGCATTCCTCAGTATTTTCCAAAGGAAAATTTTGTGTCTTTCATGTATTTTCGCTTTCCAGAGTAATTTCCAGTAACTCTGGCAATCTTGAGCGCCTTTGTTTTTTAGCAGGGTGTGATAGGCATCTTTGACTGAGAAATTGCTTTTACCTGTGCCAAACCAAGTTAGATTATTTGGAGTGCCTGGTGTAGGGGGGATTACCTATATAAAATTGGCAATATATGCTGGGAAGATGTTTTGAACTTTTGACATATTCCATTGCAGGTTGGGATTCCAGTGGCAAAGGTTTGCAGGAGTGGAAATGTCGCCTTGGGGGTTTGGACAAATGGAGTGGGGGAGTTTTTGCTGTGGTAATCCAGGGATCCAAGGTTGTGTCCATATGTTGATGGATTGTCCATATCCTAGTTTCCAATAGCTCCCTTGGATGATTAAATCTTTACCCCATAGTATACCTTTCCAAATATAAGAGTCTGAAGTGCGTGGGAGTACTGTTGAGAACTCCAGATCTTTGATATACTTTGCACTACTGATTTTGACCCAGAGTTTATTTGGGGACTTCAAGATTTCCCATGTTAGTTTTGACAACATTGCTTGGTTGAAGTCTTTTAGATGGCGGAAGCCCAATCCACCTGCTTCTTTGGGTTTACAAAGTTGAGTCCAGCTGATTGGAGAGAAATAGTGTGTTACATTAGTGTTTTTGTTCCACCAAAATTTTCTGATTATGGAGTCCGCTTCTGTCCAAATGCTTGAAGGGAGTTTAAATGTACTTAGAGCATAAGTGGGTATGTTCTGTAGGGCGGAGTGGATTAGCGTGGCTTTACCAGCTTGTGAAAGAAGTTTTGATTTCCAACTTTGAAGTTTGTCTTTGAGTTTCTGTAGTAAGCCATGGAAATTTTCTTTTTTTGATCGGTTGAGAGGGAGGGAGTTTCCTAAGTACTTGATACTGCCTTCTGCTTTCTGGATTTGGAGTGCATTGCAGATGGTAGATTGAAGCGTAGGATGCATATTTTTGGAGAAGAATATGACAGATTTCAAAAGGTTCACTTTTTGTCCAGACCAGCTGCCATATGTGTGCAGTATGGTTTTGATGCTATTGGTGTTTAAAAGGTTACCTCTCAAGAAGATTACTACATCATCTGCATACATTAAGTGAGAAATGGGAGGGGCTCTTCTTGCGATTTTGATACCATGAATGGTTCCTGTTTGTTCTGCTTTCATAATCATTCTGGATAGACATTCAGATATTATAAGGAAAAGATATGGGGATAGCGGATCCCCTTGTCTGAGTCCTCTTGATGGTTGAAATCTACCGAAAGGTGAGCCATTGAGCAAGATTGAAATAGAAGAGGTTGATATGCATTGCAGAATTAAATGTCAAAATTTTCTTGAGAAACCCCATAACTCCATTATCTTCATGAGGAAGTTCCATTCCACCCTATCATATGCTTTTTCCATATCTACCTTAATACACATTAGACCACCATTACCTGTTGATTTCTTGGAGATGGTGTGGGCAACCTCTTGGGCTAGTATGGTATTTTCTACTATCCCTCGACCAGGGAGAAAAGCTGATTGAAAAGGGGATATGTGCTTTTGTAGAATTGCCCGAAGTCTATTAACTAAGAGTCTGGAGATGATTTTGTAGCTAACATTGCAAAGACTAATGGGTCTGAAGCCCTTACATTTCATAGGACCTGGTATTTTTGGAATTAAAATGATGAAAGTGTGGTTCCAGCCATCCTTTAATGTACCAGATAGGAAGAAGTGTTGTATCTCCTTAACAATGGTTTCACCTACTATGTGCCAGTATTTCTTATAGAAGCCGGCAGGAAAACCATTCGGACTTGGGGATTTATAATCCCCCATTTCCCATAGTGCTTTCTTGATCTCAGCATGAGTCGGGATCTCTGTTAGGCTGGCGTTTTCTTCTGTTGTGACCACCGTTGAGAATAAGTTGCTTAAGTCAGAGTGTAAGATGGGCTTGTCCGAGGTGAAGGAGCTTTTGAGGTGATTTATGAATTCAGTACCAATTTCTTTCCTGTACCAGGATGTTCGACCAGTGTTTAGCTTTAAATAAGGGATAAAGTTCGATTTCCTCCTCAATAATGTCGAAGTGTGAAAGAATTTAGTATTTCGATCGCCCTCTTTAATCCAAAGTTCTCTGAACTTTTGCTTCCACAATGAGTCCCATCTGGCATATTGTTCTTCCAGTAAGGTACATACCATTCTTTCCTTATCCTTAATATCCTCTGTAGGCAATCTGTGTTGTATGTCCTTGAGTTGAGATTCCAGTCTCTTTATTTTTCCAGGAATGAATCCAAAATGTTATTTGTTCCAATGGATTAAGGTATTGGCCAACAATTTAAGTGTGATAGTGACATTTGAATATTGGCCTATGTGTGTCTCCCAAGTTTGCTTGATTAGTGTTTCATAGCTGGTATCAAGAGTCCACATCTCATAAAATCTGAAAGGTCTCCGTAGATATTTTTCATATGTACCATTAAGGTTTAGTACTATGGGATTGTGGTCTGAAGTGTGGGTGGGTAAGTTGGTTACCAATGCTTTTAGGAAGACATTTAACCATTGAACCGATGAAATAGCCCTGTCCAGTTTTTGGAGTTTCCTGTGGTCTTGTTGTCTTTTGTTGCACCAAGTATATGTGTGACCCACACTACCCAAGTCTACTGCCCCTTGTTTATCCATGAAATGAGTCAATTCATTGGTTGGGTGGACGTTGAATGGTAGACCTCCACATTTTTTAGAGTCTTGAGTGATGTCATTTATATCTCCAATTAAGCACCATGAATTATTCAAAGTGGGAATCCTTTCAGAGATATCCATCCAGACTTGTTTTTTAACACTTTGATAGGGAGGGATATAAGCAAATATGATGTGTATTATTTCATTTGGTCCAAACGTAGAATTTAAATCTGCGATTACAAAAGAGCTTCCCACAAAATTGATAGTTAAGTTTACATTTTTTGTCCAAAACAAACAATAGCCACCTTGTAAACCTACTGCAGGTATGATAAGACTATTGTTAAAGCCTACTAAAGTAGTTTGTAGCTGAGAAGCCTGTATTTCTTGTGCCTTCGTTTCCATTAACCAAAGAACATCCGGTTTTTGTTTTTTAACCAAAAAGCGCAGCTCGTGCTTGGCACGAGGTCGGACCAACCCTCGGCCATTCCAACTATGGAGTTTCATGGTTGCTCGGGGGGCAAGTTAAAGGTCGCCTCCTCACCATCAGTTTTACCAGTATGAAAATTGTCAGCATGTTCTCACGTTGGAGTTGGAGTTGTGTTACCATTGTGCTTAACCAATTGGTCTCCCCCTGTTCCCGATCCTGTGTCCTGCACATTATCCATTCCAGATTGAAAAAAGTCATTTAAACACAGTAAAGATTCAGAACTAAAGTTGATGTCAGAATTGCTTAAAAAAAATTTCTTGCAAGCCACTTGAGTGTCCTTTGTTGCCTTGCGTTTTGAAGGGCCAGAAGATGCCATGTTGGCTGTTGGGGTCTTGTTGGTCCTCCCAGAGATTTTCCTCTCATTCCTGTTTTGTACAAGTTGATATTGGAATAAGGCAAAGGTGATTTTTGATAGATGATCTGAAGCATTGAACCGCACACCATTGTGTGCATATTCAGCCAGTTGGAATATTCTTGTGGTTGTGAGTTTGGTTGGTGGTTCCTATATGTTAAATTCGAGGCAATAGCCTATGGCTTGAGCTAGCAATTTGCATCTCAGATTGATATCATTGTCTATGGTAGAATCTACAGAGTACCATTCCTCATAAGTAGCAACAAAATGTATGAGATCCAAGTCGTGAGTCATTTGCAGCAGTTCTTGTACTCCTCCATGCAGTTTGTCAATTTTTTTGAGAAAGATTCCTTTTGAGTCACTGAATGGGATGAGTCTGATTTGTGATGATATTTGATGGCATGTGGAGCCAGTGCGTTGGAGAGGTTCTGTTTTCCAATTTTGTTAGCTCTCGTGGGTGGAGTCAGTTCAGAATCTGAGGTTAGGAGTCAGAATTTATTTAGTGGAGCTGTTTGGGTGGCACTAACCTTGAGCCACTCTCCAAAGAGGTTAGGAGCCAGAATTTATTTAGTGGAGCTGTTTGAGTGGCACTAACCTTGAGCCACTCTCCAAAGACAGGGGAGTAAAGGTTGTCGTTGACCATATAAGTTGTGGCTACGTTCAGTTCACAATCCTTAGTGACATGGTCCAGAATGCCACATTTATAACAGAAATCAGGTAATCTTTCTTTATTTTTCTCTTTAAAATTTTATACCAGTTTCCAAACATAACCAAATTTAATTATATTTCCTTCTATTTCGATAGCCAAACACTCTATTTCTCCTCCCTTGTAACATATTCCAATTGAAACTCCTCCCCCCAAAACCTAAAAATCAAGCCCCAAAAATAATCAATATATTGAAGCACTCTCCACGAAGCCGTACTTGGACTAATATTAGATAGCTTGAGGTTAAGGTTTGTTTCTCTTTTCCTTTTTTAATTTAGTTTTCTCTATTTTCAATAAGTTCGTCATCGATCTCTTATTTTTCATGTTATTGGCGGCTAGTTAGGATTACTTACATTCTATTGTATTTTAATTGAAAACTAAAAATATCATTTCTACTTTATCCGAAGAGTTTGTCAGTGATCATATCCAATAAATTTAAAAATTCCTCAGCAACGCACATCCAAGATAATTCTACCTGTTCGGGTTTTCTTACCAAGATTGCGATCTCTTTCTGTTTGGCTGCATCATCACTGTATTATTCATCTTCTTAGACTCAGAGTGGTTACAGATCTCTCTCTCTTATACAAAGATAGAGTCGTTTCCTCCAGTTCTGAAAAGATCAGCGCTGCTATCTTTAAAGAACTCGGACAAGCCGAGCTCAAAAGGGGTAAGACTAACAAGGAAACACATATTAGCTTCTAAAACTAACAAGGAAACATAGCGAGCGCACAATACTTTCATGGCAATGGCATTAGCATTGAGTTTCTTTCTATATTTTCATTTCTATCTTCTAATTATTCCTAGACGTAAATGAATATGAAGAACGAAGAAAATTGCTAGATACTCTAAAAAGTTTGTACCTCTGTCTGAAGTCAGAAATATCATAGCAGTGCAATATCCTGCGACTCTAAGTATGAGATCTAACTCTTCTGATTATTACTTTTGACATATTTAAGTGCTCATGTTATTATTATATTATTCTTCAGCTATTGGGATGGAGGTATGAACTAATAATTTAGCCATAAATGGGATTTAAGATGAGTTAGGAACACATTGTTAATACTTATAATACTTTTATTATAATGATGAATATCAAAGCATTTGTGTATTTAATTTAATTTTTAACTGTGAAAGATATCTTATCTTCTCTTATCGTTTTATGTAATAGGATTTATATATCTTTATATGTGATGTGTTACATTTATTTTTATCTTCACGAATAAAGTTGTTACTTCTAACTTTATTGTTACACCTACGTTTATTTTTATATGTAACGGATCAATACTATATTTATATGTAACATGTTACATATAACTCTACATTTAGATATAACATGTTACATTTTTCTCTATATTTGAATGTAATATGCTACATCCCCTCCAACGAGGTCATCTCGATGGTCGCAGAAGCTCTAACAATGTCACTAGAGCTATGGTTATGTTGCCGGTGGGTAAACTTCGATGAGGTTGCCAATGGTGGTTGCCGGAGGTGTGTTGGAGTCTTGGTTTCATTTTATTAAAGTTATGAAATAAGCATTTTGATCTATTTGTTGAGTAATTTGATATAAAACGATGAGTTTTGTAATGAATTGTTGCTAGTTTGAAAAAATTACTCAATTTATTAAAAATAATGCTATTTAGGAAAATTATTGTAAAATACTAACTGAATTGACATATATTAATTTATTATATTAAGAATTAAAACTGATCTATAAAATGTTGGTTGGAGAACATTAGACTAATATATGTATGTTGGTTTGTAATTTAGACCTAATTTTTAAAGTGAATTAATTATATTGATAGTATGTTAATGTTAAATTAATAAATAAGATTTAATATTTAATCAATAATTTAATTCAAAAAAATTGTATATTAACATTTAAACTAGAATTGTTTATCAATTTTCAAGTATAGAATAACTCTTAAAAATGAATAAATTATTTAAAATTTGATAATAAAAAGTAATTTAGATTTATAAAAATGAACGTTAAAGAAAAATAACATAGGTTTCTTCATATTCTAAATTGACATAAAAAATTATTTAAAATTAGATTATATATTTATGATATATATAATATAAATATATAAAATTAAAGATAAATATGTGTATTAGTAATTGATAGGTCGTTTTGGTTAAATGATAGTTTACAAACTTTAAAACCTTAATCGATCTTATACAAGTTAGTTTTTGCATTTTTAAATCCAAAACAAACATATTTAAACCTATAAAACACAAAAATTGATTTGGTTTGGCTCAATTTTGATTGAATAGATTAATTTATCGATTATTATATCTGATCCTAACCCTTTATAGTTGATATAAAAAATTTCCCAGCCGCATCTCATCAACTCTTAAAACCCTAATAATGAAACCCAGATACTATTTTTATGGAAACCTAGATATTGACTATAAAATTATTTTATATCTTTAAAAACATTGACGACTAATCAGAGCTTTGTTTTTATAGCCGGATATTCTCTCTGGCTCTGCCCATTTTATAATGGCAAACCAGTCAAATTTTTTACTTCCATCGTGTATCAATTTCCACTCCGTCGACTAAGAAACGGGTTCATATCTTTTGAGATGAAATCCTTTTGATTCTCAATAATATTGGTCATAGCAACGCCAACGACTACTTGAACTTTTAAGAAATAATAAAAGTTAGTGTTGTTTTTGTTGGGAGAGTTGCTGATGTGTAGGAATTGCATGAGCATGGTAGTTGATAGCAGATATGTGTAGCTGATCAAAAGCTTAGCAGCTTAGCTGATGTGGCAAGTTTGTTAGGATAGATGCTTAGGTGCACGTGCTAGGTTTCTCTGGACTTAACTAATGATTTTGTTCAGAGCTTGTAATTGAATCGACTTATAATAGAATTGTGTATAAAAACAATAGTGTTGTATTCATTGTCATATAATGCTTTTGCAAATTAATAAAAAGAATTTCAGATATTATTTTCTCTGCGTACGTTCCTTCTTCTCTGCTGATCAAGCTCTTTTTCAATCTTTTCATAGTATCAGAGCTCTAAAGCTGAGCTAGCTTCAAAATTCTACAGAATCCATGGATAATTCACCTGAAACAGAACAAACTCATCAGATTGATGAATCTCCAAAAACTGTGAAATCCAGAGGAACTGAAAGTAACGAGGTATTTTCATTTCATAATGTTTATAATCAAGTTGGATGATAGTAATTTCATGATTTGGAAGCATCAAATTCTAAAGATTCTTAGAAGTTTAGAATTATAGAATTTTGTGTTAGAAGATCCTCCATTAAAATACCTCACTGATGGAAAAGAAAATTCAGAATACAAGCCTTGGAAGAAACAAGATGATATGTTAGGGTGTTGGGCTTATGAGCTGCATGACAAATGATTTGTTAAAACAAGTTGCTGGTTTTGATACTGCTCGTGAAGCATGGTGTATGTTAGAGAAAAGTTTTGCTTCAAAGTCAAGAGCAAGAATGATACAACTAAAGGAGGAATTGCAAAGTTTCAAGAAAAGAAACTTATCTGTGAATGGGTATGTTCTGAGAATTAAAATTCTTTGTGATGAATTAATAGCAACTAGTTGTATTGTAATAGAAGAGGAGAAGCTAATGTATGTTCTTAGTGGTTTAGATGAGTCTTTTGATAGTGTATTTGCAACACTTATAGAGATGTTAACTGAGAGAATAACAATAGATGATGCTAAGGCATTAATGTTGAGTCATGAGAGTAGAGTTGAGCCTAGAAAAGTAACTTTGATCTCTCCTCTTCCTATTGTAAATGTTGCAACTAAAAATGATAGCTTCATCAAGACATATGGTGGCCAAAGTGCAGTGACTAGTGTACTTCCCAACTACAGCAATTATCAATGTTTGGTGCTTCATCTTCTGAATCAAAAACTATACTTGAGAATGTACAAAGTTATGGTAATCAAAGTGATAGTTGAGATAGAGGCCGTGGTTTTGGAAGAAGTGGATATAGACCTCAGTGTCAAATATGTGGACGACTAGGACATCTTGCTATGACTTGTTGGCATAGGTTTGACAGAAATTTTCAGCATAACACTAATATTGTTACCAGTCAGACAAATTTCCAAAAACCTTCTCCACATTTCTTTCCCTCACATCATAATCAGTCCAGATCCTCAACGATCTCTTCTTTTCGATTTCTAGCACCTTCACCAATGCATGCAATGTTTACATCACCAACTACTCCTTTCACACAAGCACCTTATTCAAATACTCCAGTTTCATTACCGACTTCTCAGAACTCTTCCTTTATACAACCTTCTTTGTCTTATGCATCAAGTTTTTCTCCACTTCACCAAATTCTTCACCTTCTAATATGCTTGAAGTGTCACAAGAACCGTGTTGGTTTCCTGATTCATGAGGAAGTCATCATGTGACTGTTGATCCTTGTAATCTAGCGGTTTCTCAGCCTTATCCAGGTACACAATGTTTAATGATTGGTAATTGTGCTGGTTTGTCTATTTCACATGTTGGTCATAATCAATTCTCTTCCTTAGGACCAGATCATAGAACTCTCACCATGAATAATATGTTACTTGTTCCTAGTATTGCTAAGAATCTTCTTAGTATATCTCAATTTGCTAAAGATAATTCTGTTTTCTTTGAATTTCATTGTCATTCTTGTTGTGTAAAGGATAACATCATTGGAGAGGTGCTACTTCAGGGATCACTTAGTGATGGCCTTTACAAGTTTGATTTACAGCTTCCCCCACAAATCTTCATCGATGTCAGGTCCTTTTGTCTTCATGCCTCATAGTGCTAATAAGCCATCTACTTGTGTAGCTAATCTTTCAGATTTGTCCCTTTGGCATCAAAGACTGGGGCATGCTTCATTTTCTGTTGTTAAGAAAGCTCTTTTACGTTGTAATATTTCTTATCATTCTAATAGCTTACATACTACACACTTGTGTATAGCCTGTTAGCATAGTAAGAATCATAAGCTTCCCTTTTCTAGTTCTTTGCATAAAGCTTCTGTTCCCCTTGAGATTGTACACTCTGATATATGGGTGGCTCCTGTATCTTCTTTCAATGGTCATCAATACTATATACATTTTACTGATGAATTTTTTGGATACACTTGGATATACTTTCTTAAAACTAAGTCATCTACTTATCAAGCTTTTCTTTAGTTCAACGCTCAAGCTGAACTTCAAACAAATTGTAAAATTAAAATTTTGTAGAGTGATTGGGGTGGAGAATTTCAATCACTTACTGCTTTTCTTAATCAGTCTGGTATTGTTCATCATACATCCTTTCCTCATACTCATGAACAAAATGGTCTTGCTAAACGAAAGCACAGACATATTGTTGATCTTGGATTAGACATATTGTTGATCTTGGATTAGCTATGCTTAGTCATGCTTCTCTTCCTATACGGTTTTGGGATGAGGCATTCTTTTCTAGTGTGTTTATCATTAACAGGCTTCCCAATTCTGTCTTAAATGATGTTTCTCCTCTTGAAACTTTGTTTCACTTAAAGCTTGATTATAGCTTTCTTCGAGTGTTTGGTTGTCTATGCTTTCCTTGTTTGAGATCTTATAATAAACACAAATTGGATAGCAGATCAGTTGCTTGTACCTTTTTAGGCTACAGCCCTAGGCATAAGGGTTATAAGTGTCTTATTAAGGATGGTAGACTTTATCTTAGTCGTGATGTTATTTTCTATGAAACTAATTTTCCTTTCCAAAATACTGAGTCATCTCCATCTTTATCAATGACCATCATCTCACTATCAAACTGTGCTTCCTGTTCTTCGTACCATCTCTCCTAAACAGCCATCTTCCACTTTTTTGGATGAACCAAATTTCTGTTCTCATGACCAGTCTCAGTCACCTTTGTCTTCTAGTGCTTTATTTGTTCCCTCTTTGCCTATTACTTTTGCTACTCCTGCTCCTTCTATTACTTCTGCTCCTTGTCTCTTCATCAATTCCTCTTTCTCTTGCTCCTGAGTCTACTACTGTGGTTGCTTCCACACTACCATCTTCTTTGCCTATTTATGAGTCAAGCCCATCTCCACATGTTCCTTCTCTTCCAACCAATGGTCATTCGATGGTAACAAGAGCCAAAAAAAGGTATTTTCAAACCCAAAGTCTATCTGACAACTGTTAGTGATTGTACTGAAAAAGAACCTACTTCTGTCAAACAAGCTTTAGCAAGTCCTGAGTGGTTTGACTTAATGCAATAAGAGTTTAATGCCTTACTTCAAAATAAAACATGGGTTCTTGTACCTCCACCACAGCATAGAAATGTTATTGGTAGTAAATGGATCTTTTATGTTAAACATCTTCCTTCTGGGCAGTTAGATAAATGCAAATCACGAGTTGTAGCTCAAGGTTACAAGCAAGTTCCTAGTTTTGATTTTTCTGAAACATTTGGTCCTGTGGTAAAACAAGTTACCATTAGAGTGGTTCTGACTTTTGCTTTGTCTAATGGTTGGAAGTTGCACCAATTAGATATTAATAATGCTTTTTAGAATAGCACATTGCAAGAAGTTTACATGCGTCAACCTCAAGGGTTTGAGCATCCAGATCATCCTGATTATCTATGCAAATTGGAGAAAGCCATTTATGGCTTGAAGCAAGCACCACGTGCTTGGTTTGAAACACTTAGTATAGCTCTCACTGGTATGGGTTTTCTTCGATCTCAAGTTGATTTCTCTTTGTTAAATAAGCGTTGATCTTCTTCGGTTATTTTTTTGTTGGTGTATGTCGATGATATTATCATCACAGTGAATAATGAACATGACATTTAGCTTCTTGTTTCTACTTTACCTGCAAAATTTGCTCTTAAATATATGGGCATGCTTATTTATTTTCTAGGCATTGAATTGCATAATTTGGAGAATGGTGACATGTTAACACAACAAAAATATATTCGAGAGATGCTTGTTAAAGCTAAGCTTGATCAGTACAAACCCATCTCTACTCCAATGGCACCTAATTATACTCTTTTTGCTTGTGAGGGTGAACCGTTTCACAATCCTAGCTTGTACATAAGCATTGTAGGGGTTTTACAATATATCACTATCACCCGGCCTAATTTGTCATTTGCAGTCAATAAAGCATGTCAGTTTATGGCTGCTCCAAGGGAACCTAATTGGAATGCAGTTAAACGTATTCTTAGGTACTTGCACAGCACTATGTGTCATGGTTTGGTTTTCAAGCCTTAATTTCTTCTTCAAGGATTTGTTGATGCTAATTGGGGTAGTTGCCTGGATGATCGTTGGTCTACTTCTGGTATTGTTTATTTTGGTGCAAATCCAATCTATTGGTCATCTAAGAAACAAGCTTCTGTTTCTCGTTCTAGTATTGAAGCAGAATATAGGTCTTTAGCTAATGCTACTGCAGAAATTTTGTGGATCCAGACTTTGCATTCTGAGTTGCATGTTCCTCTTCCTTCATCTCCATTGTTTGGTGTGATAATTTGAACGCAGTGCAATTAGCTGCTAATCTAATTTTACATTCTCGGATGAAGTATGTTGAATTGGATTTTCACTTTGTGTGAGAAAAAGTCTTGGCTAAGCACTTGGTAGTACGTCATATTCCTTCTTTGGAACAACCTGTAGACCTTCTTATTAAAGCCTTACCTATGGCTTCTTTTGTTCTTATGTGTAACAAACTGAGTGTCATGATCATGCCACTCATTTTGAGGAGGGGGGGTGTTGGGAGAGTTGCTGATGTGCAGGAATTGCATGAGCATGGTAGCTGATAGCAGATGTGTGTAGCTGATCAAAAGCTTAGCAGCGTGGCAAGTTTGTTATAAGTTTGTTACGATAGATGCCTAGTTGCATGTGCTAGGTTTCTCTAGCCTTAACTAATGATTTTGTTTAGAGCTTGTAACTGAATTGGCTTGTAATAGAATTGTGTATAAAAACAATAGTGTTGTATTCATTGTCATATAATGCTTTTATAAATTAATAAAAAAGAATTTCAGATATTATTTTCTCTACGTACATTCCTTCATCTCTGCTCATCAAGCTCTTCTTCAATCTTTTCAGTTTTATCTTATTTTTGAATCATGCTCAGAATTGCAAACAATTTATGCTTATACTCATGGATGTTAAATCATGTTCATGCATTATACTTGAACGAGAAAAAATGAAGTGAAAAATGAAGTTGTAACCTTTATATTATAAATTATTAATTCCTTCTTGTTCTTAAGCGTCTGAATTTGAATTCTCGTGGAAAGTGCTGCGTTCAAGCTGAGTTTGGATTTAAAGTAGATGCACCTTTCCTGATGTTTGTTTCTACTTGGAAGGTCTATTTGAAAATGCTTGCCCAATGATTACTTCCATATCTATTCACATTAGCCATTTTTTCTTCTACAAGGGTTCTTCATTTGTTTTTATGATGTTCTGCTTAGTTCATTGTGATAAATTGTGCACAACTAGCGTATGAACAACCTCTGGCCCCTTTCTTTTGTGAGAGTTGCATGCGTTTGGGAGCTATAGCCGGAAGCTACTTCAATTCATTAATTTGTCAATTATTTATACTTTTTGCAGTTTTTTTTTTGTCATAAGAGAAAAATTCTATTAAAAAGAAACACAATACAAACTAATAATTCTAACATCAGCTATATGCAATGCATAGGCTAAGGAATTGAATAAGCCAACCAAATAACTAGCAACACAGCTAACAAGAAACAAATTCTCTAAGCAACAATAATTTCTCTCCCCAACAATCTTGCTAGGTAATATGAGAAAAAGCCGTCCATCTTAAGGAATCGATACAAACAAACAACAAAATAACCCGAACTCAAGGAGCTAATAAGAAAACTTTCGGTAAATGAGCTCACCAAAAGAATCAGCACTCTCCAGTACTGCATCAAGGATAAGAGCACACAAACTAGAAACCAACAAACACAAATGCAAAATAGAAAAAGAAAGAACATTATGACACTAAAACAAATAAAACACACAACCACTACATCAAAATCAACAACCAAATCACCATGCCAGCACCAAAAAAAGTCCTCAAAAGCCTTCCATTGCTGCAACACTACAAACCAATATAAACCAATACTCTCAAGGAAGATTAGCAATTGTAGCACCCAAAACTGCCTCCACACCTTGAAGATCTCCATTTTGCAAACACTTTGTTCTACTGATTACAAAATAGAAAACAATTGAGAAAAAATACCAGCAAATCAGCTTTTGCCTCCCTTAAAGCTAGTATAGTCACACCCTTCCTGGATTCTCGCCAGTTCCATAAAAGGATCTTCATCCCAAGAAAAAATCACAAGACAAAACGACAACCACAAAAACACCAAAACCTCCACAGATCACAAATTACAACTCACAAATTGAATCCAAATCAAGCAATAAGACTTGCTTCAATTGGTTCCAAATAGCAAAGCATAATCAAAACAGGAAGGAAAACAAACCAGTAACAAGACTGGAAAAGGATTCTGAAAAGGTCAAAGAGCCTCCCGGTGAGAACTTACTACAAGCAAGACTGACAGCCACCCCATCACAACCTCGTTGATGCAAGTGTTTGGCGAACATGAGCTCTGATTGCAACGTCGATGGTAAAACAAAATAGATTGGTGATAACTAAGAAGCTATAGACGAACACAAACCAAATGCAATTTCTTAGACTAGGCTTAGAACAAATTCAAAGAGCGAAAGATCCATGAGGACGACATGATCTGGATCTAGGAGCATTTTTAAATCAAAGTACCAATGATTGAAACCTCTTGATTAGAACTAGTACCAAGGATCGAGACCTCCAATTCTTAGGAAAAATGATCGTGAGGATGCTTGAGGTTGATGATAAACAATGCTTGAGGTTGATGATGAACGATGGAGATAGCAAACTATGGCAAAAATCAGCAAGAAGGTTAGGAGGAACGATGGAGATGGTGAAGAAATTAGGGAAAAAGTAGAACCCTAGCAGAGCGAAATTTTTTATCATCCCAATATTTGTTAACTCAATAATCGGTAACTACTTTTTGCAGTTTTTGACTGTTGTTTTTTTAAAGCTTCTTTAGGTTGTAATAGTAAGCAATATTCACGGATTTGTATTCTTTGCAGTTTATACCATGAGGAGCATAGTGATTCGTACTTACTAATGTACTCAAATATTTGTTATTTACAATGCAGAAATGTCTACCGAGGTGGCTTCATTATTGGTGGATATAATATTTAAGACACTATACATTTATGAGGACCGGGGAAAGCTGTAGATGATGTCACTATGAAAGCTTAAGGAGAAGTTACTTTCATGAAAAGTTTTGCGGCATCTCTTTTTCAGCTTATGGAGAAGCAGGCAAAATTTTCATCACATTTAGGATGCTCTAGATTTCTTCGATGGTCAAGCCTTCTTTTGACTAAAAGTCAATTTTTCATAGTTTCAAAGAATGCATTTTCTAGAGTAGTAAACAAGCATCATTGCTTCTCGTTGTCAAGAAAAGATGTTTCTTTGAGCGAAGAGCATGCAAACAGACATTCTTTCATTTATTTCCTCAGGTTTAACCCATCTTACTTGTTATGTTTTCTAAGATTATTCTAATGATTTGCCCAATCTTCATTTCAGATTCTTTCATTTATTTATTTTTATTTTGTACTTCGTCTTCTTTCAGTCACCAGAATCTATAAATTATACGTTGAGGAATTAAAGGATGCACGAATTTCATACAAAGATAGTTTTGAATTAATATGGTTACTTATAGATTTCTCAAGTAGCTCAAGTGCATCAACTTCTTTATTTGAAAAACGCAAGGTTTAATTTTTATTCGGCTTATATTTAGCTTCCTGTACAAAATTTATGTTGTAAACTACTCCTAGTAGTCATCATTTTTTTTGTATACATTAAAGCAGTGTTAAGCACAAATGAGAAGCCTGTGAAGCATCTGAGTGAAGCCTTTATTCCCCTTTTAAGTACATGTTGCATGAGAAATTTCAGGCGATTGTGGTTCCAACTTCCATCAAAATGCTGAAGCGCAATCCCGAGATTGCAAGAATCTGTTGGATTTCTTTTGAAGTCAGTCAACTTGAACTTGAGCAAGTATGCCCTTGAGATTCTTTCAGTTTTATAACCACCAGTTTGGCATGCTGATGAAGGCAGAAAGATAGAGGCTCTTACAATAGTAAGGTTTTTGAGCTAAAACTAAAGTAACCCTGATACTTTAGAATCAATGATTTATGTTGTCAAGGCTGTAGTCGGAGGTCGGGCTTTACTTTGATTTTGTATTAATATTTTGCCTGATGGGAATAATAATCTTCTTGGCATGCTACAGATTGATGCCTGTGTAAGATGTTTGTTAATTGAGGTGGATTTTTTTTTTATAGTTGAGTAGCAATGTTATATTGCTTTGATTGTTGATTTTCATGAGCTTGTGGTTGCTTTTGATTTGGACCTGTGGTTGCCACTGAACCTCTTTAATGATCGGTTGATAAACTTTTTCCTAAGAGGTTTTAAATATGAACTCCACTTCTTTTGGAGCTTTACCTTTCTAACCAGAACTTTCTAACATATCCTCCACCGTCGCACTTTTTAGCATAGACTTCTCATCAAAAACCACATCTTTGCTAATAACTAATATCTTAGCTTTTGGATCATACAACTTATAATTGTTGACACCTTTTTGGTAGCTAAGAAAAATGAACTTCTTGGATTTGGCATCTAGCTTTGATTTCTCGTTACTCTGTATATGAACAAAAGTAGGACAATAAAAACTTTTAGTATTGAATAATTAACAAGTTTAGAATATCATACCTCAAGAATTTTGAAATCAATGGAAGAATGAGGACTTTGATTAATGAGGAAAATCATAGTGCTTACAATCTCTGCCCAAAAATTCTTTGGCAGACCTGTTTGTAATTTCATATACCTTGTTCTCTTGGCTTTGGTTCTATTCATCCTCTCAGCAATTCTATTTTGCTTATGAGTTTTTCTCATCGTATAATGTCAGATAATACTAGGTTTCTTGCAGAACTCTTTGAATGACTTGTGCTTGTACTCAATATTATTGTCAGTTCTTAAAATCTTTATCTTTCTACCAAATTGGTTCTTTACCTCTACCTTCCATTCCTTAAAGATCTCAAACATTTGAGTTTTACTTCTCATCAAATAAACTCAAACTTTTCTAGAGTTGTCATCAATGAAAGTAATATAATAGTATGCTCTACTTTAAGAAGCGACAGTCATAGGTCCCCAAATATTAGAATGGACATAGTCCAAAATTTTAGAATTAGTGCGAGTAGTTGCCTTAAAATTAACTCTTTTTTCTTACCATAAATGCAATGTTCACAAATATCAAGCTTGCAAGTCTTCACACATTTCAACAACTTTCTCTTTTAGAGTTCCAATATATTATTCTCACCCAAGTGTTCAAGTCTCATATGCCAAAATATAATATCATCAAAAGTGGGATCTTTTGAAATTAAAGCAGCTCTACCTACAATAGTGTTTCCAATCATCTTGTAGAGACTGCCAAAATTCTTATCCTTCATTAATATCAAAACTCCTTTAGACATCTTAAGTACTCCATTTTTTGCAAAATACGAATAGCCAATTTCATCTAATCCATTAAAGAAATCAGATTATGTTCAAGTTAGTGATTTCTCTGGTATTTGTGGTTCTTACAACACCATCAAACAATCTAACCTTTATG
Source organism: Elaeagnus macrophylla (assembly GCA_029378325.1). Lineage (NCBI taxonomy): Eukaryota > Viridiplantae > Streptophyta > Magnoliopsida > Rosales > Elaeagnaceae > Elaeagnus > Elaeagnus macrophylla. Next base: position 48,389,847 of record CM055640.1, on the reverse strand, counting down.
GTTCCTATCCCAACTGCACATTTTGCATTGTTTTTCGTATATATGCAATTACTATTCTTGAGAGTATAGGTATTAAATCAATTTTTATTTGAACACATGTGATAAAAAAATTAGAATTAAGGATCCAAGAATTAACAAAGGAATCAATACCGGGTGAGATAGATAACAAATCATCTTTAGCTTCACTTTTATCCTTTGCAACACTAGCTGAATTAGTAGGTTGTATTTGTTTACTTCTGTCTTCTAGATCTAAAATTATGCAATATTTTTGAATGTGACCATTTTGTTACAATAATGACAGTACATGTCTTTATTGTATTTTCTTGGTCTTGAGCTTAATTTTTCCTTACCTTTGTCATAATTTATGTCTTTAGACTTGCTTCTTTCACATTTGTAGTTGTAATTGTTACTATCTTTCTTAGTAACAATGAGACCATCAGTTTGTGATTATTCATGGTGGTTGCTTGAGTACATGTAAGTATACATGATCAATGTACAAGTGATAAGTAAATTAAGAACAAAAATTGTTTAAGCTAAAGAAAACTTATAGCTAAAAGAAACTAAAAATGATAAAAATATAATTTTTATACTATGTAATTCAAAGCACTCACACTAAGTATTTTGGTATAAAAGAGTCACAAGTATTCAATTTTTCTAAATTTTTTACACATGAATAAATCTACCATTCCAAGTAATTGATGATATAATACTTTGATCAAACGTCTTACATTAACATGCATTTTTCTATCAAGTAAACTATGTCATATAGTAGTTAAACTAATCACACATGCATTTAATTGGCACACTAATTAAGTTTGCATTTATAAATCACATATACAAGAGTCGTACATTTATCCCTAGAAATTATGACTGATAATTTAGTGGCTCTCTCAAGCATTATCTAATTATCTCACTAAATTGAAAGAAGTAAAAATTGATCAATTAAAACATCAAATATCAACAATTAAAAGGTATGTATAAATAAATTAATACATTGCATAAAAAATTGAGTTTAAGATGATTCTAACAACAAGTTTAGCTAATAATAATCATATTAAATTAAATCTCAAAACAGTGAAAACATACAAGAGAGAATAAAAAAAAAGTTAGAAAAAAGAGATACAATTAATTTTTTGATAAATCTCAACTCTAAAACCTTCAATCTTCCGTCCTTCTCTTGATTTGTTTCTTTCTAAACATATTGCCTATTTTTCTAATGATTTGGTTAGATGTAGAAAGTGTTGAATGATTTGATTTGGCTTCCAAAAAGTTTTATATATAGGTTAACAATGCCATAACCTAGCCTATTAAACATCTCATGTGATTCAACGGTTGAAATTGATACAAAGGAGTGAAAACAGATCTAATGTGGCTATTTTTGACAAGGAAAACAACATGTGCCGTGTCATGAGGGTCTCAGGATTCCTAAAAGAGTACGTGTGTCGCAGTATAGCATAGAAAATGGTCCACGGTGGCATGCTATTCTCGACTTTTTGTGTGTCCAGCAAATTGTTGTGTGATGCGACACAAAAAGTCCGTCGTGGCATGATGCTAATTTTTCCCTTTTTACTTGTTTTGACTCCGTTTGCTATTGTTCCATCTATATTAGCATAGTTGGACATAAATTAAGCTTTTTAACCATATTAAGTTCAAAATAAGACAAATGACTAACTTAAAAGTGATTAAGTAACTATACTTTCGTAGAATTATCATACCCTTAAACTTAACTATTTTCTTGTCCTCAAGCAAAGCCAATGTTAAACGTTAAAGAACAAAACAATAACCAATTATAGGTAGTGTATTCATAAACACATATTCTACTATACATGCATATTTAATAAAAATTATTTCTCTCAAAGATTGTACAATCCTATGAGAAAGGTTCACAAGGCAATCAACATTCCAATGTAAGCATCGTCTCCCTTGTTTTGTTCACCTAAAACTTCAAATAAAGAAAACTAATAATTAAAACATAAAATATAAACATAAAATTTTAATTACTTGGGTTACAAGTGTTACATTTTAGATCATTAATTAGACCATTATTATGCATCAAGGTGGATAATATATGTAGTATTTCATGATCAATCGCTTAATAGTTTTTATGGTTGTTGGGTCAAGATCATAATTTTTATTACGTGTATTTCAAATTTTTATATATTGTATGTATAAATAAATGAATGTAGATATAATATATAATATGATAATGGATCTCATGTTCACTCTAATTGAGTCTAAGCATGTTGAACTAAAAAATTATATATCATATGATAAATATTATATACATTTCAAATTTAGATGCATTTAATTTTAAGGAAGATATTTGATTTTAATAAAATATGCGAATTGAATTATTTTAATAGGAAAGAAAGTTAGATAAAAGAAATTAATATTATTTTAAATATAAATTATTTTATTAAAAATATTTTATTATTAAATATTATATAAATTATTATAAAAAGAATATATTGTAAAATTTATTTAATTATATTATACGAATTAACAATATATATTATTTATAATACAATTTGATATATATTTGAAACAAAGTTGAGTGAGATCTATTGGGTTTCAAACCCTCTTCCTCATTGAGGCATCAAGACCCACTTTTAGAAGTTAAAAAGTCTCCAACGTTAATTTGTTGCCCAAGGGCTACATAAAATGGATTACTCAGAGCTTCATTTTTGAGCTTGCACTTCTCAAGCTTATCTTCAAAATCTAACCTATAGTTTTTACAGGCATCTCTAAAAAGGTTATTGATTAGATAGATCTTAAAGATAATCCTTGCATTCTTAATATTCATGGTGATTTTCCTTTTTTGTATATCAAGGTAAAGCCCTCTTGTAATTACTAGTTGTGTTTAAAATGATAGGAGCTTTTTTTTTTGCCTCTTTAGCTACTACATGCTCTTCAAGAGTATCATTGAGCTTATCTTCCACATGTTTAGGGTCATCTATGCTCTCTACTACCTCCGATACTTCACTAAAATTAGTTGTATCTCCATGGTTGAGCTCCTTGTCCTTTATAGTTAGGTTATTTTTTTTTCATTGATCAAGAAGCCTTGAGTTTAGGTGAGGTTGCGAGGTAAAGATTTTAGTTGTTCCCTATGTCTTGATCTAATCCCTCCATTTGTTGTTTCTCGTGTTTGCATTTGTCTATGAAGCTTTGAATCAATTTCATATTAGATTTGAAATCATTCTTATTGGATGATTCTTCCTCTTGTGGTTTGATTGTGGATGATGGTAATAGTCCATTGTATATGTTGACCATGTAGAAGGTAGTATCTGTTGATTGTAGCTCCAAGAGTTGTAAGATCGACTCTTCTATTCCAAATTTTGGTATTAGAAATATTAAGGGTTCATATCGATGTAGATATTGCTATAGGTGTGGTCCCTTCCATTCTATGTATATGTATGCAGTGGATTTTGTATAGGTGGAGTACATATGTAGGATCTCAACGTAAAATGATCAAAATATTCTTGTATAGAAAGGTCCCTCACAATACTAGGCTATTCAATATATGCTATGAGGTTGATTGTCTCATCAATTGTTATCCTTGCATCTATAAGCTTCTGATATTTAAAAGAGTCTATCACCTATCTATTAATACAAAACTAAAGGAAAAATTATGAAACAAAAAAGATAAATTGAAAAAGAAGAAGATAAAATTACTAATAAAATATAATTAAATAAAAATAAAGAATGAAAGTTATATTAGTAAAAAGATAATAAAATAATACAAAAAAATAATTAAAATAATAGCAAATATTTTTTTTTTTGAATTTTATGCCTAAATAGTCTTGGTAACTCCTCGCAACAATGTTAAATTACAAATCCCTAGCAACATTGCCAAAAACCTGCTGATTGTTTGAGTATATGCAAGTATATGTGATCAATGCATAAGTAATAAGTAAATTAAGAAAAAGGATTGTCGTACCTACGAGTATTGAATTATTAAGTATTTAAGTACCGAACTATGGCTATACTAAACTATTTATGTTAAAAAATTTGATAGGTAAAAGAAATTAAAAATGATAAAAATATAATATTTACATAATGTGATATATGACTATGGATAACATGGGACTCAAAACTATTTTTAGAGACCGACATACCCATAATTCTTTGATTTTTGAACTAAGAATGATATTTCAGTTTATTTAGGGCAGATAAATATAGCAGAATGCTTAGACTGGGTGAAAGCAGCCACAATTTCTTTGAATATATGGAAGTTCCTAGCAATAAACAAGTTAAAATGGTGGCTTATAAGCTTAAAGGGGAACTAGTGCTTGGTGGGAAAGGATATAGAGTAATAGGAGGAGGCATGGAGAAATTATCATAAATTATTGGGATTGGATGAGGAAGCTGATGTTTGATCAGTTTCTTCCTTCTGATTATCAACAGGTATTGTTCAAGCAATACCATCAGTGCTAACAAGGCATTAGAACCAGGGCTGATTATGTTGAGTAATTTCAAGAATTGTGAGCCAGAATGATTTGACTGAGAGAAAATCAGAGGAAGTTCTCAGATTCATTACAGGTCTCAGGGAACCTATCAAAAGCCTAGTGGAATTGAGAAATGTTGACAACATTCTTGAAGCAGTCATTATAGCTGCAAGGTTTGAGACTCAGCTTTTCAAATTTCTTAAGGATTCTTTCCCTAAGAGGGGTTTTACTGAATTTTACTTGGACAAGTCTTACTTCCCTAATAACAACTCATTCCCAACTGATACCCAAAACCAACCTTGAGCCAAACAACAACAAATACCAAACCTATTATCAAACCTGCTTTACCAAACCAAAGACCTAATCCGTACGCTAAACTAGGACCTTTGACGTGTTTCAAATGTAGCCAGGTAGGGCACAAGTCTAGTGATTGTCCCTTGAGAAAAACAGTGAACCTAGTTGAAGGAATGGAGAAGGGATTTGAGGAAGAAAACAACTTTGATGAGGAGGAAGGCAATTTTGAGGAAGTGGAGGTGGTTGAGGATGAAGGTGACAAATTCATAGGAATTCTTCTCATGCCAAAGGAGTCTAAAAATTCACAACATCATAGGATTTTAGAACTAAATGTATCATTCTCAAGAAGGTTTGTGATGTGATTATTGACAATGGGAGTAATAAGAATGTGGTATCAAGGGGATTGGTCAAAGCTATGCAACTACCTACTGAAAGGCATTCCAATCCTTACAAAGTGGGATGGATCAAGAAAGGGCTCGAGTCTAAGGTTACATTAACCTGCAGGGCATCTCTGTCCATTGATAAGTTTTACCCAGATGACATCCAGTGTGACATCCTAGAAATGGATGTTTTTCATGTCTTACTAGGGAGGCCTTAGCAATTTGACAAGGATACAACTCACAAAGGAAGGGACTTCACTTATTCTTTCACTTGGAAGAGTAAGAGGATTATTTTCATTCCACAATTTGGCTGCAAGCTCTCTGAAAGCAACATTATCAAACAACCTGTGCTGCTACATTCCCAGTAGTGAACTACTTGAAATCAAAGGCAACAATAATGTACTCACATTGCTAGTAAAAGAGTTAACCCTTAATCAATGTTTTGATGTACCCTTTGATTTCTAGCAGCTATTACATGAATTTCAGGATTTGTCCCATGAAGAGTTGCCTGATGGATTACCCTTCTCAAAAACATTCAGCATCAGATGGATTTTATTCTAGAGGCTAGACCGCCAAATTTACCCCACTATAAAATGAGCCCAAAGGAGCATGACATTCTCCAAGGGATAGTCAAAGGTTTACTATCTAAGAAGCTTATTACTAAGAGCCTTAGCCCTTTGTTGTCCCAGCACTTTTAGTGCCTAAGAAGGATGGCGATTAGAGAATGTGCATTGACAGCAGAGCAATTAACAAGATAACCATCAAGTATAGGTTCCATATACCTAGGTTGGAGGATATGTTGGACAAACTAGAGGGTGCTACTATGTTCTCCAAGTTGGATTTGAGGAATGGGTATCATCAAATTAGGATTAGGCCTAGTGATGAGTGGAAGACTGCCTTCAAAATAGAGGGTTTTTATAAATGAAAGGTGATGCCTTTTGGGCTTTGCATTGCCTCTAGCACCTTCATGAGGTTGATGAACTAGGTTCTAAAACCTTTTACAAATGACTTTGTAGTAGTTTATTTCGATGATATTCTTATCTACAATAAACAGAGGCAAGAGCAATTGCAACACCTCAGAGCAATCTTAGAAGTGCTGTGGTCAAACAAGCTATTTTTTAATCTCAAGAAGTGTGATTTCTTGACTGAACAACTTGTATTTTTGGGTTTTGTGATTAGTGCACAAGGGATTTCTATGGATCTTAAGAAAATCCAAGCTATCTAAGATTGGCCAGCACCCTCAAGTGTCCATTGGTAAGGAGTTTTCATGGACTAGCCACCTTTTATAGGAGGTTCATCAGGAACTTCAATTCCATTGTAGCCCCCCATGACTCTGAAGAAAGGAAAGTATCATTGCGAAGCACCACAGCAAGCTAGTTTTGAGTTGATTAAAGAAAAGTTGACCAGTGCTTCTATTCTTGCACTACCCAACTTTGATCTTGTGTTTAAAGTGGAGACTGATGCCTCTAGTACAGGCATAAGAGCTATTCTATTACAAGAGGGCAAAGTAATAGAGTTTTCAGTGAAAAGCTTAACGAACCAAGGAGAAAGTGGTCCACTTATGAGCAGGAGTTCTATGCTGTAGTTAGGGCTATTTGGTCCAAAAAGAATTTATTCTATTTTGTGATCACCAGTCCCTACAGTTTCTCAATTCTTAAAAAAGTCTCAACAGAATGCATAGCAGATGGGATTTATTCTTTCAAAAATTTAATTTTTTGTTCAAACATAGGAAGGGTAAATAGAATGTGGTGGTTGATGCCCTAAGCAGAAGAGTACATCTATTGCCTGTTGTCCAGGCTGACATTTCTCAGTTGCAAGAACTAGTTGGGTTGTACGAAGGAAATGAGGATGTTCAGAGTGTGAGTAGTGGGAATTTCCACATTGACAGTGGATTTTTGTTTAAAGGAAACAAGCTATGTATTCCCAAAACTTTCCTTAGAGAATTTTTGATTCAAGAGTACCATGCTAATGGCCTACAAGCCCACCTAGGGAGAGATAAGACTCTAGCTGCCATTGAAAACAAGTATTTTTTGCCTCAGTTAAACAAAGACACTGCTAAATTTATGAAGAAGTGTCCTATTTGTCAAGCTGCTAAGGGTCATTCACAAATATTGGGCTTTACTCTCCTCGTCCCATACCAGAGAATATCTAGGAAGACATTAGCATGGACTTTGTGTTAGGGATTCCCAAGATCCCTAGGAATGTGAATTCAATGATGGTGGTTGTGGACGGATTTTCTAAGATGGTTCATTTTTTGGCTTGCAAGAAAACTTTTGATGCATGGCTAACATGTTCTTCAAATAGATTATCAAGCTCCATGGCATTCCCAAGTCTATTGTTTTAGATCAGGATGTAAAGTTCACAAGTCATTTTTGGAAAGAATTGTGGAGGCATTTTGGGATTGTATCGAAATTTAATACCACTTGCCACCTTCAAATTGATGGTCAAATTGAATTGGTCAACCGCACCTTGGAAAATATGTTGAGGTGTATTTCAGGAGACAGACCTAAACACTGGGACTTGGCCCTTACTCAAGCTGAGTTTACTATGAATAGCATGATTCATAGATCCATTGGCAAGGCTCCTTTTGACATTGTGTATATCAAGACCCCTAATTTCACAATTGACATTACCTTCTTGCAGATTTTTAAGAGCCAATAGGCAGCCAAAACTACAGAAGGAGTTACGAAACTCCTTTTAGAAGTGAAGGAGCATTTACAATCCTCCAACATGCAATACAAGTCATATGCAGATAAGAAGAAGAGGCACACTTATAGGAACCTACTCTAAGCTTCAAGATAGGAAAGTGGGGCCTTTTCAGATCACAAATAAGATGGGTGCTAATGCCTATGTGTTAGACTTACCACCTGCCTTGCAGATTTCACCTTTGTTTAATGTGAAGGATTTGTAACCATAACACCCTACTAATGATAGTGCAGTCATAATGCAAGATGAAGGGGCTCATCTTTTTCAAGAGGGAGGCATCGACGGAGGGGCTTCCAGTTGAATAACACTTAACCTGATTTTCTTTACTGTTTTATTATTTTGCTTACTCATTGTTGTTTGTATTATTTTACGGTTGCTCTTTATTTCCTCAAGATGTTAATTATTTAGTTGTCTAAATTGTCTTGTTGTGTGAGTTGTCCAATTCTTCCAAAACTGAGTTTTGAGTAACAAAATTTGATTACATAGGAGAGGAGCTCTTCTCGGGTAGGGCAAATCGGAGAGAACGTTCTATTTTGCTTTTCATTTTTTGTTTTTTTTTCCCTGAGATTAATGAGTATTTCTGGGTTTGAATCATAGTATTCAACCTTTCTTCTCCAAATTGTTAAATCTTAGAGTTGATAAATTAGCTTCTATGCCATCGTGATAATGGTACAAAAAGTTTGACTTCATGATTGAGCATAGATATCGAACGACAACTTTTGACCATCGGTGAATTTATCATATTTCTTCCTTATGTTGATATGTTAATCGTAGAGCCGAATAGTGACAAGGTTTGCATGCTGAATAAAGAACTCAATATGTCTTTTGCTATGAAAAACTTGGGATTTGCAAAGTGTTATTCAAGATTGAATAGAATTGTTTCTCTTAATTTCATTGAAAAATAATACACATATATATACACAAAGTTAGGATTCTATCTTAGAAAACTATTTAATTAGGATCCCTATAATTAAGCTAATTAGATATATACACCTAATATACAGTTAATTACAATTAATATATATTTAAAACTCCCCCTCAAGTTGGAGCATAGATATTAATCATGCCCAACTTGTTACAAAGATAATCAATCCGAACCCCATTTAAAGCTTTCGTGAAGATATCTCTTCGTTGTTCTCCAGTCTTCACATGTCCTGTAAAAATCAAACATTGCTGAATTTTCTCGCAGACGAAATGACAATCAATTTCAATGTGTTTAGTTCGCTGGTGAAACACAGGATTAGAAGCAATATGAAGAGCAGCTTGGTTATCACACTACAATTTTGCTGGTATTGAAGTTTTAAGACCTACTTCATTCAAGAGCTGGTATATCCACATTATCTCACGCGCAGACTGTGCCATAGCCCTATATTCTGACTATGCACTCGACCGTGACACAACATTCTATTTCTTATTCTTCCATGAGACCAAATTTCTTCCAACAAAAATACAATAGCCTGATGTGGATCTTCTATCCATTTTGAAACCTGCCCAATCTGCATCTGAAAAACATTCAATATGAGTGCCCATGATTTGCATACAAGATACCACGGTCAGGTGCTCCTTTCAAGTAACACAAAATTTGCTCTACGTTGCCCAATGGTGAACTGTTGGGGATGACATAAATTGACTAACAACACTGACCAAATATGCAATGTCTAGACGAGTCATGGTAAGGTAATTCAGCTTTCCAACCAACCTTTGATATCTCTCAGCATCTTTAACTAGTTTCCCATCTCCTGTAAGGTGGATGTTCGGATTCATTGGAGCACTACAAGGCTTTGCTTCCAATTTTCTTGTCTCAGTTAATATGTCAAGAACATATTTTCTCTGAGATAGAAAGATACATTTTTTACTCCTTGTGACTTCAACACCCAAGAAATACTTTAGCATCCCCAAATCCTTCGTGTGAAATTGAGTATGCAAGAAAGACTTAAGAGATGAAATTCTCATAGTATCACTTCCAGTAATAACAATGTCATCCACATACACAACTAAAAGAATGATACCAGTTTCTGATTGTTTGTAGAATACGGAATGGTCAGACTTGCTTTTCATCATACCAAACATTTCTACAGCTTGAGTAAATTTTCCAAACCAAGCACGAGGACTCTGTTTCAAACTATACAAAGATTTGCGGAGACGACAAAGTCGCCCAGACTCCCCCTGAGCAACAAAACCAGGAGGTTGCTCCATATACACCTCCTCTTGAAGATCGCCATGAAGAAAAGCATTCTTGATATTTAGTTGATGCAAAGGCCAATTATGAGTAGCTGCCATAGAAATAAACAACCGAACAAAGGTCAATTTAGCAACAGGAGAGAGTGTCAGAATAGTCCACTCCATAGGTTTGAGCATATCCCTTAGCAACAAGACGGGCCTTTAATCGAGCAACTGACCCATCCGAATGAACCTTAACTGTGAACACCCATTTGCATCCTGTAGCTCGTTTCCTCGAAGGTAAATCAACCAAGTCCCAAGTACCATTGTCATCTAAAGCATTCATTTCCTCTATCATTGCATGATGCCAACTAGGATGAGATATGGCTTCGTGAACAGTTTTAGGGATAGAAATAGAATCAAGAGAGGCAATAAAAGAGCAAGAGGAAGATGACAAGCAGTTATAAGAAACAAAAGAAGAAATAGGATAAGTACATTGATGTTTACCTTTGCGTAATGTAATAGGAAGATCATCGCTCATGACTGGATCTGAAGACGAAGGAGTAGGTGCAGGACATGAATCAGAAGGTCTATGTCTGGAGTAGACTTGAATAATAGGATGCTTGACAGGAGCTGGATCCAAGATAGGTTCAAATGATGTGATAGAATAGACTAACAAATCATCATCCTCCTCCTGACATGCGGGAGGCGGAGAAGACGAAAAATAGGGTATGTCTTCCATAAAGGTAACATCATTTGAGACAATATATTTGTTAAGACTAGGACAATAACATCTATAACCTTTCTGAAGACGAGAATAACCAAGGAAGATACACTTCAAAGACTTGGGATCTAATTTAGTAACATGCGGACGAACATCCCGAACAAAACAAGTGCTACCAAATATCTTAGGGTCAACCGAAAATAGTGACTTATTAGGAAACAAGATGTTGTAAGGAATCTCACCATGAAGAACAGATGAGGGCATGTGATTAATAAGAAAACATGCTGTTGAAATTGCATCGGCCCAAAAAGGTTTAAAACCATTCATTTGAAATAATAAGACATGTGCAGTTTCAAGAAGATGTCTGTTCTTACGTTCTGCCACTCCATTTTGAGATGGAGTATCAACACAAGAAGTTTCATGAAGCATGCCATTTTGAACCATATAAGATTGAAACAAAGCGGATGTACATTCTTTAGCATTATCACTTCGCAAAGTACGAATTAAAACATTAAATTGAGTTTTAATCTCAACACAAAATGCACAAAAAATAGAAAACAACTCAGAGCGACTCGTCATTAAATATAACCAAGTGATACAAAAATAATCATCCACAAAAGTAACAAAATACTTAAATCTAGGTTTAGATAAAATAGGACAAGGACCCCAAACATCAGAATGAATTAATTCAAAAGGAACACTAGCATGTTTATTAACTCTTAGACTTGAACTAAGATGATGATGTTTTGCAAACTGACAAGACTCACAATCTAATGAAGACACCTTATTAAACTGAGGACAAAGCTTCTTGAGTAAAGGAAGAGATGGATGACCCAGTCTACAATATGCCTCGAAGGGAGAGGTTACACCAGAGCAAGCAACAGATTTCGGTATTGGTGTGTCAAGAATGTAGAGGCGTCTAGATTCATGTCCTTTACTAATAGTCTTCTTTGTCATAAGATCCTAAAATAAGCAATGATTAGGAAAGAATGAGATGCAATAGTTAAAATTGCGAGTAAGCTGACTTATAGAAATCAAATTAAAGGATAAGTTAGGTAAATGTAAGGCAGACAACAAAGGAAGCAAAGGAGTAGGAGTGATTGTGCTAGACCTAAGAACACGAGATGGTGATCCATCGGCTAAGGTAACAGTAGAGGTGGAAGTGTGTGACTGAAGAGTAGAAAAGAGACTAGAATTACCTATCATATGATCTGTGGCACCATAATCAATAACCCATTTGGAAGATGAGGAAAGAAGACACGCATTTAGTTTACCTGAATCAGCAATAGCAGTGACAGAAGGTGATGAAGACTTTAGTGATTCTTGATACTGTGAGAATTTGATAAATTCATCTGCAGAGATAAGAACTGATTTTTCAGAGGTATCATAAGTGGATGCAATATGGGCCGAGTGACCTTTTTGATTCTTGAACTGAAGCTTTCTATAGTCACGTTTCGTATGTCCTGGTTTGCGACAATAGTAACACACAATTCCTCTTGGATCCTGTGGTCGAGTTTCAAACTCTTGTGAGCCGTCTCCTTTGTTTCTACTCATATAGGTTGACCTTCTAGGCTCAATTATTATTTCGGCTGACCAAAACACCATTTAATTGAGCAGGTGGAGTGCCTTCTGTACAAAGTACTCGGCTAAATACTTCTTGTAAAGAGATCTCAGAACCAGAAAGAACTTGTGACTTAGCAGTCTCAAAGTCAGAGGGAAGACCAGCAAGAAAACTCATGATAGCCATTTGCTCCCATTGGAGTTGCTGAACCTTCACATCAGGACTAAAAGGCATCAAACTATTGAGCTCTTCATAAGTCGTCTTAAATTCCATAAAATAATTCGTGAGACTGATCTTGCTTGTCTGCACGGTAAAATGCCTTGCATACCTCATACATGCGAGAAAAGTTTCCTTTACTAGAATATAAGAAATCCAAATAATCCATCAATTCCTTAACAAATTCACAATGATTGATCAAGCCAATTACCTTGCTTTCAATAGAATTTCGAATCTGCAGAAATAAATGGGCGTCTTCTCTAAGCCATGTCTGCTTTGAATCATCTTTAGGAGGATCGTCAGTCAAATGAGTATCTTTATCAATACTTCTCAAATAAAGTCGAATGGTCTTGCTCCAATCCAAATAATTCGAGCCATTGAGCTTATGGTCAGTGATTTTAGACATTACAGGCACCATATTCGTCACAACATTATATTTCTTTTCAGTCATAACTCCTACAAACAAGACAGCGAACAAGCGAACAAACAAAATTAACAAGGCAGCGAACAAGAACACAAAATTGACTAAAACCCAAATTGGAAGAACCTAAACCTGAACCAATGAGTGCCGAACCACCACAGACAACACAGGGGAACGCCGGCAAGCAACACGAGGACGATAGGAGAAGATTTTAGGCAAAGACGCGCCGTCACTCTTCGACCCGTGGGAAGACTGCAGAAACTCGTAGTGGCACGTGGGGACTACTTGCGGCTGGTCTGGTCATCGTACTTTGGGGTTTTGCCGATCGGCGGCTGGGCTTACTCCTTGTGCTGGCGGTGAGAGTAAATGTTCACTCTAAAAGGGTGTCCCAAGTTGGAACCCAAAAATGCACTAAACCCTAATTTGTGTTTCCCCAAAACCAAACCCTAATTTGGACGAAAAAAGAAAAAATCCCAACTTTGTAACCCTAATGCTTTGATACCATGTTATTCAAGATTGAATAGAATTATTTCTCTTAATTCTATTGAAAAATAATACACATATATATACACAAAGCTAGAATTCTATTTTAGGAAACTATTTAATTAGGATCCCTATAATTAAGCTAATTAGATATGTACATCTAATATACAGCTAATCACAATTAATATATATCTAACACAAAGCAAATTCTCGGTATGACATTCTCCCGTGATAGGAAGAAATGGAAGTTGTGGTTATAACAAGAAAAATATATCTAGGAGGTATCGGCGCGATTCAACAAGTATAAAGCAAAGCTAGTTTCTACTTCATGAGCTCAAAGCAAAGTCCTAAATGTAACAAGGAAAAAGAAGAAATGGTTGTGGTGCCATATTCCTCAACTGTTGGCAGTTTTGTGTACTCTATAGTGTGTACAAGACTAAAATTAACACATGCAGTTGATGGTGTTAGTAGACACTTGTCAACTCCAAGCAAAGAGCATTGGAATCAGTGAAGTGAATTTTGAGATACCTCAAGGGTACTTCCAAAATGAATTTATGATTTGAAAGTGGAAAACTCGAATTGATTGGCTATACAGATGAAAATATGGCAGGGGATATTGATTTTAGATCTACTTTTGGATACCTGATTACATTTTCAAGTCATGGAAATTAAAGCTATAAAAGTGTCGCTTTGTCAACAACAGAAGCAAAGTTCATTGCTGTTACCAAAGCGTGTAAAGAAATGCTTTAGATGAAAAGTTCTTATAAGAATTAGGATAGCAACAACAAAAGTATGTTGTACATTGTGATAGTTAAAATGCTATTCACTTAAGGAAGAATCCAAATTTTCACTAGAAGTCGAAGTACATTGATATTAGATGTCACTAGATAGGTGAGTGTTGGAATCCAAGTAATTATAACTCGAGAAGATCTATACTAAAGATAAACAGCTCAGATATGATGACCAAGTCCTTACTGAAAGGCAAGTTTCAACTATGTAGAAAAAAAGCAGGCATGGTAGAGATATTCACATAAATCGGGAGAGGGTGATTGAAATGATCATCCATCTTATTGTGGAGAAGAGAAAGGAAAGAGGAGATGAGATAATAGAAACAGAAAAGTCAAAAATAAATTAGGAAAAGGAAAGAGCGAAGAAAGCTTATGAAGTTTGATAATCTCTCCTCCATTCATAGTATGACATTTTTAATATTGATAAATATAATATTATGAAAGGCATAATATTATTCAATATCATCATCATCATCATCATCATCAATCCCTTAGAGAAGAGAAGATAAATCAATATATATTTATTTATTTATATATTTGAAAGAATGAGAGAAGTTAAGTTTAAGTGCTTGAGAGAAAAGAAATCATTATTTTATGTGAGAGATATTATCATGAAATAAAAATTCAAGAAAGGAAGCCACAATTTTTTGTGAGATTATTTTGTATTTTATTTATTAGTTAATATATAGTGTAAGACATATTTTGTTAGCCCATTTTGATTACATAAGAGTAAAAAAAATGAGAACTAGAAACCTTTGCAATTTTCTATCTGGTTATTGTTTTATTTGTCAACATCGGACAATTTACTGGCTATAAATATGCTTTTAGCCATGAATGGACAAGAAGAAGAAGAAGAAAGGCTGTGTTGAAGATAAGAATAGAGAAGACTAGAACATCTAATATTAAAAGGGCTTTGAAAAGCTTGGGCGTTTGTGCATAGTAATGGCTTCCTTGTTTTAATTATATAATGGTTTTTCTGTTTTAGTTTAAAAAAAATGGGTTATCAAAATTAATCTCTTAAAATAAACAAGATAACAATATATCAATTAATAAAAATTGAAAAAATAATATTTAAATGAAAATATAAATAACTATTATTTAAGTATTAAGTATATAATCTATATATCCTATAATGGACCTAACATTTTGATAAGAAAAATTATAATAGAGCCAACATATATAACAATTTGTTGTGTCCAAAAAGTTGGACAATTATTCTCTGTGGCCCATTGTCTTAAAATTTAACAAATGGTGAATCCAACTTCTGTATACGCACCTGTGTCAGACTGCTCTTGCCAATTCAATGTAACATGTGTTTTCATCAGTGCCATGCCCTGCTTCTCTTTGTATTATATCATCTATTTTATTTGTTTATTTGGTTTTCTTTGTTATTGTATTGACCTGTAATATCTTCAACTTTGTCACAGCATGTAGATAATGATCAGCTGATGGAGCTGCTTGAGGAACTCTTGAACTTGGCCTCCTCTCTTAGCTGGTTTGCTAGGCTTGGTTCTGTACTCACCATCTTATTCATGCTGAGGTACAATGCATCTTTGCTTTGTATGCATGTCTTCAGTGTTCTGGAACAGTATTCCTGTTTCCATCCATTTTGAACGTCCGAAAAAGCAACTTGAAAGATGAAAAGTTAAGATATGCAGCGTACTTGTTTTCCAATTTTGTTTTTGTTGATTGCTAACAGTTGTCTCCCATAAAGTTTTCTCTCCGTGAAGCTTCTGCTAAGGCACTTGGTAGACTTCTGCTCTATCAAATAAAAAATAATCCATTTAATTTCTCCTATCATCTGGATATTGTTTCATGCTCATCATTAGTATACGCGTTGCATGATGAGTCTGGTGAAGTCCAAAAGAAGGGCACTATCTACTTTGAAGAGGGCTGCGAAAATATGTAATCTGGCTTTTGAACTTCAATTCTAAATGATATCTATTTCTGCATGGTGTATTGTTTGAGGATGTTTCTGGGTATCAAGTTTTAATGTTGCATTTCAGGTAAATCCTCCCGTAATCAAAGCACATGTTAGTATTTATGGTCCTGCAGTTGCTGAGTGTTTGAAGGATGGAAGTACTCCAGTTATTCTGGCTGCAGAAAGATGTGCCCTGCACGTGTTTCAGTTGACAAAGGGTAACCCTTCTAGTTGTTTGTAATTTTATGCAGTTTATTTCTTGGCTTGCAATTTGCCATTTTAATAGCAAAGAGTTTCAGCAATTTTATAATGCTTTGGATCATTTGGCAGGTACTGATAATATCCAAGCTGCCCAAAAGTACATTATGGGATTGGATGCTAGACGAATATCAAAGTTCCCCGAATACAGGTAGAACATGGAAAATGATTTTATGCTGTTTGTCTTGAATGGTTGAGTGAGTATAGGTATTTAAATCATGGCCTAAGAAGTATAGATGAAGTAGAGGTGTAAATTGGGTTGTGTTATCCTATCTCATGCCCCATTCTTATGGTTCAAAGTTGTTTCATACCAAATAAAACAGATCCATCCCATATAAAATTGTAAACCTAATAGGCCTTACTTTATCCTAATGTCAATATCATCTTTTTCACATTTTTTTCCTATAAAACTTTCATATTATAAATTGTCATACTTCTTTTTTCTTTCATGTTTTTATATTTTTATTTGTCTAATTTAGTCCTATTTAGAACAAAGATAATATCTCTTAATATCATCTCAATTCTATCTCAATCCAAAACAAAATTAATTGAAATAAGATGTGTTGTGTTGCTAAAATTAAAAAATAATGGGTTCTATATGGTTAATGGGACATTGCATCCCAATTTACAAAGATGAAGTACTAAGTTGGATAAAAGTTAAATGTGCCTCCTTATAGTTTACATATTTGAGTTAGAGCGCTGGTATATTATTGTAATACCAACTGTAACGGTAACGGTCCGCGACTGTGGGTGAGCAGTTGTACGGCAAGGTATATTATTGGGTGAGCAGTTGTGCGGTGTTATGTCTTGATTATGTGGAACCTTACGATGGGGCGAGCGTCTTGGTAAAGGTAACCTTGATGCCGGGAAGCAATCGATAGGTCGCATGCGTGCGAGACTCATTGAAAGTAGTTTTCGTTGGTACTTTTTTAAGAGGAGCACCGAAGTCTTTGGACAAAGGGTCATGTTTTGGACTCGATAGGTGATAGGCTGGTCTTAGACTTGGGAAATTTCGGCACTGAACGGTCGAATTTTCGCTACGCGAACTCGCGGACCGTTACAATTGTAATATACGTGGTAAGCTTATTGTGTGTGGCTAATTTATTGCTTTAATGTAGGGGTGTCCAAAACCTGAACAAAACCGAAAAATTAAACCGAACTGAATCGGACGGTTTTACAAGTGAAACGGTCTGATCTGATTTTTTTTTTCCAAACTGTTAAACTAACGGTTCGGTCCGATTTTTCAAAAGTTTAAACCGAACCGAAAATTATATATATATATATATCCCAATTAAAATTATTTATCCTTTAGATTAATCCCAATTATCCCCAAATTCTCAATCCACGAGCCTTAAGAAATCGAACGCTGCCAGCCAGCCAGCCCGTCGCTCCAGTCAACTCCTCCAGCCAGTGCTATCCCGTCCCGCTCCGGCCATAGAAGGAAGTCAAGGAACAGGTACTGGGTTAAGAAGAAATCATTTTTAATTACAAAATAATGTAGTGAAATAGACTGGAATCTCGATGCAGCAATCAACCACTGAAGCATTTAGATTTTTCTCGGCTATTCCTTTAAGAGTTGAAAACAACATGCCCAAAACCTGAGTTGGCGTAAATGTCCTTGTGTCTAAGATTTCAGAACATATTTTTGATGTTTTGCGTTTCTTAAGTTTTATCTTGGTTATGTATCCTACAGGGGAGATTTTTTCTTAGGTTTTAGTTTGGGGCATAATGCCCTCACATACTCTAGGGATTGCTATGAGGGGGTCTAATGTATTGAAAGGAGAAACTAAGATTGTGGTTAATAGACTAAAATGATGAGTGTATTGCCTAGTGTGTGGTTGGTGTGATTTAGCCGATAGCAATTTTAATATGGTTGGTTTTAACATTTTAATATATAATCTTAGGTGACGTATTCGAATACCTCAAGTCTCATTATCAACAAGCATGACAAATATTGCAATTTGGCGTCAGAGCCTTGTCAGAGACCCATATGGAAATGTTTCTCTTTTGAAGAACTTTCAGAAGCCACCAATGGCTCAGGTTTGCTTTCAAAATTTGTGCTTCTGAATGATTTTTGGTTTATTTTCTATGCTAAATATCAAATTTTGTGATGTGGGTTTCAGATAATTTAGTTGGAAGGGGAGGGCACGCTGAGATATACAGAGGAACACTAAAAAAGAGGCAAGAAATTGCAGTGAAGAGACTCACAAAAGATGCCATGGATGAAAGAAAAGAAAAGGAGTTCTTAACAGAGATTGGAACCATTGGTCATGTGTCTCATCCAAATTTATTGTCTCTCTTGGGATGTTGTATTGATGGTGGGCTTTATCTCATCTTCCAGTTCTCCTCTAGAGGATCTGTTGCTTCTCTTCTCCATGGTAAAAATGGCAAATACTTTAAATTAGTTTTAGCTTACCTTCAGTTTTTCTATCTATTTGATACTTTATAATGTCGTTTTTATAACAATTACGTGACAAACTTATAACTTATTTCGCTTAAATTTAATATAAATATCAATTGAAATACTTTATTGATATAAAAATTGAATATGTAGTAAATTGATACTAATATAACGTTTGTTAAAAACAATGAAAACTTGTTTTCAAATTCAAATTTTTTTCCTAGTGTGATTTTCTTTCTGGGTTACTTTTATAATTCAGATAATTGATGCTTAGTATGAATTTTTTGTGAATTCTTATTCCAGATGAAAAGTTACCAGTTTTGGATCGGAAAACAAGGCATAAAATAGCGCCATTGGGACTGCTAGAGGCCTTCATTACTTGCACAAAGGCTGTCAAAGAAGAATAATTCACAGAGATATTAAGTCTTCAAACATTCTTTGGACTACAGATTTTGAACCTTTGGTAAAACTTTAAAAAGTATAATCTACATGGTTTGTTTTTGTCTTTAAAGAAAAATATAACATGGTTGGTAATTAAATTTAAATTTTTTCCAAATTCAATTCTTATGGTTGAGATTGGCGAAGTTTAAATGTTGAGAATTTGATCCTAACTAGTTTCTGCTATGGATGTTGCAGATATCTGATTTTGGACTAGCTAAATGGCTTCCATCTCAATGGACTCATCATTCAATTGCTCCAATTGAAGGCACATTTGGGTACTTAATTAATCCCAATTACTTGTTTAATTACAATTAAGACGATTGATTATTAAATCAATTTTTGAGGTTTGATGGGTTATTGTTAAATATGAATAAATGTAGGCATAATTGTTGAGGTTTGATGGGTTATTGTTAAATACGACAAAATCGTTAACCAAACTGGACCAAATCCGCCCACAGGAACGGAGTTGATGCTCCCACATCCATAGCATGAGTAGTTAAAGCAAGTGAATGATTTGAAATTCGAGTTATTTCACGGAATAACACTCGTATATATTGAGCTCGTAATGGTACCTCGCAATTCAAAAGTCTCTCTACGGCTGAAGAATGAGCGTGTTCTTGGGCCATCGTAGAAACATAGATAGGGTCGACGACGGAACAACGAAACTTTACGACAGCTTTTTCGTACACGTTCACTTGCATCACATACACAAGTGCTCTTCGGTTTTAAAATTTTATTAATCAATCGGTTTGATTGGGTTAAATTAATATGTTCGGTTTGGTTTTTTTGTGTGTGCTAAAAACCGGACCGGATCGCGGACGAGTACTTTAATGTTCTTTGAATTTGTAATATTTGGTTGCATACCAACCTGAATATTTTGGTTTTAAAAACATAGGTCGAAATGGGCCAATAAACACTTCAAATCAACCCAAAAACATTGGGGGTTGGGTTGATAATTTGGCCCAAAATTTCAAAATTTAAAAATAATTTATTTTTTATTATAAATTTGATGTCTATCTAAATAAAAAAACTTATAGCCCATGCGAACATAAACTTTAAAGGAGGTGATTAAAGGAATTATGGGAATACATGTGATGAAGGCTTTTTTTTTATAGAGGTAAATTAAAGAGAGTTTCTTCTTTAAGCAATGTGAGACAAAAAAAAATAAATTTTTGCTTACATATTACATAACTTATAAACATATTCTTATACATTAAGATAACAAGGTTAGCATTTAGCAAAGTGATATGAATGCTAAGTTATTTTATGCTTAACTTGGATTCAGATCTTATGGGTAGTATATTTCTTTAAAAGTTAATTAATAAATATTCAAGTTGGGTTGGGTTCCATGAAAAAAAAAAATTCAACCAATTTTCGGTCATAATTAGACGGATTGGCCAGGTTATAACCTAATATAGCGAAAATATATTTTGAATCTAACCCAATTCATTCAAATTGGGTTGGTTTGTACGGGTTCAATGGATACGGATTAGTTTGGGTTTTGTCCACTCCTAGGTTGCATTACATTTTGACGCTTGTGAAATTGCAGTGATGACAGTGAAGGCAGTGACGATGACTCAAGAAGTGGTTGAGAAGTTTTTTGGTTTTTCGTCAGTCTAGGATATTTAATTTTATAAGAGTTTTCTTCGGTATACACGGCACAGAGAAGAAATAGAAGCTTTTTAGTAACTTACCCAATTTTCTCAAGTGGGTATCCCTAAGTTTATGTAATGTTTTTTTATGTCAGGAAGTATTGTGTATAAAATTGTATTTTTTTTACCAATTTTTTCAAAGATATTTTCATTGTTGAAAATAAATTCTTTAAGTAGAAATTGTACTCTTTAGTCGAAAAGCAAAAATTTCAAGCTATTATCTTGCATATAGTAAAATAAATGTATACTTTTGCTTAGATATTTGTTAGAGTTTGCTAGTAACCAATCGTCCAAAAGCTAAGTATTGGTAGAGAACTAATAATACTTTGGAAAAATAACAAAACTAATACCCCTAAAACTTGTAATAACAAAACTAGCATCCCTTGTGTTTAAACTTATATTTTCACAATTAAAAAAAATGATTAATATGTCAACACAACACTAATATAGAGGTATTAGTTTTGTTATTATAAGTTTTAGAGGTGTTATATTTGATAATTTCTTTAATATTTTTTTACCATCCAACATTTCCATTACAATTAAGTGTAAGTTATACATGAACTCGTAGATTAAACATTTGAAATTCAACGGTTGTAATTATATTAGGTTATATTACTTATACTTGGCACATTAGAATTCCACACCTGTGTCAACACAACACTAACATAGATATGAGATCAGTGTCCACACTTAAAAAAAATATACGGACACGTCCCTTGTTGATGGTTCAATAATCTCAGTGAATTGCTCAAATAGTAAAGATTTATATAAAAGAGCTTTTGGGACCTAAATAGCATTTTTTGGATTGAAACGGTGAGTTTCATTTATATAATATATATGATTTTTACCAAAATATCCATTTATTTGAGTATTTGTAAAAATCTCGTCATTTTCGTGTTTCCTTCGAAGCTTATGGAACTTGTACATTCACAATTTGTATGTACAGGTCATGTGAATGTACAGGTTACATACAAATTTATTTTGTATGTAACCTGTACATACAAATTTGTATATAACATGAACATTCACATTTGTATGTAACCTGTACATTCACATTTTGTATGTAACCTGTACATTCACATTTTGTAAGCTGTTCAAAACAACAATAACATACAAACAATACAATGCATTTCATGTGAATGTGCAGGTTACATACAAAATGTGCAGGTTACATACAAAATAAATTTGTATGTAACCTGTACATTCACATTTTGCAGGAAGAACAGTTCGTATGTACAGGTAACCTGTACATACAAAATGTGAATGTACAGGTTACATACAAATAAATGTGTATGTAATCTGTACATACAAAATGTGAATGTACAGGTTCCATAAGCTGTTCTTCTTCTTCTTCCAGTGGGTGATTGGAATTAAACTAAATACTTCTTTGCAAACATAGTCGAAAGCTTGAGAACAAAATTCAGGTGATATTGTAAATACATAAAAGGAACTTCAGTTTGATAACAGCAATAACATACAAACAGTACAATGCATTTCATGTGAATGTACAAGTTACATATAAAATAAATTTATATGTAACCTGTACATTCACATGATTTCATCTTCATCTTCAATTCTCCATCTGCTCCACTCTTTCCTACTTTATTAAGTTTTTTTTTTTTTTTTTTTTTCTTTCAGTTCAATATATTAAGCTCTGTTTTCATCTTCATCTTTAAGAATAGTTTGATTCTACCAGATAATTGTTTTTATAGATGAAGATTCTAAACAATGTGGGCACAAAAGCTTATACGATAAAAAGGAAGAAGAGAAATTATCTTCTTTAATGGTGTCAGTACCAAGAGAGTGAAAAATTAAGAATTTAAAGATAAAAATCATCGATGCTGAAGGATAGAGGGAGCGTATAAGAGGGATAATAAGAAAAGTATATATGCAATTCTTGTTTCAACAAGAGGCATAGAGAAATCTAATAATTAAGGATACAAACGTAAAATATAGCACCCAAAATGAAGTCGTAAAACTATTTCTATTAAAATGAACGAAAACTACAATATGCATACATTAGAGGTAATTAATTCCAATAATCTTCAACGAGATCGCAAAAGGAGGAGGAAGCCTTGTTTCTACTTTCTAGGGTTGAGTTTTTTAAATCAATGAATGGATTCAAATGGGCGTAATAAGTTTTAATAAAAAAGCTATATTACATGGGCCATACAAATGGGTCTAATAAGCTTTAATAAAAAAGTTATATTAATACATTATGACTGGTCTTTAAAACAATTAATTTAGTATCTGTAATAAATTTATAAAAATATAATAATTTTTTAATTTAAAGAAAAATATAAAAAAATTGAATTGACTTAATATTTAATTCTTTAAAATCAACTATAAATATTATTTATATAATCATTATATATACTGTCTAAGTATCCGTGTTCAAAAAATAGACAATTATTATCTGTATTTTTGTGTTTTAAAATTTTCAAAGTGACGTATCTGACCTCTGGATGCAACCTGAGTCTATGTAACATAGGTATTAGGCTTAACGCGTAACTCGGTTCTAATATAATGTTGGTCATCATTTATCTCAAAAGCTTTACCATATAACAATTGTATTTATCAATGTTTTCTTGTTAATACAGTTCACGTATGGCTACAAAGTGGTACGAATCATGAAAACTCTTCTGTCTTATTTTTGTAATCTTTGGAAGTCTTGTTTGTCATGCCAAATGGGGTCTCATGAATTTTTTATTAGGATCCTGTTGCTTGTATACTACTAAGGCAGATTAAGCATTTCACTGTTATCTGTTTGATTTTAAGATTGCAAGTCTCAGCTTCTAGACAAGTGTGTATACGCCAAGCAAGTTGCAGCCTTAAGCGAACTTAATTAAATGCTGGCACTTGAGTACTGCTTTTAATTTAATGCTTGGGCTATTTATATTGTGCAGGGGGAGAAGCCAGGTTTATTGCTATTCTACTATTTTGTTAAGCGAACTACCATTTTGTGATTAGTCAAGTCTAATTTACATAGACTGACCCTAAGAGCAACCAATACCTTGGGGGTGAAAAATGAATACGTACGTAGTTCGTCTTGTAACAAGTTCAACCAATATATTAGACTTCATTTCAAGGTGGTGTTATGAACTCAAGTAGAGGGGTTAATCTTGAGATGAAACAGACATAACGGCAGTATCAAAATACGATTAGCTTAAAATTTATTAATAAATAATCTATAAATTATAGGTCATATTATTATTTACTTTAGAAATAATTTAAGTGAAAAATATTGTCTAAATTTTTTATCGTGTCAATCAACACGCGAATATAACACAACACACAAATATAACAACATGCAACATGCTTACACAACATGCCACTAATTCAATATACAAACATAGCATGAACACAACATGATAACACATGCACAAATATGAGAGGACAAGATTGTCACCCTAGACACAAGGACATTCTAGTGCTTGTAATAAAAGATAATAGAATTAGGGTAATGATATTGCGACAATAAAATGAATATATTTTCTATTATATCTCTACAATTAATTACACTTTAGTGTCATTATTATTAGATAAAATTGTCATTAATAAAAATAGTTTCTCTACTAATAATTTAAATTATGACAATATCATCACCCTAATTTGATTATTTATTGATAAACTATGGTATTGTCGATAAGCTCTTCCCAATTAATGCCTCTCAAAGCTCGATAGAGCTGGTTCATGTCTTTATTCTTTGCGTGTTGTATTTGTCTATTTTACGTATTGAATTGACATGCACCAACTGCAAATGCTTATCAAATCTGTCAAAATATATTTTTTCCTTTAAAGGAAAATCTGTAGAACGAGCTTTTAACATGTATCATGTATGGGGCATGCATAATTTGGGTAAAGAGTAGAAGGCGGCCAGCTTATAAAAACACATTAATCTGATGCATGATATTACTTGTAGCCATTTATGGATAAGAAAGTAGTTGTAGGAGTACATTTTGTGATTGTTGGTAGGTCGTTTGGAAGCTAGTTCTTGTATGAAATTCATTATTGTTTATCTTTCCTTAGCCGTTTAAGATCTTAAGAGTGCAGGAAAAGCCTGTTGGCTGCTGCAACTGACCAATTAGAAGATATGAAAAGGGTAGAGGGTTACTTTGGTAAAATGACTCATAACTTGTATGGTTTGTTGACGCAATTATGTATATTGCAACCCAAGTCTTCATTCATGTCATCTTCTTGCCTTGTAAGCGAGCGTATTGTGCTATGACAATTTTGTCCTTACTAATAATAGATTACTGACCTGACTTGTATGTTTAATTTAAAAATAATAATTTTTTGTTACAACTTCATGTAATATACATTATTTATATTATCTAATTTAATTGACTCCTTCTTAATAAGTGGTCACACAATCACTTCATCAACTTCATGTTTTACATTTAAATATATATATATATATATATATATATATATATATATATATATGTTTTTTTTAGGAGTTTAAGAATTATGTAATATAATTAAATCAAGATGATTATGTGCACAGCTTGACCGTCCTTGGTGTCTTGGATATGCTATATACCAAAATAATGGGATTTTCTTATGTGCCAAATCGTCATCGATTTAGTTCCTTGACAAATATGCCAATTCTGGAGTTTGATGTGCGCAAGTTCTTTCTGTGGAAGCTCCCAGCCCAAAAATATGATGTTCTTTTCAGTTTTCATGCCCAAATTATAGGGTCATAGTGTTCGATCAAATTACCACACAATGTGTTATATTTTTAGTAGAAAAGACTCCTATAGTTAATAATTGTTTAATTATGGTTTTATTGAAACTCTTGTTCATGTTTGAACATTGATTATTAAAAATTATGGTTTTATTGAAACTCTTGTTCATGTTTGAACATTGATTATTAAATTGTCTATGTTACCAAGCCTTTTTTCTATATTAAATTGTCTATGTTACAAGCGCAGCATTTGTTAAAATTATGTATTAAATGAGAAATATAGAAGGCATTTTACCTATAATAAGCCTTTTAAAAATATATTTTTGACAATTTTTTATTATTAATAATAATAGAAAAAAACTACAATTCTTTTAATCAAACGATTTTATAAGTTGGGTTGAAGAAAGAGAATGGTAATTACTAAACCATAAATTGAACCATGACGTCAAAGTCAAACTCACTTTATAAATTTAATTTGTAATTAAGTCTTAGTAATCGAATATATAGATGACTAGGAAGGATAAAGAAAAATCTTAGTACTTTAAAGTAAATTACTACCAATCAAAAATTGAGTTTACATTAGTTCTGTTGAATAATCGAGTGTTATTTCTCTATTTATTTATTTTCACTCGACAAATAAAATACTTTGCATACATACACTTCACTTTCTGTGAGTATAAATCAAGTGGACAAATTTCTAACCAAGTGACCCCTCTATTATTACCTCATTAATAGTAGAGGCGAGATTGGCAAATGAAATATCAAATATTTTAGATTAATTACTAATAAATATGAAATTACGAAGTTAAGTCCGAAAAGTAAATGTTTTGCAACATGAGAAAGAGAAAGAGAAAGAGAAAGAGAGAGAGTTTGCACTTGCAAGTTGCAACGTAACAATTGTAATTGAAAATTATTGAAAGAAGACACTAGACAGGTCCTTTAATATTGTTTGTTGGGGGCCATGGATGATATTTCTATTCAATTATTTTAGTTAGGGACAGATCAATGACACATGAAGGTCTCAGATCAGATGTAATTAAAGAACCCATAAATATTATTTGACCTTCATCTCATCATGTGGTTGTGAAGTCATCATGAATCTGAAATTGTAAAAGCTACTTATTACTTCTTTCAATTTTATTTTTTCTTAAAGTTGAATACCTCCTTTCAGGTTCATAATGAATAAAGACTACTAACTTCATTGAACAACACTTTGCTTAAATGGTCAAGGTTATTTTATGATATATTGAAAATAAAGTCTGAAATTTATTAAGACATGGTCGCATTAATGAAGATACCTCCTTAAAATCGAGAGTAAGTTTCATTAACAGGTACATATATGACAAATGATGAGCTTTAACTCTTGATCAATTTAGCCATGTTGTACACCCACATGAACATAGAGGTTTATATCTTTTATTTTGCTTTTTTAGCTACAACCAATTAATCCTCACACTTTCAGAACCAGAGTTATATAATATATTCATAAAACTCATTTTATGTCAACTAAGAATTTTAGGTGAGTCGAGTAAATGTTATTTATCGATCAGAAAAGTTATAGTCTCTCAAGAATTATAGGTGAAAATGAAATATTATTATGTCTAATGATTATGTTTGTCATTGAGGATCTGATTATTAGTTCAATTATTGAAATTAAAGAAAATGTTTCTTTTAATTATCTTAAATAAGAATACAAGAAAATGTTGGAGTGAGACACGGCTTATATTGTTATTTTTTTTTCCAGTCTATAATCATTTCAATATCTTAAAGGTAATATTCTACTTCGACTTATTACTTATATAAAATTACTCACATGAAGTTCTACTCTTCACATATTTACGGTAAAAACAATGTTGTAACTAATAGTTTAGCTCGTGGGCTCCTAGTTTTTCTATAGTGACTTTGTAATAGGATGTTCCATCATTCGCTATAGTTCCATCATTTTTTTCGTCGGATACTAATAACAAATTTAATTATAAGATTTATTGATGATTGATTCGTATTCTTTTTTTCTTCAAATATAATAATATTAGTAGTTGAGGGAGTACACGAAAGAGGTGATAAGAATGTATCAACTTAGTTGGGTTGTATCTATGCCCCCACCAAAATCTACAAGTTATAACCTTTCATTAGAAGGGGAAAAAAACAATAAAATAAGATAATTGCACACATTTAATTACTGTGGTATTTGTGGAGAGGCTCGTAATTTTTATAAACTTTAAAAATTATATTATTTTATCAATCTCAAACTTACTAACACCGTAAAAGAACTTTTTACTCCCCAAAAAAAAAAAAAAATGTCAAGCTTTTTGCCATTTGTACTATAAGAATTAGAGACATAGTAAGAAGGAAAAAATAAGTAAGAATAAGATAAGATTAGGTGAGTAAATGAGTATCATTTATAAGTTTATCCCTCCCTTCAATAATACTCGTCTCTAGCTTGGTAATACAAGAATATAATTTAATAAGTATAAATCTATTTTTTATTTTTTTAATGATATATATAAAAGATAAAGACTTTCACATAAATCTAAAAGTTTAGAAACCACCTTTTTTATATTGAAAAAAGGATTTACATAATGATTTATGATTCAGATGAATTAGTTAAATAGTAAATACCATAAGATATTATACAATGCAGGTCACCACGGTCATTTTAGCTTCTTAGAATTAGAGGTATAAAATAAGTTGTCATATCCCATCTTAGTTCCATTTAATGTATTTAATGAACTCATTATTTAAATTTCTCGTAACTAATTAAATCTCATCTCATTTTATCCCATCTCATACAGTTTATATTAAAATCCTAATGTACGTGACTTTAAAATATCATTGTTTTTTTTTTTTTCCTATTAAACTTTTATATTATAGATTATCATGTCTCATGTTTTTCATTATTGTAAATCTCATCTAAGTCTACTTAGTACATATAAAATATCCCAACTTGTACCACCCAAAATTCAAACCATACAAAAAATAAGTAAGATAAGATTCGACGAGTTCTTAAAATTAATAAAATGCACGTAGCATAAGGTCAATTGCCTTATAGTATAATGGCATTTGAATCCAGTCAACACGTTTGGGACATGAGTTTGAACCTCATATGTGAGTGTACTTAACATCCCATTCTACCCCTCTTACAACTTGGTTAAGTCTATACTTTTACCTCATACGTGAGTGTGTTTAACATCCCATTCTACCCCTCTTACAACTTGGTCAAGTCTATACTTTTACTTTTAGTATGGCATCCAATATTTCTTAGATTTAACGACCATATATCAAACAAGTTTTTGAGTTTCCAGAATAGAAGCTTATCTTATTAAATCAAATCACAAATTTATTATTTTCGTAAGAAATATTATTCATTATTTTTGAAATATATTTTTTACTAATCATATTCTGTCATTTATTGAATATTTATATTCAATTATTAATTGATTTATCGTTGTTTCATTTATTAATGTGACATTATTATTGTCATAATTAAATTTTGGTAAAATGTATCACGTGTAGAAGGGTGCAATTTGAGCATAGAGAGAAAAAAGGTTGCTTTGCTTTCTTCTCAATTAATAACAACAAAAAAAGCAGCACAAAAGCCTCCCCAATACGTTGAAGTTTCAAAAGTTGCTGTTGCTTCTACCTAGGTGCGTTCATCACTCACAAATACCTACCAATGGAAAGGCTTAATTAGTTTTTTAACTAATAAAATAATAATAAAAATTTAGTGTTTTCACACATAATTTAATATTTTTTTTAATATAGTTTGCTAACGAAGTCTTATTATTTTTTTTATGGTTTTTGAATTTAAGATCCTCAATTTCGATCGTCTTCTACATGATTAACAAATTATATATCAACAAATTATATATCCTCAATTTTATAGTTTGTAATATTGTATCAACAAATTATATATCCATCATAAAGATTATATATAATTTTTTAGGTCAATAATAAGCACCTATTTTTGATGGTGGGGAAGGGTATTTCAATTTGTGGGATTCAAGCACACTCTCTATACTTTGAGAAGGGGCAGACTCAATTAATTAATAAGCTACCAAATTGTGGTTCATCTAATAGTTCTATATATATATATATATATAGTTAGGGATATAGCAAAATTGGCTAAAAGTTATGAAGTTTAAGGGATTGAAGAGTGAATTTTAAAATAATAATAATAAATTAATTTAATTTAATAATTTTATTTGGATGTAATTGCTTAGAATTTAGAAAAATGATGTAAAATTATAAAATTGTTCCATGCCTAAATTAGGTGAGTAACGTTGACAGTTCCTAACTCGCATGCAGTCAAAATTTATGAGAAAACATAATGCAAGTAAAATAAAAATTGCCTTCAAACATATATACAACGGAAATATTACAAGTTCAACTGTTCAAGTACCTACGAAAAAAAGATGACAAACTCATATAGCTAGCTTTTTTTACTAGAGAACCGTGGGTTTTAATTAAAGAAAGTGACCGATCAAAGGACACTAACTTTTTCTTAAGCTCAAATTTGTGAGAAGTATGTTTGACAATTTATTTATATTTCATATCATTAGTTAAACTTGCTTACATAAACAAGTGAACAGATAAGGAAGGGCACACTCAATTCTCTACCTATAAATAAAATTTTTAAGTATAATATTTATAAAATTACATAGAGACAAATTTATTACTTATGTATGCATAAATATGATCCACTTAAATTTAAAATTTTTAACGTTTAATAACTCATTACAAATTTAATAATTTACATATATTTTTATTAAAATAATATACATATTTTTTTCAATAAAAATAAATAGTAACTAAGAAGTACCTAATATTATTTTAATATATTTCCTTATACAATATAATAACTTAATTAAAATTAAAATATACATAATTAAAATTATATTGTAAAATAATTTTAATATATCTCCTTATATTCGGAAATTAATTTCCCAGGAAAATCGAATTGAATAAAAAGTTGGATATTAAGCAAAGGCAAATGATAGCGCAACCTATTAGTTGAAAAGCTTAAAAAAAGAAGAAGAATGGGAATAGTGAGAAGAAAAGAAAAGGAAAGTAGAAATTAAAGTAATAAGATAATGTGAAGTTTAAAGAAATAATATTAATAATGGAAAATATATGTGGTGGCAGATACACACATTGAAGGAGGAGTGCAACAAAAGGTGGCTATTTCAGTTGGGTAGGTCTGGGTTTTTATTATAATGCTTTCAATTCTTCCTTCATTGACCATCTATTCTTTTTATATATATATATATATATATATTTAATTCCCCTTAATATCCCTCATTTTTTTTTTTTTTAATTTTCCATATTCCAAAGAAAAAAAAACTTCCAGTACTTCACTTTCATAAATAAATAAATATATATATATATATATATATATTTGAAACTAATGCAAAGCAATGATGGTGTGTTGCTGATGCTGAAGGTATCTCTAAGGGAGAGAAATGCAAAATTAAGTTGTTTATGAGACTCCACCCACCTCCCACTCTTCACAATTAAGAAAGAGAGAGAGTAGTAATAGGTATATGAAAGAGTATTGGGTCAATAGGTTTCTGATAATAAGTCCTTTTCTGGTTTTCCATTTATTGCTTTGTATTGGTGTTCAAAGTTATCAAAGAGAAAAAGTCAGATTTGTTTTGTAGTTGATCATCTATCTATCTTTGTTAATTTGCTTGTAATGGGTTACTGCTAGTTTTATGGGTTTATGTAACTTGGCACTGAATGAGATGGGCATTCTTGGAAGAAAAAGAGCCTTTCTAGTATCTAATTGTCTTCTCTTGTTAGTACTTGTTTTTCATGTGGAGGCTTCTTCAGGTCTAAACAACACAAATTATAGGCAAGTTAGTACTTTGAGATTACAGAGGATTCATAGGCATTTGGAAAAGATTAACAGGCCTCCTGTAATCACCATTCAAGTATGTGTTTATTTTTATACATATATATTAATATTGTTTGTTAATGATTATATATATACATATATCATCATCATCTTACTTTGCAGAGCCCAGATGGAGATATAATAGATTGTGTTCATAAAAGAAAACAACCAGGCTTAGATCATCCTCTTTTGAAGAATCATAAGATCCAGGTAAGAAACAACATGCTTAAGTTATAATAATTAAGCATGATCAATATTCCTAGTTTCTTCATGTGTTTTAAAGAGACCAATGTAGAAGTAGTTTTGAGTTAATTGAAATTCATACATAAGATGTGAAAACCATGTGTTTGTTCTTGAAAATATACACATGAAGAATTGAAAGTGATCATGATCAGTTAGTTATACATTAATTTTCATTCACATGGCCTGGGATTAAATAAATAATATAATGACAAATTAATGTAAATTAAATGCGTGTGTAAACACAGAAAAGACCATCGGAATGGCCTAAAAGAAGGAAAGGAAACCATAAAGAAGCAGATGGAGTAGAAAGAGAGAGTAATAATAGCGAATGGGAATGGCAAATGTGGCATAGGAATGGAACGAGGTGTCCCAAAGGAACGGTGCCGCTACGGCGAAGCACTATAAACGATGTTTTGAGAGCCAAGTCATTGTTTGACTTTGGCAAGAAACAACGACCTGTCGTTTCTCCTAATAGACGTTCCGACGCACCCGATGTCGTCAGTGGCAATGGTCATGAGGTATTCTTCTGTCTTTTCTATACTCTCTATCATTATTCATATTTCATTATTTTCCCATCATCATTAATCATCAAAAGTGATAGCCTTTGGAGATTAATTAGGGTTTAAGCAAAAGAGTATTTTCAAAACAAACAAATTAATATTAATTTCACACTAGCGAGAAAAAGAAAAAGAAAAAAATTTAAGTCTGGAAACTTGTGGTTTAGTTCAATGGACCTTTCTTGTAATTAATGTTCTTAACAGTGAAGTTGCACACATGATTAGATTATATTTATATTTATAATAAAAAAAATC
Source organism: Elaeagnus macrophylla (assembly GCA_029378325.1). Lineage (NCBI taxonomy): Eukaryota > Viridiplantae > Streptophyta > Magnoliopsida > Rosales > Elaeagnaceae > Elaeagnus > Elaeagnus macrophylla. The sequence continues at coordinate 48,357,361 of CM055640.1, read as the reverse complement.
AAGATATGTAATTTTATAAAGATAAAACATTAAATCCATTACTAATTACCATGTTGTTTATTATTTTAAAAGTAACATTTCTTATACTAAAATTATTTAAACAAACTACATAAAATCTAATAGTGTAAATTAACTATTAATAAGGATGGTTTCAAATTTTCATTCACAATTATATCTATGTTATAATATTTGTCATTGACTATTTTAATGTGGTTTCTATTTTTAAAATCAGAATTAAGAAAAACTCTTTTCTAAAATATCCAGGAAAAATATCATTTACAGCCAACTTAAATAACCATAAAATAACATTTAATTCATATATTTTTACTATAAAAATTATTTTAAACCACAAATTTCACATTAAAGGACCTGCTAAAGTTGAACATCTACAATTGGACTTATTCAATTTTAAACTTTGATGATATTGAGATGTTATATTTATTTTTAGTAAATTTTAATTGTGTTATTTTATGAAATTTTTAGAAGAAAAAAAAAACTCTAAATATTATATTAATACTCATCTATTGTTTGTTCGAAAATAAAGGAGTTTAGATCGTTATAATTTAATTTAAACGAAAGTTTAATGTAAAAATTATTTTTTAATTATAAAAATATATAATTTAAAAATAAAAAATATTATGTTTATTATTATAAAATTTAAAAATATTATTTTTGTACGTAATTTTAACTTGGAATAGGGAAGGGAAGGGAGGCCGATCCTGCCTTGCCGCATTTACCGTAGAGCGAACGTGAGTTTCGTATTCACATGGTACCACGTATCACTAGATTAATACATGATGTGTACGTAACAGTTGAATTTGAACACAAGTATCTTCTGAAAATCTTGATCAATTAATATCTCATTTAAAGTTTAAGCAAAACATAAGCTTTATTTAATGTTGCTTAAGAACTAAACTAATAAAATTTCTCGTTTTCTGATGCATTAAATACGACTCAGTATTCAAAGGTTCTAAACAACCTCGGGATTTGTATTCTGAGATCTCTTTTGCAATTGATAGCCTAATAAAGTCTCGGATCTCTCTATTAAATGAATGACTAAATATTACGCGCTCACGTAATAGCATGCAATCGCGTACACCGGAACATTACAAGAGGTATTTGGGGCAAGGGCGACAATAAACGTATGGGACCCATCGATACAAGTGGTCAACGAGTTCAGTCTCTCTCAGATTTGGGTTCTTTCGGGATCATTCGACGGCTCTGATCTCAACAGCATAGAAGCCGGATGGCAGGTACTTCTTCCATCTCTCTGTCCCCTCCCGCACATTAATCCAATGCCTTTTATTTTTCTTAAAAAATGTTCTCATTTTAAATGTAAATTTATTTTAATAACTTCGAGACATGTATAATTTATTTGCATGAAAATAATTATAAATATTGATTATTGAAAGTTAAATGAAAATGTGGTAACTTGTAGATTAATGCAAGTTACGACTTACGAGGAATAAATTGACTTTTGAGATGCAAATTTTATAATAAAAAGAAGAAAAAAAAATTTGATCGATGAAAAAAATTCTGAAGCTTTGATTGTTCCACTAGTCAGGTCAGTCCGGAGCTCTATGGTGACAGCAGGCCCAGATTGTTCACTTACTGGACGGTCAGATTTCTCATATTCTTCTTAGTTATTTACCCTATTAATATTTGTTTATTATATAGGCGGGCTTATCTTATGAATTTTCATGGTTGAGAAAAAAAAAAAAGTTACATAATGTCTTTGATTTATATAATAGCAAAAGGTACATTTAGCAATTTCTTTCTATTTAAGAAAGATATTTGGCAAGTGATAACCGGGGAATGGGGATCATTCATTATTGAGAAAATCATGAAAAGTGCTTTTTATCAGTACACAATATATATTATAATTTATTTTATTAATAAATAATTATACAACTATTTTAATATATATTATAATTTATTTTATTAATAAGTAATTATACGTAATTTATTTTATTAATAAGTAATCATGAAAAGGCACACAAATGCTAAACTTGATAGCATATACTATTGCAAATCATGCAATATTGGTAGATCATGTGGATTATTTATAATTTATGTGAGGTCAGTCCTACCATGAATCCATGATACTCTAGCTCCGAGATTACGTGATCAAAGTCAACCACATCCATTGTTTGACTATTGGATCCAATTAATCAAAGTCAAACTACACAAATCTAAATCTTAACTAACTCAAAATCATTAGCTAGTTTTTTTTATTTTATTTTATTTTATATAATAATTGAATTACGAACATCTATCTCATATATTTTTTCCCACAAATATTTTGACATTCATATGGTTTATATTGAAAAGCAAAGATTTGAGTTTAATTAAGAAGCATTCAATCCATAATAGCATTCCTCTCAGTAAGCATTATTAGCTCTACTTTGATTTACTTTCATAATTAAAGTTTCTTGATTTGCATTTCCAACTTGCACTTGAAGCAAGGAATTTTAACTTTTTTTTTTTTTTAAATGTGTATTTTTGCAAGTATTTTCAATAATAATAAATCTATTGTTGATAAGTTAAATTTGCTATTCACTGTAGCAAAAAAAAAAAAAAAAAGTTAAATTTGCTATTTAAATTCAAAACTCAAACCTTATAACTCTCTAATTGAAAAACAACACATGTCTGGTATCGGCTATCCTGTATTACAATTCAAAAGCAGATATTCATCCTTTTCATTTTGTTTTATGATACAGACGGACTCTTATCAAGCAACCGGCTGCTACAACCTCCTTTGTTCAGGATTTATTCAAACAAATAGCAAAATAGCCATTGGAGCTGCCATTTCTCCAGTTTCCTCATATATTAGCAACCAATATGACATAACCATTCTCATTTGGAAGGTAGATACTGCATATACATAAATATTACTTCTTTATAAATTATATTCATTATTGTAATTAATTAATATTGGTGTGTGTGTATATATATATATATAAATAAATAGGATCCAAAGATAGGAAACTGGTGGATGGGATTTGGAGACAACACACTAGTGGGTTATTGGCCAGCGGAGTTATTTACACATTTAGCAGATCATGCAACAATGGTGGAATGGGGAGGTGAAGTAGTGAACACAAGAGCAAATGGAAGACACACCTCTACCCAAATGGGTTCTGGTCATTTTGCAGAAGATGGTTTTGGAAAAGCAAGCTATTTTAGAAACCTTGAGATTGTTGACTCTGATAACAGCTTGAGTAGTGTGCATGATATCTCAATCCTAGCTGAAAATACCAATTGTTATAACATCAAGAGCTCCTTTAGCAATGAATGGGGTACTTATTTTTACTATGGTGGACCTGGCTTCAATCCTCAGTGCAGCTGATATTCTAAGCTCATTATCATTTATCATCATCATCACCATTAAATATGGGATATATATTTTCGTCTATTATAAATATTCTTTTGTATTTTGTAATTATAGAATTCATATATCAATATTTTAATCTAATTCTTCAATGTCATTTTGATGTGTACCACCAATTATTTACATACACGTCTAAGAAACTGTATGTATTACATATATCTTATTATTTAATTGGTGGAAGATACAAAATACACCAATTCAACTCTTTCCTTGAGTTATAATAACTAGTAGTATATTGAAAAAGGGGACGCTTTATTCATATAAACAAACCCATGAGATGCCAAACCATCCCACAGCTCAATATAAGTTGTTTGGTAAGTCGCACAGCTCAATATAAGTTGTTTGGTAAGTGACAAAGTGGAAGAAAATGGGTGAGGAAATAGTGAATGTAGGTGGTGGATTTAAGTTGTAAAAGTGGGAATCTAAGGCTAAACCACCTTAATTAGGAAGCTATTGGAGTAAAATGGGAGTTGACCTGCAGCAATGAAGGCAGCAAAATGGAGCTGATCGGTGGTGATTGGTAAGGGTACATGAGAGATAGAGAAGAAATGAACGTGAGGGTCTGTGTACACCGTGGGGGTTGTGTTATGTGTTATGTAAAATTTAGTTTCTCGTTAGTTCCATGTAGGACTGATACGTCATTTCTCATATGTTCTATGTGGTAACTGGCAACCGACGCCAAAACACGTGTATGCATCAGTTGCCACGTAGAACCAATAGAAAATGACTCGTTAGTCCTACGTGGAAACCGACAGTAGCCTAATTTTTTTTTAAATGTAAATGTTTTTAAAGTAGTATTTTTTTGGTAGGATCGACTTAGAATTTAAGTCGAATTTACCTCATTCTGACTTAAAATCAATTTTAAGTCAGTTTTTACTTAAAATCAACTTTAAGCTCGAACTTAAATGCCCATTATTCAATTTGTGATTTTTTTTTTTTTTTGTTATTTAGTGCTTGAGAACCTTGATTGATTTTTTTCAAGCTCTCTTTTTATATATATAGTGCTTGGGATTGATTCTCATCAATCACTTCCATTTTAGTTATTTATGCTTGGGAACCTGTGTTGATTCCCGTCAAACACTCTTTTTTTTCGTTATTAGTATTTTGTAACGTTTCTTGATTCTCGTCAAGTACTCATATTTTTTGAATAAAAGGTGGGACACCACCTTAGTTGTTTCCACCACCTGTCTAGGATTGAGCTTTGGGATTTGAATGCATACTTAAAAAGCCACTTGACACTTTTTGCCCAATCATTCCTAATAAGCTTGCATCCTCTATCTTACGACTGACTACTAATATAGAGTTAAAAGATGTTTATTTTTCAAATACTGCCATACCTTCTTCTCCAAGAAATGAAGTTCACAACCTATAGGAGAAATTTTACGATGGTGTTCCATAATCAAACATGATCACGACAACGTGGATTTTGGTCTTTATCACGTTGGTTGAATCAATTCAGTATTATTGCTCAGGTTAGGAGGTTGCTGTTAAATGTGTGAGCGACCTTGCTTTGGAATAGAGACATGTTTTGACTAATTACACTATCACAAAATTGATTTTTGGTCTCAAAAAATTGGTCACGGTTTTATTAAAGACCAAGGTCGTAGGTTTTGGTCACGATAAGTTAAAATCGTGACTATTGTGTGTGTATATAATCTCAGATTTTACATTAACCGTGACCATAAGTTAGACTATAAAAAAAAATTATAGTAAATAACCATGACCTAATTATGCTAATATAGTCTCAATTTTTTAAAACAGTGACCATACAATGTGCTTTGTGTCATTTTTTATTTTGTAAAAAAACTAAATTTAACCTAACCTAAATCTTGTGCCTCACTACTCTCTCAAAGAGTCCCATTCCCTGGTTTTGTTGGCTGCCAAAAATTAAAGGAACCCAGGCCACACAGTCGACTGCTATTCCAATTGTTGTCGTGCCGGCAAGTTGTGCCACCTTCGACCCTCACCAAGTTCCTCGCCTAGCTAGCTAGCTAGTACTCTATGTCTCCATCTATCTGACGCGAAGACGACCGATAAGGATGCAAAAACTACCAAAAAAACAGCCGTTCCAATAGGGCAGCCGCAATTGCAATCTACTAGGGAAGAGGGGGTTTTGAGTTCTTTCTCACGTGGGTAGCTAAGTCTCCTAGTTTTTCTGTTTACTTTTCATGATATTTTATTGAATGTATCAAGGTTCTTGATTAACCATACATTAGTGGTTGTGTGTTGGCCTAAGAGTAGATATAGACAAAGGTTTCAGATATTTCGAGTAATATAATTGTTATGCAAGTAGATGGGTTTTAGTAGGTTTGTAACTGAAGTTATTAATTGCTTATTAGATATACTACACATAATTGCAAATGCATACACTTAAATGTATGCCTGTACAGTATAGATCTGAAGAGGTTTCAGCCACTGCAATATAGATAAGTATATTTTTTAAATTTTTTTTTTTTTTTTTTACTTTCTTATCGTAATTAAAAGGGTAAACGTTCTATATCATACTAAATGTTTTAAATTACTATCAATTTAGTACTTTATGTTTTTTTACTATTAATTTACTACTAAACATTTATAATGTGCTATCAAGTTCATATTTCTGTTAAAATATGGGTTAACTTTGGATGGAAAAAGTCATGTGCTTCCCACATGAAACTTAAGAAGGGCATTTTTATCATTTTCATATATTTTATTAAAAAAAATTGAAAGAAGAGGTATTGGCATGGCTGGAAGTTTCATTTTTCATTTTGAAGTTTTATTTTCTCTTGCAGGAGATCCACAACCCATTTTCGTGCACCATTGGAGATGCCGTCGCACCACAGTTGGAGACGCTGCCGCACCACCACTGGAGACGTTGCAGCACGACCAATCGAAAGCCTGTCGCACCGTAAATCGCCTAACTTTGCGATTTCAAATTTCCCAAACCAACACCAAATCAGGAAAAAACTGGCGTATAGCCAAAACATAAAACCAGGCCTTTGCCTGACCAACGCTCGCGACCAGTACCACCAACCCTCACCAATTTTCCCTGATTTCGGTTTTGGTTTGCACGATTTAAAATTGTAGAGTTGGACAGCTGACGGTGCGGCAAGCTTTCGATTGGTCGTGCGGCAGTGTCTCCAGAGGTGGTACGGCGACATCTCCAATGGTGCACGAAAATGGGCTATGGATCTCCTGTAAGGGCAAACAAAACTTCAAAATAAAAAATGAAACTTCCAGCCATGCTGATGCCTCTTCTTTTAATTATTTTTAATAAAATATATGAAAATGACGAAAATGCCCTTCTTAAGTTTTATGTGGGAAGCACATGTCTATTTTCATCCAAAGTTAACCTATATTTTAACAGAAATATTAACTTGATAACACATTATAAACATTTAGTAGCAAATTGATAGTAAAAAAATATAAAGTATTAAATTGATAATAATTTAAAACATTTAATATGATATAGAACGTTTACTCTAATTAAAATCATGAGTTTAAGTTGGAATACCTGCCTTACATATCCCTCTTATTTTATTGTTGTATTATGAAATGCATTCAGCTCTCCTTTAAATTCTGTTGAACTTTGACATAATATCTATCCCCAGTAGAAATCTTCTTTTCTACTTTTGTTCTTTAGGTGTCTGTATTATATTCAGTTGATACATAGACGATTGGCCATCATCATTGAATGTGGGGGAGTTTTTGTTAAGTTTTCATTTTATCTTTTATCTTGGAAAGTTAAATTTGATGGAAGAAATTGAGCGTCAGTAGCATATGATTTTGATCAAAAGAACTTATTTGCAGGTTCCTAGTGAGCAAAAGCTACCATCACTTTATCTTTTAGACAGTATTGTAAAGAATATCGGAAGGGAGTATATTAAATACTTCGCAACAAGACTCCCTGAGGTGAGATTCATATCCTGCAAAAATTTCTTATTTATTCCTGATCATGTTCTGATATCTGAAAAATATTTATTTTATAAATATGGTCTTGAGTATGCTAAAAGGAGGATTATTCTTATCATCCTCATTCCCCAGTACTGAACTTTATCAAACTAAGTTCTTTAGTTCCCCACTGGATGGCAAACTATGCCTCCTTAATGCATCATTGATTTTTCCATCTTTCTCTTGTGCTTAAGTTTTCATTAGTCCCTTGCTTTTTGGTAGTTGCCAAATTCTACCTATTTCTGCATTCTAGGTATTCTGCAAGGCCTATAGGCAGGTAGATCCGTCTGTACATACGAGTATGCGGCATCTATTTGGAACATGGAAAGGAGTCTTTCCTCCACAGGCACTCCAGATGATTGAGAAAGAACTTGGATTTGCTACAGCAGTTAATGGATCATCTACTGGATCTACAACTTCTAAGCCTGATTCACAATCACACTGTCCGCCACATAGCATTCATGTTAATCCCAAATATTTGGAGAACCAGCAACTTGAGCGGCAAGGAAGGGTGAATGAAGTTTAAACCTGTTGTTGAGGACTCAGTATTTTGTGGTTATAACTTCTGCTTATTATACTTTGCTTAGCTTCAACAGTAAATCTATTTCACCGATCTCCATTTTATGCCAAAATCAGCTTTGAGAAGTCCTCTATGGCTGTTTTGTACAATTAATAAGAATATACCATGCTGGGCACACACAATATGCAACTTGTAAAATGCCTGATTTGATTCCACAGGATGTTTATCTTTATTGATTTGCAATAGCTCTGATTTGATTAATTAGAACTTCAACCTAGTCAGTTTCTTTAATTTATAGATTATAACCTGTAATATTACGAATGTACTAAATTTATATTTTATTCTTAGAGAAACTAAGGTTGAAGAAGAAACTAACAGAAGAAACTGAAAAAAGAAAGAAGAGGTTTCTGGAAGCTGTTTTAAACTTCAATATTATTCACACATTCTTTTCTTGTGTACATGCACTATTTATAATACAAATACACGACTTAGAGCTTGTAACAAACTAACAAACTCAGTGCCAACTCAGCATAACAAACTAACACCCACATGCATACTGTGAAGTCATCTAACACCCTCCCATAAGCTTATGGCCGAGGAAGGACAGTAAGCTTAGTTTTCAATTCTGCAAAACGTGAACTAGGAAGGGCTTTAGTCATGATATCTGCAATCTGCTCTTTGGATGGTGTATACTCAACAAGCAACAAACCAGCTAGAATTTTCTCACGGATAAAATGAAAATCGATTTCAATATGTTTTGTTCTAGCATGGAATACGGGATGCTTAGCTATGTAACCAGCACTTACATTGTCACAATATATAACTGGTGCATCCTTCAATTCAACTTTTAATTCAGCCAACACTTTCTGCAACCATAGAATTTCACAAATTGCATGAGATAAGGCTCTAAACTCAGCCTCAGTTGATGATCGAGAAACCACCTTTTGCTTACCAGAATACCAAGATACTAGTGAATGACCCAAGTAGATACCATATCCTCCCGTGGACCTCCGATCATCACTGCTGGAAGCCCAATCAGCATCAGTATAAGATGTAATACCAAGACTAGTGGACTTGTGTAGTATTAAGCCATGAGTAGAAGTTCGAAGCAGTCGCTTTGCAGCTATCCAATGCGTAATTGTGGGTTGATGCATGAACTAACACAGTTTGTTGACAGAAAAACTGATATCTGGGCGTGTAAGAGTGCAATATTGCAAAGCACCAACAATTGTTCGATAAACAGAAGCATCAGGGAGCAAATCACCATCATTCTTAGAGAATGATTGACCAGCAACCATTGGAGTAGAGACGGATTTGGTGTCATTCAGATGAACCTTGGTAAGAAGATCATGGATATACTTGGTCTGACTCAAGTGAAGACCATCACAAGTGTGAGTGACTTCAACACCAAGGAAAAAATTAAGAATACCCAAATCCTTCAAAGAGAAGACAGAATTGAGCCGGGTGATGAGATCAGATAAGAAATCATTATTATTTCCTGTAAAAATAATATCATCTACATAGATAAGAATAACAGCAAACACGCCTTCCCTATTATAAACCATCATAGAAGCATCAGCATTTGATCCAATAAAACCTCAATCATGTAAACAGCCACTGAGTTTGAGATACCAGGCTCTAGGGGTCTGTTTAAGACCATAAATAGCCTTCTTCAATTTGCAGACATAATGTGGAAACTGAGGATTAATAAAACCCTGAGGTTGAGCCATGAACACTTCTTCCCCTATATCACCATTAAGAAAGGCTGTATTGACATCTAATTGCCTGATTGTCCACCCCCGAGCAAGAGCTAAACTCAAAACTACTCGAATAGTTGTAGGTTTTACCACTGGGCTGAATGTCTCAGTATAATCCACACCTTCAACTCGTTGAAAACCTTTGGCCACCACTCGGGACTTATATTTATCAAGTGTGCGATCTGCTTTAATTTGGTCCAAAATACCCATTTGTGACCAATTATTTTACAACCCTTTGGTGGAGGAACCAGCTCCCAAGTGTTATTGATAAGTAAAGAATTATACTCACATTGCATGGCAGCTTTCCACTCAGGAATGGTGAGAGCTTCCTTGATAGAAGAAGGCTCAGGCAAAATACTAACAAGAGCCTTGGGTTTGTAAACATTTTGTTTGGCACGAGTAAGCATGGGATGAGTATTAGTGGAAGAAGGTGGGCGATGCATGCCAGGAGCAACAGGTAAGTCAACAGATATTTGAATTCCTTCTGGACAAAACACTTGCATAGGACCAGATACCAACGGTACATTTGATGATGGAGACTGATCACTTAATAACTGATTAACAGCAGGTGAGTTAGATGTATCAGTTGGCGCAGACTGTAAAGAAACAGGCTCTGAATGAGACACAGGTGAGACAGGCTCAGATAAAGGAGCTGACACATGGGAATTAGAGTCAATAGGAGAGATAGAGTCAAGTAATGGAGACGTTGGAATTGATGGAGATAAGGATGGATCAAATAAAGGTGAAAGATTAGGTGCTGCTGAAGAAGGGGTAGGTGAGGAAATGTCAGACAAAACAGTAGGGTTTGGATCACTAATGGAAGAAGGAAAAATATTACATATTGGTCTTGTAGTGGAGCCAAAAGGAATAGAGACACTCATAGGAGTAGGTGTATTAGTAGACTGAGAAGTGCGATCTATAGCACAAGCAGACAAATTTGAGAAAGGAAACTGGGTTTCATCAAATCTAACATGTGTGGAAATATACACTCTTTTAGACAAAGGCTCCAAACACCAATACCCTTTGTATGGTGCAGCATATCCAAGAAAAACACAAGGCAAGGAACGGGGTTCCAACTTGGTGTGATTAAAAGGTCTGAGGAAAGGGAAACACAGACAACCAAAGATTCTGAGGTGTGAATAATCAGGTTTCATACAAAAAAGAAGCTCATAAGGACTGTAATAATCAAGGGTTTTAGAAGGTAATCTGTTGATCAAGTAAACGGCAGTTTTAAAACAATACTCCCAATAAGATAAGTGGACACCTGATCTCATTAGCATAGACAAACCAGTTTCAACAACATGCCTATTTTTTCTTTCAACAACACCATTCTGAGCTGGAGTATAAGGATAGGCAATTCTTCTCACATAACCACCTTGAAACAAATATGTCTCAAGTGATTTAAATTCTGTTCCCCCATCACTTTGAAGTTGTTTAATCTTGGTATTGAATTGCCGTTCAACCATGGATTCAAAATGAAGAAATAGTTGTGACACTTGAGTTTTATTACTGAGAACATAAAGCCATTGAAACCTAGTGCAATCATCAACAAATAACAGAAAATACCGCATATTATTTATTGAATCAACTGGGGAAGGACCCCACAGATCAACATGTACAATATCAAACGGCTTTGATGATCTATGATGGACATTTACCAAGGGTAGTCGATGAGACTTCCCTAATTGACAAGCTGGACAAACTTTCAACAAACTATTCGGCCGTATAGCCTTATTGCAACTACCAACTATATGTTGAACAACAGATGAATGTGCATGTCCAAGCTGTTCATGCCATAACACACCACTCACTTCAACTTTATTACATTGCACTGGTGACCGGTCTTCAATTTTTCGTCCAGCATCAGCCAAAGAAACTCGGTACAGCCCATCTTTAATGTCCCCCATTAAAATGGTAGTCCTGGTAACAAGATCCTTCACAGAAAAACCATTAGGAAAGAATTCAACAGAAACTGCATTATCTTGATATAACTGTTTAACAGAAATCAAATTCTTCTCCAACTTAGGAACACATAACAGATTTTGCAATTTAAGTACTTGTGAAGTGTTAGTAAAGTAAGCTACACCAGAATGAGTGATAGGAATAGTGGAACCATTTCCTAACATTACAGTAGAATTACCATCATATGGTGTAGCTTGATGCAGATGGTCAAGATTGGAAGTAAGGTGATGTGTAGCTCCAGTGTCCATGAACTAGTTACTCATATCTGAAGATGCTAGTAATGCCTGTGGAGTATGCGGACTAGAAGAACGAACTACCTACTGAGGAAACTCAACAACAGCATTAGAGTCAACAGCTTCACAAGTCTGAGAAACATGTGCCTGAGGGAAGAAGCCTTTGGATTTCAATGGAGAACTATTATTTTTAGAATCTGAGTATCGAAAAAAGTATCTAGCTGCTGTATGTCCAATCTTTTTACAGATTTGACATTGTATGTTATCAAACTTTCCATTTTTGGCCTTTTCTTGATTGTTAGTGTCAATATTACTTGTAGGTTTTGAACTCCATTGTGGCTTGGACTGATAGGAACATGAATTATTATACTGAAATTTAGAATGTTGAACATAGTTAGCTTGAACCAACTGATTATCAGGTAGCATCATTCTGTCACGTTGTCTTTCATGCATGCGCATTCTTGTAAAAATTTCATCTAAAGACAAAATTCTTTTCTTGTTTGTGATAATAGTAACCAGTGAAGTGTAGTTTGAGTCTAAACCACCAAGAACATATAAGCTTTGTTCTCTATCATTTAAAGTGTCACCACCAGCAAGAAGATGATCAATCAAATCTTTAGCAACACTAATATATTGTTCCATAGTTTGTGTACCTTTTCAGAGTGATTGTAACCTCCACCGAAGATCCATAAGCCTTGCTTGTGAATCATCATTAAATGCTTTGGCCAGTGATCTCCAAAATTCCAGAGCTATTGTTTTTCCGATCAAGTATTTCAGATAGTTAGTGGTAATTGAAGAATATATCCAGTTCTTGATCGCATTATCCTGCCTAAACCACAAAGAATATTCAAGTGCTTCTTCATATACATCTCTAGTGACTGATATGTTATCAACACCAACTGTAGTCACTAATTTCTTGACAAGTCTCTGTGGAACAATAAAGGCTTCATTGATCAGATGTTCAAGACCAAAAACCGCAATAACTTGCTTGAGTTGTTCTCTCCAAATCAGGTAATTTGTTTCATCCAATCTGACAGAAAAATTTGGATTAATTGGATAAGTAGGTAATATTGCAGTGGCTGAATAATTTGTGGTATAATTTGTTGTATCTTGTTGTGATCGTTGATTTTGTGTTGCTGTTATACCAGTATTAGCTTCTATATTTTCTTGATGAACATTACAGGTAGCGGAACGTGATTCAGACGCCATGGATGGCTCTGATACCATGAAAGCCTTAGAGAAACTAAGGTTGAAGAAGAAACTAACAGAAGAAACTGAAAAAAGAAAGAAGAGGTTTCTGGAAGCTGTTTTGAACTTCAATATTATTCACACATTCTTTTCTTGTGTACATGCACTATTTATAATACAAATACACGACTTAGAGCTTGTAACAAACTAACAAACTCAGTGTCAACTCAGCATAACAAACTAACACCCACATGCATACTGTGAAGTCATCTAACAATATACCATGCTGGGCACACACAATATGCAACTTGTAAAATGCCTGATTTGATTCCACAGGATGTTTATCTTTATTGATTTGCAATAGCTCTGATTTGATTAATTAGAACTTCAACCTAGTCAGTTTCTTTAATTTATAAATTATAACCTGTAATATTACGAATGTACTAAATTTATATTTTATTCGTATTAATATCTTAATTGCAGTCTAACAGTCTCTTGATGATAGTTTAGTAGTATTACAGCTATTATGAACTAGATTATTTTATACCAGGAAGACCTTCGGGGCAGAGATTTAAAAATACATATTTTATTAGTTATTAACTTCAACTAGATTGAAGTTACGTGACCAATACTGATTTATAATTTATGTACATATGTAGCTTTATAATGAAGGATTATACATCGATAATTAAATTGATGAAATGTGAAATGAGTGAGCGGAGCTTACAAATTGCTTCTTAAAATTATAGCTATCAATAGTATTTTATAATACTTTGAATTACTTTAATTTCATATATGTACTTTTAATCATTAGTATTATTGTTGTTACATGATAAATTTTAGAAAATGCTATTAATTTTGAAATATTTTATGCATTAATATTTGTAATTTTATTTTGTTTCAGATTACATGAACTTTTTATAATGTAATTTCACTTTTAGTTTAACTATAAAATATGAATTTATATATGATAATTCAATATTTTAAATACGAACATTGCACTTATAATGTTGAAAAAACAAGTATTAAATTTATAAAAATGCTAAAAATTGGGTGTCACTATTGTCAATAAAATATTATCTATAGTCATGATTTTTGTAAAAAATGAGACCAAATATGTATATAAGGTCTCAATCATTTTAAAAAACCATGACCATAGTTAATACTTAGGGTCATGGTTTTTTAAAACGACCGAGACCTTAAGAGAATAATTGGTCACGGTCTTTAAAAAATCGTGACTATATCATATATGTATGGGAACGATTTTTAACCGTGACCTTAGGTACCAGTCTAAGGTCTCTTTGTCTTAGACCACGGTTTTTATAACCGTGACCATAGTCTACATTCACGGTTAAAAATCGTGACCATATAGCAGTTTTGTGTTCTTCTACGAGACTAGTTGTGTTCTTCGAAGAGAAAAATTTTAAACATGTAGACGAGTCTCACATTCAATAATAAAAAATGAAAACTAAATATTTTTTTTATGCCCTACTCCAAATAAATATGTAACCATTGGTTAGGAAACCAAGTCCAACACATAACTGAATCACCTCCAAACTACAATCCCTAAAGTAACTTTGATTTACTAAATAAACAAGATGATTAGTTGTAAAAGAGGGTCCATATATCCTTCATTATCATGAATACTGCCATTTTTTAATTTGTTTCAAAGATGAAAGAAACAAACCCTTCCTTAATTAGAAGCATGACATCCCATCTTTATGGTTTGGAGCTCAGCACATAGTGGAATTTCATAGCCTAGCTTCTTACAAGTCATCACAAGGAAAGAAATTGACACCACCTTAGTCACACAAAAAAGCTTTTCAACACAATGTTAACTTTAAACTAGCTAAATAAGGGTTCGTTCGTAACAAAGCATCATTGATTAGGTATCGGTTAAAGCTCCAAATTTTAGATAGTAAGGGATGCTTTTATCACTTTTTTTTTTGCAGGTTCTTCCAAAAACTGGCTAAACCAAGTTTTTGTCGGTACATAAAAAATTGCCAATTTTGTTTAATATTTCACTGGTTCAATCTGTCAAAAAATATTACTAGAAAATTATTTTATAAAAAAAATTACCAATTCAAAACTTGCAAAAAAGTTTTAAACCCTATATTTAATTCGTGTTCCTTCTCCTTCCCCCTCACAAACACGCAACAATAGCCAACCCCCCTCTTGCATGACCAACCATGAGCATCCCTCCCCCTGACTACCACGAGCAACTCCTGCCTCCCAGAAACCTTCACTAACTTCCATTCACTTGCGGTCGGCCACTCGAGCAAAACCTAGCCAAGGATAAATTATGAGATAATTGTGTTAATTTGAATGTTCATACGATAAATTTATTATTTTTCTATTCTTGATGTTGCTTTTGAATATGAATGCCGGTCTAGCAACGTACAAAATCTAAAACTTCTTAGAGGAATCATACTATTTTCACCAGTTTTTGGACATTTGGACAAAATATTTTAAAAAAATCAGTGAAGGAACTTTTGACCTATTCATGAAAAATTGGCAAAATATTAAAAATTTTGCTAGTTTTCCAAGAACTGGCAAAATTTTTTTGGTGTGGCTAATTTTATTGGTTTTCTTAACCAGCAATAATAAAGTGTCTAATTTTGTAATAGTATGCATGTAGCTTATTTATAGTTGTTAGAGTTGTTATATGAATTTATTTGTTATATCTAGGTTCTTGTTAAATGTTCCTCCAAATTTAGTTCTCCATAATTCTAATTTTTTGTTATTATTTAATGAAACTTATATTATTCATAGATAATATGGAGTTTTCTTCAAATATTATTTTTAGATATTTATTCAATTTTCTCTTTACTTATCTTCATTCTTTTTAAAATGTGCATCAATTTTGAACAATACTATAATAATTTAAATAAAAAAAAGTATTATGAAGGTTACTTTATTTTGGTCAAATGTGATTTTTAGTCCTTAAACTTAAAAAATGTGTTGTTAAGTTTTTTTTCGGTGAAAAAGGTGCAAAGGAATGAAAAAGTTAATTTTTTATCCAATTTTTTATTAAATCTAACAAAATAGCATATGTGTCACCCGTGTATTTATATTTTTCAATAGATATATACATAAAAATTAATATTTAATTAAAAAATTACTCAAATTTTTTTATAAAATTTTCTTTTAAACTTAAAAAAAAATTATTATCTAATATATGATATTAGAAATTAATCATGAAAATTTTGTTTAAGTTCTGCTAAAATTTTTTGTTTAAATTTGAAAGAAAAAATATTCTAAAAAAGTTTGAGCAATTTTTTAATTAAATATTAATTATATATAAACATATGACAAAATATAAATATGGTTATGACATATATGCTATTTTATTAGATTTAACAAAAAATAGATGGAAGTTAACTTTGTCATTTGTTAAAACATTTTTCATAGGATTAAGTTTCCTTAGGAGTCACTTTGTTTGTATCAATAAGACATTTTAGTCACTTTTTTTTTTTTTTTTTTCACAAGAGCTACCTAGGTCACTCTCTCAGTAAACATAGGACACTTTAGGCAATTTTTGAATAATAAAAAAAATTTATTAATAAAAAAATTTGCAATAATAATAAAGATAATTTAATGATGATTTTTTTTTATTTTATATTAATAATTTAAAAATTAATTTGAACAGTACTGACACTCTAATTGCATGTGTACGAATCGTGCGAGTAATAGAATGTACCTAAGTACTGATATCGATCCCACAGAGAGTTGTGTAACTTGTAACCAAGTACTAACATGACTATTACTGCAACTATTTGGACAATAGAAAAACAACAAAAATGCAAAGTAAATGACAACTAATCACAAAAATTAGTAACAACGAAAATATATAAGTAAAAGACCTAGGAATATTAATCTCCAATTTTTTAAGCATGTGAATCTCTACAATTATTCCAAGTAATTACCAATTAATTATATAATCAATTGACTCTAATCTAGCATGCATTCCTTTCAAGTAAACTATATGCCATATAGTATTAAATTTTGGACAGGGGACTCTAATTGTCCTTTATATATATATATATAAAGAGACACTTTAGTCATTCATATTTTTCATCATTTTAGTCCATTTCTTTTGTAAAAGTGACACAATTAGTATTTTTTTTACTATGTAAGGCTTTACAAATCTTTATTAAGTATTTATAAGGTTTTATAAAAATAACTTATTATTTATAACAATTTATTAATTTAATCACAATTTCTTTTAATTATTGAATTCATTTTACCCATTTTATATTAATTATTTTTTTCTTAACTAGAGTATTAATTTTATTAATTCTTCTTTATAATATTTTAGATAATTTATTTATCTTATTGTATTAGGTTAGATAAATCTAATTTTAAAATTTATTTAATTTTCTTACCGGCTTTGATACCAAAATTTTGGTAGTATTTTGATTTTAATAATTTTTAATATTTAAGTTGATAAATTTTTATAACAATTTTTTCTTTTTAAATTTATATTGACATAAAATTTTTAATATGTAAAAATAAACTTTTATAATTAATAGATGAAATATAGATGTATTTTTGATATTTTCTTAAAAAATAGGACTTATGCTATTATTTTTCTATAAAAGGGGACTTGTGCTGTCTTTTTTCATAAGAAAAGAACTTAAGTATTGTAAAAAATAAGTAGAGAACTAAATTGTTCATTTTCAAAAAAGTAGAGGACGTCTAAGGTATTTTTTCATAAATTTAATCACACTCTCATGTCAATTAAATTGCCTACTATTAATTAAGTCCTCAATTATGGATTACATGCACAAGAATCATACATCACTGTCTAAAAATCATGCATATTATTTAATTAAGATAAATAATTAAATAATTATCTCAAATTTATTCAATTACCTCTATAGATCAATTGTTGTTCAAACAATTAATGGAGTGAAAATTAAATTAAATAATATAGTTAAATTGCAATGATAATTGGGCTAAATAATATATCAACACATATAGAAAATTAGGTTCATAAGACTTCTAGATTAAATATTTAGCAACTCATGATAATGTTCAAAAAATCAAGAATTTTCATGGAAAAATACATAAAAACTAATAGAAGAAAGGAAGGAAAGAGAAATACAAGCAATTTGTTGATCCTATTGCAATATATTCTTTAATCTTTGATATAATTGTGTCACCTCCAATGGTGTTCTTGATCACTTTTCTCTAAATCTTGGCTGCTGAAAAATTGTGGATGTCTAATTGTATTTTGGCTTTTGAAAATTAGATTTAATTAAGGAAGAAATAACTTAATATGAGCCATTGGATTACCTGATAAGATCTAAGGGTTGAGATTAGAATCAGCAAGCAAAACGATGTGGCAATTTTTTACTTGAAAAATAACGCGTACTGCAACATGAGACTCTAAGAGTGCTAGTGGAAGTACGAGCATTGCAACATGGAAAGCTTGAGAATTCTAGAGAATTAAGGCTCCACAGCATGATAAAGTGCCCACCGCAGCATAGCGGTCTAGAGTTGTAATGCTTGTTCAAGTGCGTCAAGGTACAGATAAATGTCAGCCGCGACATTAAGCTCTCTATTTTTCTCGTGTGTCGTAGATGTTGTATTCATGGCACAAAAAAGTGTTCACCACAGCATAAGTTAATTTTTGCCTATTTTGACTCATTTTTACTATGTTTGCTATCGTTTAATCTACACTGATATAATTAAACACAAATTAAGCTTTTTCATAATATTAAGCTCAAAACAAGACAAATAATTAGCTTAAAAGTGACTAAATAATTATATATTTTTTTTGGTAAATTCTTTCTGTAAAATTTATATTTTATTAAATATTTTTGTATTTTTAAACACTTTTATGTATCACATTTTTCTGTAGGTATCGTGTTTAGATCGAAACTGTAAACTTTATAATATCAAAAGTAAAAGCTATACAAGTCAAAAAATTACAAGATCAGTGACTTTGGAACCACACAAATGAGCTCTCTTCATTCCACCATTGTTCGAGACCACATAGATGGCTCAACTGCTGCTTAGCTCTGAGCAACATAGTAAAGGTGTACCGTTCAATTTCTAATACTAGTCTCCGAAGATGATAGACTGGAGAAAGCTCATTTGTATGGTTCTTGCACCATTAATCTTGTAATTTTTTTTTTTTTTTTATCTCTGTAGCTCCTAATTTTGATATTATAAAATCTATAGTTTTGATACAAACATTATACCTACAAAAAAATGTGATACAAAAAATTTTTAAAAAATACAAAAAAAATTCATAAAATATTAAATTTACAAAAATAATTGACCAAAAAAATAAAAAAAATAAAAAATTGTATTGTTCAAATTGAGTTTTAAATTGTTAAAATAATAAAAAAAAATTGCCCTTATTGTTAGGACTCGCCCCAACTCAACACTAGAGCATGTGATGTGTCTTAACTCCTAAGGGAACTTAATAATTATCATTCTGAATTGACCTTAGTTTAACTTGAAAATTTTATGTAAGAAATTTATAAAAATTTGGGTAAAATTTTTCCTAATTATTTAACTATCTTTCCTGCAATAAATAACAATAATTCTAAATAATAAATATTTTCACAATCCAGTAAACTTCATATAACTTTACATATCTAGAAAGTGGCTCATGTCCAAACTTAATTACATATGTCAGATATGTACTATACAACACAAGAGACTTCTTGCCTTGGTCAATAGTCCAAAGCACAAAACCAGAAAATACTGTACAAGATGAAAAATAGATAAAAGTAACAACCTAAATTGCACAACAAAATATAGATCCTAATCTTCCAAACTGAAGTGATGTGCCTCAAAACTTGTTACTTGGGGAGAAAAATAAATATAAAGGGTGAGCTTGGAAAGTTCAGGAAGTGAATAAGTTTTATAAAATAACATAATAGTCATGTAAACTGTGTATGAACTGTTTATGAATTATCATGAAAGACATGTTGAAAATAATGACTTGTACATAGTCTTTATGGTAAAATCATGAACTCATAAATGTATAGCCTAAATTTCATGAAATAACCATAATTTGATGCCTGTGAAACTTTGAATGACATACTCATGACTTATAATGAAATAATATTCTAATAAATATTTATATGTCCATAATCTTTAAAATATAAAATGTTATGATCAGTATGTAAATAAAATGTAGAAACAAGAGAACAATTTTTTTATTGCCAAGAGAACTTAGGGATCTGGTCGCACATGGAGGAGACATTTAGCCCTAGCACTAGCTCTCAACTACACATGTGTGATATTTAATCACTCACGGATGAGAAATTTAGTGTTAGCATTAGCTCTCAACTACTCATGTAAGAAACACGCTTGATACAACCATTAAAATGTTTCAGTTGGCTATCCTGATACATGAGACATGTGCACACTAACTTAACTGAACTTGTTAACATACTGAACTTGTAACTTGATACTAAACTGGTAATATTATACTGTGTTGGTAGACATTATAGTAAGCTGAACTGAACCAAATTTATTGGTCATGATGTCTTACAAATTATTGCATATTTGAATGCTGAATAGAGCCAATTATCATGAATATATGAGGAGAAGTACTGTGGTAGCTTTAAAATATTTACTAAACTTACAAGCTGATATAAAAACTAATATATGTAATAAAATTAATTTAATCTTAATTTGCCTGCAACTTATCTTACATATATTTGACTGATTCTAAAAATGAAAATAAATACATTCTCATGGCGTACAATTTTTTGAAGTGCATTGAAATTGATATTTTTTTTAGTACTAGTTAACATGAATGCACTTTTCATAAATATGTAACTTGTACAAATTGGATTACTTGAACATGAATGCAGTTCAACACAATGCCATCAATGATTTAGAAAGATTTTAAGTATCCACTCATAGTACTATGGCACTAATGGTTCTTTATGTGTATTGTAGGGTCTGCTTGCTCGACTCTTCCTAGATAATCATATTTGTGTTAGAACAAGAATAACAACATAGCTTGCTTATTTAATTAAAATTAAAAGGTACACTAATATTTATAAAATAGGGTTTATTAATAGTTATTTGTCAATGAACATTGTACTTTAAATAGCTTTAGAGTACTCCTAAAGCTACCCTTGTACATTCACATAATTTTGGTAGAACTATCCAAAAAAATAGACATTTCAAACCCATAGAATACCAATTATTGCAAAACTGATTTTACAGCACAATTTCAGCTAGACATACTTTTAGTTAAATGATTATAAATTTGTCTATAAAATTCAGAATGACAGACCGTAAAATCTATATCAAATTAGATATCTTAAGCTTTAAAACAAAACATAAAACGTCCAATTCCAATCAATAAAACTATTTCAAATAACAAAAATTCTATTGATTTTCAAACAGTTTTTCAAACACCTCCTTTCACTTGACATATCCTTGGTTAAACGGGCATAGGTTTATCTAGAAATAGCGAAATAATAAATCATATTTCAAATGCTAGACATGTCAAGCTTTAAAACAAGATATAATTTTCTCAAGTAAAAACTGTATAACCATTTCAAATACCAAAAATATCGAGAACTCTTGCAGTTTGTGTTTCATAAAACAACCTTCATTTAATAGGTATAACTTTGCGTAGAAAATTTTGAATTATAAACCGTAAAATTTGTGACAAACTAGACATCCAGAGATTTTCATAAATATAATTTACAAAACCTAACTTTTTTGTGAAAGTTTTTTAGCTTTCATATCAATTTTTGAAAAAACAGTTTTGTAAGAAGTTCACAACATCACAAATATCTTGTTCTTGGATTATTTTTGTAAAATTCATCAATGGCTGATCCATCACAAATATCTTGTCCTTGGATTATTTTTCTAAAATGTGTTTTTTAGATCATAAATAGAATTTAACCAAAACCACTTGAAGGAGTGTTTAATTGCAAAAATTGAATCTAGAGAAGACATCCCATTAGCATTTTTGAAATTTTTTTCCTTAGAAATGTCAAGAAGAGAGAAGGAAAGAAAACATAAGAGAGCAATGAGTCTCTCGGCTGGGATAAGTTTCAAGAAAGGATAAGCACAAACCAAGCTTAATTCATGTGAGCAATGAGTCTCTCAGCCACATGTTCTTTTTTTAAAAAAAGATGTGTCATTAAGAGGAGAAAAGGAGGAAGTTGCTAATGAGAATTCATTTTTAAGGTGAAAAGATTGAAATATCCTTGTCTTATAACAAGAAAAATTTTAAGAGTTAAGAGCATTTTGGTAATTTTGCTCAAAATTTACAAAATTTAATTTAAACACTTTTTGGTTATATTAAAACATCTTAACATCACAAATTAAACTCATAAATTTCTTTTTATATATACTAAGTGTAAGTTCGTAACATGTTCGATTTTTAGTTCGTGTACGAATAGAATGTTACACTCATTAAATTATCTTTATTATTATTTTAAAAAATTTTATTAATAAAATAATATTTTACTATTCAAAATATGGCTAAAGTGTCTAATTTTTATAGGAAGTGACCTAAGTAGGGATGGGCGGGAACAATTTTTGCCATATCCGTCCTTAAAATCGAAGAATTAACTGTGTAATCGAAACTACCCGAAAACTGCTCCAGTTCGGGTACAGTTATAACCAAAGCAACTTCACTGGCAAATGACGTCGTCCAATTGCCTCTTCAAATTTGTCAACCTTGTCTCCTACACTAGGAATATCATCAACTCCTGCCAAGAAATCATCAGTGGCTTCCAACTTCCTTTCCTGACCAACAATAGGATCGCCCCTAATATCATATTTCATTCCTTGCTCTTGCAAGTATTCCTTAACAGCCTCCTCAAAAACCTCTTCTTCTAATTCATTCCGTCCATCAGATCCTAACACAGCCCTTGTCTCTACCCTTTCCTCATAGACTAACCCTTCTACAGTATTCTTCACATCCTTCCCCATTAGTCTCAGAAAGAATCACAACTTCATTCTCCATCCCAAGTCTTTTAATGTTGCCTCAAAGCCCTAGATTCACAAAAACCCAAAACCAAATCCACTAGGCAAACTTATTAATGATTAACAAAAAACCAATTTAAGCAACAGGCAAGAGTCATATATTATAATACTCAAACAGAACAATTCAAATCAATAGGCTTATACCAAAATACCATATAGAATAATTGCAAATATTGATAAAGATATTATGCAATAGGAAGAATTTCATCAAGAATATAATCAGATACTAACAAGGTGTTTAATTTTCCATTAGGGTTTTGTGAAAAATGGATAAGGATGCGAAAATGAACCTCGTAAAAATCAATAAATAACTAAAAGATAAAAGAGAGTTTTTACTTGATTGTGTATATGAAAAGATAGTTCTTTTTTGAGAGAGAGGACGATCGCGCGCCGCGAGCTGGACTTGGAGATCCGGCGGAGAAGCAAAAGTTTCGGAGAAGACGATCACGCGCTGCGAGCTGGAGCTGGAGGAGAGTGGAGACTGGAGAGAAGTGAAAATGATTTAGGGTTATAACATGTTTTATATGTACTTAACTAATAACAAATATTAGTATACAAATACATTTAAATCATATAATAGACATAAAACAAAAATGGTCTAGTGGATGTAATAAGAGGCTTGGTGATAATACCCCAGGTTCGAGTCCCCCCACTCTCGGTAATCACTTTAAAATTTTATGAATAAATATATATATTTAAATTAAATTTGTAAAATATATTTCGAGTACGGGTGGGTACGGTTTTAGGTATAACCGTCCTGGCCCCGTCCTCGACAATTTATATCAGGGTATTACCCGCCCCCGATTTTAGCGGATATTAACCGTTCCAATGGATTGGTTAACCGCGGTTACCTCGAACCCGTGGATAAAATGCCCATTCCTAGACCTAAGTGTCCATTGTAAAAGTAAAGTGACTTCCATAACCCCCACCCTTTTTCACAGAAAAAAAGGATTTAAAAATATATTTTATAAGTTAGAGGACTAAACACACATTTAACTTAAACAAAATGACTATCTAGATATTAAACCCTAAGCTTTAAGTATTTTGTCATCTTATAAAGTATAAAAACCTAGCAGGTAGTTCCAACATACGTAGAGCCAATAATGTTTTA
Organism: Elaeagnus macrophylla; assembly: GCA_029378325.1. Taxonomy (NCBI): domain Eukaryota; kingdom Viridiplantae; phylum Streptophyta; class Magnoliopsida; order Rosales; family Elaeagnaceae; genus Elaeagnus; species Elaeagnus macrophylla. Next base: position 48,333,285 of record CM055640.1, on the reverse strand, counting down.
CCCGACCCACCTATGAAGTAATCAAGTCCAAGTTAGGCTTATATGTGTTAGATCAAAAATAGGTCGATAGGTTTAATCCATTTAAAAAATAGATCATAACAGATCAATCAGTGTAACCCATGATCCATATAAATAACTTGAATAAATAACTAAAATGATTAAGGTATGTAGGTACTTTGAAGTATTCTTAGGATGGTGTTTAAATTTATTCGATCTTTTATTTTCATTTGTTGCTTATCAATTTATAATAATATGTTGCTTAGTTTAATTTTGTGTGTTTTAATTATTTATTATATATTTTAGACCTCAAACATGTTTTTACTTATAAAGAATTTGAGATATTTATATATTTTAGACTTTTTTGTTAGTATTTGAGACTTTAATGCTTTGACTTTAATATATTACCATACTTATAATTATTGACATTATTTTATATTTTATATTATTTAATTTTTATTTATTTTATTGAACTAATGTTTAAATTAATTTAGTTTTGTGAAGTCTAATTAATTAAAAATTATTATATTAACAAGTTATATAAGTATATATTGATACTTGATATAATATGTCAAATTTGTTTACATCATAAAATATATTTTACTTGATATATTTAAATAAGTTAAATTGGTTAAATGGGTCAACTTATTTATTAAACAAGTTAGGTCAGCACTTTCTAACTTGTTTAATAAACAGGTTGAATACGGGTCAAGCTTATACAAAATAAGTCATAAATGAATTGACTCAAACTTGACATAACCCACCTCTTTGATAGCTCTAAACGTACTTAGTCATGTAATTGTTAAATGCATTTAAATATATAATGTGAAACCAGTCTAAGTCACTTGTAAATTTGAGAACCATGAATAAAAAAAAATTTAATAACATATAAATTTGTACTTATTTTTATATTCATATTATTTATATTATTTGTTAATATTATTTAAAAAAAAATCATCCGTTTAATTTTTAAAATAATTTTATCAAATGACACTATATAAAAATATAAATATAATAACAAGTATAAAAATAGGTGATATTGTTATAATGTGGATGTCAAACTTTAAATATGATATATCTATCTTATAGTTATATTTATTTGAAATGAAGATTTATCTTTATTGTATCATAAATTTGTATTTAATTAGAAATAATTAGATATTTAATCTCTATCATATCTTAGATTCAAAATTCATATTGTATATGTAAACCCTATAAATAGGGCATTTAGCAATGTACTATACACACAGAGAATTATTTCTTCTATTTGTTTTCTTTCTACTTTTATGCTCTTATTTTGTTTAATTTTATAACATGTTATTAGCAAGATTATTTATTCAAGACTTGTTGTTTTATACATGTGAAATGACATTGGCCATAATATACATGTGAAATGACATTGGCCATAACTACAAAATTTACAAGTTCTTAAATCTTTTTATTCTTTATGATTAAACTCAAATTTTATTTTCATTCAAAATCTAATATATTTTTATTTATTTAATTGTTATTATTATAAAAAGATTATTTGTTATATTGTTTAAATCATCTAACTATATTTAAGACTAAAATTTAAGATTGATATAGAAACAAATATTATCTAATAATAGATTTTTTAATTAAATTCAATGTTGTGGTTATTAATAAAATTTAAAACAATTTATTATAAAATATAAATAAATTTAATTTTTGTTTGTATGTTATCCTCCTGCCAAATATATTACAATCATTATATAATATTATATATAAATACATAATAATAAATATATATTTAAGTTTATCAATATAAATATTTATTATTATTATTTCAAAAAAATAGTAAATTTTGAATATTTTGTACTAAATAAATATATAAAAATGGCTCATAAATATCTTTTAGTATTTTCCTTTATTTCAAATGAATGATTTATTTGTACCTATATTTCATTATAATTAATGAATAATACAACACACATATATGATAACTATATTAATTAAAAAAAATTGAAAATAACTTTTGGAATGTAATGCCCATAATATATTACTTAAATAATATTCATTTGGCATTAATTGTAAATTATATGAAAGTTATTTAAATTTAATTACTTCGTAGATCCAAACTCATGTTTTTTCATTTATTGACAATACTTTTTCAGTATTGATATATTTACAATCACATAAATAAATTTTCATTGTATAATTTAATTATAATTTTTGTTATGTGTATCTATTCATTTATGTTTATAAAAATACACATAAATTTTGGGTTAATTTTTATCCTAAATTGATATTATTATTGTTGTGAGATTTTAAATAGTAAATAAATAGACTAAAATCTTATATTTTGGTAACCCAAATAAACTTTTAAAGTTTATGGTTACATGAATAGTAGGATCTAAGGGCCTTATATCTAGCTCCTAGTTTTTGAAAATTTTTGTATCACTAGTCTTTCTTGAAAACATTAAGATTATGGCTTTTAAGAAAGCCTTGTCCCACTATTCTTTCTTGAAAGTACTCTTGGTGAATATTAATCGTGTTTATACATTACTAAATATGACATTTAATAATATATTATACACACAATAATTAATAAAAATTATTTATTTTATTTATTTTCTTTCTATTTTCTATTTTTATTTTATTTAATTTTATAACAAATATCTGTTTGTTTTATTTAAAAATTTATAAGCAACTCAAACTTGGCTCTCATCATCTTTAAGTATGTCCTGGGCAACAAGTTTATAATTTAATGACATGCAGAGCTTATTTAAGTAATAAAAGATCTCATACTCCAATTACTTAAAAGAAAAAAAGAAAAAAAAATTATGTAGTAGAATTTTTTTTATATATATAATTTTATTTTTAATTTTTTTTAAGAAGAATATTTATTCATTTTTTTATAATATAAATAAATATATATATTTTTAGTATTAAAAAAATAAATATATTTTTTATAGAAAAAATTAAAAATATAATTAATAATCAAGTTATTTATGTATGGTGAAAAAAATTATATACGATTCTTTGAGTTGAAATTAATGGAGCCAGTCAAAATCTGCCATCTCTAGCACTCGGTTGTACCACTTAAATCAAAACTTTGACCAATAAAAGACAAACAAACACCCCCATTCAATATATATCACAAGTTAATAATTGTACAAGCCAATTAAATAAGAATAACTCTTTTGATGAGAATTGATATATATTACATATGATATATGATTTAATTAATAATACATTATTTAATATATATTATATTATTTATTAAATAAACAATTTCTTATAATTTGTACCCATTGTCACTTGTGAAAAGATTTTGATTTTTATTTTTATTGATTAAGTGATGATGTTATATTTTATGTAATATTAATATAATTATTTTTTTAAAAATTTAAATTCTCAATACTTGATAAAAAGCTTAAATAATCTAAAGTATACCACAAGAATAATAATGAATGACATCTCTTTACTTCTTCTCTATCCAATTCCAAAAAGGAACCAATTCAACACTGCTTTCTGTTTTAACATAAAGAAATAATAAAGAGCTTCTTTGATTAATTCTAAACTTGCTTTTCACATAAAGATTCCTCCTCTTCTGTTCTGTCCCTAACTAATAATCAAGCTTCATTATATACACAAGAAAAGGCGCCCAACTACCCCTTAACTCTCTTTCTCTCTCATATTTCTGTTTCTTGTTCAACCTAAACTTGGGTGATTTCATGGCAACAACATCCAACTCTGATTCATCTCCAAATTAAGTATCGTAGTTGAAAGCAATTTATCTGATTCACGCTTATCTGAATTGGGTATTAACTCATGGCCCAAGTAAGTCATCTTATTAATAAATACAAGTATAGTTGTATTTTTTTTTTGGCTACCCTATTTCCTATATATTATACTTGGTACTTTAGTTCATGATTTATCAATTAATTGTAGTTATGATCATCCTAATTAATATTATTAATTTGATTGTTGAAGATGGGGTTGTCCACCAGGGAAGTACACGCTGAAATTTGATGCAAGAGAGACATGTTATTTGGTGAAAGGAAAGGTTAAAGTTTACCCAAAAGGCTCAACTGATGAGTTGGTAGAATTTGGTGCAGGAGATCTAGTTATTCTTCCTAAAGGACTTTGTTGTACTTGGGATGTCTCAGTTGCAGTTGATAAACACTATCAATTTGATTCTTCATGATCTACCCAATTATTACTCATCATTCAATATTTATAATTAATTTTCTTTAATGTTCTCTCATTTTAGATCAGAATACATATCTATGTTTCTGCCTTTAACTAATTTGTTATATTTATGTATATTTTATATTTTATTCACACCAGTTCTCAAATCTAGTTTATTTTTCTTAATTTTCTTTTTTATAATTATGTGATATGTTATAATTAGTATAAGTGTTAACGTGGATATAAATCTACTTTTATTTAACAATTTTTGCTTGAAATATTTTTTGATATTAAGGTTGAATTCAGTCAAAGGAGGAGTTTGTTTTTTAAGATTTGGGCACGTGAAACTCACAGTTTCGTTTAAGGATTTCAAGCTAGAAACTTCTGTCACACGTGCAAATATGTAGAAGTAGTTTTTTTTAGAACTCGTGTAATTTTATTATTCATTAATATTAGTTTTTTTGATAAGTTAATGTAAATTCACATTTTATTTAAAATTATTATAAATTTATAATAGAAAGTATTTTTAGATGAAGTAAAGAATTTTTTTTTTTTTTTTTGGTTAAAAATATAAAACAATGGGATAAAGTTGCGGAAGGGATTGCGTCAGGAGAAAGGCACGTACGTAGATTCTTTGGCGGTAATCAAGATTATTATAGATGATAAATGATACGATCACATAATAATTTTTATATTTATATTAATTATATTATAATACTATTAAAATTATTTAAAAATTAAATATTTTTTTTAATATAGAAAATATTTTATCATGTGTCAAGAAATTGATGTCCGTATAAAATAAAATAAAATAAAATAAAAAAGTGAATATGGGAATAAAAATAAAATCATAAATATGTACGATACGAGTTGACATCCTATTTGGGCTGCTATTTTTCTCGTCTCTTTTCAAAGTTTCTGTCTAAAGTAGTAAAAGTACAACTTTTAAAAATTTATTATAAATTATAAATATAAGTCAGTTGTGATTTGCAAATAGAACATACCTACATATTTCAAGTTAAAAACACTCATATTATTTGTTCTCCTGTCTCAATGAAATTCTAGATGCTTCAATTCTCTTTCTTTGGTGCTGTTGGCCTGTTTTAGTTGATGAAATTATGCATAGTGTCAATACCTTCCTTTGAGAAGTGTAGTGATTTTCATGTGTTTTGTTTTCCTGATTGTATATATATTTAATTATATTGTATTGTAATTAATTTGTATGATACAATATAGTCGGTTAATTAATAATTTCTTTCTTTCTACAAAGAAAGACAACAGATTAAAGTATCAAAGAGCTAAAACAACGGTAGAAGGCAATGGATGAATTAGAATAAAGCTTTCAATATGTTCTGAAGAAATTAAAGAAATTATGAGCTGCTGAATTATTTTATATTGGAATCCACCTCATGAAAAATAATACATGACAATATTGTTGCTTATCTTCAATTATCAGCTAAGAGTAGTCTGAATTATTTGTTGTAAAATAGGAGAATTTTGAACTGAATGTTTTTTAGTACAAACATGTGAAAATTAATTAACTCCCCTTTGATAAATGCTTCTGGATCAACTAGAATATTATCAAATATTACCTTATTTCTTAACTTTCATACTTGCTCAAAAACAACGACTACAATAAGAGTAAAAAGCTCAGTATATATAGTACTAGGCAAAAGTTTGATAAGAAGATTTATAATGGTACCCATAAAGTTGATTAAGTCTATTCTTTCCATAGTTTTCTCCGAAAAGAAATATTATCATTTTAAGCACTATCTTTCACAAGAGTAATAACATAAACATCATTAATAGAAAATCCTTTTTTACCTAAACCATAGCAATAAAGATAATTACATTCATCGTGAACAGATGGATTTAGGGACAAAATATAGCTAGCAATGTTGGGTCCAAATAAATCACAAAGGAATTCTCTATCCCATTGCCAACCATGATCCCAATAACATAGTTTCCTTAAATTAGAGAACTCATTCCCGCAAGCAGAATGAAGTACGAAAGAAAGGCAACTTTTTTAAGTACTCAATTACTCTTGTCGGATTACTTTGGGTTTTTTTTTTTTTTATAAATATATTATCACAAGTAGCCTTCATCAATAACGGCATTAATTCTTCATCCATTGTCTCTCATATATATTTTTTATTTTTATGAAATTCTTGAAATATTCTTTAAAAGTCTCTCATATTCAAATCGATCAATCAAATTATAATACAAATTCTCATCGTTTATTTTCCTAAATGAAAAATTTATCTAGAGGCATAATAGTTTGATGTTTGCATTAATTTGAGGAAATTATGTTATTTTTAAACCAATTAACATTAAAATAAATTTTTTGATATGGCAATAGAGTGTATTATTTTTCCATTAAGTTTAGCGTTAATTTAATAGTAATGCTAGGAATTTTTCATGAATGTACCGCCTTAAACCTATGCAAAAAACTATTTAAAGCATTAAACATGCTTGACATGACTGCATATAGTTTAGTACATGATTAATGCTTTAAATAGTTGTTGACAAGACTACATGATAAGTTTAGTACCTACCGATACAAGTAACTCCACTTCCAAGGAGGATTTATGGTTGAAAATTTTATACTAGCTCAACGTTGGCATGTTATAGGTGTTGATTTGATTTAATGGAAAAAAATAGGTGTTATATTATTTTAAATTTTTTTAATTTTAAAAAAAAAAAAAAATCTTCAACTATAATTATTGATGTTAATATATGTGATATAATTTATCCTTGAATTCTTTTAAATATATAAACATTTTAATTTATTATTTTTAACTTTATTTCCTTTCAACTGACTAATTTTATTATTGAAATATCTTTCGATCAACATCTTTGATTAAAAATTAATCAATTTTTTCAAAATATTTAAACTATATGAGTAACACGTAAAGTTATAAGGACATATTGTGAATAATATATTTTGATAAAATTAAAATTTTTTTTGTAATTGATTGAAAGACATTATAATAATAAAATTAATCAATTGAAACAAAAAATAATAAAAGTACAAAATGTAAGTTTGCCCAAATTAAAATCGTACTGGAAAAGAGAGAAAGACCAAGAGGATTTACAAACTGGAACACTTTATTGAACTCAAAACAAAATAACGTAGGCACACATATGGTATATTATTAATTTTTTTTTCCTTCTTATTTTAGTACTAATGTTGATTATAATAATGTATATGAGATATTATGGAACACAAACATGGATCAATAACTACCTAAAGCTATAACTTCATAAGTTTAATAGTTATTAGTTTCTGAACTGCCTTTGAATATAGTCAATGATATTTCTACCAACTCTGAAGGCCTTAGCCAACACATCAGGATTGATGGGGGGTTTTGATCCAAAGACAGCATTTGCTATTGTTATTACTCCTGGGTTTTGGCTACTTAGACCAGCAAAAGCAACTGCATTTGTGCGTCCAACGTTAACTTGAAAATGAATTAGCCCAATTGGAAACACAAATACATCTCCTTTGTTTAAGGTCTTTGTGAATAGACGATTGTTGGGATTAGAAGTGACAAAGCCAACATAAAGAGTACCCTCTTGAACAACTAGGATTTCAGTAGCACGAGGATGAGTATGAGGTGGATTTTGGCCATTAGGTGCAAAATCAATTCTAACCAATGAAATACCAAGTGTGTTGAGTCCTGGCAATGCATCAACATTCACTGTTGTTACATTTGACCCAACTTGATTTCTTGTATTTCCAGGAGTGTTGAGCCCTGAAAAGAAGAAATCTTCTGCTACTGCCAAATTTGGATCCTTGCAGAGCTTTCCATTTACAAATACTGCATTCATAAGACGAGTGTTGAGATTTAAATGAGCAATTTTTCTTCTTCACTTCCTTATAAATCTCTACTGTAAAAATCATTGAAAAATAGGAAACTAATAGAAAATAAGAAAATATAAAAGTGCGTCAAATAGTTTAGTTTGATTACCTCCGTTTGTTGGGTCGTTGATTGCTACACAGAAGTCCTGAAGAGAACCAGGGTCAGTGGCAGAGGCAATTGAATTTACCAAAGCCAAAATAGCAATACATGCAAGAAATTGAATACGTTTCATCTTTAGAGAGGGTTGGTCTCTTATATGGTATTATATATCTTTATGAAGTATAGGGGATATTAATTGGGATGAAAATTCTTGCATGGAAAACAACTCTATTTATAAGAGGAGGGAACGAGTACTAGTTCAACTACCTAATGTACTGTTTCAGAGCAAAATTGAAAATGTCTTCAATTTTGGCTGTATCCTCTTCAAATATTTTAATTGGAAGATTGATCCATTCTTCAACCACTACATATAGTAATGGTAGACTTAATCTAATTTTCATATATATGTATCATTTGCTTCCACAATCAAGTTTTTGATATAATTGTTCAATGGAAATAACTTAAAGTCAAATCTTAGCATATAAGAATGAGTTAAGCAAATTTTTAATCGACGTGTAATATTTTTACATACTCGTGTAAAAATTTCACATAAATTTATAAGACATTATAATTCCACACAGATTTGTGTAAATGAAAATTAACAAAGTGAACAAAATAGTGACTTGAATATATTGCTGAAAAAAGTTAATTCAAATTAGAATATAAATATTGGTATAATTTAACCCTGTATTATGATTTTTTTTTTTGAAAATTATCAAAAATAGTACCTTAAAATTTATAGTAATAAAACTAATACACAAATAATATTAAACGTTCATTATTCAATTTGAACGTATAATATTTCAATATTGAACGTTCAATATTAAATGAGTTTAAATTATCGTCGTTCAATTTTAATTGGATGAATATTCAAAGAAAAATGACATATTAGTCATTTTTTTAATTATAAAAATATAAATTTAAACACAAGGGGTACTAGTTTTATTATTAGAAGTTTTGAGGGGTGTTAGTTTTTATTATTCTCCCTTTTTTTTTTTTTTTTATCTTAAGGTGGCATCTTCTATCTTTACACTTAATTATTCCAAATAGAGTTTGATCTAAAAAGAAATTACATTTGGTTTACAAATTGACCTATTAAAAAAGAAGAGGAGAGAAATCCAGTCCTTGTAGAGCATTTGAGGTCCACATGAGATTTCTAGTCCTTCTAAGATAGCGTTTGAGATTATACAAAGAGATAGGTGGCAGTTCACCATTGGTTATCCATTTACCTACTCCTTTTATTTTGTTTAGTGTTTCGAGAATTTAAAGAAAAAATCAACGTGTTATCTTTAATTTGTTCTCTATTTATTTTGGAAGGGCCATAGAATTCTAGTAATTTTTTTTAAATAAATATATTAATTTTATAATTATTGAATTATGTATTAAATATCTTATAATTATTGAATTATATATTAAATATTCCATAATTATTAAGTTACATACCAGATATCTTATAATTTTTAAATTATGCACTAAAAATTTCATAATTATTGGGTTATATAATAGAAGTCTTATAATTTTTTAAAATTAGCATTTTAATATCGTAATTTATAAATTAGGCATTGTAAACCTTATTAATATGAAAAATAAGCTATTTTAGTCATATGATTTTTTAAATAAGTATTTTTAATCTAACAAAATATTAAAATTGATGGACTTATAATACCTAACCTTCATAAATAATAAAACTACTGGTGCAAAGCTCAAAAGTTATGAAACTAAAATAATTATTTGTATATAATAACAAGTCTATTATTATATTTTTTTTTAAATTATAAGATCTTTACTATCAAATATAATAATTTTATATAATAATTATAAAATTAAATTATTTAAATTAAATAATTATAGAAATTTAATGCCCAGCATCCTTTATTTTTGGGGATCGGTTATTCTTTCAACTAGTTTCGAGCATGAACAGTTTAATCTTTACACTTCAAGCAATATATATATATTCTCAGTGTTTATTTAAAATTAATATAAATTAAAGAAATGTGTCTGCAAAAGTTCATTAAATTTTATCATTTATATTATTTAAATTTTTAGATTATTAACAATGTTATTTAATCACCTAATTATGAAAAAAGAATAAATTAAAAATAAAATATTTTATTTTAATAATTTTTTATTTTAACATTTATTGATTGCCACTATTTTAATATTTTAATATGTATAATTTGAAGTGGACTAAAAATGTATAAAGACAAGATATCAAGTGGACTAAATAGTATTATTTCTCACCTAGCTATTAAAAATGTATTATTTCTTTTTAAATCAAGTGGAACATACGACATTTATGAAATATCAAGATTTAACTTTACAAAAATATTAATGATATTAATGAATATTTTTAAAAAAAATTACGAATGTCTTAAAAAAAAAAAAATTTATAACTATTTTTAAATTTTTGAATGAATTTTAAAAATTCCTAAAATAAATAATAATAAACTAATTAAATTGAATTTTTATTTAAATATTATATATGTGACTACATAAATTTAATATATATCTTTGCATTAAGAAAATATATTATTTTTATATTTATATAATTTATATTGAAATTAATAAAACAATGAATATTATAAGTACAAAATTATTTTAAAAATAATAATTATATATATTAAATTAAAAAATATCCTGATAAAGTGTGAGAGAAAGATAATTGAAAAAAATCTTGTAACTAATTTTTACAAATGAATCATAGTTAATAAATTATAACTTATAATTAAATTTTTAATATTCAAATAAATGTGAAAATTTATAAAAAAATTAAAATTGATTACTTTTATATAAATATTAACATATTTATAATACAAATAATAAATCATATATGTGTTTATATTGTTGTAATCAAGAGAAAATTAATGCAAACGAAAATAAGATAATTACCTGAACTAGCTAGAACAACATTTTTGCTTACTCAAAAGAGGCTTTTATTTTCAAGCATTGTTATGTCATAAATATATTTTCTCTCTATATTATTTATTTAATATATTTGAAAATAGTAATGTAAATGAAGCTCTTGAGGATCAATTTATGATAAATCAGCAAGAGTTCTAGATTTTCAGGGCTATGTCACAAGGGGTTAATGCTTTTCTGCTTCACATTTTAACCTCTTTTTCCATAGCAGGCAATAAATAACAAGAGCTATTGACAATAGGAGGCTTTAATTTTGATTTTGAATTACTTTAATTTTTTTTTTATTAATAATGATAAATTTAAGGAAAGATGTTCTCAGATACCCACTTAAAAGGAGAAGAAGATAAAACAAGTTGTACAAAAAAAAAAAAAATACAATGTAGTTGGCATAATAAAATACTGACATACAAAAAAAAAAAAAACTAGGATTTGTATGATAGCATTAGCATATTAAAGTAAAATTTACTGAACATAATTTACATGTGCCGTTTTAGAAGTAATTAATTAAATAATGAATATGATAATATGGTTTAGTTAGCACTTAGCGCTGCACAGCCCTTATATTTGAAAGAATAGGGTAGGGCTTTTGGTTGTTTATTCACTTTTTTTGTATTCAATTTTTTTTTTTTTTTATAAAAGGTTGTAGTTAGCAGTTTTCAGTGGGTGCACCGGGACATCCCAACTAGGTTGGCACCTCCTTAGCACCTTCTTCATTAGACCGCTCACCACTAATATTATTAAAACTTAATAAAATTAAATATACAAATAAATATTCTCAACAAAACCTGTAATTAGGTTTGTTGTTTGCATCTGAATAAATAAAAGAGCTAGCGAAAGATGGGGCATTCCACCACCAAGTCGCCGTACATAAACTAGGAGCCCTAGAGGCTAAACTATCAGCTGCAGCATTGCCCTCCCTGTAAATATGTGAGCAGTGAAACTCCATGTGGGAGACTTTATCTAAACAATCTTTCCAAATAGAGTACCATTTCCAAGGGACTGAAGAAGACCTAGTTTGTAGTAAAGCAACAACATATGCTGAGTCTGATTCCAGCCAAAGACGTCTCCACCGAAACATATATGCATACTTCACCGCATAAATGACTGCCGCTAGTTCTGCTTCAAAAGCATACGATATTCCAAGCGGAACACAGAAGCAACCCTTAACAAATGATCTGGAAGTTCTAAAAATACCTGCACAACTCGATAAACCTGGTGCTCCAAAAGCTGCACCATCTGTATTGACCTTTATCCATCCCGCGGGTGGTGCCTTCCAATTAACCTCTATGATTCTTGGAGCCCGTCTTGGAATGCTTGGTATTCGAAGTCGTTTAAGTATCTGTAGATCATCTACAATATTTTTCATGCAACCACTCTTTGAGAGACTTGCTTCACGAATAAAACGCCATACTGTTGCAAAAGTCGAGTTCATTGTTGTCTTCTTATTGGTGAATCGATAATCATTTCTAGTATTCCAAATCACCCAAATGACTGAAACAATCCCTGCTTTCCATAAATTGGCGAGTTGTGATCCAAATTCCATCTTCATTGCGGTCGTCCATAAGTTTAGGACAGAGGAGTCTGTACATGGTCTTTTTCCAAAGAAGAAGCATAGGAGGTCCCAAAGAGCACCTGCAAAATGGCAACTTAAAAAAAAATTATTTATACTAACTATTAATTAATTCAACCCTATCTTACTTCTTCTGTATACTTTCCATAGGATAGGGTAATAAAGTAAATCGGCTAAGAAGCCCATTATATTACTCTCTTGAGCCAAACATTTCTTAAAAAGTAATGCTATATGAATCAAGTTATGATATGCATTAAATGACGTATTATTTATTGATTGGATGTAAAGTTAAAAATGTGAGATGAAAAAATAATTGTAGAATGCCTTACTAACAAGGGCCAATTAAATTGTGGTATGTAAATTGATACATGCATGAAGTTATGATAAAAAATATTTTTGTTTCCTAAATAACTAATATAGCCTATACACCATATAAGCATCGAGTGGGAATGGCTTGTTGGCACTATATTGGAATAAGTTATGTGGAACATGTTGCTGATATGACAATTTTTCTCATAATTTTTTTCTATTTTATTGGTAGGGTCCAAGTAAGTTTAATTTTAATCTTTCATACTCATATAAAAAATTATTGACATAATATTGCTCGTAGGGTCTAAGTAATTCATTTTGTAATATATTTTAGTGAGTATCACAAATACTTGTAGCATACGCGTAAGTTGCATGTTGAATGTTAATTGTTAGAAACGTATAAGTTGTATTTTAAACTTTTGTATTTACATAGAGATGATTAAAATATAACCTACTCGTAGGATTAGAGCAAATTTAATTTTAATTTTCTCTATTCATAAAGTATTATTGAGTTAATAGTCCGAATAACTCATTTGTAATATATGTTGGTGAGTTTCTTAGATACTCATTGTCTACACATAATTTGCACTTTAAATTTTAATTATTAGAATTTCAACTTATGCATAGCCTACGCATAAGTTGTATTTTAAACTTTTGATTTTATATAGAAAATATTTTGCACATTGAATTCAACTTGCACATAGCTTACGAGCAAGTTCTATTTTAAACATTTGTATTATTAAAATACAACTTAATCGTAGCTTACAAGCAACAATTTCATTTTGAATATTTATTATTAGAAAACCAATCTATGTGTAAGTTTTATTTTGAATGTTTAATGGTAGAAATTCAATGTGCAACATGTTCCCATAAGCTAACTACGTCCAACATCAGGAAAAAAATTGCCATATCACCAACATGTTCCACATTAGCTAACTACGTCCAATGTGGCGTCCATCCACACTGGATGCTTATGTGACATATAGGTTATATTAGTTATTTAAGAAATGTTTGGCTTAAGTGAGTGATATAATAGGCTTCTTGGCTCATTTATTCATTTTATGCCTTAGGATATGTATGTGACATACAGTAACAAATAACATCACCAACTCTCTCCACCTTTCTAGAGTCTTCTATATTAATATTCTAGTAACATTGATCTAGAATAATCTTTTATAAAATAAGTCCTAGTATGTTAATTGTCATATATATTTAAGAACATAAATAAATATGTCATTTGTAAAACATCCTACAAACTAGTAAGATTGTAGAACATCCTACAAACTAGTAGGTTGGTCTATCCACCCACATGGTATCTACATATATGTGGGTTGTCTAATGTATGTGGTGTGTGTGAATAAATAGTAAGGTGGTGAGTGAATAAGTATGTGAATGTGAGAGTGAGTGTAGGGGTGTTAATTCGTGCGAGCTGGGCTAGTTCGAGCTGGCCCAAACTAGCCCAGCCCAAATTGGTTCAACCCTAGCTCAATTCAAATTTAATTCGAGCTGGCATATGTGAGCTCGAACCCAAACCAAACACAAACGAGCTGGCTCAAACTGGCCCAAACTAGCCCGAATTGTTAATTATATATATATTTTAGTTAATATGACTTTTTTTATTAAAAAAATATGTTTAATAATTAAAGCTCAAATAAAATTACATAAAATAATAAAAAATATATATATAAATATAATAAAAATTATTAAAGCAAAAAGTTAATTACTAAATTAATTTGGCAATGAGTAAATGCATTAAACCATACTCATGTAAAAGTTAGAAGTCGTCATGCCCCCATAAAAACTCACATTTAGAATAAAGAGTTATCAAATCCAAATAAAATTTATTCTAGTTATTAAACAAAATAAATAGAGATGAGTAGATTATATACTTATTAAAAATTGAACAGTTAAAGTAAATTAAAATGTTACACGATAACATAACTTTTTTTATATATACAAGAACAAAATTTTGACTATTATATAATATCTAAGTCTCAAGAACAAGGAACAAGTAAAAAAGAGAATAGCATAATACAAGTATCAATTTAAAAATAGAAACTTTATAATACTAATTTAAATTAAATATAAATATTATTTTTTTTGTTTAAAGAGTTAGGTAGATTTAAATGCTAAATGCATTAACATCAAAGAATGTAGCATAATATTGTGACAAAATGAATAAATTATAACTATTTATTCATTATCAGCTTATTTTTCAAAAGAAAAGGGAAAAAATAATTAATATATCATAAAAAAGAAGTACTAAAAGAAATGAAAGATTATTTTAATTTTAATATAGTATTTTTTTATTATTTTATTTAAAATTTTATTTTATTTTATTTTAGTTCGGGCTAATGGGCTGGCCCTAACCCAGCCCTAATTTGTTCGTGTTATTCGAGCTGGGCCGAAACAAGCCCAAATTTAATTCGATTCGTGTTCGATTCGTGTTTTTCGATTCGATCAATCGAATTATAGCACAAATTGCCACCCCTAAGTGAGTGTAGAGTCTTATTGAGATTTTTTGAATATTACATTACTAATAATTTGAGTGTAATATTTTTGGTGTAAGCATTTGGGCTTTCTATATCTCTCTTTTGAACTCAACAACGTAGACCATTGTGTTGACACATGTAATTATGTGAAAGATCCAATTGTATTGAGTTAAGTTGGAGAATAAAAGCACTAACAACCCATGTGTAACATTGTATATAACTAGCACTACTTTCAATGTTAGGCATTCAATTGATTCATTCTTTTACTTAATATTATTTTATCTTCTTGCTTTTCTTGAGTTTTTGTATGGTATCAGAGCTATTTTGGAGTTTTTTTGAGAATTTTTCATTAATGGTTAATTCTAACACATCGACTCAATTGATTGTAGAAGATAATGATCTTCTTTCTCTACACAAATGGATATCACTGTTCTACTAACTAATGTTTCTATTGGTGTGAAGCTTGATCGGAGTAACTTTCTAATATGAAAATAATAAATGATCAATTTTATCTCGACTTACGGAGTGAAGGAATATATTGATGGCTCAAAGACAAATCTATCCAAGATTATTACAGGTACATTTAAGCCTAATCTTGAATATGCTCTTTGGAATTGTGTTAATGGTATTATTAAGAGTTGGATTTATGGCTCCATTTTTGCTAATATGATTGGCATAGTTTCCACAGCATTTGACATGTGGAGAAGTCTTGAACACATTATATTTCTTCTTCTAAAACAAGAGTTATAGAACTCAAATTGCAATTCCAAACTATAAGGAAGGAAAATCTGTCTGTTTTTTTTATTATTTTGACAAAATGAAAGCACTAGTTGATGAACTAGCTGCTATTAGAAGATCTGTTAATGAACAAGATTTTATAATCTTGATTCTTGGAGGACTGAACCCTAGGTGTAATCCTTGCATTTGCTTTATTAATAAAGGTGATGTTTCTCTTGATGAAGCGAAGAGTCATTTGTTTACTTATGAGAATTTTTTAATTTAGCAAGATAAAAATGAAGAAAATTTGATTTATCAAGCCAATTTTACTCAAAGTAGTTCAAATTTTGTTAAGAATAGTAGTTGCACAAATTCTTCATATGATTCTGGTTTTGGTCTAATCAAATTCAAATCAATTTAATAGAGAAAGTGGTGGTTGTAACGGTGGCCAAGGAAGAGGTGGTTATAGCAATGTACAATATCATTTTTGCTCTAAGCAATGACATGTGGCCTCTGTTTGTTATAATTTAAAGAACTTGTTGTTTGGTGGCTTAGAAAAAGAAAGGTTTAGGTATAGGGGTCATTCACCTTTTGTTGCCTCTTTTACTGGTTCGTGCACTAATACAAAAATGACAATGCTGGTTGGGTCCTTGATTAGTAGTGCTAGTCACCATAAGACTAATGATGGTGAAACTCTCTCTAATGTGTCATAGGTAATGTAGGTAAGGTTTTTATTATTGGCACTTGAACTTCTCTTATTCAAGAAAATGACAAAACAATTTTATACTTAAATCATGTTTTGCTTGTTCCTAATATGATTGTAAACTTGGTTTTTGTTAGTAAATTGTGTAGAGATAAACATGTTTTTTGTTGAAATTCATGATCATTACTTTGTTGTTAAAGACACACTTACAAAGAAGGTTCTACTTCGAGGACTTACTGATCATTGTTTGTATAAGTTTTGGAATAAGTCAGCTGGTGTCAATGGTGATTCTAGCCATGCTTTTCCTGCATCAAGTTTGTTGTGGAATGATCATCTTGCTCATATTTTTGATTCTGTTCTTGACAAGTTTCTTAGACTACTAGAATAAAAGTGATTTAGTTTGTAAATAATATCGACAATTGTATAGCTTGTGCTCTTGCTAAGACTCATAGGTTTCCTTTTGTTTCCAATCATGTAAATGCTGCTAAACGATTTCATCTTGTATATATTGATATTTTGGGACCTGTTCCTCACACTAGTACAAATGGATAAATATATTTTCTTTTAAAAGATGATGATTGCATACAATTTTGTTGGATTTATTTTACAAACTCATGATCAATCTGTCTTGCTCTTTCTCAAATTTAAAAATATGGTGGAAAGTCAATATAATACCAATATTAAACAGGTTTAGAGTGATTGTGTAGGTAAATTCAATCATCCGGCTAGAATTCTTGAAAATTTTGGCATTGTTTATTGTCTAACATGTCCTCACACCTCTCAATAAAATGGTATGGTTAGGTCTCATCAAAGGCAAGTTATTGATACTGGTTTAGGTCTTCTATTCAGGTCTCATGTTCCTTTGTCCTATTAGCTTTTTGCCTTTCGGATTGTAGTTTATACATTGAATCATGTGCCTAGTTGTGATCAACTACTCTTGTCCTTATAAAAAGTTGTATAGTATGATTCCTGAATCTAAATTTTTTAGGTGTATTTGGATGTCTAAGTTTTCCTTGTGTAAGATCTTTCAATAATAATAAGTTGCAAGCAAGGTTTTCTATTTGTACTTTTCTTAGATATGCTCCTAATCAACGAGGGTATTTGTGTTTAGACATGATAACTTAAAAAATTATTACTAGAAGGCATGTGTTGTTTGCAGAAAATGAATTTCTTTTTAGTAGATCTTCTTTGTCTTTTACTGAATCCTTGTCTATTTCTCCTTTACGAGTTCATATTCCCTCCTCACTATTGGCTATGCTTTCTTCTCAGGCTGACTTCTCTTCATATAGGACTGTTTCTTCTATTATACTTGCTATCAATTCTGTTTTTGATTCTCATGATTTGGTTTATAATGTTCCCATTAGGTCTGTTGAATCTAATGGTAGTTGTTCAGCTAATTTTGCTTCTTATATGACTCAACATTTGAGTTTTACTAACAAATCTATTCATTTGTCACCTAAAGTTCAGCCTTCCCAGTTTTAGTCTACTATTTCTTAGCCTTATCATCCATTTGGAAAAGGATGAAAGTATTGGTTAAAGAGACGATAATCTGGACACATTGTTGCTTAGTGTTGGTTAAAGAGACGATAATCTGGCAAGAAGGCCTTGATAGTGGAGGTTACTATTTTAGATAATAGCCGTAGTTTGGAAAAGGATGAAAGTAACTTTATTGCCTTTATGGTGATTAAAGATGATCCTCCTACTATGTCCTCTCAATCTTCCAAATTCCTCAATGAGTATGAGCATGAGAAACTCTTATTCACTTACAAGGAATTGTTCAAGGAGCATATTAAATCGAGAAAACTCGAAAGAAGGCTTTGGATAGCCTTAACGTTAAAGAAAAAGAGTTAGGTGCCTTTAAAGTTGATCTTGAAAAGTAAGTCTACCCATAATTAGGACAATAATGATCTCTCAAAGAAATGTGAGGTTATTCAAAGAGATACAATGACATGGTTGTTGAGGCTAAATCGAATAAATCAAGGATGAGGTTTCTTGAGCAAACCTTGAAGAAACTTCAATTTACATAAGATCAATGGATAGTTAGTTGGATCTTTCAGAAGAGCAAGTTGAAAGAATCTCACTTCTAGGAAAGAAGATTGAGATTTTGGAAAGTGAAAAGGCATATCTTGCTCATTCCTTAGCTAAAAAGGACGAGGAGCTATTAGCTCTTCGTGATAAAGTTGAAAATCTGAATTGGTCTACCAGATTCCTTGAGGCATCTATTAGGAAAAATGATAACCTCCCCACTACTTTAAGTACAAAGCAGTCTGACCTTGAGAAGAAGTTGGATCACTCCAGGGTGACTGTTAAGAAGCTTTTGATAGGTACTCAAAAGCTAGATGAGATTCTTGTTGGCATCAAGGCTCGTTGTGACAGTTGTAGGCCGGGTTTTACTGATAATGGTTGTGCAGCTCCCTCTCCTTCTATTGCTGCTTTTGCTTCTCTCTTTGTTAAGTCTGTAACTTCTACTACTACTACTTCCACCACTGTTCCTCTCTTCATCAGACTAGTTACAGAAGATACTCTTCACAAGACTTTTGTTGCAAAACGTAAAGGTAAAGTTTATGTGAAAGGTAAGTCGCAGATGTCATTCCAGCCAGTCTCTTCAAGTAGGATGAACATCTCACCTCCTTCTTCTTCTCATCGTGATGGTGACAATCTTTTGTCACTACGTACATGCTTCATCCATTATTGTTAGCACTGTAATAAGCGTGGGCATATTATACCTCACTATGAGAGATTAAGCTCTCATCCTCGAGTGAGATTGAATGTTGGCACTTCTACCTCTCCCTATCCTCCTTATGTTACTCATAGGAGACAAAGATCCTTTTCCTGGGCATATTATACCTCACTATGAGAGATTAAGCTCTCATCCTCGAGTGAGATTGAATGTTGGCACTTCTACCTCTCCCTATCCTCCTTATGTTACTCATAGGAGACAAAGATCCTTTTCCTCTCACTCTTTTGCTCGTACTTTTCACACTTGTGGTACTGTTGGCCACCTTGACAACTAATGTCCAAGGTATGTTTGGAGTAGTACTAGAAGATCTCCCCCTTGCTCTTCTCATTCTTACTTCTCAAGATGTACCTACTATGATTTGTTTGAACATTATATTTCTGGTGCATTATGCACTAACGACATAGTGAAGAAAAGGCAAAACTTCCTAAAAGCTCTCATAGTAGTATGTATGGCCCTCGACTAGTCATTCGAAAATTTTTGAAACAAAGAACTCTCGAGTAGTTTATAGTCCTCATGCTCATATGGACAAGACATTACATTCTGCACCTATTTCCCCTCATCACTTCTTGTCTAGATGGAGGGATTCAATTTAATCAGACTATTTTTGGGTGTGAGTTAGTTTGATTTAGTTTTCTTATTCTTTTCTCTCTCTTCCTTGTTGTATTCTCTTTATGTGTTTATTTCTATTTTTTATTTATCTAAATCTTCTTATTTTTATTTTTATTTGACCTGTTCTCTCGTTGATGCTAAATTAAATATTTATAAGGTTGAAATAAATTTTTCTATTATATTTTCCTAATTTTTAAAGGATTTTTCGCACTTCTCACATTTTATGGTTGCTCGCCTAGCACTCTCGTAGGGGTCTCACTGACCATTCGTTAGGAGTTCGTTGAGGTAGAATTTTTGCACACTCCCAAGTATCTCATCGAACCCCTCCGTGAAGGATCTTGAGGTAGGGATGGCAATTTTACCCTACAGTTTGGGTACCTGTAGGTATCTGACCCATTCGGGTCAGATCGGGTCGGGACAAAACGGTTCAAAAATGGATTGGAGCATTATCCATTTTATTTAAAACAGTTCAGTTCGGGGCAATATTCGGATACCCGCTTATTTACTAAAAACTTTAATTACATAAAAATTATAACAGTTTTTTTTCATTTGGGGAAAAAAATGGGTCAATGATTCAATTTTTTTAACTCACGAATATTACTCGAACCAATTTTTAAAAATGGTTCGGTTCAATTAGAATCGTGGGTCAAAACGGATCAGGTCGGATCTGATCCAAACTGACCCATTGCTATCTCTATCTCGAGGGGTCTGCGAACTATACGGAACCCCTAAATAAACCTCTTTCTTCATTTGTTTCAAACCACAAAAAATTTGAAACACTTCCTACTCTCAAATATTTTTGCCTTATACTTTCTAAACTACTTTTCACTACCCCTAAATACTTTACCCCTAATTTCTCCACAAAAATGCCTGGACAAAATAAAAGATTCTTCATCATTCAAGAGGAAAATGGTACCTCTTATCAACCAAATAAGTCTCAATCTTGCATTTTTTAGTGCACAATCATGATTGAGGAGTTTTTTGCTATCTAGTAATGGGTTGGTTACTTTACTTGGCCCTCTCTTTGCTCTCTTTCCTACTCTTTCGACCCTTCTTTTTTCGCCAAAATTCTATTATACGATTTGTGTTATCGCACGCATTTCATGTCTATCCCTTTCACTTTAAGGGGACGTCATGTTGCATTCTTTAGAGATAATGTTTTAAATCTCTTATCTCTTCCAAATGTAAAAAATCTTTTTTTTTTCGTTCTTCCTTTTGAATACAAAACCTTAATGCTGCCAACTATTTTGCTGATCTTGAGCTTCTCAATGCTCGAAATCAATGTAACATGGCTACTAGACTTGTTGGACCTGACATATAGTATACTGGTAGTACTATTCCTCTTAATAACTCCTCTTCTAGTCACATGCTTTTGCAAGTTGTATATGATTGCATCTTTTCTTGTACTCATGTCTTTTCTATGCCTAATGCTAGAGGTAACTTTCTTTGTTCAATTCTTAATGGTGAGGCTATAGATCTCGCTAGTATGATCTTTAGAACCATCATTTATCGTTCTTTCTCTCCTTCTTCATCTAATCTTTATTATCCTTCCTTGATCACTCTCTGAGGATAGTCTATCTTTGGTGATGTTATACAAGTTTCTATTTTTGGTTGTACTCCCCTTTCAGGGATCACAACCTTCTGGGAACTCTAAGGCTTCTTCTTCTTCCTCTCGAAGTGCTTCCCATTCTAACCCTTCTACTTCTCTTCCTGTTCCTCCTCCTTAATCTATTGAGTCTCCCTCTCTAAGTGCAAAGTTGGATACTTTGACTGAACATTTTGGTTGGATACTTTGGAGAAAAATTATATTTTTAAAAGGAGTTTTCGTAGTCTCAATACATCGAGTGTGTTTTTGTATTGAGCTACGCGATGGTGGTGGAGTTTGTTAAATTAATTAATCAAACGAGGTTACCATAATAACAATACATTGAGTGTGTTTATGTATTGTTATTACGAGGTGAAGATTTTTTTATGACACTGCATGGTGGTGTGGCACTAGAGGTGACCTAGATTTAGTCTGCATCAAAATAACTAAAGTGAAAAATTTGGTGATAGCAGCCTAAGTAGTTAGGATAGGTGGTCTTAGCTAATAGAAGTATTGGTATTTATCTTATCGAGTTTGTATAATTATTTTATTTTATTTACTAAATTTTGCTATTTAGTGGTTGCCTTAAGCAACCCGTAGATATTAATAGTTAAAATTAGATCCTAAGTGGGTTTACCACATTATATTGTTATGTTTACTTGCACTGCTATATGAGTTAATACAATCATAGTATCATCAATTTATGTGCCAACATATTAGGCTATACTGAGATTGGAAAGCATTTACTGCCTAACTCTGTTATCTGATATTTATTGTACTTATTTATTTGTGTTAGTTGCTTTTTGTTTTATTGTTACTGCTGCCTGTACGAGATCGGTGAGTCTTTTGGTGTCCATGTCACATAAACTTGATTGTTCACTGAGTTGTGACTCTCTTAGAGTTGATGTAACAAGTTATATACAAAGATAGAGTTGATGTAACATATTACATATAAAGATAGAGGTGATTATAACATGTTACATAAAAAAAATAAAGGTAAATGTGACATGTTACATATAAAATTGAGGTAAATGCAATTTATTATATACAAATGTAAATATCACCTATGGATCATTTCTCTTTGTTTCTATTGTTGTTTTCCACTTGTTGGTCACTTCTGACAAATTGCCACCCATCGTCGATAATCATAAACTTCGGCGGAGTTCCACTGGCAATGAAAGATTCAAGCCTAGATTCAATACCTTCCTGAGTCACTTCTTGATAAAATGTGTCCTAAGTACACTGCCCAAAATAGTCAACAACTCTAGGGAGTTTCTTCTCATGATGTTGACGAAAAGTTTTGAGATGCAACTTTATGGCTCTAACGACCTCAATATTAGTACCAAAAGGATTAGTACCAACGTGAATGAATTATAAATGAGTAAACGACGATACTTTAGTATCAACATGGCCGCTTTCTAAATAGATCAACTCAAGCTTGTCAAACAAGCTCAAAATAAGCCTTCAATCAGAAGGACGAAAATTGTGTACACAATTTGATTATCTTCATCTCCATCATTTGATTCAAGGTAGGACCTACATTTGGTTTCCACGAGACGGGAATAAGTTTCTAAAGGAATGTCTTGTCCTTTATCTTCAATTTTCTAGGCCATCCACTAGAGATTGAATCTAAAACAAGCCAAGAATCGAATGTCACGAAGAGTTCCTAAGGAAACAACATGTCGATTGTTCTCTTCGAGAAAACTCGCTCTGAGAAAAACACTGAATTGTTCACAAAGAGCAAGAGTAATGCAGTTTTGATTTGAAATAGTTGGAGGAGTGAGGCCTCAAGTCCACCAATGAGTTCTGATCCGGAAGAAAACAGTACTGTCGCTCGCCCTAATAGTTATGTTGTCGAGTACATATTCCTCTCTCTCTCTCTCTCTCTATGCAAATGTTGGTTTTGACTCCAGCGATGGATCTCGAATAGCAAAAAGGGCAAAATTGTAAACTTGACTTCTAAAAATGATAACGTTAAGCAATATTAGGAAATAATGCATTTGGGTTGAGAAACATGTTATTCCAGGGTATTTTCACATGAAACCAGTTTAAACGATTCAAAAATGAGTTGAATAGGCCAAAAATACGATGCAGAGATGCTAAGTGCTTCCACCTTCCTATTAAGTTAATCCAAATGTTCAAAAATAATTCATAAAAATATTCACACAAAAAAATATATTGAAAAATATCATTTTCTTCATGTTACTTACAAAATTATATTTAACCAATGTAACCTCAAATCACACCATTTATTTAATTAAAAAAAAAAATATCAAGATTAAAAGATATTAATAATAAGAGTAAAGGGTCATGATAGTCTTTTTGATTAAGGTTTAGATATCAGTTCATTTATTTTTAAATAGTATCATTTAGTTCTATTGATCGTTAAAAATGTGCCATTTGATTTTTTTACTATTAAAAAGGTAATGATGAATCATAAATTTAAATATTTTATTATTAAATTTGTGTTTAAGTCAATAATGAGAAAAATATACTTTTTTAAGGGTTGAATCTGGAAATCAAAATTATTATTATTATTATTATTTTAAAATAACTCAACCAAGTGGAAAAAAAAAAATGAGAGGGCTGAGTTTATTGTATTTGGAAAAATATATATATAAAATGACCAAAATGCCTTATTAGTAAATCCAAAAATTTGATTATAAAAATATTAAAATATTGGTATTTAAGTAACTTTTTTTTTTCTATAATCCCTTTTTTATAACTAAAAGAATTAAATAACACATTTAAAAGGACCAATAGACTCTAAAATCATAAACAAAATAACTGGCACTGCTCTCTAATAATAACTCCATTTTTCAGGTTTATTTCCTAATCTATTTATATAAAATATCTAAATCATAACTTATAAATTTTTGAATAAAATTATCTAAATATTTTAAAATAATGACTATTATCGTCCTTAACCTCCTAGTTATTGTATATAATTTATTTAGAATTTTTATTTTTTGTCAATTAAATAATATATAAATTATTGTTATTTGAAAGCCTATGCTTCTTTTCCAAATGCTTCTTCTTCGAAAAACGTTGACGACCCATTTTTGAATAAAATTGGCCGTGTATTTTAGACTAATAATTGCCCCTAGTCCTTTAATTATTATATAATTTATATATACAACTCTTATTTTTTATCAATTAAATAATAAGCTATTAATATTTGAAATAAGGACAATTATGTTAAGGCTATTTAAAATATTAGCATAAATGCATGCTAAATACTTTTTAGTTAATTATAACGATACTATAATTTTAATTAAAATAAAATTTAGCGGTAATTATTTTCAACATTTTAGTACATATTAATAAATTACCTAGAAAAGCAAACATATAAGCGCAACGGGAATTTATATATATATATATATAATATTATTAATATGGTAGAATTTGATATATAAAATATGGAGTTGAAGTATATAATATTATATTAACTCATACATAATTAAATTAATTTTAAAATAATATGTAAATTTATATATATTTAATTTATATACAATCTGTAAATTAAGTACAGCGTGTATATATATTATATGTATATGTTGAAATCCCTAAATATTAGGGATGATAACAGTTTGTTGACATCCCTAAATATCAGGGATAATAACAGTTTCAAAATCAAGTTTTAGAATAATATTTCTTGTAAATATAATTTAGATTTAGATTTTATTTTTTCTGTTAGTTTCTGATTCTGTAAGTCTCTTATTTAAAGACTTTATTTGTACATAATTTAGATATACAGAAAACATAATAAAACAAACAGTTTTATTATTCTTTATGGTATCAGAGCATGGAGGATAACACTAGCGAGTCTCATCCTTCCGATCGTACCAATAAGGAGACGGAGGAGATTACTTTACCGACCGCTAGTATGAATGGTAATTCCGCTCTTCAACTCACAATTGAGAAATTAAATGGAAAAAATTACAGAAAATGGGCTCAGAATATTAAGCTCGTTATTCAAGGCAAAGGAAAGATGGGGTATCTTACCGGTGAAATCAGGAAGCCCGAGAATTCAACCGGTCTTCAAGCCTGGGTAGCTGAGAATTCCATGCTGATTTCGTGGCTAATTCAATCCATGCAGGTCTCGATAGGAAAAACCTATCTGTTCCTTCCAACAGCCAAAGACGTATGGACTGCTGTAAGAGAAACATACTCAGACTCCGAAAACTCATCACGAATTTTTGAATTGAAAACTCAACTGTGGCAAATGAAACAAGGAAATCTTACCATTACTGATTTTTACACGAACATGCTTGGGTTGTGGCAAGAGCTTGATCTAATTTGTGAAGAGGAATGGGAGTGTGTAGGTGACAGTGTAAAATACAAGCAGAAGATCGAAAATGAAAGGGTTTTTGAATTCTTGGCAGGTCTCAATCAGGATTTGGACGAGATACGTGGCCGGATTCTTGGTCGGCAGCCATTGCCGACCATTAGAGAGGTTTTTTCCGAGTTACGCCGTGAGGAACAGCGACGGAGGGTCATGTTGGCTGGCGGAGGTAGCGACGCTCCCTTCTGCGCGCACGGCACCACCGACCGTGGAGGTTCCCGTATGCGCGACGGCGTGGGCTGGAGGAAGACGGGCGCTGGTGGTGCGGGTACTGGTGTAGCGGCGCTCGGCTCTGGTTTCGGGAGTGATTCTGGACGAACAAGAGTTATGCAATATAAAGGAGGCGGGCCGGACTATGGGCTGCATGGGTCTGGGCCGAACAGTCATGGGCCAAACGGTATTGGGCTCCATAATGGGTCTGGTGGTATTTCACATGGCTTGGGCCAGGAATATGGGCTGAATGGGCATGGCTCTAATGGACAGTTCAATGAATGGCCCGAACATCATAGTTTTTTATCTCGTGGAGGCCCAAATAATTTTGGACAAAAAAAACGCCCATGGTGTGAACATTGCCGAAAAAATGGTCATACGAAGGATTCATGCTGGGAGATACATGGCAAACCAGCTGATTGGAAACCTAGGCAAAATTTTAAAGTTCGGGGATACCAGGCCTCCTCTACTCAAAAAATTTCGAACGAGTCAAGTTCAGCATTTAATCCCGAACAAATAGAACAACTTCGACAAATGTTCTCTCAGATTCAGACATCTGGTCAGTCTTCTTATATACCCTCTGGTTCTCTAGCCCACAAAGGTACTTTTCTAACCGCTTTAAATACCACTTTAAATTTCCCGTGGATCATTGATTCTGGTGCATCAGATCACATGACTAGCAATCACCACCTTTTTTCTTCATATACACCATGTGCGGGAAATTTAAAGGTTAAAATAGCAGATGGTACCCTTTCTCCGATTCACGGAAAAGGGAACATCAAAATTTCTGATACTCTCACCCTTGAATCTGTTTTACATGTCCCTAAACTGTCTTGTAATTTGTTGTCTGTTAGTAAACTCACCAACCATTCCAAATGTTCAGTTAAATTCACTTCCTCCTCTTGTATTTTTCAGGACCTATCATCGGGGAGGACGATTGGCAGTGCTAAAGAGAGTGAAGGACTTTATTACTTTGAAATAGCCAATGTGAGTGATCAGTATCAAATTGCAAATTGTAATTCTACGTTTTTTCCTAAGAATAATAAGTTTATGTTGTGGCACCTTAGAATGGGTCACCCTAATTTTCAATATTTAAAACAATTGTTTCCTTCCCTTATTTCGAATAAAGAATTACATGATTTGCAGTGTGAAATATGTGAACTCGCTAAACATCATCGCACATCTTTTTCAAAGCCTAAATACACTCCGTCTAAACCTTTTGCCATGATACACAGCGACGTTTGGGGACCATCTCGTTTACCCAATCGTACGCATACAAAGTGGTTTGTCACCTTTATTGATGATCATACTCGTGTTTGTTGGGTGTATCTTCTAAAAACTAAGAGTGATGTTCGCCAAGTCTTCATCAATTTTCATTCCATGATTCGTACTCAATTTCAAACTCCCATTCAAATTTTACGTACAGACAATGGAACCGAATATGTTAACCATTTCCTTAAGGATTATCTCCAGAGTCATGGTATTATTCACCAAACATCTTGTGTCTACACCCCACAACAAAATGGAGTTGCTGAACGAAAAAACAGGCATTTGTTAGATGTTGCTCGAGCACTTATGTTCACTGCAAATATGCCAACTCAGTTTTGGGGAGATGCAATTCTAACATCTGCCTTCCTCATAAACAGAATGCCTAGTCGAGTCATCTCGTTTGAGACACCTCTAAAAAAACTTAGACACCATTTTCCAAACACTCGTCTTCCTTCTGATATTTCACTTAAAATATTTGGTTGTACAGCATTTGTACACATCTACCCTCACGAACGTGGAAAATTAGACCCTCGAGCTCGAAAATGTGTATTCCTTGGCTATTCTCCTACCCAAAAAGGTTACCGATGTTATGATCCTTTGACCAGAAATGTGTTTACAAGTCTTGATGTCACCTTCTTTGAGACCACCCCCTATTACCAGCACAAAACTCCTCTTCAAGGGGAGCATGTCAATCTTGAAGACCAGTTTTGTACCTTTGACTTTTCTCTCTCAAAAAATCTTTCGTCTCAAGATATTATTGAACTTCCTGATCCTGCTACACCACATCATGTCGAACCACCCCTCACAGAACAACATTTAGATTTAGTAGACTTAGGAAAAAATGCAGGAAACCAAGAACGCAATGAGATACTGGTTTATTCAAGGAAGCCAAAATCAAAGTATAGAGGTCGATTCCCTCTTGATACACTACGAGCGTCTGACCCGGTGAATGGTCCAAATGTCCTTGGGCCTTCCTTCGAGACAGGTAATTCTAGTTCTACTGATGATTTACCTATTGCTCTTAGAAAACAGAGTCGATCTTGTACTTTACACCCCATATCTAAATTCGTGTCATACAATACCTTGTCTTCCAGATTCTATGCTTTTACTACTAACCTTAACAGGCTTATAATTCCAAAAGATATTGACGAGGCCTGGAGAATTCCGGAATGGAAGGAGGCCGTAATAGAAGAAATACGAGCATTAGAAAAAAATGGAACTTGGGATGTGGTAGAGTTACCAAAAGGGAAGAAGCCGGTTGGTTGTAAATGGGTATTTACAGTAAAATATAAAGCTGATGGAACCATTGAACGGTACAAAGCTCGTCTAGTTGCAAAAGGATTTACCCAGACTTACGGGATTGACTACACAGAAACTTTTGCTCCAGTAGCGAAATTAAATACTATTCGAGTACTGTTATCACTAGCAGTGAATTTGGATTGGACTCTACAACAACTGGATATTAAAAATGCGTTTCTCAATGGTGTACTAGATGAAGAGATTTTCATGACATTACCACCAGGTTTCTGTGAAAATGATAAAACAGACATGGCATGCAAATTAAAAAAGTCTCTCTATGGACTTAAGCAGTCACCTCGAGCATGGTTTGATAGATTTGCGAGGGTGATAAAAGGTCAAGGCTATCAGCAAAGTCAATCAGATCACACGATGTTCTTTAAACACTCTCAACAGGGACTAAAAACCATTTTGATTGTTTATGTGGATGATATCATACTGACAGGAGATGACTCAATAGAAATTGAAAATTTGAAAGCAACATTGACCACCGAATTTGAAGTCAGAGATTTAGGACAGATGCAATACTTTCTAGGCATGGAAATTGCAAGATCCAAGAAAGGCATAAGTGTCTCACAAAGAAAATATGTTCTTGATTTGCTACAAGAAACAGGTATGCTTGGAAGTAAACCCAGTGACACTCCAATTGAAGCTGTAAAAAGAACAGATGATAATGATAGACCAGTAGAAAAGGAAAGGTACCAAAGGCTAGTAGGAAGATTGATTTATTTGTCACATACCAGACCTGACATTGCGTTTGCTGTGAGTGTGGTAAGCCAACACATGCACTCTCCAAAGGAAAGTCATCTAGATGCAGTGTACAGAATCCTTAGATATCTCAAAGGATCCCCTGGGAAAGGACTGTTCTTTAAAAAAACAGAGCAAAAGAAAATCGAAGTTTTCACAGATGCTGATTGGGCCGGATCAATTGACGATAGAAAATCTACTACTGGATATTGCACATTTGTTTTAGGAAATCTCGTTACATGGAGGAGTAAGAAACAAAATGTAGTAGCCAGAAGTAGTGCAGAGGCAGAGTTTCGAGCAGTAGCACAAGGAATTTGTGAAGGATTGTGGTTGAGAAAACTTTTAGAGGAATTACAGGTAGAAATTGAGCACCCACTCAAGGTCTATTGTGATAATAAGGCTGCTATCAATATTTCTCTCAATCCAGTCCAACATGACCGAACCAAACATGTTGAGGTTGATAGACACTTTATAAAAGAGAAGGTGGAAAGTGGTATCATTTGTATGACATACATCCCTACACAAGAACAAACTGCTGACATATTTACTAAGGGACTTCCACATCAAAACTTTGACAACTTCATAAGCAAGTTGGATATGATCAACATTTACGATCCAACTTGAGGGGGGGTGTTGAAATCCCTAAATATTAGGGATGATAACAGTTTGTTGACATCCCTAAATATCAGGGATAATAACAGTTTCAAAATCAAGTTTTAGAATAATATTTCTTGTAAATATAATTTAGATTTAGATTTTATTTTTTCTGTTAGTTTCTGATTCTGTAAGTCTCTTATTTAAAGACTTTATTTGTACATAATTTAGATATACAGAAAACATAATAAAACAAACAGTTTTATTATTCTTTAGTATACGTTATATACAAATAACATATTATTTTGAGACTAATTTAATTATATATATATATACACTATTTTAAGTCTCATATTATGTATAAAATAGCACTAATTAGTAATTACGGTATCCTATGGGTTAATGCTTTTCTGCTCCACATTTTACATCCATTTCTATAGCGGCGACAAATAACAAGAGGTATTAGGACGCTTTAATTTTGATTTTGAATTGCTTTTCAATGAAGGTTTATTAATAATGATAAGTTTAAGGAAAGATATTCCAAGATACCCACTTAAAGGAGGAGAAGAAAAAACTAGTTATATACCAAAGAGACCTGGTTGTTGGCATAATAAGATAGTGACATAAAATATATACTAGGATTTGCATGATAGAATTTAGCATTAGAAGTGAGATTTTACTATAGGATATAGTACGGAATATGATAATATGAATTAGTTAGCACTTAGCTCATGCGCAGACCTAATATTTTGAAAGATTGGTGTAGGCTTTGATTATTATTAAATATTATTATTTTATTTTTTTTAAAAAGAGAAGAAACTTCATTAAAAAAAATCAAATACAATCCTAAAACTAGGTAGAGCAAGAAAAATCTACACAATACATAACAGATCAATACAAACTACTTAGAAGCGGCTCATGCATGGTCTTTCGTAGCCTAAAACAGAAGACAAAAATGATGCATTAAATAATATTTTTGGAAAATTACCTAGAATAACATCCCTAAAACTTATAATAATAAAAATAACATTCTTATCTTCAACAAAAAATGATATAAAATAATGTTAGGGGTACTATTTTTATTATTATATATTTTAGGGGCGTTAATTTTGTAATTTTTTTAATATTTTTCTTAAAGTCAAATTTCTTAGGTTGATAAGAAACAATTAATTACCTTAATTTTTTTTAAATAAAATAAGAAAATAAAAATTAAATAAAGATGTATAGGATACTTTTCTTGTAGAGTAAATTATGATGAATACAATTTATTTTATACATAATAGAATTAAGATGGTTTTCAAGAAACTTTGAAATTGTGTACAAGAAGAGTACCATGTTTATCTTTGAAATATGTATAAAATAAACATAAAAATAAGATAAGTTTTAAACTTTAAGAATATAAATATAAATATATAAAAATTAGAGAAAGAGAGGCCTAATAAAAAAAAAATGTAAAAAATGATTCTACAATGTTTTTTTGTTCTTGTTTTTCATATTCATGATTAATTGAGAAAATAAATAAAGAATTCAAATATGTCGATTTAGTTATTTAGAAAATCTAAGAGTTTTGCTTAGATAATAAACCTAAGAGTTGATTGTTCATTCATCTTATTATTATTTTATAATATGTGAATTTTTATTCCACAATTAATATTCATTAATTTTATCCAACAATAACAACACTAAATTATAATTATATTATTTATGATTAAAAATAAGCTAGTCATGCATTATTTTGGTAGCAACAAAAAAATTGTATTGTGATATTGTCACGCTAATAATATTTACTTTAAGTACATAATATATTTTTCTAACTTGGGATCCCTATTCAGTTCGGACCTAAGACAACTGTCTCATTTTATTAAAGGACGAGCCACCACTGAAAGTACTAAAAATATGACACACCCAATCAGAGATTTCATCTTCAATCTGCCAAAGAAGCCACCCAAGGGATCCATAAGGTCAAATTTATAGCAAGGAGCTAGTAGATAAATGAAGAAGAAAGAACTCACATCTCACCAGCGTAATTAAAGAGAAAAAGTGAACAACTTCCTATAGCAAATGCACACCAAATACAGACCAATAAGCACTAAACAAAAGGCAAGAACAAGATCAGACTCAACACAAGACTAGAATCAAAAGAGACCTCTACTAGATCAAATCAAAAGAGGAAATAACAACTGGCATGTACAAAACTGGAAAGTGAGTCTGGGGAGAACTCTCGGATAATTATTGACAAAGAAAATGAATAAAACCAATAGAGACAAATAAGATTTGACTGATACTGAAAATCTGAAATAGAGAAATCGAATTGGTCATATTTCACAAATAATAGTATTCTATTATTTATACTATCAATTATTTTGTTGACAAATTAAACCATGAAAGATTGAAATCTCATGACTTTTTCTTATTTTATTTCAATCATATTTTTCTTAGGATATGTCTGGGTGTAACGTGGAGCATTGAGAAGCCACTGCTATTAGAATATAAAACCTTATAACAAATCAAACCAATAAATGAAATACAAATTGGAGCCAACTTTTCAGTACTACTTAGAACGTAGCACAAGCAGATACTTACGTCACCTTTTTTTTTTTTTTTTTTTAATCAGACACATTAATTACATTAAAATTGGTACATCTTTATTATCTTAGTTATTAAGAGGTGATACACTTAAGTTATTTTCAAACACTTTAGTTACATGAATAAGACAATCTAAATATACAAAAATATGATTAAAGTGTACTATTTGTTAATATTATAATAATAAATATGTACCAATTTTAAATAAAGTGACAAATATGTCTAATTTAAAAAAAAAAAAAAAATGATGAATAGAGCACTTTTATCTTAGAGGTTATGTAAATGCTTTGCCTCATTACCCTTTTGAAATCAGTCAAGTTATTGGACTTATCCTTTCTAGTTCTCTCATTTTCCTGCAGAGAAGAAGTATATGAAAATTTTGAAGATATTTTTTCTTTTTATTAATTATTATTATTACTATTAACATTTGGAAAGTTAAAGAGTAGTGATGATTTGTAAATGGAACAAATTAAGCATTTGCAAAAGCAGTGTTTCTTATTAGAGGCTTTAGAGGATAGTCTGCTAGTGCTTTTGGCAATAACATATGGTCTTGAAACTCAATTCACATATCACTTTGATTTTTTTTTTTTTTTTTAACAATAGCATACTTTGTTTTTTTTTTTTTTTTAATTTACAGTAACATAGTCTGCTAATGCGCATATATATATGTTTGGTAATTATCAATCACCTTATCATCGTTTAATAAATTATCAATCAATCCCAAAAATTTAAAATAATATCAAAAAAGGACAAAATGTTAATATTAATTGTTAAATGTAACAGTTTAATGATATTTTATAAATAACTGAATAATTTTAACCAATTGTTAGATAAAATTTAAAAGAATCGAAGAATTTAGTAGAAATAAGAAAATAAAACTAAAACTATAATCCTAATTTCCTTTCTTTTCGTTCTCAACCATTTTTTATCACTCCATGTTAATCAACCATCAACTTATATATTTATTTATTTTTACTAATAAGTTATTAAATTTAGTATTTTATTTTACTCTATGATATCTTCTCATATGGAAAAAATAAAAAAATTGTTAGCTACATAAAGTGATTTGGATAGCTTTGATAATTAGGCAAACTTTGATGTATGTTATTGATATTATTTTTAATTTTTTGGGTCACTACATCTGTGGGAGGTGATTGATAAATATACCATTTCTCACCTAACCCTTAAGATGAGCACCATAGGGGTGAATTATTCCTATCTTAATAAGTTAAAAAATTATATAAAATCATCAAATTATATACCCTATATGAAAATGTTAACCCTGATAATAAAATCTTTGACCTAAGAAGTTGAAACTAAACCCTAAAAACTAAAGAATTAAACTCTAAAATTGAACTTATTTACTTAAAATTAAATAAGTGACTATTTTACTCCTAAGGTGAGCATTGTTGCTCACATGATATATATGTGTGTGTGTAAGCATATAAGTGGGTTGACAATAAGGTCACTAAGTTTATGCATTTAGTCTCTAAATTTTCATGAGAATTTGAAGTTTATTGAAATAAGACATTTTATAACTAAATTTAAAATTTAGAGATTGAAGTGTGTGTAAGCATATAAGTGGGGTGACAATAAGGTCACTAACTTTATGCCTATTGAAAATTTGATTCTCTAAATTTTCATGAGAATTTGAAGTTTATTGAAATAAGACATTTTATCCCTGAATTTAAAATTTAGAGATTGAAGTGTTCCATTTTAGTTCATTTTAATAAAGCTTATGAACAAAAGTGTCCTTTTTTACATGATATTTCAAACTATTAAAGTATATTATTAAAAATTTAAGCACTAGAAATCCCAAATACATCAATATAATGACGAAAGAGTAATTTTTCCTTAATTTAAAATAGGAATTGAAGTATACTAAATTTTATTCCAAATTAAAACCCGACAATTGTCAATTGATATATGACGCTTCTAGCTACTTTCTGTACCTGATTATATCATAACTCTATCTCTATACTTATTTATTTAAAAAAATAATTATGTTATGGTACAAATGTAAAATCTTATGCATTAATAAAATAGATATTATTCTTTATCCTATATATAGTTTTGTATCAATTTTATTAAAAGTTTTAAAAGAAGATTTAATCTTTACTTTATCATAGTTTTGTATTCGAATAGAGGTTGGATAATTATTATATCATCAATTTAATATTTATATTTTATTTTGAGAGTCCTATTAAATTGGACTTATAACATTGTATTCAACACAACAGTAATCATAATTACTTCTTTTATTTAATTTTCTACTCTTATATATATATTTTTTAATATTTTTTTATGTGGTTACATCATAGGCGTATAATGCGTTTAAGCTTACCGAGAGGCAAAAATAACGAAAGAGATATTTTATTACTAGGCTTTTTACTTTTTTGAGTTGTTTTAGTTTTCAACTCCTTGCGTGGGGTTTGGTACTTTTTCGGTGCCCATATTTTGTAAAAAGTATTAAAAATTGATCATGTTCTCAAATAGTTTTAGATTAGTACCCATGATACTTAAAAAGTTTTACTCTGGTCCTTTTGAACATTATTGGTTTTTGGCACTTAGGCAAAAAATAGGCAAGGGTAAAATGATCAATTTTAGATTTATCTTCAATTCCTTCTCTAAATAAAGCCTTCTCCTCCAGCAAGTAGCGCCATTTTTGTTAGTTATCTGATAGGTTTTAGAAACCAAAAATCTTCTTCTCCTCCTCTTTCCTTCTATCTTGTAAGAAATATTTTTCGGTAACTATCATTATATGCAAGAAGTAAGTTCTTGCGAGACTATTCCTGCTTGCTATTGTGGTAGAAATACAAAATTTCTCTGTTTATGGACAGTGCAGAATCCTAATAAAAGGTTTTATGTTTGTTCAAAGATGAGTGAATTGTTTTTTTTTTTTTTTTAATGTAGCTCATACAGACATGGATGTTAATCTTTACATTTTTTTTGTTATTAGGACTTGTAGAGCATGTTCTTCTAATTTTTTATTTTTTTTTGTTAGGTTGCGAGCATGTTCATCTTTATTTTTTTTTATTTTTAGTTTTTGTTAAGGGCTTTGTGCAGAGCATGATATTAATTTTTTTTCATTTTTTTTGTTGTTTCGGTCGATCATGGGTGTAATTTTACAATTTTTGTTTTGGTTATTTTTGCGAAGCATGGTACTTTTCTAATTTATAATTTTTGTTATTATATATTTTTAGAGACTAACTGGAAACGTGAATGGAAGCGTTGAACCAATTTCATGATTTGGGTTTTTAGATGGCATGACAATGAATCCTCTAATAGATATGTTGCAGTTATTAACGATCCGCTTAATCTGCTAAACAAGAATGAGGAATATAAGGAAAAATTGAAAGACGAAAAAGTAAAAGTGGAGGAAGAAAAAGAAAAAAAAATTGAAGGATGAAAAAGAAAAATTGAAGATTGTGTTATGCTTTGGATGTCAAATTTTAAATATGATATTATCTAGTTAGATTTATCTCTTATTATTCAATTTGAAATGTAGATTTAATCCCTTTTATATCTTTAATAGAGATTTAATATTTGTTATACC
Source organism: Elaeagnus macrophylla (assembly GCA_029378325.1). Taxonomy (NCBI): domain Eukaryota; kingdom Viridiplantae; phylum Streptophyta; class Magnoliopsida; order Rosales; family Elaeagnaceae; genus Elaeagnus; species Elaeagnus macrophylla. The sequence continues at coordinate 48,296,924 of CM055640.1, read as the reverse complement.
GAGTATTCAAAAGTTCGTATTGTATCTTGATAATCCGATAAATAGGATCCTTAGCAGTGTATTAAAAACACACAATAATATTATTCTTTTCTTTTATTTGCTTTCTTTATTTCTCCATTTTTAATTGTTTAGCTTTATAGCTCTTAGACTTCTAAACTCTTGGTAAATATTTTTTACACCAATTTATCACTCATCTTTTTCATTTCAATTTATTCAAAGATTATGTGATTTTTTTTCCAGTTTGATTCTTTGTGTTTATGTATGTCCCCTTTCATATGTTTGTGTTATAAATTAGCGCTAGCGGAAGTGAAGTTTGGGTCTAATTTAGTTGCACAAATAATTAATTATGAGTAACAGAAAAATAATAAGCAATAAGAAAAATAAATGGCACACAAAGATTTAAGTAGTTTAACATTTCAATGTGAAAAGTTTACTCTACTGACGACGGCATACCGAAAAAACATTCATTATCAAAATCTAAATGGAGAGTACAAATATCAATATTCAAAAGTCACTCAAAATAACAAACCCCAAATACACCCACATATTATCTCCATCAAATAGTACAATCAATAAGCAAGAATAAAATAGACAAATCTTGCTAAATACAATTACCAACGTGAATGAACAATTCCAAAGTTAATCTGATCTTCGCGAAGAGTTGGAGGTCTTCATATGGGTATCAGTATCAAACAGAGAACTTTATGTTCTCTTGGATGGTGACTAATAAACTCAAAATAATGGTGGCTATGTAGAAGGAGATGGAATTTCTAAATTTCTACTTCACGGAAAAAACCCTTTATGTAATATATATATATATAATGTCTTTTAGGGCTTTTTTAATTTATCCCTACTACAAAGACCAAACCATATATTACATAAAGTTATATTTACCAAATTGTCATTCCTCTTAAGTTATTTGTTTTGTGTTACCACATATAAAAAATCTCGACCTTAGCACAAAACGAAATTAAGTTCTTCAAATATGAAATTCCTTGAAATACCAAAATGGCTGTCGTCCAAAGCCCCAAAGGGTGATCACTTACTGCAAACACCAACCAAGCCCAATCAATGCTTGAACTTGTTAACTGGAACTGGCTTGGTCAACATATTAGCTGGATTCTTTGTATTATTAGCTATCTTATTAACAACAATAGCACCTTGAGACACAATGTCACGAACGAAGTGATATCTGACATCAATGTACTTGGTCCTCTTATGATACATGGTATTCTTGGTCAAATGTATCGCACTCTGACTATCACAAAATACAGCAAAAGTATCCTGCTGTAAACCCAAATCACAAACCAAACCTTTAAGCCAAATGGCTTCTTTCACTACTTCTGCTGCAACCATGTAATCTGCCTCTATAGTGGACAAAGCAACTGTAAACTGTAAAGTAGCCTTCCAACTAATGGCACAATGAGAAAAAGTGAAAACATAACCTGTCAGAGATCTTCTCTTATTCAAATCTCAAGTATAATCGGAATCCACATAATCAATAACATTGTAACTAGTATTAGAACTCCCGTCATATACCAAACCAAAACTAGAAGTGCCTCTCCAATACCGAAATATCCATTTAACTACTTGCTAATGACCATTTCTAGGGTTACCCATGTATCTACTAACAACACTAACTGCATGTGAAATATCTGAATGAGTACAAACGTAGCGTACAACAAACTACCAACGATACTAGCATATGGAACCTGAGACATGTACTTCTCTTCTTCTTCTGACTGTGGCGACAAATCTAAAGAAAGCCTGAAATGCGTGGCTAGTGGCGTACTCACAAGTTTAGACTTTTCATACCAAAGCGTTTAAGAAATTTTTCAATGTAACTTTTTTGATACAAATAAAGTTAGTCTGCTTGTCTATTCCTGTAAATTTTCATGACCAAAATTTTCTTTGTTGCACCCAAATCTTTCATCTCAAACTCACCACTAAGTTGAGACTTTAATTTCTGAATCTCAAACTTATTCTTAGAAGCAATAAGCATGTCATTAACATATAGTAACAAATAAACAAATTGAACCATCAAAGAATCTTCTATGATAAACATAATTGTCATAATCACTCATGATCAATCATAAAAGAATCAATTCACTTATACCACTACCTAGGAGATTGTTTCAAACCATATAATGACTTTTTCAATAAACAGACATGATCTTCCTTACCTGGAACAACAAACCCCTTTGGTTGATGCATGTAAATTTGTTCCTCAAGCTCACCATGTAAGAAAGATGTCTTGACATTAAGTTGTTCTAACTCCAAGTCAAACAACGCAACCATAGCAAGCAACACACGTATGTAGCTATGTTTCACAATAGGTGAAAATATTTCATTGAAGTCGATACCTTTTTTTGAGAATAGCCCTTTGCTACAACACGTGCCTTGAACCTAGCTGCTTCAACCTCAGGTACACCTTCCTTTTTCTTCAAGACCCATTTGTTTCCAACAATGTTCTAGCCCTTAGGCTGTTTTACCAATTCCCATGATTCTTATGAAGTGACTCAATCTCTTCATTTATAGCAACTAACCACTGAGCAGACTCATTACAAGTGATAGCTTCACAATAACTAGAAGGTTCATTCACCCCAATAGTCTCTACCACATATAATGCATAAGAAACTAAGTTTGCATCAGCATATCTCTGAGGGCGTCGAATCTCTCTTGTTCCTTTCCCTTAGCGATACTGTATGGTTGCTCTTGTTGCTGCTATGCTACATCAGGAGCAGAATCATCTACCTTATCCACAGATGGTTGATTTGAACTGCTCTCTTGCACTTAACTAAGAGCTCCACTTTCAAGCTCTATTTATTCACTAACATTGGAGTCTTTACCTGCAACAACACTCTTTTTTCTTTTCCAACATGGAAAACTCATCAAATTTAACATCTCCGCTAATTAAAAATTTAGGTGACTTAGGTTCAACACACCACAATCTATAACCCTTCACCCCAAAAATATACATTTCAAAGCCCTAAGCTCAAGCTTACCATCATTAACATGAGCATAAGAAGGACAATAAAAAACTTTTAAATCAGAATAATTAGTAGAAGTACTAGAAAATACCTCAAAACAGAGTCTTCAACTCAATTACAGTTGATGGAGACTGATTCACCAAATAGCAAGCATGGTTACAACCTTCTGCTTAAAAAGATTTATCCAAACTAGCTTGAAAGAGCATACAACGAGCTCTTACCAAAAGAGTCCTATTCATATGTTCTGCAACTCCATTTTGTTGTGGTGTATTACGCACAATACAGTGTCTCACTATGCCATTCCTTTCATAGAACTCATTAAACTGATCCTCACAAAATTCTAAGCCTTTGTCGGTTCTCAAACGCTTGATCTTCTTGTTAGTTTGATTTTCAATAGAAGCCTTAAACTGAACAAATCTTGAAAACATATCATTCTTATTTTTTAGAAAATACACCTAAACATGACAAGAAAAGTCATCAATTAAAGTCAACATATACTGGGCACTACCCTTGGACACAACATGAGAAGGACCCTAAAGATTTAAATGAATATAATCAACAGTACCATTCATTTTATGGATGGTTGTATTGAACTTAACTCTGCGATACTTTCCATAGACACAATGCTCACAAAAATCAAACTTCCTAGTTTTCTGACCACCAAGTAAACCCTGCTTGCTTAAAATAGACATCCCTACCTCACTTATATGCCCTAACCGCATATGCCACACGCGAGTTGTATCTGAATTTTGATCTGAAGAGGATGAAACTGAAACACTGCCAATGACAGTGCTACCCTAAAGAACATAGAGACCACGAGACAATTGCCCTTTAATAACAACCAGAGCACCCTTAATAACTTTCAAAACTCCACCTTCAGCAATGTACTTATAGCCTTGTGAGTCAAGAGTACTTAAAGATATCAAGTTCTTTTTCAAATCAGGAACATGGCGAACATCTTTCAAAGTCCTGACAATACCGTCATGCATCTTAATCCGAATAGTACCAATACCAACAACTTTACATGACACATTATTTTCCATCAAGATAACACCCTCATCAATGGACTAATAAGAAACAAACCAATCCCTATTGGGGCACATATGGTAAGTGCAACCCTAATCAAGAATCCAAACATCTCTAGGAGAACTAATAGATACTAACATAACATTATCATCATCAGAACCAGAACTATCTACAACACCAGCAACATCATTAGTACCAGAAGATGTAGTGGTAGATTTTCCTTTACCTTTCAGTTTCGGACAATTAATTTTCCAGTGCCCTTCCTAACGACAATAATTGCATTTATCTTTTCTCTTTCTAGAATTCGATCTAGACTTGCCTCTATTGTTACTTGAGCCTTTTTCTTGCACTCTACCTCTAACAAACAAATAAACCACTACTACTGTCATTATTTCCTGTAGACACATTTTTCTTCAATTCTTTAGAATTCAAAGCCGCTTTGACATCTTTCAAAGAAATAGTGTCTCTTCAATATATCAACAAAATGTTCAAACGAGTGAGGTAAAGAACATAACAGAACTAAGGCCTGATCCTCATCATCAATCTTAACACCAACATTTTTCAGATCACGAATAATTTTAGTAAATTCATCAAGGTGATCGTGCAAAGGCGTACCTTTTGACATTCTGAAAGTGTACAAGCACTGCTTCAAATATAACCGATTTGTCAAAGACTTGGTCATATATAAACTCTCCAATTTAAGCCACAACCCAGTAAGAGATCTCTCATCACCAACCTCGCGTAGTACCTTATCAAATAAGGACAACTGAATTGAACTGTGAGCATTTTCCATCAATGCATCTTTTTCTTCATCAATCAATTTTTCTGATAATTTATCCTTGCCTTCAAGTGTCTTAGCGAGCCCATCTTTAACCAATATGGCTCACATCTTCATTCGCCAAAGACTAAATTCATTCCTACCATTGAATTTCTCAATTTTGTATTTTTCCACCATGATAAAAAATCCAAAATTAAATCAACAGAAGCACAGCCCAAAAAATATGAAACCAATCAAATAACTAGAAGCTCAAAATAAATCCAAAAGAACAAACTTGATTAGTTCCAATAAATAACAGAATAATCCAAAGTTCTGATACTAATTTGTTATAAATTGGCACGGAAGCGAAGTTTGGATCCAATTTAGTTGCACAAATAATTAATTATAAGTAACAGTAAAATAATAAGTAATAAGAAAAATAAATGGCACACAAATATTTAAGTAGTTCAACTTTTCAATGTGAAAAGTTTACTCCACTGACGATGGTATACTGAGAAAAATCTACTATCAAAATCCAAATGGAGAGTACAAATACCAATGTTCAAAAGCCACTCAAAATACCAAACCCCAAATACACCCACATATTATCTCCATCAAATAGTACAATCAATAAGCAAGAATAAAATAGACAAATCTTGCCAAATACAATTACCGTGTGAGTGAACAATTCCAAAGTTAATCTGATCTTCACGAAGAGTTGGAGGTCTTCATATGGGTATCTGTATCAAACAGAGAACTTTACGTTCTCTTGGATGGTGACTAATAAACACAAAATAATGGTGGCTATGTAGAAGGAGATGGAATTTCTAAATTTCAACTTCACGACAAAAACCCTTTATGCAATATATATGTGTGTGTGTGTCTTTTAGGACTTTTTTAATTTAGCCCAACTACAAAGACCAAACCATATATTACATAAAGTTATATTTACCAAATTGCCATTCGTTTTAAGTTATTTGTTTTGTGATACTTCAAATAACAGTTTGTATTATTGAAATAATAATAGCTACTTGTTTCAATATATTACTATGACCACAAACTTGTTTTGCAACTTATCAAATATGACTATGATCTTCAAATAATTTTTTTTTTGGGTTTTTATATGATGTTAACATTAATATATCACTCTATTTATCATCCTAATATTGCTTTTGATATTGCTTCATAATATACCTGCTTTTTACTGCTTTTATTATTTTGTTTCAATGTACATTCATATGATTAACTATTAATATCTTGATTTTGGTGATTTGTATATATCGTTTTGTTTTGAAATACCAGATTTTTATTAATTTCAATGTATATACTGTCTCTATTGTTTTGGACATTTATTATTTTCTTTCAATGTATATTCATATTTTTATATGCTTTAATCGAACTCTGATGTGAATTTCAATGTTTATGTGATTAACTACGGTTATCTATTTTTGATTGATTGAGACTTCAAGAACCACAAGGTTCTTCAGTTAACAAGAACAAGAAAGAGAGAGAGAGAGAAATTATCAATTGTATATTGAGTTCCTGTGTATTACAATCAAGAGCTTATATTGGAACAATACACGTGCAACTAACTAACTCTAACAATATGAGGATGGAATTCTCTACACACCAACTCACACAACTACACATAAGTCCAACACCCCCCTTCAAACTGAAGGTGAGGGCAACACCAAAAGTTTGGGACGAAGAAAAAAGAAACTAGAACAAGGGAGAGGCTTGGTAAGAGCATTTGCAACTTGATCAACTGAGGGAACATATTCAATAACCAAACGACCTTGAACCACACAATCACGAATAAAGTGATAATCAACCTCAATGTGCTTGGTACCTGCATGAAAAATAGGGTTATGGGCAAGCGCCTTAGCACTCATACTATCAGTAAGTAGTACAGGAGTAGTACACACAACTTGCAAATCCCTTAAGAGAGACTGCAACCAAATGACCTCTGTTAGAGCAATGGCCAAAGCACGATATTCACTTTCAGTGCTACTATGAGACACAACTCGTTGCTTAGAAGATTGCCAAGCCACAGACAACCACCAAAATACACACAGAATGCACCTATACTACGCCTATCATCAGGGCAACTAGCATAGTCAGCATCACAAAAAGCAAGTAAATCTAGGGATTCAGGCTTAGTAAACAGCAAACCAAAATGCAAAGTGCCTTTTAGATAACGAAGAAGACGCTTAAATGCAGCCCAATGCACATTAGTAGGGGATGCCATAAACTGGCACAGTTTATTAACAGCAAAAGACACATCAAGTCTGGTTAGAGTGAGATACTGTAATGAACCAACCAACTTTCTGTAAGCAATGGCATTATCTAGCACAACACCATCAGCTTTGCTCAAAATGGCACCTGAACTCATAGGAGTTGACACAGGTTTAGAATCAGACAAATCATAAGAATTGAGCAAATCTCGAACATATTTCTGTTGAGACAAATGCATACAATCAGAAGAATATCTAACCTCCATGCCAAGGAAGTAATTCAGATGGCCCAAATCTTTCAGAGCAAATCGGTGATGCAAATCCAAAACAAGCTGATCAACCAAGCGACAGTCAGATCCTATAAGGAGTATATCATCAACATATACCAGTATAATTACAAAAGAAGTTGACTTGGATTGATGAAAACCCAATGAGAGCAGGCAAGTACACAATTTGTGATACCAAGCCCGTGGTGCCTGTTTAAGGCCATAAAGTGCTTTTCTGAGTCGACAAACAAGACCAAAACCATCATCAAAACCAGGTGGCTGCGTCATGTAAACATCCTCAAGCAAGTCCCCATTAAGGAATGCATTATTAACATCAATCTGTCTAATCTGCCAACCGTGGAACAAAGCTAAAGTAAGAACCACCCTTATGGTAGTAGACTTCACCACAGGACTGAAGGTTTCATTGAAATCAACCCCAAACTGTTGCAAGAAACCCCGAATCACTAGTCTTGCTTTATACTTGTCCAAAGCACCTGTTGACAACAATTTGACGTGAAACACTCATTTACATGTGATAGGAGTATGACCTATGGGCAAATCCACCAACTCCCGTGTATTATTAGAAAGCAAAGCTTGAATTTCTTCTTACATAGCAAGCTTCCACTCAAGAACCTGCAAAGCAACTTTGTAACTCTTTGGCTCATATAAGATAGCAGAAGAAGACAAATTAGAAACAAAAGCTTTAGGCCGAAGTACTCCACTCTTTGATCGTGTAACCATGTTGTGGGTGTTTGAAGAAGGTGATACAACAGCAGGCAATTGAACAAATAAATCCAAAGAGTTAGAAAGGGATGGAAAGATTTCAAATATAGGAATACTAGAAGAGGTATACACTTCTAATTCATTACCAGGCTGAGTAACATCAGGAAATAAGTTAGCACTGACTAAAGAGTTGTAAAGCACATTAGAGTAAACAGGCAAAATAGAACGTGAAGCTTCTGCACAACCAATGGTCATATTTTCACATGAAGCCACTGGACAGCTCATAGTAGAAGTAGTGTGTGCAGAACCAGAAATAGGTGCAGTAGGCACAGGAGCAGTAGGCGCAGTATGTGAAGCAGCAGTAGGCGCAGTATGCGCAGAGCCAGTAGACGCAGCAGGCCCAACAGGTACAGCAGATGCAGCAAGCGCAACAAGTGCAACAGGTGCAGCAGACGCAGCAGGCGCAGCAGCCACAGTGTCACCAGTGTGTGCAGTGCCACCAGTATGCACAGTATCAACAGGAGGTACAGTGACAACAGAGGCAGCAGGCAGCATAGGCGATGGGACATAAGGAGCTGTTGGAAGCACAGATATTGCAGAATGAGCCATTGCAACAGGCAGATTACCAGGCACAAGAATCGAAGCTTGCTTAGTTGGTGCACTAGGAGACAAAACTCCATCAAAAACTGAAAAGGGGAAACAAGACTCATTAAATTGCACATGCCTGCTGGAAAACACTTTACCAGTAGCCCGATTTAAACACAAATATCCCTTCTGATTATCAGAGAAGCCAAGAAATACACAAGCAATGGCCCTAGGCTTCAGTTTATGACTGTTGTAAGCCCTTACACAGGGAAAACATTCACACCCAAAAGTTCAAAAATGAGCATATGCAAGTGGTTTGCCAAACAGAATTTCAAAGGGAGACATACCATGCAACACCTTGGTAGGAAGACGATTAAGCAAGTAAACTACACACCGCATTGTAAAAGGCCAATAAACAAGAGGCATGTGAGCAGAGAACAGCAAGGCCAATCCACGCTCAACAATTCGTCTATGCCGACATTCCACCACTCCATTTTGTTCTGAGGTGTGTGGGCAAGTGAGACGATGAACAACACCCTCTTGCTGAAGCAATCTCATAATGGGCTGAAACTCAGTACCTCCATCAGTTTGAATGGCTTTCAACTTAACGTCAAACTACCTTTCCACCATTGACTTAAACAAGGCAAATGTAGAGCTAGTCTGATCCTTTGAATGAAGATAAAAAATCCAAGTAAACCGAGAATGATCATCAACTATGGATAAAAAGTATCTATCAGCAGAAGGAATATGTTTGGGAGCAGTCCAAAGATCCAAGTACAACAAATGAAAAGGTTGAGCAACCCTTTTATGAGAAGATACAAAAGGAAGCTTGTGAAACTTTGCAATTGCACACGAAGAACACAACTTATCACTGCTGCTAAGACTACCAGAAACAGAAATTGCAAGATCATGAGGTTGGAGAGCACTTTTAACTGTAGCAAAAGAAGGATGACCCAACCTCCCATGCCAGGTATCCAAAGAAGCATGAAATCCAACAAGACAAAACTTCTTTGAGTACCTTCTTGCACATCGCTCTCCACTTTGTACAGCCCTTGCGAGCTAGGACCTTGAAGCTTCACCTCCTTGGAAACAAGATCCTTGACACAAAAACCGTAAGGATCAAACTTAACAGAGACCCCATTATCAACACACAATTTATTTACAGAAATGAGATTGGTAGTAGTAGCAGGAGCATGTAATACATTATCTAAATGCAAAACACTAGCATGAGGTGCAGACAAAGAACTAGAGCCAATACTAGAGATAGAAATTTTCTCACCATTTCCAAGAAGAATGCCTTCAGATCCAAGAAAAGGAACAGACGAATCAAAATGGCCAGCATCAGAGGAAACATGATGGTTAGCACCAGTATCAAGAAGCCAAGAGCAGCTTGAGTCTAAGTTGGCCTCAGAATTGCATTGAGCAGTCATAGTTGTGGGAGAACTAGCACCTTTTCCAACCAACAAATCACGTAAAAAAAAACAAGATTGAGAAGTGTGCCCAACCTTATCACACACCTGACAAATAGGACGCTCAACAACAGACTTTTTGGTTTGTTTCCACAACTGACCATGTGAGGAGCTGGTAGCTGGTTTCTGTGAATCTTGAATACTTATTTGCATAAATTGTTTCAGATTCCATTTGGACTTGTGATCAGACGAATTCTTGCCATGAGTCATTCTTGAATTTCCATTGGAATAATTCTTGGTATGAAATCTTGCAGTATTGGCTTGATACACTTGTTCTCTATCATTGAAAGACTGTTTTTGCAACATGCGATCATAACCTTCCAATTGATTCTGAACTGTATTGATAGAAGGTCTCACCTCCCTCATTTTAATATTAGTTATAAAAGAGTTATACCGAGGCCCCAAACCTCCCAGTACATACAGCAACAAATCTTTGTCACTGATAGGTTCATGAACAGCTACTAAGTAACCTGCAATGGTTTTAGCTTTCATGAAATATTGAGTAATAGTCAAGCCATCTTTGTTCAAGCCTTGAAGCTGCTCACGAAGATCCATGATTCTAGATTGAACATCAGCTGAGTAGGATTCCTCAAGAGCAATCCATTGTTCACGAGCAGTTAAGCCACTACTCAGATAACCTAACTTGCTTGGTGAGACAGAGCTATAAATCCAACCCTTAACAATTGAGTTTAATCAATTCCAATTCATAAAACTTGGATTAGGAGATGAAGAATTTCCAAGAAACCTTGGTGGACAACACAAGGATCCATCTAGCACTCCTTCTAGACCATATGCAGTCACATATGTCATAATTTGATCTTTCCAAATCAAATAGTTGTGATCATCCAACTTTACAGACAGATTCACATGCATTGGTGGGGAAGATGATAACGACTGAGCAAGTATATCAATTGCACTTAAACCACCCATATTTAGAACAGATGAAAATTTTGGACAAGTAAAACCTGGTGGTGCCGAGGACATAGGAACACTCGGAAATGCGAAAGACATAGGAATCCAGGAATAGGAGAGATAGGCGATTGGGAGTGTGAATGAGTAACAGCTTCCTTATAACTTGAATTACCTTCACCCTTATTTGCCATAGCCCAAAATGAGCTCTGATACCATTCAAGAACCACAAGGTTCATCAGCTAACAAGAACAAGAAAGAGAGAGAGAGAGAGAGAGAGGTTATCAATTGTATATTGAGTTTCTGTGTATTACAATCAAGAGCTTATATTGGAACAATACACGTGCAACTAACTAACTCTAACAATATGAGGATGGAATTCTCTACACACCAACTCTTACAACTACACATAAGTCCAACAGAGACCTAACTGATGTGAGGAACTTGAACCATTGGTTGTTGTAGGATTCAATCAGTAGCCGTTTCTAATTTAAAATTAAAATGATATATGCCTCTGGATATTTGATTCTAGAATGTATCATCAATAGGAACCATATATACAGGGCGGAGCTAGAAAAATTTTTGCAGGGGGGCTAATTTTTTTTTTTTTATATACAAAATAAAAAATTAGTAAAAATTATAATAAATTATACTCAATTCAATACTAAATTTTTTCATGTCATATTATAATAAAGACATAGAGTTAACACATTATAATTAACTTATAACGAAAATTAAACAAAAATATAACAAGTTAATAAATATTAGTATCATTCATGAATAAAATAAATTTATTAACTAAAAAATCTAAGCAAATAAAAAGCTCAATCAAATGCATTAAGATTTATAGATATTAAAACTAAAATAATTATATAAAAATGTAAAAGTAAAATATGATTTATAATTTTAAACTTGAGACTATATTTAAAAATATGTGTTTATAAACAATATAAGAATGACTAATAATAATAAAAATAATAAAATTTTTATATAAAAAAATTTCAAATAAATTCTTAAAAGATTATTAAAATAAAATATCAAATAATATAATATTAGATAAAGTTAAAATTTGGATTGAAATAAAATATAATAAACATAAACTTAAAAAACTTTAATATGAAGCTTATCATACACTTATTTTTTTAATTTTATTTTTGTAATGTTGAGTTTAAAAATATTTAAACATTATTTGGATTTTTATATTTAGGAAGAATTTTTTGTAGTATACTACTCTAATTTTATTTTTGTTACTAATAGTTATCAAATACATGAAAAAAAAATATATTTAACCACTTTATTTACAATTCATGTCATTTTTATCCAAGTATTTGTTAAATATTGTTAATATATACTAAAATATGTACATAAAAATTAGACACAATATATTACTATAAATAAAATATTTATTTAATGCTAAAAATATACACGTAATTAATTTTTTGTAAAAAAGTTGGCCGGGGCTAAAGCCCCTTCTAGCCCCTTCATACATCGGCCCCTGCATATATATGCATACAAATTTATTTTTTTGTGTCTCATGATATACTTACGATTCGATAATTATTTATATTTATGAGAATCCATACTATCTTAAAGTTTTTTTTTTTTTTTCTCTTTTTCTTTGTTATAATAATTCTCATACTGTCATATAGATATTTTTGTTTTAACAATTTTAATCAATATTCATGATTTATCTTTTGAACTTAAATTAGTCAAATTACATGTAAATTGAATAAGTGATTAATTAATTTAATTCATTTATTATCTTATTTTTGAAAAAAAATTCAAAGTTGAAAACATGGTATATTTTGATTGCGAAATTGTTCAATTAATTAATATATAATTATGCTGAAATGTATTTAATATAAAATTGTGTTGTTATGAAGAAAAAAATTGTGATTGATTAGGAAACTAATTGCATACTAAATTTATGATTGTATTTGTTTGACTTTTATTTGTAGTTACAAAGTTATTTAGTTGCTTACTTGTTACCATAACTAATAAATCTTAATTAGTTGTTATTATATATGATTATATATATATATATATATCATCAATTGTATTGTAGCATGAAAAGTAAAATCTAAGGAAGTTATGTCTATGAAACTAGTTCTTGACAACTTTAATGCCACTAGTCTTTCTTAAGAAAGTTGTTTTCTCTGAGAAGGTGATTTTTAAGGAGGTCTTGCCTCACCATTCTTTCCTGAGAGCACTCTTGGTGAATACTAGTTATGTTACTACATATTATTATTATTTTTCAAAAAAAGAAATAATTTTTTGAAATTAAACATAAACCAATTATATTATTTGTTTAATAACCATCATGACGAGTCTTGCAAAATTGAAATTTCTTGCTCTTGATATTACTAGAAAGAATTACTTGTCATGGATTCTGGATGTTGAGATCTACCTTGTGGTCAACAAACAATGAGAAACAATTAAAGATGAAAATGTAGCCTCTCTAGAGGATCGTGCAAAAGCACTAATCTGTTTAAGGCATCACCTTAATGAAGGACCGAAGGTCTAGTATCTAACGGTAAAAGATCTGTTAACTCTTTAAAAGGCTTTAAAAAAGCGATATGACCATCAAAAGACAATCATAATTCCCAAAGCTCGTTATGAATGGATGCACTTGCGTCTACAAGATTTTAAAAGTGTTAGTGAGTACAACTCGGCACTGTTCAAAATTAGCTCTCAATTATAATTATGTGGAGAAATAATTACTAAAAATGATATGTTAGAAAAAAATATACTTCACTTTTCATGCCTCCAATATGGTGCTACAACAGTAGTACCGAGAGAGAAGATTTAAAACATACTTAGAGTTAATCTAGTGCCTTCTTGTAACTAAACAAAATATCGAGCTATTATTGAAAAATCATAGGCACACCCTATGGGCTCTGCACCATTACCTGAGGTAAATGCCGTTGCATCTAATAGCCACAATCATGGACAAAAAAATGGATGTGGTCACAGTCGTGGCCATGGTAGAAATAATAGGCATGGTGGACATCATCCAAATTTTAAGAATTCCTCCATATACCATTGAAAATGGAATAAACATGAAAGCAAACCAGAAAATGAGAAATCCCTCAAGGTAATGGACAATTATGTTTCTGTTATGGTGCAAAAGGACATTGGGTTAAAAATTGTCGCATCCTCAGTCATCTTGTGGATCTCTACCAAGCTTCAATTAAAGGAAAGGGGAAGCAAATGGAAACAAATTTTGTTGATTTTAATGATCAACAAAATACTTCACCTATTATGGAAAAATCTTATCCAAGTGCCTCGAAACCATTAGACATATCAGATTACCTTGAAGATTTAGAAAATATTGTCTAAGATTTATTTATTTATTTCTACGTTAGTCTCTATTTTTTTTTCATTATATGGCACGACTAAATGCTCTATTAGCATTTTTTTCTTAATAGTATATTAATAAAGTTTTATGTTGCGTTTATTTAAAGATTATTAACTTTTCAAAATAATAAGGAAGAATATATTATTTACTTTATTTATTTTTGCATGTGAAAAGAAAATATATTTTCAAAGTAAAATAGCTTATTTTGAGGAGAATGATAATATATGCTTGGTGGATAGTGTAACAACGCATACAATTCTACGAGATGCAAACTAATTTTTTTTTTTTTTGAAATTTGTAAAAGCAAATGTGAGCACAATTTTTAGCACAACAAAATTAATAGAAAGTTCCGGAACAACTAATATTATCCTTTTTGGTGGGACAAAATTGGAAATTGATTGTGCCTTATATTCCTCAAAATGTAAAAGAAATTCGTTAAGTTTTAAAGATATTCACAATAATAGATATCATATTGAGACAATCAATGAGAATAATAAAGAATATCTTTGCATTACATCTATTGTCTCTAATAAAAAGCTTATTTTAGAAAAGCTCGATGCATTCTCTTGTAGCTTATATTATACATTTATAAGCATAATTGAATCATATGCAGTAATGAATCAAAACAACTCAGAGTCCAAAGTTTTGACATTGTGGCATGATTGATTGGGTCATCTTGGGTCCACAATGATGAAAAGAATAATAAAACATTCAAATGGACATCCACTAAGAGATCAAAAGAATCAATTGCTAAGTGATTATCTTCGTACTGCATGTGCAAAAGGCAAAATGATTTCAAAACCATCAGTGGCCAAGGTTAATGTTAAATCTCCTTCATTTTAAGAGAGAATTCAATGAGATATTTTGGACCTATTGATCCACCATGCGGACCATTTAGATATTTTAGGGTATTGATAAATGCATCAACATTATGATCATATGTTTGCCTCTTATCTACTCGTAATCAAGCATTTGCTAAACTTCTTGCTCAAATCATTAAATTAAAAGCACAATTCCCAAATTTTCTATTAAGAAAGTTCGTCTAGATAATGCAGGAGAATTCACATCCCAAGCATTTAATGATTATTGTATATCGATTGGTATTGATGTTGAGCATCATGTCGCTGATGTACACACCCAAAATTGTCTAGCTAAATCATTTATTAAGCATCTCTAGCTAATTGCTAGACCATTAATCATGAGAACGAAACTTCCTGTTTTTGTGTGAGGACATGCTATATTACAAATTGGAGCCTTGGTTCGTGTCAGACCAACTTCTTTTCATACATACTCTCCATTGCAACTAGTATTTGGTCACCAAGCAAACCTCTCTCATTTAAGAATATTTGGTTGTGCAGTATATATTCCAATTGCACTACCACATTGAACTAAGATGGGCCCTCAAAGAAAACTGAAAATTTATATTAGTTTTGATTCCCATCTATTATCAGGCATCTAGAATCTTTAACGGATGATATTTTTACAGCATCCTTTGCCGACTGCCAATTTGATGAAACAAATTTTCCAACATTAGGGGGAGAGAAATCAAAACTTAATGAATATCGTCAAATTTGTTGGGATGTATGTTCATTATCTCATTTTGATAAGCAAACAAACCAATATGAACTTGAAGTCTAGAAAATTATTCATTTATAAAATTTAGCAAATAAATTGCCTGATGCATTCACCAATTCAAAAAGAGTAAAAAAATTACATTTACAGGCAGTAAATAATCGTGAAAAGATAGATGTCCTGACAAAACAATTTATGAACCCAATTTGAAATGAATCTCAAGTTCAATTAAAACATGGTCGACCCTTTGGTGCAAAAGATAAAATTCCTTGAAAAAGGAAGATGCAAGTAATTGCCACCAAAGAGGATGTAAGAGAAGAAATGGACAATAATGATTAGTCCAAAATTATAAAACAAATGACTCATGTACAATCTCAAGTATTTGAAAATATCAAAAAATATTGACTATAAATTATGTTAATACCGGAAAAAAATATTATAGAAATGAAATTGCTATCAACAACACTTTTGCTTTCAATATGGCTCTTGAAGGATTAAGAGAAAATGAGGATTCTGGACAAAAAACCATCTATGAATGTAGACAAAGAAAAGATTGGCCAAGATGAAAAGAAGCAATTCTGGCTGAATTAAAATCACTTGCAAAGTGCAAAGTCCTTAGGCCTATAGTCCAAACTCCTAAAAAAATTAAACCAGTAGAATAGAAATGAGTTTTCATGAGAAAGTGAAATGAGAAAATGAAATTGTGCGATACAAAGCAAGACTAGTTTCACAAGGTTTTTCTCAGAGACCAGAAATTGATTATGAAGAAACATATTCTCCCGTAATGGACATGATCACATTTCGATTCTTATCAATCTTGTAGTGATGAAAAATCTTGATATGCGTCTTATGGAAGTAATGACTGCTTATCTATATGGATCGCTTGATAGTGACATATATATGAACGTTCCTAAAGGCTTTAAATTTCCTAATGAAAGCTCCTAAAAATCCAACAGCATGTATTATATTAAATTACAAAGATCATTACATGGTTTAAAGTAATCTAGTCATATGTGATAAAACTGCCTTAGTGAATACCTTTTAAAGGAAGGCTTTATGAATAATGTAATATGTCCTTGTGTTTTCATCAAAGTATCAGACATTGGTTTTGCTATTGTCACAGTTTATGTTGACGACTTGAAAATTATTAAGACCCTTGAGGAGATAAATAAAACATACAATTATTTGAAATTAAATTTGGAATTGAAAAAACTTGGAGAGACAAAATTTTGCCTAGGATTACAAATTGAACATTTATCAAATGAGTATTTGTTCACCAATTTAAATTAAAAAAGTTTTAAAACGATTTTACGTGCATAAAGCACATCCATTAAGCTCTCCTATGGTTGTGAGATCACTTGACATAAAAAAGGACCAATTTTGCCCTCGAGAAGATGATGAGGAAATTATTGGTCCTGAAGTAGTATATTTAAGTGCTATTGATGCCCTTATATATCTTGCAAATTGTACACGACCAAATATTGCATTTTCAGTGAATTTACTTGAAAACATAGTTCAGT
Organism: Elaeagnus macrophylla; assembly: GCA_029378325.1. Taxonomy (NCBI): domain Eukaryota; kingdom Viridiplantae; phylum Streptophyta; class Magnoliopsida; order Rosales; family Elaeagnaceae; genus Elaeagnus; species Elaeagnus macrophylla. The sequence continues at coordinate 48,279,515 of CM055640.1, read as the reverse complement.
ACCAACAAAAAGGCATTGGAATGAGGTTAAGCACATACAACGTTACCTTCGTGGAACAATCGATATGAGCTTGTTTTACTCAAAAGGATCAAAAATGCAATTGTCTAGATATGTAGATGCTAGCTATTTATCTGATCCACATAATGCAAGTTTACAAATTGGATATATTTTCACATCTGGAAACTATGCCATATCATGGCGATCTACGAAGCAAACTATGGTAGCCACGTCATCAAATCACTATGAAATACTTGCATTACATGAAGCAAGTTGTGAATTCATATGGTTAAGATCTATGATCCAACATATACAAGATACATGTAAATTACCTTCAATAAAAGGAAAAGCCACATTATTGTATGAGGATAATGTTGCTTGTATTACACAAGTTAAAGGAGATTATATCAAAGGCGATAGGACCAAACACATCTCACCAAAAAATTTCTACATTCATGAGCTTTAGAAGAGTGGCGATATAGATGTTCAACAAATTCAATCAAACAATAACTTAACTGACTTATTTGCCAAATCCCTTCCAACAACAATTTTTGAGAAGCTAATACAGAAGATCAGAATGTGTAGAATTTTTAATATTATGAAGTTTTTTTAATGTTATGTTAATGGTTGTACATTAATTTTTTTATTAGTTTTGCATCACATATTTAATATTAATTTATTTAAATAAAAAAAATATTATTAATTAATAATAAAAATATAATTTTTTTAGATCAAATAATAACATAATTTAAACAAACTAGTCAAAGATATGTAATTAGAGTAAAATAGAAATTTTAAAAAAATATTTGTAAATTTTTTATTAATATTTAAAAAAAAAAAAAAAACATTATAAACAATACTGTGCTAAATATTTTAAATCTTTCTTGGAGTAAATTTTAGTGCAAAGTTGCACTAAAATAAAGATAAGTAGCCCTCCTTGAAGATGCTCCAATCATTTGACTTTCTCACTAATTATGGTGGAAACGGAACACGTGTTCAAGTATAAAAATTATTTGATCGCATGTTTAAAATTAGTATATATTGTTTAAAAAATTTCTTAGACTGAAAATATGATTTGTTGGAGCTTCCATAATTTTTATGTTTTTTGAATACACTAAAATAAATATATATATATATATATATATATATATAAACATTTATTCAACAGTAACGAAGGTATCAAAAATGAAAGCGGATCATTTCATACATTTTTTTTTTTTTTTTTGAATAAATTTGCAAAGAAACTGTATTAATTAATAATGATAAGATCACTGTAGACCTGGATCTATAAGGGAAGATACTCAAGAGAGCCCGCGAAGAAGATGAAAAGACTTTCTACTACCCAAAACATTGAAAAAAAAAAAATACTAGGATTTCTTTGATTGCATTTAGCAATTAGCATATACAGTCGTAATGTTTCTTCGCATAAATTTTTTGTAATGATTATCCTCTATAGATCTACTAAATTATCTTAAATAATATAATTTCTGGAATCAAAAGCCTTGTAATTAGGAACGTTTAAAAATTAGATTAAATTAAATTAAATTAAAAATTGAGACCAGATTAAGGTATTAATTTTCTGATATGAGACCTTTTCAATGAAAATTGATTTTTTGCCTCATATAGCAAAACGATTGTGTTTTGATAAAATATAAATGACACTTTTAACTTAGCCTTCGCTTCTTCTTCTTCGCTTCTTCTTCTTCTTCGCTTCTTCTGTGTTTCAGAATTGAAGATGAAGATTTCTTCGCTTCTTCTTCTTCGCTTTCGCTTCTTCTTCTTCTTCTTCGCTTCTTCTGTGTTCCTGATTTGTATGAAATCCTATAAGTTTAAATTTTAATATAAATTAATTGTAATTTCTTTATTTCTCGCTGTTTTTTAGTGTAATTTGAAGCTTTTTGTTGTTTGATATATGTAGGAAAGAGTGGAGCAGGTGAAGAATTGAAGATGAAGATGAAGTCATGTGAATGTACAGGTTACATACAAATTTATTTTATATGTAACCTGTACATTCACTTGAACCCACTTGAAGAAGAAGAAGAACAGCTTATGTACATTTACACATTTTGTATGTACAGGTAGTTACCTGTACATACGAACTGTTTTTCCTGCAAAATGTGAATGTACAGGTTACATACAAATTTATTTTGTATGTAACCTGTACATTCACATGAAATGCATTGTATTGTTTGTATGTTATTATTGTTTGAACAGCTTACAAAATGTGAATGTACAGGTTACATACAGAATGTGAATGTACAGGTTACATACAAATTTACATACAAAATAAATTTGTATGTACAGGTTACATACAAATTTACATACAAAATAAATTTGTATGTATAGGTTACATACAAAATAAATTTGTATGTAACCTGTACATTCACATGACCTGTACATACAAAATGTGAATGTACAGGTTACATACACATTTATTTGGTATGTAACCTGTACATACAAAATGTGAATTCGAAGGAAACACGAAAATGGTGAAGTTTTTACGAATACTCAGATAAAGGGATATTTTGGTAAAAATCATATATATTATATAAATGAAACTCACCGTTTAAGTCTAAAAAGTGCTATTTAGGTTCAAAAAGCTTTTTTGTTCAAATCTGTGCTATTTAAGTAATTCACTGAAAATTATCATAATATATATGCAACTAAAAATTGTAAATTGTATGTTAAAGAGTTGAAACTGCAAAAAAGAGTTTAAATGTAATATTTAATTTTTAATAATAATAAAGAATATTTTTTTTGTTTTTGAAAAAAATATTAATATATTCTATTTAAAAAAATATTTTTTTTATATAATATATAACGGTCCGATCTGGTTTAGATTGTTAAAAAATTCATAAAATTAAACCTGACTTAATCTGCAGTGAATTACTTAAATAGCACAAATTTGAACAAAAAAGCTTTTTGAACCTAAATAGCACTTTTTAGACTTAAACGGTGAGTTTCATTTATATAATATATATGATTTTTACCAAAATATCCTTTTATCTGAGTATTCGTAAACACTTCGCCATTTCCGTGTTTCCTTCGAATTCACATTTTGTATGTACAGGTTACATACAAAATAAATGTGTATGTAACCTGTACATTCACATTTTGTATGTACAGGTCATGTGAATGTACAGGTTACATACAAATTTATTTTGTATGTAACCTGTACATACAAATTTATTTTGTATGTAAATTTGTATGTAACCTGTACATACAAATTTGTATGTAACCTGTACATACAAATTTGTATGTAACATGTACATACAAATTTGTATGTAACCTGTACATTCACATTTTGTATGTAACCTGTACATTCACATTTTGTAAGTTGTTCAAACAATAATAACCTACAAACAATACAATGCATTTTATGTGAATGTACAGGTTACATACAAAATAAATTTGTATGTAACCTGTACATTCACATTTTGCAGGAAAAACAGTTCATATGTACAGGTAACCTGTACATACAAAATGTGAATGTACAGGTTACATACAAAATAAATGTGTATGTAACCTGTACATACAAAATGTGAAGGTACATAAGCTGTTCTTCTTCTTCTTCAAGTGGGTTCAAGTGAATGTACAGGTTACATATAAAATAAATTTGTATGTAACCTGTATATTCACATGACTTCGTCTTCATTTTCATCTTCATCTTCAATTCTTCACCTGCTCCACTCTTTCCTACATATATCAAACAACAAAAAGCTTCAAATTACACTAAAAAACAGCGAGAAATAAAGAAATCACAATTAATTTATATTAAAATTTAAACTTATAGGATTTCATACAAATCAGGAACACAGAAGAAGCGAAGAAGAAGAAGAAGAAGTGAAAGCGAAGAAATCTTCATCTTCAATTCTGAAACACAGAATAAGCGAAGAAGAAGAAGAAGCGAAGAAGAAGAAGCAAAGGCTAAGTTAAAAGTGTCATTTATATTTTATCAAAACACAATCGTTTTGCTATATGAGGCAAAAAATCAATTTTCGTTGAAAAGGTCTCATATCAGGGAATTAATACGATAATTTTATCTTTTATAAATTTTATCAACTTAATTGTTAGTTTATGAAAGATATTATATGATTTATATTTGTAGTATATTTAAAGTAATTAGGTTATAGTTAAATTTTTTTAAATGTTAATTTCAAATTTTACAACATGATTTCTAGAAAAAAAATTTAAAAATAAAAAATTATGAAAAATTGTTAACCAAATCGGACTAGACCGTTCGATTTCAATAATTTTATAAGCCAAACGATCCTATTTGGTTTAGTTAAACTCATATAAACAGTCCAATTTGGTTAATTTTTTTGTTAAAAATTGGACCGAATTAGACTATAGACACTTCTACTTTTAACGGGGTTAATAAATAAGTTTTATATTTATGTTGGTATAGACTATAAAACAAATTTGTCGACAATTACAAAGTCTCTTTTTTTTTTCTCCATAAAAAATCCAATATTCATTTGTCTTCTTCTTTTCCACAGGAGAATTGAGATATTTAGTGGCTTTTATGAATTTTAATTTTTTTTTTAAATTTAGGTGTATTGGTTTAAGACTTTTTAATAATCTATATAAATTTAACTGTATTCAATTAAAACTTTTAAATATTTTTAAAATCTTTTAAAAGTCTAGGTATATTCAATTACAACTTTTTAAAAGTGTTAAGGTATTCAAAGTGTCAAAACTTTTAAAAATTTCACTTAATTAAAAAATTTTGAAAATTTTAAATATTTTTTATGTATATATAATATCTACCACAAGTAATATCTTTTCCCACGAGATTTCAAAAGACTTTTGAAGTTTTACACGTTTTATGTATAAATAAAGTCTACTAAAATTAATATATTCTCCTATGAGATTTCTAGAGATTTTTTTTAGCTATCTTCCTCAACCTCATTCCCTTCTTCTACTATGAATCTAAACATTGATGCTTTTATCAGTCCAATGGTTCGATGGTAGAGAAGAAAATATTCTTGACAATTGGGTCTATATAAGTTTGAGGAAATTAGTTTCAATAGAGGAAGGAAGAGAGGTCGTCCTATTGTAGATTTCTGTTGGTCGTCCTCTTGTATATTTATTAGTATTTAAAGTTAATTCTTTTAATATAGACAATTTCTTTTGTTATTTTTTTTCTTAGAAAAGTAAAACTGCACAATTTTTTTACAAAAATAAAAAAACTAATATACTTTATAGTTGATAACGATATTTTGAAATCCAATATTATGAGCGTAGTTTTTTTTCTTTTATAATTTATTTCTCGAAGTATGAGAACTTATTTAACAATGAACATTTTGATATATAAGTAAAATAACTTATTTTACAATGAACTTTTTGATATAAAATAAAAAGTGTAATAAAATCTATAAAATTTTACATGAATTCTTAAAAAATTTATATAATCTATAAAAAAATTTAAGATTTGAAATCCATAAAAGTTTATAAAAATTTAGATTCTTTTATGTGATTAATTGTTATTTATTTATTCATTGTGAATAAATATAACAAAAACTATTCTGTGATTTTTTTCATTTTACATAGATTTAAACCGAGTGTAGTAATTTCTTCACATGTATCTATTTATGGTGATTAGGCATATTTTGTTATGTTTTGGTAAGTTATATATATATATATATTGATTTAATATAATTATTTGAAGTATTATTGGGGTTCAAAAGTTAAAGGACTCAAGCCATAAGAGATCAAATTTTGTTAAAATTTTATCATACTGTTTGTTAGAAGAGCCGAACTTAGATGGATATAAGAAAAGGCTAAAGAAGAATGGTAAAAAAATTTTACTTATTTGACTTCTATATGTTGTTATAGTTTTATAATAATTTTGATAATTTATGTATTTTTTATTTTTTGATTTGGATTTTATTGATATATTATTATTTTTTTTAAATGAATGAGACTTAGTTCAAAAAAAAAAAACCATCTGACAGTTTCAATGCATAAAAAAACTTGAATTATTGGGCTTAGCATACGAAATCAGTTTTAAGTAAGAAAGAAACTTCTCGTCAAACAATAAAAGTAGCTATATCGCCTGAGGTAGATTTGTAGTACTATAATAACATAATTTCTTAAATGAAAGGTTGTTGTTGATAGATCGTAGAAATGTATCGAAATATTTAAACTAGATTGATATCTTGCAGCACTTTTTTTTTTTAATCTAGATTTTTGATCATGAGTATTATTAAATTGATTCAAAAAAAAAAAAAAAGATAAAAATTTAATCTCAGCAAAATTTATAATTTGACTTATTGTTAGCATATATATATATATATATATTAGCAAATAATGAGATATTCTATCACCATATTGCAGTACACAAACTAGGTACCATAGAAATTATAGAAACAACAACAACAACATTGTCCTCCCTATATATATATGAATAATAAAAATTCATGTGAGTAGTTTTTTTTAAACAGTCAGACCCAAGTTAATGTAATCACTAAGGTACTGAAAAAATATTATTAGTAGTATTTTTTATTTTTACTTTAATAACACTTTAACTTATATATAATTGAATTGATTTTAAAATAAAATGTTAGTTTTATATATAGCGTACATATTTAGCTTATGTACAATATATAAGTTATATACAACATGTATATATATTATATGTATATATTATATATCACTGATATGTTATTTTAGAATTAATTTAATTTATACATACTTTATATACTATTTAGGGCCGGGACTCACCGGGTACATGCAATTAAGATTTTTAATAATTTTTATGGAGTTTTTAATTTAATTGTATTTAATTAGAATATTTAAATGATTTTTATGGAGTTTTAAAATTTAGTTGTATTTCATTAGAATTTTTAAAAACTCTTTAAAAATTTAGGTGTATTCAATTAGAATTTTAAAAAAGTGTTTAAAATCATTTTAAAATTTAGTGGTATTCGATTAAGATTTTATAGAAATTTCTAAAAATTTAATTGTATTAAAAAATTCATTAATTTTAAAATATTTTAAAAATTGACAAATTTTATGAATTTTAATGGATTTTTTAGTTAAAAGTTAAAGCTATAAATAAAAAATATTTATTCACTTTTCTGTTTAAGCCAAAAATTTCTAAAGATTTATAATATTATAACTTCTTTTCTAACACTTTGCATATTTGTCAAATTTTTTTTTAGATATATTAGTTCAACTATTATCAATGTAAATTAATAAAAATTTATGAAATAAAATCTATTACAATTTATAAGACTATTAAAATCTATAAAGAGTACTTAAAAGCTCATAAAAATTCTTTAAATTGAATACACTCCATAAATTTCCACAAAGCGTTTACATAACTATTAAAACTATTATAAAATTTTAAATTTATTAGTAAGTATTTTTTTCCTTTCATTTTCATAATTTTTGTTTCAAATTTTGTTGGCATATAACTGGCCCAAGAACAATATCTAATTAAATTGCAATTGTAAGAAGTATGATAAATCAAATATTTGGTTGATGTTATAAAATTAAATAAATATATAAAAAAAAAAAAAAAAAAAAAAACGAAGAGAAAACAAATAGCAAAATTAATTCCCATCCATTATTATATTTATAATACACTACTAAAGATTTTATTTATACGATTTGTAAGATACAATATAAATTTTAATATAAAATATAATAAAGATTAAATCTCTAATTAAATACAAATTTATGATACAATATAGATAAATCTTTATTTGAAATAAATCTAATTAAAAGATAGATAATATCATATTTAAAATTTGACATCTAAACTATAACACTCTCATGGATATCAAATGCATTGAGAATATGACACGTTAGAAATCCTTTTAGAAAAACTCAATAGAACAAAAAACTAGCGAAGAAAAAGAGTATATTATTCTCGTACAATATACTTAGGTTGTATCATTAAAACATTTTCAAGGAAGCCCAGAGGGACAAAACCATAGAAAGGAGAAAAAAAGTACAACACATATATAGATGTGCTCTCTTTAATGATGATAATCATTCAATATGAGATGTTATTTTAATTAGCACATTTTGACATCACTGTGACAATCTCTCAAATATTAAAATAAATGTAATAACTAATGACGAGTGAGCCTAATTGGTCATTATTTGACTTCATATGTAGTATAATTTCTCCATAATTTATAGCTGTGGGCTAAATATATTTATTTTGATAGCATGTTACATTTAAATACTAACTTGTAAATTACATGTTTTTCTACAAAGTAACTTGTTTTGTTAGTCATTGCGAAATGAAATAGAAACATTGCACTTATAAAATATATTGTAGTAATAATGATAATTCATATATCCAATTTATAATAAAACTTATTATTTTATTCTTCTGTAAGATTCAACATTCGTATATGCTTTGATAACATTCATCAATGTCAATAAATACATTAAGCATCAATTATCTTTCTAAATAATGCCAATTGATTATAAAATAAATAAAAATATGATAGAATTTTCATATCATGCAACCAAATAATAATTAAATACACTACTACAAAACCGTCTTTGGTCTCGCAAAATTGGCCATGGTTTTATTAAAAATCGAGGCCATAGATTTTTGGTCATGGTTAAGTTAAAATTGGAACTATATTTTTACAATGACTGTGACCATAAATTAGGCTACCAAAAAAAATTTAAATAAATTTATAATCACAGTTATTTAATAACCATGACCTAAGTATCATAATATATGTGTTTTTATGTTATTTTTTATTTAAAAAAAAAAAAACAAATGTTATAATGTAATTAATATCCCACTCTTCTCATCACTAGGGGTGAACAAAAAAAACATAGAACCAACCCAACTCATCCAACCCAATCCAGAAAAATCGGTTCTTAAATTTTATTGGTTTGGTTCGATTCTTCATAATAAAAAATCGATTAATATTGGATTGGTTTTGTTTTATTTATTAAAATCTTTAAAAAACCGAACCAACCCATTTAATTTATATTATTATTTTTATTTTTATATTTTTATTATTATTTTATAGAATTATTAAAATCTTTTGTATCTACTTTATCCAAATTTCACTGCAAACTTGTGACCTTGTGCTCCTTTATTTGAATCAAGTAAGTCGTGTAAATCTAACTCAAAATATACCGCATTAACTTGCATCAAAAAATGGCTTTCTATGTTCATTTGCACTTACAAAGTGAATGCTTAAGTCCACTTGTTTGTAGACTTGAAGTGATTTAACATTTTAAAAGAATCATTTTTATAATTCAATTTTTTTATTGGGTTTAAAATTACAACAATTAAAAAGAAAAAAAGAATAAAGACTAAATATGTTAAGGTATGTAGCAAGTTGTAGACTTGAAGTAATTTAACATTTTAAAAGAACCATTTTTATAATTCAATTTTCTTCTTGGGTTTTAAAATTACTGAACAATATTATTGGATCTGAAAGTTAGCAAATTTTGTCATGTATGTAATTACTGTTCCTTATTGCTTATTTGTCTTAATTTTAAATTTTTCTTGCACTTTGTATTTGATGTAGATAATGGCGATATGTATATTTTTAAATTTAGTTATTATAATAAAATTAACATTAAAAACGTTAGAAATTATATATAATACAAGAGTTTTAAAAAAAATTAATAAACAAAATTTATTACTGAAAAAAGAGGAAGAAATTTCCTTTAACCAACCCAAACCAAACCAAACCAAAAAAAATTAGTTCGGGTTTTTTAAAATTTTTTGGTTCAGTTCGATTCTCATTTTTAAAGAACTGAACATATTAGATTAGTTCCAATTTTAATCTAAACCCAAACCAGCTCCATATATGTTCACCCCTACTCATCACACTATCCATCTCTCTCTCACGATAATCCACCCTATTGTTGAGTCCAGAGAGGTGTTCAACCAGGGCGCCTTGTAGTATCGACATCTTCTGCTACCGAGCCTAGTCCCTTTGACCCAGTCCCAACCTGTTCCAACTCTCTCTTGCAAAAACCACCCAACACCACCCCTCTTCGACTTAGTCCCCGAGCTCCATCAGTGGCATTACAGTCCTTTTAGAACATGAGGGAAGTTATTGAAATGATGGTGGAAACTGAAAATTTGGGTTATAAACATTTATTTTCTGTTTAATGATTTGTTATACTGGTATAATGAATTGAAGTCTCCATCCTAATTGACACAAGTTCCTTACTATCTTGATGAGGCATCAGGCTGGGGATTGGAAATTTTTTAGCTAAAGAAGCAACTCCATGAGGCTGTTAAAATATTAAACTTGATTTCTATAAGTCATTTAAATCTTCTAGATTGTCTTAGACTTTGATCTTGTTGTACTAATAAATGCTTAGTAGTTGTAGAAGATTATTACGTAAGAGTGAGACTAATAAATGTAAGTAGATATGAGTTGTGTTGGTGTGAGACTAATTAATGTAGGTAGTTGGGAAGTGATTTAAATGAGTTGGTTGGGAGGTATAGAGAAGTGCTTTTAGAAGCCTATATATAGAGCTTCTCTAGCACCATTTGTATTCAAGCCAAAAAAAGAAATCATCAAGCAAATTCATAAGCAAGTGTTGAGAAATAAACTTGAGTAATTTTTCTTCTAAATTTCTTCCTCTTATATATTTTCCTCCTAAAATCCTCTCTTGCAAAAGCCCACCATACAACAAAGTGGTATCAGAGCTTAGGTAGTGAAGAGTCTAGTTCAAGAAGATGGCAAACAATGGCATGGCTCCCTTCCAAGTCCAACTTCTCACAAAAGAAAAATATGATAATTGTAGCATCAAGATGAAGGCATTACTAGGTGCCAATGATACTTGGGACATTGTGGAGAATGGGTATGTTGAATCATAAGATGATACTACTCTTTCTCAAGCACAAAGAGATGTTCTCAAGGATTCAAGAAAGAAAGACAAGAAGGCTCTCTTTCTCATCTTTCAAGCATTGGATGATGATGGCTTTGAGAAGGTGTCTGAAGCAAAAACATCCAAGCAAGCATGGGATATGCTTCAAACTTCTTATAAGGGAGCGGAACCGGTAAAGAAGGTACGTCTTCAAACTCTAAGAGAAGAGTTTGAATCTTTGCACATGAAAAAATCCGAAACAATTTTGGAATATTTTTCTAGAGTTCTAACCGTTTCTAATCAACTAAAAAGAAATGGTGAAACTTTGGGTGATGTAAGAATTATGGAGAAAATTCTTCGCTCTATAACTAAAATTTTTGAGCATATTGTTGTCACAATTGAAGAGACAAAGAATTTAGAAGAAATGACAATTGAGCAACTTTTGGGTTCTTTACAAGCATATGAAGAGAGGAATAAAAGAAAAGATGAGACCGAGGAGCAAGTTCTTCAAACAAGATTCACACTAAAGGAGGAACAAGAATGGTTTAGCAAAGAGAGAAGCCAAATTGGAAGAGGACGCAGTCGTGGTCGTAGTTGTGGTCGTGGCCGTGGACAAGGAAGAGGTGGTTTCAAGACTTTCAACAATGAAGAAAGGAGACAAGAGCCAAGCTCATCAAGAGGTTATGGTAGAAGCAACCATGAGGTAAGAAATTATAACCCTCAAATTCAATGTTATAATTGTCAAAGATTTGGACATTATGCTTCCAAATGTAGAGCTCCAAAGAGGAATGAAGAAAGAGCCAATTTTGTGGAAGACAAAATTGAAGAAGATACCACCTTACTCCTAGCATACAAAGGAGAGGAAGGAAGAGAGAAGAGCACTGATGAGTGCTCGAAAAGCACTAATATTTCGTGATTAATTGTGCTTAATTGCATTGACCATATAGATTGTGGATTATGATTATTATTTCGATTATGTTTCATAGGAGCTATCCATTCGAAGTACGGGTATATTTTAGTGCATTTCAGTTTTTTAGCGTCAAATGAATACACAATTCCTATGAAAACACGCAAAGACGGAACATCCGTACGGCGCTCGGATCACGAGTTACGGAGCTAAACAAGACAAATATGTAAGCCTTACATAAAATGCCATCACATATGTAAGGGGGGACATGAAAAGAAGGAAGACATTGCGCGCCGCGGCGAGGGAAATACATGCCATGGCGAGAGGCTCTCGGGTTGAATCCTGGAAAACAATAGAAACATTGTGCGCCGCGGCGATAATTGCATGCCGCGGGGGGAGCTCTCGGGTTTTTGCATATTTTTCAGCAATTTGTGTTGCGCCGCGGCGGGGAAAATGCATGCCGCGGCGCGCCTATTCCTATGTGCACATTAGGATTCGTGTAAACCCTTACAATCTATAAATACCCCCTTAGAGTCCCCCTTACAGAGCACTCGACCAATTCGTACACAACTCTTATTTTTCACAATTTTGCGATCCAAACACTACATTCAATCAGTTTTGAGAGCGTTGCCACACTCTAACGAAGTGAGAGACACTATTCTAAGGATTCAAGGAAGCCAACGACGATCGAAAGGATAAAGCTTACGAAGAAGAACGCTATCCAATCCATAAGCGGTATTTAGATCTAGGATTTTCTTGAAAATTGTTATAGAATTAATTCCTCTTCTCTTTTTGTTAAAGTGTATGATCATATTTTATTTGTCTATGAATATTAATATGAACATGTCTGGCTAATTTTATTATGGATGTTTAGTTTGTGTTGCCATGTTTGCTAGAATTGTGTATGGTGTATTTTATTGATTTGGAATAAACGAATTACTTTTTGATTAAGAACATGTTTAGATATTTGATTATGAATTATCATGGGCCCATTTGATGTTCGTAGTTAGGTTGAAAAATCTGAGAATTTAGTTATAGGAACGTCACCTTAACTTTATTCCGAAACACTTAATCAAAGCTTCAAGTTAGTGACTTAGTCATAGCATTAATTTGATTGGCATGTTTTCCTTGCGCATAATTTGATTGCTATTTAATTTACCCCCGCCAAAGGCAGTTAATTAGTTAATCAACAAAGAGACCTACCCCCGCCAAAAGGAGTTTCGTAATTAAAAGGAAAGCCGGTAGTTTTGTTTATATAGGACGTTCATGTTATCTCACCATACCTTTTCGATGCAAGCATGGTCAACCAAGCTAAACGTCCATACATCCTCTATTGATATTTGATTTAATTGAATTGATTGTTTGATTGCGATTTTGTTTTCGTTTGAGTATCGTATGATTGTTCTCGTTACCAAAAACAAACAACCTTTTTACAGTTTTATTAGCGTTAGGATTCTAGTTACTTAGAGTTTTAGTTTCACTAGAACTCTATTTAATTAGTGTTTTGTTTTCATTAGAACTCTGTTTAAGTTAAAAGTTAGTTATTTAAAACCACTGCAATTCCTTGAGAGACCGACCTTGGAAGTTGCTTGTCACTTTACTACGAGTGATTCGTACACTTGCGAGTACACATTTTAACACATCAAGCACATGGTACCTTGATATCGGCGCAAGCAACCATATGTGTGGAAATAGAGATATGTTCGTGGAGCTTGATGAAGTAGTAAATAGTGCAATCACTTTTGGAGATGAATACACGATTCCTATAAAAAGCAAAGGTAAAATCCGTATTCGCTTGAAGAATGGAGGATACCAATTTATTTCAAATGTTTATTATGTGCCAAAAATGAAGAGTAATATTTTGATCTTGGGCCAACTCTTAGAAAAAGGTTATGATGTTCACATGAGAGACAATAGCCTTTCTCTAAGAGATCATAATTTTAACTTGATAGCCAAAGTTCCAATGGCCAAAAATAGAATGTTTTTGTTAAACATTCAAAATGATGTTGTACAATGTTTAAAGGCTTGTTTCAAAGATATATCTTGGCTTTGGCATTTAAGATTTGGACACTTAAATTTTGGTGGTCTAAAATTGGTTTCTTCCAAGAATATGGTGAAAGGATTGCCTATCATCAATCTACCTAACCAACTTTGTGAAGGGTGTTTGCTTGGAAAACAGTTTAGAAAAAGTTTTCCTAAATAATCAACTACAAGAGCAAGAAGACCGTTTGAACTAATCCATACCGATGTGTGTGGTCCAATCACTCCAAGTTCATTTGGTAAGAACAAATATTTTCTTCTCTTCATTGATGATTATTCAAGAAAAACTTGGATATATTTTTTGAAGGAAAAATCTGAAGTTTTTGGAGTCTTCAAGAAATTCAAAGCACTTGTTGAAAAAGAAAGTGGACGTGAAATTATGTCTATGAGATCCGATTGAGGAGGTGAATTTTTATCAAAATATTTCAAAGAATTCTGTGAAAATAATGGAATTCGTCAACCTCTAACAGTTCCAAGAATTCCTCAACAAAATGGTGTAGCAGAAAGAAAGAATAAAACCATCCTCAACATGGCTCGAAGCATGTTAAAGAGCATGAAGATGCCCAAAGAATTTTGGGCTGAAGCTATAGCAAGTGTCTTTTACTTATCAAACCGATCTCCTTCAAGAAGTGTTTGAGGCAAAACTCCTCAAGAAGCTTGGAGTGGTAGAAAGCTGGGTGTTTCACATTTAAGAGTCTTTGGAAGCATCGCCTACGCCTACGCCTATGTTCTTGAAGAAGAAGAACCAAGCTTGATGATAGGAGTAAGAAGCTTATCTTCATTGGCTATGACACAAGTTCCAAAGATTACAAGCTTTACAACCCAACAAATGGCAAGATCGTCATTAGTCGAGATGTAGAGTTCGATGAAGAAGGCATGTGGGATTTGAATGCTCAAGATGAAGACTATGATACTATTTTTTTCTTTGAAGAAGAAGAAGATCCAAGAAGAGAAGTTAGAGATGAAGAACCACATACCCCACTTCATCCACTATTGCCATTGAGAATCTCATCTCCTTCAAGTGGAAGTTCAAATGAAAGTTCAAGTACAAATGCAAATGGAGCATCAATTGAAGCAACAAGCCAAACTGCAAGTTCAAGTGAGAGGATTCCAAGAACAAGAGACTTAGAAGAGCTTTATGAGGTAACCCAACCTCTAAACAATCTTGATGTAACTCTTTTTTGACTTCTTGGCGAATGTGAACCAATAGGTTTTGAAGAAGCTATCCAAAACAAGAAGTGGAGAGATGCCATGGATGAAGAAATGAAGTTAATCATAAATAACAACACATGGGAACTTTCTTATCTTCCACAAGGACAAAAAACTATAGGAGTAAAGTGGGTGTACAAAGCAAAGAAGAATGTCCAAGGAGAGATAGAAAGATACAAGGCAAGATTGATTGCTAAAGGTTATAGTCAAAGGCAAGGAATTGACTACGATGAGGTATTTGCTCCTGTCGCTTGCTTAGAAACTATAAGATTAATTCTTTCTTTAGCAGCCCAAAATAAATGGAACATTTATCAAATGGATGTCAAGTCTGCATTCTTGAATGGATATCTTGAAGAAGAAGTTTAGGTTGAACAACCTCTAGGCTATGTGGCAAAAGGACATGAAGATAAGGTCCTAAAATTGAAGAAGGCCCTTTATGGGTTAAAGCAAGCACCAAGAGCATGGAATAGCATAATCGACAAATATTTTCAAGAAAATGATTTCAAAAAATGTCCTCATGAACATGCTCTCTATGTAAAAGTGAAAAATGGTGATATTCTGATAGTTTGTTTGTATTTAGATGATTTAATCTTCACAGGTTACAATCCAAGATTGTTTGAAGAATTCAAGAGAAATATGACCAAAGAGTTTGAGATGACCAACATAGGGCTCATGTCATACTACCTTGGCATTCACTACTACAATTTGGGCAATATAGGGCGGCTTATAATTTAGAGTGAGAAACAAATAGGACGGTCTCAAGTATATGGCCGTCCTATAAGAAATACAGAACGGCTATTACGGAAAAAATTAGGCAGAACTTTATAGGACGGCTATTAGCCGTCTTAAAAAAAATTCTTTTAGGACGGCTAAAATTCTTTTAGGATGGCTATTAGCCATCCTATATAGTTTCAGTACTCAAAAAAATTTTTTTTTTTTTTTTGTGTTCATCCTAAAAGAACAAGTGTAATTTTTTTTACTTATATATCTTTCTCCTCACAAGTGAACCTAACTCATTTTAAGTTAAAAAAAATTCAATCCCTCATCCTCCTTCTTCTCCTCCTCTTTCTCACCAGGACACTCATCCTTATCCCCATCCCCTTCAATATCACCACCAACAATAATTGATTTTTGCTAGCAAAGCTGGTAGCATATGAAGGCTTTGACTATTTATTCTGCACTTATTATTAGTTTTATTCTTACGCTAATCTTTAGTAATTTTTTTAAATATATATATATTCTCCACTTTGGGTTGATATTTGTATTTTGCTCGACTTTAATAATTATTTTTTTCTTTAAATAGTTGAACATTTGATTTCTTTGTTTCCTTTCGCACACTCTGATCATTCTCTTTTCTTGATTTTGCTTTGCTATTTTTTCGCCCATTTTTGGCCATTTTCTTTGCATTTTTGTCATGAGTATCAATCTTAATGTTGAGTATTAATGATATTTGGTTTGTTAGTTTCTTATTATGAATCTATGGGTTGAATTTTGATTGTCAGGTTGAGTCCTAAAAGAAAGAGGGAATTGAAAAACTAAAGCGGGAAAAGTAAAATTGAAAGTCGTGCCAAATTTTTTTTTAATTGGTTATATCTTTAATTAAAAATATTATTCAAAAATTATATTTTTGTATTTAATTATATATATATATAATTGTGTTTCTAGAATAAAATAAATTTGTACATGTTATATATAGATTTCAGTACTTGACGAACACAAAAAAAAAAAAATCACTGGCCGTCCTATAAAATTCTTTTAGGACGGCTTTTATAGGATGGCCACTAACCATCCTAAAAGAATTTAGTAGCCGTCCTAAAAGAATTTTATAGGTCCTATAAGATTTTTTTATAAGACGTTCTGTGAACGTCCTATTTTTTCGATTCTTTTAGGATGGGACTTTATAGGACGGTTGATGTGTTAAATTTAGTACTCGCAAGTGTACGAATCACTCGTAGTAAAGTGATAAGCAACTTACAAGGTCGGTCTCTGAAGGAATTGCAGTGGTTCTAAATAACTAACTTTTTAATCTAAATAGAGTTCTAATGAAAATAAAACACTAATTAAATAGAGTTCTAGTAAAACTAAAACTCTAAGTAACTAGAATCCTAAAGCTAGTAAAACTGTAAAAAGGTGTTTGATTTGTAACGGGAACAAAGTACGAGCAATTAAACGAAAATAAAATTGCAATTTAACAATCAATTCAGATATATTTGAAGATCAATGGAGGATCTATGGACGTTTAGCTTGGTTGACCATGCTTGCATCGAAAAAGTATGGTGAAATAGCATGAACGTTCTATATAAACAAAATTACCGACTTTCCTTTTAAACAAGACTACCTGCGGTCGGGGTAAATCTCTTTGTTGATTAACTAATTAACTGCCTTCGGTCGGGGTAAATCAAATAGTAATCAAATTATGCGCAAGGAAAAACATGCCAATCAAATTAATGCTATGACTAAGTCACTAAATTGAAGCTTTGATTAAGTGTTTCGGAATAAAGTTAAGGTGACGTTCCTATAACTAAATTCTAAGATCTTTCAACCTAACTACGAATCTCAAATGGGCCCATGATAATTCATAATTAAATATCTAAACATGCTCTTAATCAAAAAGTAATTTGTTTATATTAAATCAATAAAACATACACCATACACAGTTCTAGCAAACATGGCAACACAAACTAAACATCCATAATAAAACTAGCCAGACATGTTCATATTAATATTCATAGACAAATAAAATATGAACATACACTCCAACGAAAAAAGAAGAAAAATAGAATTCTACAACACCAAAGAAAACCTAGATCTAAATACCACTTATGGATGGGATAGCGTTCTTCTCCAAAAGCTTTATCTTCTATTGTCGACGGCTTCTTTGGATCGTTAGAATGGTTTCTCTTGCTTCGTTTTTGTGTAGCGAAACTCCCAAAGTTGATTGAATGTAGTGTTTGGTCGCAAAAATTGTAATGTGTAAAGTTATGTACAAGTTCGAGTTCTGTTGTAAGGGGGGCTCTAAGGGGGTATTTATAGATGTAAGGGTTTACACAAATCCTGATTACCATAAGAACAGGCGCGCTGCGGCATGCATGTTCCCCGCAGCAGCGCAACACAAATTCTGAAAATAATGTAAAAACCCGAGAGCTCCCTACTACGGCATGACTTTTCCTCACCGCGGCGCGCGTTGTCTTCAGTTTCTTCACATGTACCCCCTTACATATGTGATGGCTCGTTATGTAAGGCTTACATATTTGTCTCGTTTAGCCCGCAACTCATGATCCGAGCGCCGTAAGTGTTCCGTCTTTGCGTGTTTTCATTATTTGACTCATTTGACGCTAAAAATACCTTAAATACACTAAAACACACCCGTGATTCCGAATTGATAGATTTATGAAAATAATCAAATAAACAATCATAACAAATCTATATTTTAAACAATTAAGCACAATTAATCACGAAATATTAGTGCTTTTTGAGCACTCATCAACGGTCAGTGCTTATAGGACGGCCAATGATTGTCCTATAAAGCCAAATTTGTAGTAGTGATTGAAGTCAAGCAAGGAGAAAATGGAATTTTCATCTCTCAAGAAGCATATGCAAAAGAAGTGCTTAAGAAATTCAACATGAACAATTCTAAACCCATAAGCACACCCATGGAGTATGGAGTCAAGCTATCAAAGTTTGATGAAGAAGAAAGAGTAGATCCAACTCTTTTCAAGAGCCTAATTGGAAGTTTACGCTACCTAACATGCACTAGGCCAGATATTCTCTATGCAGTTGGAATTGTTAGTCGTTACATGAAATCTCCAATAAATAATCACCTAAAGGCTGCAAAGAGAATTCTTAGATATATTAAAGGTACTATAAATCTTGGCCTATTCTATAATTCTTCTAACAGTTCTAAAATTATTGGTTATAGCGATAACGACTGGGCTGGTGATTATGATGATAGAAAAAGTACAAGTGAATTTGTGTTTTTCATGGGAGATACCGCTTTCACTTGGATGTCAAAAAAGTAACCCATTGTGACACTGTCTACTTGTGAAGCAGAATATGTAGCTGCTACATCTTGTGTTTGTCATGCAATATGGCTTAGAAATTTGCTGAAAGAATTGAAGATGCCACCACAAACAGTAATAGAAATTTATGTTGATAACAAGTCTGCTCTTGCATTGACAAAGAATCTTGTGTTCCATGATAGAAGCAAGCACATAGACACACGCTACCACTTCATAAGAGAATACATCACAAAGAAGGAAGTTGTAGTCAAACATGTAAGCACTCATGACCAAGTTGCAGACATCTTCACGAAGCCACTCAAACAAGAAGTTTTTCTCAAGCTGCAAAGACTTCTTCGAGTTTTACCAAATCAAGTTTAAGGGGGAGTGTTGAAATATTAAACTTAATTTCTATAAGTCATTTAAATCTTCTAGATTGTCTTAGACTTTGATCTTGTTGTACTAATAAATGCTTAGTAGTTGTAGAAGATTATTAAGTAAGAGTGAGACTAATAAATGTAAGTAGGTATGAGTTGTGTAGGTGTGAGACTGATTAATGTAGGTAGTTGGGAAGTGATTTAAATGAGTTGGTTGGGAGGTATAGAGAAGTACTTTTAAAAGCCTATAAATAGAGCTTCTCTAGCATCATTTGTATTCAAGCCAAAAAAGAAATCATCAAGCAAATTCATAAGCAAGTTTGAGAAATAAACTTGAGTAATTTTTCTCCTAAATTTCTTCCTCTTATATATTTTCCTCCTAAAATCCTCTTTTGTAAAAGCTCACCATACAACGGAGGCCAAGTCCAAGGGTATTGATCGGAGGGCCTTGGTTGTCATAAATTCGAGAAACCCAATTGGGCTCATGCAATATGTTTTCTCTTTGATGCAGCTAGTTAATATAACTAACTATTGGAGTTGTTTTTATTTTAACCTTCTCACAGAAAAAGAAATTGCTTTTGGATTACTGTCCCTGTAGTTTTCTTTTATTTGATTTTGTCAAGTCCTTTTCTATAGATTCTAGTTGAAGAAAACCAGCAGGACATTTTGGAATTCTACAAGCAACAAGGTCTTGCTTTGCGGGTAGATTAGGTAGGTGGTTTAAATAATTATTAATCTATAAGTTTAGCACGATAAAGGGGGAAAAGCTATTTATCTATGTCAAACTCCTATATAAGTAAATTTTAAATTTTAAATTTTCTCATTAGCTCTTAACTATGTCCAACTCTTATAGTACTATATCAACTGTATTGGCTCTAAAAAAAATTTGGTGAATACTTTATAGTCTACCAAGAAAATATTTATGTTGAGAAAGATGGTGTATGGGGTATTGTGAGAAGGATATCTCCTTTGTCATTTCGGTCAGCTTCTAAAGGTGAGGCATGATTTGAAATTTGAAATTGATCTCAATGTTAAGGGAAGAGTTTTTGCAAATTAATAAAATTAGTTTGAGAAACTTGATTTTTTTCCCATTTAGGATAACAGAACAAATATACAAATTAGCATCTATGAATCTTTGTTCGAATATCTCTAGTCAAATTCTTGCAAGCCTAGTAATGAGTCCACCAAAGCTTATTTGTAAAAGATAAAGAAAGTAGTGGACACCTCACCATCAATTCCAGCTCAGCATCAAAACAATTAGAAGAAATTGGACTAGAATATGCTCAAGGCTATGAAAGATTATGTGGTAAGAGAATATGCTAAAAGTTTGTTATGGCCTTATGCCAGTGGGTGTGCGTGATATTATAATGATGATTTGTAATTACCAGCCCACGTGCTAAGTTTATATAAAGCAATGTAATCACACACAATGATATCAATGAAAATAATAGCAATTATGTTTATTCATCGCCTTTCTTCTCTGTTCTTTCTTTCAATTTTCCTTTTCATTTCCTTTTCACTCTTTTATTAAAATAATATAAGAAAACTTTCATTATTATCTGTGGAAGCTCAGTTACATGAACTGCAGAAGATAGCACATGAAATAACTTCTGAAGGTATGGCTTTAGATGAACAATTTCAAGTTGTTGTTATTATAGATAAATTACCCCCTGTCATGGAAAGACTTTAAGAACGTTCTTAGACATAAAACTAAAGAATTCTCCCTAGAAAGTCTTATAACCGTCTAAGAATAGACGAAGAGGCTCAAAAATAAGATCAAAAAGATGAAGTACTCGTTGTCTCAAACAATAGTGCCAATAAAAAATCTTCCTCTGTAATTCTGAAACCTAAAAGGAAGAAACATGAAATTTTAGAATCGTAATAATAACTAGAACCATAACAACCAAAATAAAAATAGAAATCCTCCACGGAATGGACCTGGACCTCAACCCCCTTAGGAAATAACACATTTATGTGTTATAGTTGTAACAGGCCTGGCCATTTGGCTAGGAACTGCTGGAACAGGAATCGTCCTGGCCCGCAGGTAAACCTTACTGAAGATCAGCTTATTACTATAATATATGAACTTAACTTTGTTGGTGGATCCCAGGAGGGGTGGGTGGACACTGGTACTTCTCGCCATGTTTGCTATGATCGTGATGTGTTCAATTCCTATTCTTTGTCTGAGGATAAGAAAGTGCTACTGGGCGACTCCCACTCCATTAAGGTTGCTGCTACTGGTGAGGTGGAATTAAAGTTTACCACTGGAAAGACTGTCATCTTGAAGGATGTCATCTTGAAGGATGTCTTGCATACTCCAGAGATGAGAAAGAACTTAGCTTCAGGCTGTCTTCTCAACAAAGCTGGGTTTACTCAAACTATAGGGGCTGATTTGTATACAATAACAAAGAATAATGTATTTGTTGGGAAAGGGTACGCCATTAATGGCATATTTAAATTAAATATTGAAATTAATAAAGCATCTTCTTCTGCTTATATGTTATGTTCTTTTAATATTTGGCATGCTAGACTTTGTCATGTTAATAAACGAATAATAAAGAACATGAGTAACTTAGAACTTATTCTGAAATTATCTTTGAATGATTTTGAAAAATATAATTTTTGTAGTCAAGCTAAAATAACAAAAACTTCACATAAATCAATAATTAGAGAATCTGAACCGTTAGATTTAATACTCTGATATATGTGAACTTGATGTTATTTTAACAAGAAATGGAAAACGCTATTTTATAACTTTTATTGATGATTGTTCAGATTAAACTTATGTATATCTAATGAAAAATAAAAGTGAAGCGTTCGACATGTTTAAAACATTTATGACTAAAATTGAAAATCAACTTAAAAGAAAAATAAAAAGATTTCGAAGTGATAGAGGCACTGACTATGATTCTAATATTTTTAATGACTTTTATAAAACTCATGGAATCATTCATGAAAAAATTGTACATTATTCTCCTGAAATGAATGGCAAAGCTGAAAGAAAAAATAGAACTTTTACTAAATCATTTATTGCAATTTTATTAAACTCTGGTGCTGTTTCCCATTAGTGGGGAGAAATTTTGTTAACTGTTTGCTATGTGTTAAACAGAGTGCCTAAATCTACTATTCAAATTTCACCATATGAAATTTTGAAAAATAAGAAACCTAACTTAACTTATTTTAAAAATTAGGGCTCTTTAGCTTATGTTAGAATCCCTGATCCAAAAAGGAATAAACTTGCTAGTAGAGCATATGAATGTGTGTTCAAAGGATATGCTGTGAATAGTAAAGCTTATAAATTCTATGACTTAAATGATCATGTAGTTATAGAATCAAATGATGCAGACTTCTATGAACACAGGTTTCCCTTTAAATTAAAGAATAGTGGGAGCTCGTCTTCTAGTAGTTTACCCATAAGTAGAACTAGTGAACAAAATGAGGAATTAGATACTGAACTTAGGAGAAGTAAATAAGTTCGAACCTCTAAGAATTATGGGTCTAATTTCTATTCTTATACCTTAGAAGAAGATCCCCAAACTATTCAAGAAGCCTTATCTTCTTTAGATGCCAACTTATGGGAAGAAGCCATAAATGATGAAATGGACTCTCTTAAGTCTAATAGAACTTGGCATTTAGTTGACTTATCTCCTAGTTGCAAGACCAAAGGATGTAAATAGATGCTAAAACAAAAAATAAAACCCAATGTTACTATTGAAAAGTACAAGGCTCGCCTTGTAGCCAAAGGGTATAAGCAAAGGAAAAATGTGGACTTCTTTGATACAATTTTCACTTGTCACAAGAATAACTTTCATACGTGTGCTCTTTTCTCTAGTTGCTATCCATGATTTAGTAGTGTACCAAATGGATGTTAAAACTGCCTTCTTAAATGGTGAATTAGAAGAAGAGATTTATATGGTCCAAACTGAGGGCTTTGTAGTCCCAAGTCAAGAAAACAAAGTATGTAAACTAAATAAATCTCTTTATGGTCTAAAACAAGCACCTACGCAATGACATGAAAAATTTGATAATCTAGTTATCTCACATGGATTCAAATTGAATAAAAGTGACAAATGCATTTATCATAAAGTAGAAAATGACATTTGTACTATTATATGTTTATATGTAGATGACTTGCTTATTTTTGGGTCAAATATTCATGTTGTAAATAATGTGAAAAACTTGTTGTGTGCTAACTTTGACATGAAAGACCTCTGTGAAGCGAGTGTAATCCTATTTATAAAAGATTACTAGGTATGAAGAGGGATTTTCTTTAGATCAATCTCATTATATTGAGAAGATCTTAAAGAAATATAATTACTTTAACTGCAAACTTGCATGTACTCCTTATGATTCTAGTGTAAAGTTGTACAAGAATACGGGAGACGGTGTTAGACAAATTAAGTATGCGAACATCATTGGTAGCTTACGTTATGCTATTGATTCCACTAAGCCCGACATAGCTTATGTTGTGGGACTACAATGTAGGTTTACCAGTAGACTTAGTATAGAGCATTGGAATGCAATTGAAAGGGTCATGAGGTACCTTAAGAGAACTATGAACCTTGGATTACATTATAAAAAGTTCTCTAACAGTACTATTAGAGAATTTCTCTTTATAGGAGCTGTAAGAGTAGAGCATGTACGTACTGATGATAATTTGGCTGATCCTTTGATGAAAGGATTAGCAAGAGAGAAGGTTTTCAAAACCTCGAAAGGAATGGGACTAATGCCCTTAGAATGAAAGAGTCACTCGTGATTGTAACCTGACTTATAGACTGGAGATCCCAAGAAATAAGTTCAATGGGTAATAACAAGTCATAAAGTGATATGAGATGAATCATGCTATTATGAGTCCTATTATATACAGTTAGAAGCATGAATTCCTAAAGCGACAGAAGGATGAGTTAATTGTTAACTCTTAATGAGTTCTATACTCTATGTGGAGTGGAGTACATAGCTACAAAGTACTCTTGATAGACTCACCTATGTGAATGTGGAAGTGTGGCCACTTCCTATGAAATTTTGGGCAAAATTTACTAGAGCATTCACTATACTTGGGATACACGTGCATGGCCATAAAGCATGGGCTTTTCCAACTACACCTTGGAAAGGTTGTGTGTGTAATGTTGTTAGAGATAGAGTTCAAAACTACGAGTTACTCTAGTATATTCTAAAGCATCAAGACTATGCAAAGGTTCAAGTCGATAGACACCTTCTGCTTATGCACAATCTTATATCTTTGATTGATCGGCTACTCGATGAAAACTATTTTTATATAAAATTCAAGTAGGGGATTGTTGGAAGTTTAAATGAATTTGAATAAAAAGAAAGAAAAGGTACAAAAGTTTACTCTCTAAAAAAAAAAAAGCTTGTCCCACATTGATTTTGAACATCTCTAAGGAGGTATTAATAAAGGAAAAAATTTATTAGTGGGATTGAGCCCCAAGGGGCACCCACTTTTATGGAAGAGAAGAGGACCTAGGCAATTGTGGGTCTACCATACACGTTCGTGCCGTTGTCGCAGTCTGTCCAATTGGCCGACCGTGCAAAGCCGAGCCGAGCACGAGTGCGTGTGTGTAAGGTGAGGTGACACTTTATTTTTTGATAAAAAATTTATTTTTTTAACAGTTCCGTTACCCACATTATGACTGTTCAAACCGAGTCTTACAAAACTGTTTCCTTCGAACATTATACGTTCTTTTTTGACCGTTTCGTTGTGGACACACGTTCTCCATGATCGTTTGTTGTGAACGTTACGCATTTTGATCCATGTTCCATTTTTTATGACGACCCTCAGCTATAAATAGAGCCTCTGAGCTCACAATTTAAACACACCTCTCAACACTCATCTCTCTCTCAATTTCTTAGCTCTCTCTTATTGTCGAGCAATACAGAATTTCAGAAAAGCAAAACAGAAATCCATAAATATTCAGAAATCCAAAAATACTTTCCAGAATACAAAATTCATATTATTTTTAGTTTCCGAGCAACAAAAAATAATTTATAAGGTGTAGCATTCCGAAGTTCATCAATGCAATGTAGCTCCGAGACAGAATTTTGCTGGACTGTTTTATCCTGGGGACGATGAGGCTGTGTTTGCTTGCACAATTTTGGGTAGAACCTTAAAAAGTCTTAAAGAGAGTAACCTAGTCCGCGACTCAACCCAAGTAGTGTAATTTCAATATTTTGATAATTGCATTCCTCTTTATTTTATGTATCTGGAGCAACAGTATTGCATATTAACATTATTGGTTTTTACACTCATCCTCAATTAATTTTCTTCTAATTTTTATTATTTTGATTGACTTATTTTTAATTTACTTGTGTATATTTAAGAAAAATGAGTATTTCAATAGTTTTTGTTTAGTTTTAACTTTTGATTTAGTTTTTGTTTGACAAATGTAAATTTTAATTTTTCATGCTCTAAAATGTAATTTATTTACCTTATTTATGCTAAGCTATTTATATTTTTTTAGCCACTGTGGGTTTTTTAGCATAATATTTTTATTTTATTTTATGAGAAATTACCAAAAATAACATCCCTAAAATCTATAATAATAAAACGAGCACCCCAATAATATTGAACGCTCAATATTGAACGGGTTTAAATTGTCGTCGTTCAATTCTAATTGAATGAGTGTTCAAAGAAAAATAACATATTAGTTATTTTTTTAATTGTGAAAATATAAGTTTGAATACAAAGAGTACTAATTTTATTATTACAAATTTTAAGAGGTATTATTTTTGTTGTTTTTCCTGTTATTATATTTGGGTGGTCTTATTGTTAAACTAACAAATAATAACCGTTATTTCATGGAAAATAGTTCAGAGCAATTTAAATGTAGAGTTTTTAGGATTTTTTCTTATAATTTTTTTTTTTAATTTTTTGTTTCATATCTAGGATTCTAGCTGCTCTAGCAATTATAGGAATTCCCTTATTATTATTTTTATCTTATTCCATTTAATTGAAGTATAGAGAAAAAATGACAAAAAAATCCTTTAGATTAAGTCATTTGTGCTTATTTAATATCTTAGATTATAAACAGTATCATTTAGTTCCTTAGCTTTGTAAAAAGGACCAATTAAGGGAAACTTATATTATTTTAATAATTTTTCTGTTAGAACATTATTATTTTTCTGTCAAGTAATTAAACGCGATTAAAACACGAGACTTTAACAATATTAAAATCACAATTAATATGAAAAAAATTCATAAAATATTCATCTTGAATATTTGTTAATTGTCACTATTTTATTTTAATGTTTTTTTTTATTTTTTATTAAAAATTAAAATATATATTTAAATATTTTTTTGTTTTAATTTTATTATTGTTGATTTTTTTCTTAAACAATTTCATATTAAATTTCACTTTTATCATTATAAAAACTCATATTTTAATCGAATTTTAATTAATTGATAAAAATAATAATATTTTAATAAAAAAATTATTAAAATAGTATAATTTATCTTTAATTAATTCTTTTTACAAAATTAAAGGACTAAAAAAATACTATTTTTAATATAAAGAATTAAACGGCACAATCACTTGATCCAAAGAATTTTTTTATTTTCTCAAAACACAATTCTCAAATCCCACAAGATCAAATCCTAAAAAAGGCAACAAATATTATGAACTAGAGATTGCTACAAGAAATACATATTATATTTGTTTTGCATATCACCACCAAGCTATTGTTTACTACAAGAAATACATATTATATTTGTTTTGCATATCACGACCAAGCTATTGTTCTTCTCAACTCAACCAAAGCCTTACAAGACAAGTCAAATTGAATGACATTTTTTTTATTATGATTTCTTTTTATATTTATTTTTCTAGTTAATGCCCATATACTTAGCTTGTGTTCAGGCTTAATGGCTTAAATTAAATTCGATTTAAATTAAAATTGAACTAATTTGAATTAGACTAATTCAAGTCCGCACAAATTATCACCCTTCGATCGTGCTAACCTAAGTCCAAAGAATTTTTTTTATTTTCTTAAAACACAATTCTCAAATCCCACAAGATCAAATCATAAAAAATGTAACAAATAGTAGTGAACGAGAGATTGCTACAAGATTCAAAGATGACCATTAAAATTACATCAGCTATTATAACAGGCTGTAGATATGACTGAAAATACACGTAATGTCATCTGAAATGAACAGTATACCTATGCCAATATAGATACAAAAACTTCTGAAATGTTTCTATGGACACATTGACTCAAAAACCTGGATGTTTAAAATGTTTGCTGCCTCAACCTCTCACTACCTGCAATACATAGATGTCAAAAAGTTAGTACTAAAGCCATCACAAAGGAGAAAAAGAACCATGAAAGGAGCAAAATAGATTTGTAAATACCAATCGATGAATGAGATTCCCCCTCCTGTAGCCAGAAACAAAACGAATAGAAGAAGAGAGCAGCAAATCTGTGGCCCTAATTAAAAAGCAAGCCACCAATTGTATATTTGTATTGCAATATATATGTATATATGGTGTGAATCTAAGAAGAAGAAGAAGATACTAGCAGCCCAAAATGAAGGCATGGATTTCAGCCCAACAAGAGACCGTGTAAAGAATACCACTTAATCCTTTCCAATCGAAACAACTTCCTTCAATGTATTCTCTCTGTTTGTTAACCAAGCCAGGGAACAACGGAACAAAACAAACACCAAACTGTGTCGCCACTCTTCTTAGGCTAGGACTTGAACCAATAACAATTCCTACATCAGCTTCAAGCAGACAAAGCAAGTCGCCCACTGAGTCTCCAATGTAAACCGTCAACTTCTTTTTCCCGGTGCTGCAATTCTTTAAAATTTCGTTAAATGCTTGAACTTTCTCAATGGGCGACTCCAGTTTCTTAATGATTTCACCCGTGGAGATGGTATCTTCGTAACTTAACTCATTTGCATGAACATTCAGTTCGTGTAAATCGCCTGTTACAAAGTAATAGAAGGAAAATACAAATATCTAATCAAGAATCCACAATTTGCTGTTAAACATGCATTATCTCGGGGTTTTAAATAAGCAAAGATTCTGCGTTAATTTAGAAGCAATACGAAGTTTGAAAATAACGCTAGACACGAGCCTACAACTGTCTTAAAGTTCAATTCTATAACTCAAAACTAGTATAGATTAAAAAAAAGAACCTTGTTGAAAAAATTAATAAACTCTAGAAAGAAGTACATGAAGCAGAAAATCCATATTGACAGCTTGCATGCAAAATTACATAACTTTAATTCATGTTTACTAAAATAAAAATAAACATATTGAGTTGTTGATATTCACAAAAGTTGGTATCACTAGTAGTTCAAGATTTCAAGCTGCGTCACATGAGGCATGCAAAAAGTCTTTTGTTATATTAATTTCTAAGGCAGTGTTCCTTTTTATTTTATTTAAAAAAAAATCATCTCATTTCCTCAGACAGATGAAAAGCCAAAACATAAATATTTGGTTTAAATTTGTGCAAGGTATAAAATCATAAAAAAAAGAAATTAAAAAGAAATCATACCTACATACCTGATGAAAAGACTGACCTAATGAGATCACCACACCAACAATATGAAAGAATATGGACATTTGCATTTAACTTTTCATTCTTGGCAACATTCTGAAAGAAACCAATGCAACCATCTTGAAGAATGAGGTGTTCACCAGCTCTTTTTATGTCCTCAAGATTCAGACCTTTAAGAACATTAGATTCTATGACTCTATCATTTGCGCTTTTCTCAAAATCTGAAAGTTGCTCAACTGCCCTATTTAGATTTTCGTAGTTAAACTCCA
This sequence comes from Elaeagnus macrophylla, assembly GCA_029378325.1. Taxonomy (NCBI): domain Eukaryota; kingdom Viridiplantae; phylum Streptophyta; class Magnoliopsida; order Rosales; family Elaeagnaceae; genus Elaeagnus; species Elaeagnus macrophylla. Next base: position 48,250,381 of record CM055640.1, on the reverse strand, counting down.
CTGCCAAAAGAAATAACCTAATCAGAGGAAAAATAACCAAGTGATCTTAAAAATGTTTCTCAAGAGATTTCGATCATATTAGAATTAGTCCAGCTATTTGGACATATCAGACTATATATTTTGTAATTCATTCCACCTTTTTCAGCTGGCACGATGTTATCTATGCATTTCTCATACTCTTCAGTGTATTGAGTAGAAAGAATGCCCCATGTATTTCTGAGGTCAGCTGATGATATGCGAGTAATCTGATTTTCAGGTAGATTCTGATCAGATTTAGGTGCTGTCACTATTGCAATTTCAGCCAAAATGGCAGATGAATCAAGTACGGTGCAAGTCAAATCAAAATCAGAAAATATCATAAGCTGATCTTCAGCAGGGTTATGCTCTTTAGTCAAAGGAACAACAGTTGGCTGAAGATGTGGCTGAGCAGAAAAGAATTCTACTTTCAGTTTCATGGCTTGCTGATAAAGTTTTTCAATGATATCAAGCTCCTCTCCTGTCAAAGAGACACTCAATTTATCGAGCAACTCTTCAGTTTGAAGAGCTAATGCCTAAATTCAAACATAAAAATTATTGAGCTATTTGGACTAAAGAAGACAATTTATAATGTATAAACCTCACACTTTAATCAGTAAAGTACAACACATAACCACGGAAAACAAGGTGCAAATCTCCATTGTTCAAAAAGACAACCAACCTGGAAACTTTCAGATGCATAATTTTCAATCCACTTCCTATATGGGTGGCAGCCTCCATTGGGGTCTAATAATGACTGAAATTCTTTACTCAGAAAAGCGTAAAGCCTCATACAAGGAGCCACAGCACCAAGAGTGTAAGCAGCAACTTTTGTTTTCTCAAATGGAGTTGCTAGTTTACCAGGAGCTTTTATTCCTTCAACCTTTCCTGACGCCGTTGCTAATAAGAAATTAGTGTACTTCACTGTAGCTAAATTGACAGTACTCTCTTTAGCAGCATCTATACCCCATTCCTATACAAATAGTGTATTTGAAACATATGATAATAAATGATGTAAGTGAAAGCACAAGTCTCTATATGTATTTAGAAATTACACAATAAGTTGGAATACCCATCAAGGCCCAAAGCAATTGACACAGCATGGTCAAAACAATCCATTCAATAAATGTCTACAATAAAATCAACAACCTATGTTATTAGACACACCACATATCCCGAGTCTAACCATGGCATAGAAAAGTTCTGCAGATCAGAATTAGAGTCACTCCTATGAAGGTACAAAGAAAATAGAAGGGGGAAGCACTGAAAATCCTGTCTCCATGTTTTTCCTACTACCTCACTTCATGATTTAGATATCGACATAAGCTAGTTGAGTTTCTCAAATGTTACTAATGCCACAAAATGCTGCAAACTAAATATTGGAAATCATCATTCAAATTTTCAATGCTCAACTTTCTTCCACTGTCCTCCATGACAAAAAGAGTAAAAACCGAAATAAGAAAGAGTAAAATGCATATATCATCTTACCTGTACAAAAGAACCATGTCTTCTCAACTCCTCCAAAACAACCTTCCTCAGATTGAAGATTGCAAGTTTTGCATCATCGTCATCAGCACACTCTTCAGCCAGTTCATACCTAAAAGTCCCAAAATAATTAAACAAAATAAATAAAAACCTAAGATTCAACAGCTTAGTTTCCAAATAATACTGCCTTCAATTTAGCTGCTGGGAAACTGAGAAGAGGAAAATAATAATATAACTTGAACCAGTAATATTTTATTTTTAGATAACTAAAAACTTGTTCAGACAAGATCATCAATTAATTCATAGCATCATAATATTCAGTTCAAAGAAGAAAAGCATCCTCCAGATATATCTGTTGATTGAAAACCTCTAGTAAGAAACCAAAATAAAGATTATAGCTTAAATTTTCTTTTCCACTTTGTCGGCACCCAATCCCTGCACTTACACACAGAGGAAGAGATAAGGAAACGTCAGATAACAAAGCATTACAGCACTGGAATAAGGTGCATTAATTTACAAATTTAAACCCAAATACATTAAGCTTTATAATCTTTTGCTGCATTTGGATTAAGTCCAAGATAATTAGCGTAATTTACCATTCATTAAAAAGATAACTAATGAACATCCCATACTAAATACGTAACCTCTAAAGAAATCAACGCAAGAGAAGTCCAAAGAAAAGGACGAGAGAAATACTTTTAAAATTATTTACCGTCAAAAGCATAAAAGAAACACCATGCAGCCAATAATCTATATTTCTCGACACATTTCGTTAAGAACCAAGCATATCCAATGATTAAATAAGAAAGGAACAATAACAAAAAGATAAAAGCATATTCTTCTGTTCTATCCATAGTACTCACAAACAAAATAAAATTCCTCAGATTCCAGAATCTACAATAGGTTATTTCTAAGCATCAAAACACACTGAAATGATAAAAAAATTAAAAAAGAACAAAAAATTACGCTTTAGCGAAGGCTTTGAGAAAATGAACATCTTGAGAGATGCAATGCCGGAAAGATTCAATTCTGAGGTTGCCGGAGGCCAAACAGACAGCAAAAGGAGTGTAGGTAGCAAAACTCGAGTCTCGGCGGAACTTGATCCAGAAGCGACGATCGAGGCCAAACTCGTTGTCGACGGAGGATATTGCTGCCTTCGGAGGAGGTATTGACATTTCGGACAATGGAGGCGATGATCTAGGAGTAGCGAAGTCAACACAGTAAGCTCGGACCGAGTTGAAGAGAGCGAATCGGTGGAGGAACGACTTGGAGGAAGAGAAGAGGAAGGTGTAGAGAGATGATCGTAGTCCGTAGAGGGGTTTTGATTGGGTCTGCGGGAAGTGTAAGTGCATCAAAACGAAGAAGAAATATTATTAAGAGAGGAGAGAGAGAGAACAGAGAGAGCGCGCGTGAATTTCTGTGTGTGAGTTGGCAGTTGTGTAACTGAGATAAAAAGAGAGGGAAGTTTTATACAGTGATAGGCATCTATTTTGTTGGACTTCGACCTTGGGCTCTAGGCCCAATAATCAGAAAGTATAGAACACTTTTCGACTTAAAACTTTGGAACAGGAGAACTTGACTGAAATAGGGGATATATGAATAGAAGCTACAGTTAGACAAAAATAGCATGATTTTAGTCTAATACGAACTGTTTTATAATATAACTAAAGTTTGCATTTACAAACTTACTCTTAGTAGCTTATTCTGGATTTAGGTATGTTAGAATAGACCTTAGCAACTTGAGAGAACAGTTACGTTGCTAAGCAATTTCTCAAAGTATTCTGTCAAAGTCTTTCAGCGTATTCTGCTGCAATTTTTTCGATAATTAATTAACTTTTGTCAATTTGAGAGAGCATTTACATAACTAAGTTGTTTTATTCATCAATAATAGTAAACATATAAATATTATTTATGTATATATTACATAACTAACTTTTTTATTTTGTACATGTTAAAAAAATAACAAATTTTTTTAAATATGAATATAAAATTTTTTATATAGAATAAATAATATTTTTGTTATGTACATGTTACATAAAAATTTTGAAATCATAATAAAAAAATTCTAAATATCTTAAATTTTCTACATGGTACTAAAATAATTTTTCATTCTGTATATGTTACAGAAAAAATTTGGAAGTTATAATAAATAAATTTTAAATATGAACCCAAAATTTTGTACATGGTACAAAAAAATGTTTTTATTATGTACATATTTCAGAAAAAAAATAGAAATCATAATAAAGAAATTCTAAATTTTTTAATGCAAGAAATATATTAAAGCAATATTTTGTACATGATATTAAGAGATCATTTTTATTTGTACATATTACAGAAAAAATCGTGTACATAATTATTTAAAAATTTTGTACAACTTACAAAATACCCACATACAAAATTACTTACAATTTTTGTACAATTTACATAATAAACCTCTTACATAGTTATTTACAATTTATTTACAACTTACATAATAACTCGCATACGTAATTATTTATAATTTTTGTACAACTTACAAAATAACTCATACATAATTATTTATAATTTTTGTACAATTTACAGAATAATCCTATTACAGAATTATTTATAATTTCAGTACAATTTACATAATGACATCAAAAATGCAAGCATAAAAAAATAAAGAAAATAAAAAATAAAAGACATTGACAACATCAAAACACTAAAAAACATAAATCTTTAAAAAATGATGTGTTGTAAAACCAATTGAAGTTGGTTTCTTCTTCTTCTATTTCCTGCTTTAATTAAAATTTAGTTTCAAAAATTAAAAATTGTATTTCTCTGGTTTGTGATTTCTTGCATCTGCTATACAGAACCCTTAAATCCACTAAGAACGAAACTCACTCCTAGGGAAAAAAAAACTTGTTAGTTAATGTTTATATTTTTGGAAGCTGTACGAAAATTAATTTACATTTTTGGAAGTCGTACGGAACATTACGTAAGTTTCTGGAAAGGTTACATAATTGAGAAAACGATGATGAACAGTTCCGTCAACTGCTGCAAGCCGTTGTCAATCATCTCCTGCCACTGATCTGCGTATGTATTCCAGCATCCTCGTCACATTTCGACGTCCACCACTTGATAGTTAATGTTTATATTTTTGAAAGCAGTACGGAAATTAATTTAGATTTTTGGAAGTCGTACGGAACATTATGTAAATTTTTGGAAAAGTTACAGAATTGAGAAAACGATGATGAACAGTTCTGTCAACTGCTGATACGCGGGGACAAAAACGTAAACTCACACAGTAGAAACGACGTCGTGAAAAATACAATAAGAAGATTCATCTGCAAAAAAATAAAATAAAATACATGCAAAAAAAAGTAACTACAAACAAATAACAAAGCAGAACAAATTAAAATTTGAAAAAAAAAATAAGTCACCAATGCTACCGGGCAAAAACGAGACGAAGAAACACAATAATCTGAGACAAAAAATGATAATTGAATATGAGCAGTGAAGAAAACATAAAATCAAACAAAACCAAAAGATTCATCAACAATTTAAAAAAAATGCAGAAAATGAAGTATAAACAAAGAAAGAAAGCAAAAATAACTCAAAAATTGGGGAAAAAAAAACTCACCATTGCTAACGAGCAAAAAGCAGATGAAGAGGAGATGAAGAAATACTACAATTTGTAAGTAAATCACGCAAGAAATTAGCTATATGATTCAAACCTCAAATGGAAAACGAAAGAAAGTGAGAGATCGTTGAGAGCGAGAGACTGAATTTCATCAGGACTAAACTTCATGGAATAATATACAAGGGCAACATTGTAAATATACGCTTCCTAAACGGTGACGTTAATCGAGAATTGGAAAGAATGATATTAGTGTCATTCGGCTTCTATTATGCGTCTTTAATTCTTTGGAACAGCTATCATTAAATTCATACTCTAAATTTATGTAATCCTTATATGTAATAATAAAAATGTATAATACCTTTTAATAAATTTATGTGTGTCAGTGTGTGTGTAAAAAAAAGAAATAATAAAAATGTGTAATACCTTACAAACTGAAAAAATCTAGAATACCTTACAAAAATAATAAAAATATGTAATAGCTTACAAACAAGATAAAAATATATACTCCTTAAAAATCTCAGAATAGTAGAAAATTAAGAAATAATTTAATTAAAAACACAAGACATTTTTGGATATTTTTCACAATAAATAATATTTAGTAAAAAAAATTTTAAAAAATATAAAAATCAAAACTAAATCATAAAGAAGGAAACAGATTTAAAGAAGAATCATTCTCCAAAATAAGAAAATTATTTTTAAGAAAATATATAATATATTATAGCATAAGTAATAAAGAATTAAGTATTACTATAGCAGATGCAAGAGGAATGTTTGATATACCATTACTTGATAAAGAAACCAATATAAAAAAATTATCAAAAATTTCCAAAAGAGATAGAGAAAAAATTGGATACATTCATTTAGAAGAAATACAAATTTTAATAAAATCACACTTTAGATAATGAATAGATACACAAATTAAATTAACATTATTAGATAATAGAATAACAAACAGAAAAGATGCTTTGTTATGAATGATTAATAGAAACTTAAGATATCATAAACTAAAATTTCCAACATATCCTAGATTTACTATTAATATCTATGATAAAAATCTAAACCAAATACTAAACTTAGCTTATGACTTCAAACGAAAAAATCTGATGAAAGATAGAAACTACCCATTTTTAGTTAATTACCTAGGAGGATATTTATTAACAAACACAGCCACAATAGTTCAATATATGAATAAAATGAATTTATAGAAATAGATAAAACTTTCAAAGAAATAAAATAAGTAATAGGAAAACCATAAATATTAACAGAATATGAAGTACCTGATAAATAGAATTTAGATATTAAAGAAAAGTCTCTCATACCAGTAAAAAGAGATAATATATAAAGAATTAGATTTATAGATACTCTAGCAAAAGTCAATAAAAAAATAGAGAAATAGAAGAACTAAAAGAGAAAATTGAAGAAATAAAAGAATTAGTTTATACAATGAAATAATTATGTTAAAAAATAAATTATTAGAAATAGAGTTAGAAGGAAATAATAACATAACAAGCATATGTAATAACTAAGTATCTATAATGAAAGCTTTAATTCTTATAGCAGAAAAAATAGACACCACAGATGAATCAAATATTAAACACATTCAAGAATTAAAAGAAATACAGTTAGATATGTATAAGGAAATTATAGAATTAAAAAGAGATATTAATAATATACCAATAAGAGAAAATGGATCAAAATGTGACCCATTAAAAGGATTAAAAGAATGATAAAAAAAGAAAGATGAAAATTTAAAAAAAATAATAACAATTTAATGAAATATAGAAAAAATTTAGAAGAAAAATTCATGAATCTTTAAAATAAGGATATAGAAAAATTAATTAGTTTATGAACTTTAACAAATGAAGAATTAAAAAAAACATTATAAAGAAAAACTATGCACAAATAAAGAAGAAGATGATATGATAGTAATTAGTGAAAGTGAATCTGAACAAGAAAATATAACTCAAAGAATTCATATGGAACTCGTATTAATACCAAGGACAAACCCAGAAAGATCAATTCCAGGAAGAGGAGAAACATCTGACCTACATATGGAAGATAGAAATAGACAATGACCAGAAGAACCTGAACCAATAAGTAGAAGAATACAACAACCTAAAATGGAAGAAGGATTATACTGAGGTACTAGAGGAAGTATTCCACCAGAATTTAGACCACATGAAAATTATAAATCTAATATTCTAGATCTAGATTGCATAAGGGATAGGAAAAAAGCCTTAGATGAATGGGCTAGTGAAATGAATGTAATTATACAAACTTCTACGACCACACAAACAAATTCTTCAACTTGTAGAGTCTTAATAGCTCATAAAATGACAAGAAATGTAAAAGTTTAGTTTTCAAACTTAACTAAACAACAACATTGAAGAATGTAAGGAAATTCAACAATGGGAAGAAATTACTTAAATATTATAGTAAATGAAATATATAAAGAATTTATTGGAGAAGATAAAGGTAAAAATATTATAGAATCTAGGAAAAATGAAATAAACGAAGTTAAATGGCATTTAACAAATATGAAAATATGTGACATGTGTTACATAAATTCTTTTATATGTGAATATGAAATGTATTATCATAAATTATCACATTCTATGCAAGAAACTTAAAAGAAAACATTTTTTCAAAAATTACCTAAAATATTACATAAAATTATGACAGAAGGATAGAATGGAAGAGATAGAGAAACAATACCTGATATCTAGGAGGAAGAATAAGAAGTCTTAAAGCTTGAATAATAGTAAAATGTCAAGAAAGAAAAGAATTCAAACAAATAAAAAGAAATGATAAAATTCGTTGTGATTCAAGAGATTTTAGAATGCCAGAAAAATATTGTTGTAATATAAGACCTTATAATAAATATAAGAAGTATAAGAAATTTAGAAAGTTCAAAAAATATAAATTTAAAAAATAAAATTTTCAGAAATATAGAAGAAGACATAATAGGGAACCTTATAAGCAAAGATATTTTAAAAGAATAAAATACAATACACTTAAAAAGAAAAATTATTGTCCATCAGGAAAAAAGAAATGCAAATGTTGGATATGTAATGAGGAAGAGAAATTATGCGAATAAATATCCTAATAGACTTCAACATAAGAAAGAATTTAAAAATGAATTTTCCCATAAAGCAAAAATTCTAGAGAAAGCTTTTAAAATGGAACTATAACCAATAGAAGACTCTGATATAGATGATACTTGTAGTATTTAGTTATTAGAAGAAATAACAGACTCAGACACATCTGATTATAATTCTGAATAATGGATGAAAAATTAAGCATAACAAATTCAAATAATACATATATAAATATAGGTTTAAAATTTAAAGGATATAAAAATTATCATTTACATGCATATATTGACATAGGTGCAAGTATGTGTATAGCTAGTAAATACGTATTTTTAGAAGAACTTTGAAAATAATCACCAAAAGAATTAGTAGTAAGAATTGTAAATCATAGTACAATAAATCTTAATAAATTCTTAAAAGATACAGATGTATCAATAGGAGGAAAAATCTTTCACATACCTACAATTTATCAACAAGAAACTGGAGTTGATATTTTATTAGAAAATAACTTTTTAAACTTGTATCAACTATTCACCCAATATTTAGACAAAATAAGCTTGACAACCCTAGATGGAAAAATAATTTATGTATCAAAAATCAAGAAAGCATTAACTGTTATACACCAAAAATAACTTTTAAGGACGGTCGACCGTTTTTTTTTTTAAAGTGACCGTCATTAAAAATATGTACATGAAGTAACGATGACGGTCATAAATTTTGAACTTACAATGACGGTCGTTTTAAACATAACCGTCATTAAAACTTCAAAATAAAGAATAAATTTTTTTTAAGACGATCATTTAAGTTATGATAGTCATCCAAAATTTTAAAATTAAAAATGAATATATTTGATGACGGTTATTAAAAAACGGCCGTCGTAAAATCCTTTTAAAATTTTCCCTCGCACACGTAAACTAATTAGGGTATACAATATACTTCTCCAGTTCTCCAGATTCATTCGGTTCACTACTTCTACTCTCATTACCGTCCTCGCCCGTCTTCCCTACTTTCTTCCTTGTCGATCGCCGCTCATTCCTGTCGGTCGCTGCTCGTCCTCGCCGCTGTCTTCCCTTCCTTTCCTCACTTGCGGTTCATCCTCGCCTCGTCCTCGCAGTTCGCTCGCTGCCGTTCGTCCTCGCCTCGTCCTCGCAGCTTGCGTTCGCCGCTAGTCCTCGCCGCCCGTTGCACGTTGGCCGCCGTCACTGCACAGTTTAGCCCTCCTGCACAATTCGTCTTCGATCAGGTATGTATGAATTAATATATACCTTCTGTCAGCCATATATATGAATGCCTTCGATCTGTACATTCTTAAATTAATTTGGTCCTTAAAAGCTTATATTATTGTACGAGATCAGCCGACATTGATTGTCACTAATTTTCTTGTTATATTTAACATCTCAGTGTTTGTCTGGGCTTACTTTGACGGAGGAAATCAATATTCATGACAATATCATGATTTATGATGTTAGTTAACAATTTTCATTCTAAAGGCTTAAGTTTTTAGGAATACTATGTAGGTTAACAATATTAATTTTACTGGCTCAAGTTTTTCCTTTCACCACATTGATAAATTATTTGAACAAGGTATTGCTGTAATTTTAACGGTGGAATTTCTTCTTGCAGTTTCTTCTGCTATTCCTTCATAGTCTGTTTTGTGTTTTTTTTGTTTTTTTGCGAACTGCTCTCCATAGTTTCTCACCACTATCCCCCACCCTCCCTCCCACCCAAACCTTATGCTCAGAAGAGCTATTAATCATTTGGGTTTTCTATATGACTATATGTATCCTGGATCCTTCAAGTTCATAACTTGCCATTCAGAAATTCTGAAATTTGTCTCATATTAACAATTTATTTTGTGTATCCTTTTCTGGTTCTTGTCTGTAAAATCCTCCATGTCTGTAACAATTTGGTATGTATTTTGAAATATATATACTTTTTTATATATATCTTGCAGGGATCATGGTCTAAATTCTCATATTATCATTCAGCAGTGGAGAAAACACCAGTAGCACCTTCAAAGCTTGGGAATTGGGAAATAGATAGAAGGTTAATGAAATTAGAAGAAAGAATTGCATCAGGCTCCTGTGGAAACTTGTAAGGTTTTTTGTTCATGTTTTTATTTTCTCTAATGTCTTCTCTGTTGCTCAATTTTCTTTTATTGCTTATCTTAAGGCACCATGGAGGTTTATTTTGGTCAAGATGTTGCAATTAAGATTATTAGATCAACTACATTCAATTCTGAGTATGTGTTCAAGTCACATCTTGGTGTTTTTCTCAGTGAAAAATTGAACATTGGTTCTGTCAGATTGAATCATGCTTTAATTTGAGTTCTTTCTTTAAGCTAACGAGATATGGCATAGCATTATGACAAAAATATAATGCACTGTAATTTCTTTGTGTGTTTTTTTACCCCTCTACGGGTTATGGTTTGTTTCAACTTTTAATTTATTTTCTAAATAGAATCAGTGGACTTTAATGCTGTGTTTTTTCTTAATTTCTTTACCTATAATATTTGTTCAATGAGATCCTAGTGTCTTTTGAAATGCTCTAAATGCATGGGAGCTTTGAGTAATCCCTTGTTATGGCTATCCTAACAGTCCAGGACTTGCCTCCACCTTTATGGATTCTGCCAACTTTACATAATATTACAAATGGCTATAACAATGCTAACTTTGTGTCTTTTTATTTTATTTTATATGCAAGTAAAATTAGGATTTGATTCCAAAATCTCCATATATAATTATTAGTTACCCTTTTTCATAAAAGAAATTTGCGTTAAAGGCAGAGAGCAAAAATTACTTTAATTTGGAGAGAAAGAACAAAACATAATAGAAACTATTTTTACTAGTGGACAAAGGGAGAGCAAACATAACAGAAACTACTTTAATCAAAGAGACAACAAACACATAATAGAAACTAAACAAATTAAGATAATTAACTCTATAGAAAGCTACTGAGGCAAACATGAAAAGGAATACAGAGAAGTGAAAAAAAAAAACATGAAAAGAGAAACAGAGAAGGAAAGAAAAAAATTAAGAGACAAAAGACAAGTATATTAATTTGATGATCACCATATTAATGGTTGCGCTTATCTTGGTGAGACAACTCCACCCTATCTCGGAATCGCTTCTTACAATACCCACAAATGACACAAGCATTGCGATGCATCATGGTTTGATGGTTTATAACCGCATTTAATTAGCTATCATACTCAATCCCACAGATGTTGCAAAATTCATCCTTGTCTTGTACATTATCCACTTTTCATCTTTCTTGCACTCATTTTCTTCGCCTTCGCCATCTCCATCACAGTTAACTTTCTCCAAAGTAGTATCCATTCTTATTTGATCTAATTTATTTTGGGTGTAATTGGTGTAGAGGCGGAAGATATTTTAAAAATTTGTGAAGAATATTGGGTTGGAGCTAATGTCGTTCAAATTTATATTAAGTATGAATGTACATTTAATTAATATACTTATCATTATTAAATATTATGATTCATACTAATGGGTGTTTAATTTTTTATAATTGTTTCTTGATAGTATATTGCATGAGCGCATGATGAAGGAACAATCTGAAAGTTTATATTTGTATCATTTATGGAACCAAATCAAATTGCTTTCGAAATGGCAAATGAAGATCACCAAGTTCAAATACTTGCAAATGGAGAATAATACTTTACTAGTTTGCCCATATTGGAGAGGGTAAGTATAATAGAAATTAAATTTATTAATATATATTCTTATGCTTTCATGAAACCTTTCGTTAATGTACGTAGAATTTAATTTTCAACTATGTAGTGCTCATTGGATGTTAGCATTGATGAATCCATGGAGTGGAACAATTGCTTGGATTGAGTCCATCAATCAAAGTATACCAATTGATTTTTTAAAATTTTTACAAGAATAAGACCAAAAACCATATATGTTTGTTTATTTGTATTTTTTTAAAATTCTTATACTTTTGTTTGATGACAATTATTGTACATAAGGCTTATAATATGTGGGGTGTCATGATTCAAAAAGAGAATTCATCGACTTTGCAAGTCAATCAAATTAAGGTATATATTATAGTTAATTATTTATGGTCTAATTATAGTATTTATTTACTTGACTAATTATATTATTTGTTTAAATTTTATTGTAAATAGTGCCCAAAACAAGTAAGAGGCTATGAATGTGGCTACTATGTCATGCTATTTATGAAAGACATTGTTAACAATTCTCGTACAAATATAACTGAATTGATATTAATCTTTAATAGTTGACCATTATTTATAGTTTATGTAATCTATGTTTACATTTTAATATAGTTTTAAATATTTTATTAAACTTTGTTTTGTATCTAATATTTGTAGTGGAAGCACAAGTTGCGCTATACAAAGGAAGAACTATTTCAATTGAGGCAGGAGTGGTGCATATATGTGACAATGCATATTCGTGTATAGTAGAACATATAAAGTTTTACTTTTATTTTAGCTAATGTATAGTGAGATTATTTTAGATAAATATATATTTTTTATTTTGGGTATAGACCTACTTATGTTTTGAAAAATTAAAAGTTAATTAGTAACTGGAGATTACAGATTTATTAATAAAGTTATTGATATTTTATTATTCGTATGATCAATTTATTTATATATATATATATAACAGGATATATAGAAAGCATAATATTTAATATATATACACACACACATATTTAGGACGGTCATTTGAATAACCGTCATTGAATAATGCACTAGCCGTTATTTTTAAATTTTATTTGATATTTTTAATGACGGTCAATGTCAGTTTACAATGATGGTCATGAAATAACAACTGTCATAGAATATATTTTTTATGACGGTCGCTTGTTTTTTTATGATTTTTAATGACGGTCGTTTTTTATTTTTCATGACGGTCACGACCATCATTAAAAAGGCTTATTTATGATGACGCCTGAATCGATGACGGTCACTGTATTTTTTTTGAAACATCATCGTAGCTTTACAATGACGGTTAATGACCGTCTTTAAAGCCATTTTTTGGCATAGTATCATCACCAACTTTTATGTTACAATATAAAAAGCAAAAATGTGGTGATAATATAGAAAAATAAAAACCATATTTAGAAAATATTTCTTTAGACAAAGAGGCTGACCAAAACCCATTTTTGAATGAAATACAAGAAGAAAAAGCTTTAATAAGAATAAGAAAATTATTAAAAACAGTATGCTCAGAGAATCCATTAAATCCAAATATCAATAGATATAATGAAATAGCAAATATAAAATTAAAAGAACTTTTAAAAGTCATAAGAATAAAACCAATGATTTATACTCCAGAAGACTGAGAAGAATTTGAAAAACAAATTCAAGAACTTTTGGAATTAAAAGTAATTATTTCCAAAAATTCATCACATTCTAGTCCTGCATTCTTAGTAAAAAAAAGAAGCTAAGAAAAGAAGAGGAAAAAAAGAATGATAATAAATTTTAAAGCTTTAAATAAAGAAACTATTGATGATGGTTATTTTATTCTAAAGAAAGAACAATTATTATCACTCATTAAAAGAAAAAAAATATTTTTCAAGTTTTGATTGCAAAAGTGAATTTTGACAAATAAGACTTGATTCTAATGGACAGTATTTAGCTGCCCTCAAGGATAATTCCAATGGGCAGTTATTCCATTTGGATTTAAGCAAGCATTAGGTATTTTTTAAAAACACATGGATAATATTTTCAAAAAATATCACAATTTTTGTTGTGTTAGTATAGATGATATTTTAATATTCAGTAATGAATTATCAAAGTATTATTTAGACATTATTAATGTTTTACAAGAATGCAGAAAATCAGGAATAATGTTGTCAGAAAAGAAAGTAGTTATTACTGAACAAAAAATAAAATATTTAGAGTAAGAAATAGAAAATGGAAAACATCATCTACAACCCCATATTTTGAATAACATGCAAAGTTTTCCTAGTATAATCAAAGACAAAAATTAATTACAAAAAGTTTTAGGATGTTTGACATATGCAGAAGCATATATAAAGAAATTAGCAGAAATGACAAAGTCATTACAAACAAAGCTTAAAAAAGACTACGTTTGGCAATGGACTAATAAAGACACTAAATATATGGATAAAGTAAAAGCACAAGTAAAAGATTTACCAACTTTATACCATCCAAGACCAGATGATAAAATGATAATAGAAACTGACGCTTCACATGAATATTGGAGAGCAGTGTTGAAAATAAAAGTTGATAACAAAGATGAATACCTTTGTAGATTTACTTTAGGATCTTTCCAAGGTCCTGAATTAAATTATCATAGTAATGAAAAATAATATTTAACTGTTAAGAAAGCTATAAAGAAATTTGCAATATATGTTATAAGTTCAAAATTCATTGTTAAGACTGACAAAAAAATTTGGATATTTTTTAAGAACTAATATTGCAGGTGATTATAAACAAGGAAGGCTTATTAGATGACAACAATGGTTTAACCATTCTAAATTTGATGTAAAACATTTGCCAGAAAGAAAAAATAGTTTAATAGATGCTTTAACTAGAGAATTAACGTACACCTCTAACTATGTTTTTAATGATAGGAATTGATTCTCTTGAGATAGAAATAAAGATCAAAGAAAAGAAAATTCTGATTCATGAAACAAAAATCAAGTGCCTTAGAGATCAACTAGAGGTATTACAACTTAAAAAATCTTTAAAAAAATAGACGTACTTGGTTAATCCAGAATGGCTTAAGGAAGACTCAAAAGAAAAAGAAGTTGAAACTTCAACAAAAATTGAAAAGAAATGAATAAAAATTCCAAGAATATAAACTGAAGAAATTGGCAATAACAATCCAGAACTTAGTAAAAACCTAGAAAAAACCTAGAAAAAAAAAATCAACTGGGCAGATAAAGCTGAAGAAATAAGGCATTTCATGCTGGATTAATATAAAATATATATCAAGAAAATGAATTAAAGGAATTAATATATTTTCCTAAAAACTTCAAAAGAAAACCAGGACTACAGATATGCCTATTTATTTAAGATGTTTTAGTTTATTAATGGATTGGAACTAAGAAATACTAGTAAGTCCTTATTATTTCATTGAACTTAGTATAGCAAATAATAAAAGAGAAGTCACTAACCAAAATCTTTACCAGAAAAGGAATTTAACTCTGAAAAATTATGTATAGAAAAAGGACAGATGTTAAGTCAAATTTATCATAAAATAAGAAGAATTAATAATTATTTAGAAATTAAGATCAATTAGAGTACAAGTAAAACTATTATTACTTCTCAAAGTAATATAGTTATACCGAGAAAGACAATGAAAAATTAATTTTTTATGAAGCTAACTTTAATTGCAATGTGATTGAAGTGAATGAGGAAACCAAAAAAGTGTTTTGCCATTATTCCAAGCAACAATCAGAGGACCACAAATGCATCTATTGCATCAGAGATAAGGAAGCCTACGTGGACAGAAGCTTATCACACAGTTCTATGTCGGCAGAGTAAACCATGTAGGACCACTCCAATAATTGGTTCCAAGAGTGTCAATAATGTAGGTGTTAAAATGCCAAACAGAAAGTTAGGAATAGTATAATCCCACCATTGTAAACAGGAAACCCTTAGGTCTATAAAAGGGAACTCTCTGGAGATAAGGGATTCACTACGAAAATCCTCACATCTATCTGTTTTATAAATAAAAATTCATCTTAAAATTCCAAACTATCACTCTTACCTTAGTAAGTTAAGTATAGATCTCATAAAATCAACAGGGTCAGGTGGATTAAAAGCTTGGATCTGGAGTGAGGCGTAGCTCTTTGGAACAAAAATGAGATAGCAAGGAAGCAGAAGTACACGGTAGACCCATATTCAGAAACATGTTAGTTTGCAAATAGAGACTAGTATATCTTGAAATTTCATTAATATTGTTAAAATCTTATTTATATTTCATGAAATTATAATCAATGGAAAATAAACATAATAATATGAAAAGAAAATCTGACACAAAACTTTATAGAAGTAAAAGTAAAAAATATTCTGAAAATCAAAAAAATCTAAAAGATGCAATTTATCTTAAAAAAAGCTCTTGTTTGTTTTAAAACATCTATAAAAGATAACTATAAACAAAGTACAGGAAGATCTAAAGTAAATGAAAATTTACAAGGATTAATTGACTATTTTTTTAAACAAGAAAAAATGAATGATTTAGTAAAAGTACAAAATAAGGAACATTTAGATTTGCAAGCAAACCTTGAACTAGTAAAAATAGACATAAAAGAAAATAAGAAAATTCAAGAATTGAGTCGTTGGATAAACCAAGAACTTGAAGAATATAAACTTGAAACTTAACAAGAAAAATTATGACTCATATAGAATATTTTGAAGGAAAATATATGAAATTACTAGAAGAATATTTTGATAATGAAGATTATGAAACATGTTTAGAAAATTTTAAAAGATTTGATGCCCATTTAGATTATTACATAGATTATGTTTCTAGTATATTATACCTAATAAATTATCCTGTAAGAAAAAATATTAAGAAATTATTTTACATAGAAATTTGTACAAGTAAATGAAAAAGAATTTGATAATTTAATTTTTGGGTTTTATTTATTTAAGGAATAAATTGAAAGATAAGCTAACTGAAGCTTAAAATCTAAAATCAACTGTAAAAATTGGTATCAGAGCCATAAACATAAACAAACCTTAATGAGAAGATTTGAAACAGAATGTTTAAAATAAATTATAATCAACCAAATTCAAATAGAAAGGTAAATTATTTAAAATATTTAAAAAAATAATATAATTAATATTATTAATTAGAAAATAATCAAAGGATTACCCAATGAAATAATACAGTTAATAATTTACAAAGTACTTTACAATTTGAACAAAGAATTAACATGGTTACACCATAAGTAGTAAAAATGCATACACAATCACAAATTTTTAATTTAAAGGAATTATTTAATTTAGTTCGAAATACTGAAAATAAAAATGAATTTAAGAAAGATTTTACAAATATATTTTTAGTATGTATAGAAATAAAAATGAACAACATAATCTTATCACAAGAACAAATATAAACCTTAAAAGAAAAATTAAAACATTTAAAAAACAAAAAAATAAAAGAAATTTTTTTAAAAGAATTTAAAGTATGTTTAGACATTATCTTAGAAAAATTAAAAGAAATTCTTTAAAAATACCAAAACAATAAAATAGTTAAGAAAATAAAATTACTAAATTTTTGGTAAAAATTATTGTAAAAAATCATGAATTTTGACTCAAAAATCTTTAAAATTATTTATTTGGATTAAAAAGTAAACTTTTATATCACAAAGGGTATAATTGAAAAAATAAAAAATACCCTAAGGGTTTGTAATAGGAATCCCATGTGGAATGTTAGGAAAATTGGCCTAAACTTTTTATATGACGAGTTTGGGACCTATAAAGCTTGTTTTTATGGGAAGAATGATACTAATAATGTTCACCACATTCCTTTATATTCATTTTCTTAAAATATATGTAAATTTTACAAAATATGAAAATAACCTGTAAAATTTTACAAACAATCTACATGAATAAATAAAAAAAAATTGTATTATTTAAAAATGTCGGAATAATAAAAAATTAAGAAATAATAAAAGTAGAAATACAAGATATCTTAGGATATTTTCCAAAAGAAATGATATTTAGTATAAAGAAATTTGAGAAAATTCAAAATTTAAAATTAAACCTTAAGAAATGAGATGAATTTAGAAAATAATCATTCATTAAATTAAGAAAATTATTCTCAAGAAAAGACATAATATATTATGGAATAAGTAATAAAGAAATGAATATTACTATAGCAAATGTAAAATGAATATTCAATATACCATTAATTGATAAAAAAAACTATTATGAAAAACTATTAAAAATTTTCAAGAAAGACGAGGAAAAAATTGGATACATTTATTTAGAAAGAATACAAATTTTAATAAAAGTATATTTTAGAGAAGAAATAGATACATTAATAAAATTAACATTGTTAGATAATAAGATAACAAACAGAAATATGATTTGTTATGAAGGATTAATGAAAATCTAGGATATTAAAATTTAAAGTTTGTAGCATACCCTAAGTTTGATGTCAATCTCAATAATAAAAATTGTCAGGACCCGCCCCAGCTCAACACTAGAGCATGTGATGTGTCCTGAGGAAACATAATAATTAACATTCTAAATGGACCTTGGCTTAACATGAAAATTTTGTGTAAGAAATTTGTAAAAAAATTTAGGCAGAGTTTCTTCTAATTATTGAACTACCTTCCCAACAATAAATGACCATAGTTTTAAAATATAAAATTTTATAATCCAGCAAACCTCACTTAACTTTTACATAACCAGAAAGTGGCTCATGGCCAAGTATAACTATACACTGTCAGATACATACTATACACCACATAAGACTTTTGTTCACTAGTTCAACACATAACTGCCTAAAATACACTATAAAAATTGGAAAGGAGATAAAAACAACCTAGACTGTAAAACAATAGATGGATCCTAAGCCTCCAGACTCACATGATGTGGCTCAAAACCTGTTACCTGGGGGAGGAAAATAATATAAAAGGGTGAGCTTGAGAGCTCAATGAGTGGATAAATTTTATAAAATAACGTAATAATCATGTCAACTTTATATGAAATGTTTATGAATTATCATGATATATTATATTATATATATATATATATATATATATATATATATATATATATATATATATAATATATATGTTGAAGACAATATTCTGTACATAGTTTTTATGATAATTAATGTACTCATACATGCATATCCTGAATTTCATAAAATAATTGTAATTTGATACATGTGAAAACTATGAATGACATACTCATGACATAAAGAAATAATATTATGATAAAAATATATGTTCATGATCTTTAGAATATAATAATGCTATGATCAATATATGAATAAAGTGTATAACCATGAGAAATTTATTTTTATTGCAAAGAGAACTTGGAAATCTGATAAAAAACGGATGAGACATTTAGCATTAGAACTAGCTCTCAACTACACAAGTGTGGTATTAATCACACACGGATGAGACATTTACCACTCCTGCTAGCTCTCAACTACTCGTGTAGGAAACTTGCTTGATACAGCCATAAAATGGCTCAATTGGCTTTACTAATACATGAGTCATGTGCATACTGAACTTGTAATATCATACTTAGTTGGTAAACATCATAGTAAGCTGAACTGGACCAAATCTGTTGATCATGATGTCTTACTAAGTCACAGCATATCTAAATGCTAAGTATAGCCAACTATCATGAATACATGAGGGAAGTACTCTGGCAACTGTAAAATATTTGTGAAATTTGCAAACTTGTACAAAAATTTGTATAATTAATAAAATTGATTTAATCATAGCTTGCTTGCATATTATTTTTCATTTACTTGATTGATTCTATTAATAAAAACGAAATATATTCTCATGGTGTAAAAGTTCTTAAAGTGCATTGAAATTGACATATATTTTTCTAACACTAGTTAACATGAATGCACTTTTCATAAATATGCAACTTGTATAAATTGGATTTACTTGAACATGAATGTTTTTTAAAACAATGCTATCCAGGCTTTAGAAATAATTAAATATCCACTCACAGGAAAATGTCTCTAATGGTAATCTACGTGTCCAGTAGATTCTGCGTGCTCAACTCTTCCTAAATAGCCACACTTGTGTCAAAATAAGAATAATTCCATAGCTTGCTTATTTAATTCAAATTGAAAGGTACTTTAACATTTATAAAATAGGAGATGTTGATAGTTATTTGATTTTTATCATTGCTTTTTAAATAGTTTTAGGTTACTCCTAAACCTACCCTTGTATAATCATATATAACTCTTGGTAGAAATGTCTAAATTCATTTCCGTAAAAACATACAAAAAATAGATATTTCAAACTTTAAAATCAGTTATTACACACTCAATTATCATATATATAACCCCTTTCAAATCATAGAAAACCAATTACTTTCAAACAATTTTTCTCACCAAAATTGCAGCAGGATGTACCTTTAGTTAAGTTGCTATAAATTTGTCTAGAAAACTCGAAATAACATTGTAAAATTCATATTAAACTAGACATCTTAAGCTTTAAAATAAGACATAAAAAGTCCAATTCCAATTAGTAAAACTATTTTAATTAACAAAATTTCGATTGATTTTTCAAACAGTTTTTTCAGCATCTCTTTCACTTGACATATCTTTGGTTAAACAAGCATAACTTTGTCTAAAAATATCGAAACGACAAACCGTAAAAAGTTTAAAACACTAGAAATTTCAAGCTTTAAAAAAAGATATAATTTTGTCAAATAAAAACTATATAACCATTTCAAATATAAAAAATACCGATAGTTCTTGTAGTTTGTGTTTCATAAAACAACATTCATTTAATTAACTATAACTTTGTGTAGAAAACTCCAAAATATGAACTGTAAAATTTTGATAAACTAGACATCTAGAGCTTTTCAGAAATATAATTTCCAAACCCAAATTCGTTGTGAAAGTTTCTCAGTTTTCATTTCAATTTTCGAAAAATAGTTTTACATGAAGTTCAAAACATCACAAATGACTTATTCTTAGATTATTTTTGAAAAAATTCATCTGTGGCTGATATATTTGTGTTAAAATAACATTTTTTAGATTCACAATTAAAAGTGTAATTAAAAGGAAGGAAAGTAGAAAATAAATAACTTAAAGCATACCTTGTTTGATTAAGGATGTTCCTTTAATTCTTGTTAGTTACTCTTGAGTTTTCTTGTAGAATAAGTAAGAAAGGAATGACAAAAGGGCTGTTCTTAAGGTGTGAATTCTCACGGCTGCTGAAAAAAAATTTCTTAAGAAGTGGCGATATGTATAAGAGCTAAGGAAAACACTCATGAGGACATGTGTCCTTTACAATTCATGCTCACGTTTTTGTTTTCTTTTCTTTTCTTTTTTTAAATATGTGTCACAAGAGGGAAAAAGAAAGAAGTTGCTGGTGATAATTCATTTTTAATGTAAAAAGACTAAAATACCCTTGTCTCATAAGAAGAAAATTTTTAAGAGTTAGGGGCATTTTGCTTAAAATTTTCAAAATTTAATTTAAACACTTTTTGATTATTGAAAACATCTTCATCTCACAAATTAAGCTCATAAATTTCATTTTCTAAATATTGAGGGTAAGATCATAAAATTTTGGAAAGATTAATGTGACTAAAATTTTAGCTCGTATAAGGAATGAGGTGTTACAAAAATCTAAATTAAGTATTAAGTCTAGCTTATAATTTTGAACGATAAAGTCTAATGAAAGATGAAAATCACCCAATTTTAATACATTATTTAGTAAAATATTTACTAACAAATAGTCACAAAAGTTTAATATATGGACAAAATAAATTTATAGAAATAGATAAAACATTCAAGGGTATAGGATAAATAATAAATCTATAAATATTAACAGAACATAAAATACTTGATGAATGAGATTTAGAGATTAAAAAAATCTCATACCAGTAAGCAAAAGCAATGTACAAAGAATTAGGTTCATAGACACCCAAGCATAAATCAATAAAAATTATAAATAAATAGAAGAATTAAAAGAAAAAATTAAAAAAGTAAAATAATTTGTTCATACAATAAGATAATAATATTAGCTTAAAAACTTATATTGAAAGAAAAATTACTAGGAATAGAATTAGAAAGAAATAATATCCTAAAAAGCATATCTAGTAACCAAATATCTATAACGAAGGCTTTAATTTTCTTGATAGAAAAAAATATATACCACAGATAAATTAAATATTAAAATTTTACAAGATATAAACAAAACCAAAAAAAAAAAAAACTTAAGGAATTACAACTAGATATGCATAAAAAATTTACAAAATTAAGAATAGATATTATTAATATATGAAGAGAAACTGAATTAAAATTTGATCCATTAAGAGGCTTAAAAGAGGAACCCCTAGGGGTATGATATTTTAATACCCAAGATTGATAAAAGAAAAGTTGAAGAAAAATTCCAAGATATAATTTCAATCTAATGAAATACAGAAAAGATTTGGAATAACAATTCATGAACCTTAAAAATAGGGACAAAAAAAAATTAATTACTATGTTAACCCTAACAAATGAATAATTGAAAAATATTATAAAGAAAAACTTTATAAAAATCAAGAATAAGATGATATGATAGTAATTAGTGAAGATAAATTTGAACAAGAAAATATAGGTCTAAGAATCCATATGGAAGCTGTATTATTAATCCTACAAAGAAGAGAAATATTTGACCCACACAGGGAAGAAAAGAATAGACAAATCATATCTGATACATTAGGAGGAAGAATAATAAGCTTTAAGAGTTTTATAATTGTAAAATGTCAAGAAAGAAAAGAATATAAACAAGTAAAAGAAAATGATAAAATCTGTTGTTATAAGAGAGATTTTAGAATGTTAAAAAAATATAAATGTATATAAAACCTTATAAGAAAAGATAAAAAAAAAATATTAGAAATTTAAAAGATATAAATTCAGAAAATAAGACTTTCAAATATATACGAGAAAATATAACCGAGAATCTTATAAGAAAAGATATTTCAGAAGAAAAAAGTATAAACAACCAAAAAAGAAAAATTATTATCCATTAAAAAAAAAGAATTGCAGATGTTGGATTTGCAATGAAGAAGAACATTATACTAATGAATGCCCTCATAGGCTTCAACTAAAAATAAATTTAAAAAGGAACTTTTACAAAAACCAAAAATCTTAGAAAAAGCTTTTTAAAATAGAATTAGAACCAAATCAGATATAAATGATATTTGTAATATTTATCTATTAGAAGAAATTGAAGAAGAAATCATTGACTCAAAATATGATTACTCTTCATCAGATGATGAATAATTTATATAGTATTACAAATCCAAATAATACTTATATTAAAATATGACTAAATTTAAAAGATACACAAGTTATCATTTACATGCATACATAGACACATAAGCTAGTATGTGTGTAACTAGTAAACATGTATTTCAAGAAAAAATTTAAAAATAATCACCAAAAGAATTAGTAGTAAGAACAGGAAATAATACTACAATAAACCTTAACAAAGTCTTAAAAGATACAGATGTATTAATAGGAGGATAAATCTTTCATAATTCTACAATATATTAACAAAAAATTGAGTTGATATTTTACTATAAAATAATTTTTTAAACTTATATCAACCTTTTATTCAGTACTTAGATAAGATAAGTCTGACAACTCTAGATGGTGAAACCATCTATGAATAAAATTTAGGAAAATATTTACAGTTTTTTCATCAACTTTAATGTTATAACATAAAAAGCGAAAACGTAATGAGCATATTAAAATACAAAAACCATATCTAAAAAATAGTTCTTTAGACATAAAGGTTGATCAAAACTCATTTCTAAATAAAATACAATAAAATAAAGTCTTAACAGGAATAAGAAATTTATTAAATATAGTATGTTCAAAAAACTTATTACATCCAAATATTAATATGTTTTAATGAAACAACAAAAATAAATTTAAAAAATCCTTTAAAAGTCATAAGAGTAAAGCCAATGATCTATACTTCAGAGGATCGAAAAAAATTTGAAAATATAAATTCAAGAACTTTTGGAATTAGAAGTAATATTTGAAAACCAAATTCAATAACTTTTAGAATTAAAAGTAATCATTCATAGTAATTTATAAGTTCCTTTACAAGAAGCAATTCACGTATAATCCAATTAATTTTGATCACTGGTTATCTTTGTTGGATACAAACAAAAACCCATATGAGAAAAAAAAAAACCCAAATATATCCCAAAAAAATTAAAAATTAAAGCTTTGGTATACAGGTTTGGCCTGTAGGAAGAAAATCATTTTCCCTAAATAGTACATTGTACATTTGTGTGTGAACATACATTGAGGCTTCATATTCTGATTGGCAATTCCCAAAAACCAAATTGTACTCATCTGCTTCTCTACCTGTGAATGAATGAGAATATTGCCTCTATTGGGCATGTTTTTCATTCCACTAGCATTTTTTTCAAAAACCAACAAAAATTTAACCCCAAAGTCATAGCAAAATGCATTTACTACATAAATTCAATAAAATGAAAATAAGATTAGATCTCATAAAATTTTTAGTGACCTATAGAGTTATGGTGACCGTCACTGGCTACTTGTGGAACTTTTGGCGACCCGCCAAAGTTCTAGTAGGCTTTGCGAGTTACTCACCAAATGTAACCTATTACATATCTACCTGTATCTTTGAATGATATCTATTACATCTACTTGTATCTTTGTAACCTGTTACATTAGGGGTGTCCAAAAAAAGAACCAAACTAAATTAAACCAAAAAATTGAACTAGACCAACCGAACCGTACAATTATGTGAGTCAAATGGTCCAGTCCGATTTATATTGTTTCAAATTGTTTCTCAAACAATCTTGTTTGGTTTTATAAATTTTTTAACTATCCAAACCGGATCGGACCGTTATATATTATATATAAAAAATATTTTTCTTTTAAATATAATATATTAGTATTTATTTTGGAAAACAAAAAAATATTTATATTATTGTTAAAAATTAAATATTACATTTAAACACTTTTTTGCAGTTTCAGTTCTTTAACATACAATCTACAATTTTCAATTGCATGTATATTATGATAATTTTATCTTTTATAAATTTTATCAAATTAATTGTTAGTTTCTATAAGATATTATATGATTTATATTTGTAGCGTATTTAAAGTAATTTGATTAAATTTAAAGTTTTTTAATGTTAATTTCAAGTTTCAATAACATAATTTCGAGGAAAAAATTTAAAAATAAAAAACCATGAAAAAATGTTAACCAAACCAGACCAAACTGGACCAGACCATCCAATTTCAACAATTTTATAAGTCAAACAGTCAAGTTCGGTTTGGTTAAACTTATATAAACAATCCGATTTGGTTAAAAAAATGTGCTAAATATTTGACCGAATCGGACCATGGACACTCCTATGTTACATTCATCCACCTGTATATTTGTATGTAACATTATACATCCACCTTTATAAGTTGGTCGATTCAGCTTTACTCTGCAATTTATAAATCCAACTTTAATTACCTTTGTATATAGCATGTTACATCTACTTCTACCTTAATATGTTACATTTATTTCTGGTTGGGTCGTCAAAGCTCCAATGAGGATATAACATATTACATCCAACTATACCTTTAAATGTAATATGTTACATCTACCCTCGACTAGGTGATGGGAGCTCCAATTATTGAAGATGTGGTACGGTCTTATAATGATATCATTTTATTAAAATTATAAAATTAGGTTCTTTTGATCTATTTATTGAATATTTTGATATAAAACAGTGAATTTTGTGATAAATTATTACTAATTAGAAAACATTGATCAATTTATCAAAAATAATTTTATTTAAGCCAAAAATTGGTAATTTAACTATTGTAGATAGAGTAATTTAATTTATTTTATTTTATTTTATGTGAGTAGTGATTCATCAAAATTAAATATGTTTTTTATATAATGGCTTTTTAGAACACAAAATTTAGGATTGTGATAAGACTTTTATATTTAAGAGTTTTAGATATAATGGAGGAAGAATCTCATTGAATAGGGGTTGAATATTTTGCCTTATTGTGTTGGTTTTCCATGAAACAAAGTTTTTTTTTTTTTTTGAGTGAAATTGAAACGTGACCGTAATTCATGAATCCAATAGGTTCAAACAAAATCATAGGAGTCATCCACAATGTGCAAGTTGTTAATATATGAGGCACAAAATGG
Organism: Elaeagnus macrophylla; assembly: GCA_029378325.1. Lineage (NCBI taxonomy): Eukaryota > Viridiplantae > Streptophyta > Magnoliopsida > Rosales > Elaeagnaceae > Elaeagnus > Elaeagnus macrophylla. Next base: position 48,224,314 of record CM055640.1, on the reverse strand, counting down.
AATGGTACTACTTATTGAGATAATGAACAATATTGTATAGAATATTTTATGCGTGAGATGATGGTGGAGGCTAATGAATGAAATAGAGAGATCTTTGCATTTTATTGGAGGGTAAAATTAACAAATGCAACAAAGATGGAGTTCATAGAACAATAACAGTTTTGCACAAGAAAATGTTGAAATTCAAATTGAAAGAAATATGACCACAGTTTGTGAGCTTTCCCAATGATCTTTGTTTGGACTCTTTTTTTTTTTTGTTCCCACAATTGTATGAACATAGGAGTGTTTGACAACTATTCATGTGGCATAAATTTGGAAGTAGAGGGAAAACATGCTTCTGACATTTGGAAATATATTTGTTAAGAGAAAAAAATATTACTTCTTAATTTTACTATAAAACTCATAAAATAGGTTCGAGATATACTTATATTCACAATGAGTGAAAAATTGATCTTCGTTTACAATATATCTCAATCCCTGTTCAGATTTATTTTTTCTCAATCTTCTCTTCTATCAAAAACTTAACTGTTATAAAATATGTTATATATTTGTATAAATATTCTGCACATACTTCTAACTATATTAAACATTTTTGTGGATATATTATGTTTTAGTTCTTTTCCCATCATCTATTGAGGCTCACGTCTCATATCCAAAACTGCAAAAATCTATTAACTTAAATGGATTGTGAACAAAACTCAATCTCAAGCTCATATTAGACTACATATGCAAAGAAAATTGGTTATTGTTGTTAATTTATAATCAGTGGTAGAGCTAGACATCTTCTACAAGTGCACAACTGAATATTTAAAAATACAAATATTCATTTAAAAAAAAAGAGTAAATATTATTTGTAGTGTAGTATATTCATTTTCACATTTGAGCAAATCATGCAGATCTTCTTGGGGGCTAGGTCGGGCTGCAATATCGGTCAACTTTTTTACAAAAAATTAATTACATGTATATTTTTAGCATTAAATAAATATTTTATTTGTAGTAATATATTATGTCTAAGTTTTATGTAAATATTTTGGTATATATTAACAATATTTAACATATACATGAATAAAAATGATATAAATTGTAAATAAAGTGGTTAAATATGATAATATGAATGCAGAAATAAAAAATACTAACAGTAGCAAAAGAGGATGAACAGAGAAGAAGAGAAAATTTTCATTATATTATATTAATCACACCTTACATTGTTTGATTATAATACATCCATTTATAATACTTTGGAGTGCTTGATAAGCACGTAAGTGTAAAAAAGTAATTATAACATAATTGTATTCTTTGTGCGTTTTACTCCACTACGTGTTATTCCTTTTAACAAATTTGCACCATACACTTGCTGGGGTTGTTAAGCTGGACCTGTGAGTCATTGAAATTTGTTGAGGATAACTCTACTTGATTATCCTTAATATCCCCTCTCAAGCTTAGTGGCAAAATGAAGACACTGAGTTTGGGCCTTAGAGTTAGGATATGAGAAATGAATAGAGGTTTTGTGAGAACATCAATAGGTTGTTCACTGCAAGGAATATGCTGAACTAACAACTTGTGACCCAAAACTCTTTCTCTTACAAAAGTGAAGATCCAATTCTACATATTTAGTTCTAGCATGACATATAGGGTTTGCACCTAAGGAAACTGTACCAAGATTATCACACCAGATTGTGGGAGGTGAAAGAAGAGACAAGTGTAATTCAGTGAGAAGAGATTGAATCCACACTATTTCAGCAGTAGTATCAACTAAAGCCCTATATTCAGCTTCAGTAGATGATATAGAAACAATACATTGCTTTTTACTTGACCAAATAACAGGATTTAGGCCAAAAAATATGATAATGCCAAATGTAGATTTTCTATCATTAAGGGAGGATGCCCAATCAACATTACAAAATTCATGTAATTGTAAATCATCCGATTGTCTAAGCATTAAACCAAAGCTAGAGGTTCCTTGTAAATACAGGAATACGCTTCACAGCATACCAATGAGGTTGAAATGCATTAATCATAAATTGACTTACCTTGTTAACAAAATAGGAGATGTCAGGTCTAGTAATATAAACATATTGGAGAGCCCCCACAATACTCCTTTACAAAGTAGGATGTTCAAAAATGTCACCAACATAAGCTGATAATGGAATTGTAGTAGACATAGGAGTAGCCATGGCTTTGGCATTTTCCATTCCAGCCTTGACCAAAAGTTGTCTAATGTACTTGCCTTGTGTTAATAACAAATCACCAGTTTGAAAATATGATACCTTTATATCGAGGAAGTATCAGAGCAGCCCCAAGTATTTTAATGCAAAATTAGAATTGAGAGTAGAAATAAGAGAATGAACTGCAATGTTATTGCTTCCAGTAATGATAATATCATCAACATATATCATTAAATAGACAATGTCATGAGAAGATATCCTATAAAATAATGAAAAATCGGCTTTCGATTGTTGGAAACCCATAGTTTTAAGAGCTGAGGTGAAAGTGTATGTGATTGCAAACCCGGAGAACTATTGGGAATAAGGTGGTGGTGGTGGACAATATGTATGTTCATACTGAGAAGGTGTAGTGGCAGCCATCTGATGAGTGCTCGAAAAGTACTAATATTTCGTGATTAATTGTGCTTAATTGATTGATATATAGATTTATTATGATTATTATTTCGATTATTTTCATAAATCTATCCATTCGGAGTCACGGGTATATTTTAGTGTATTTCAGGTGTTTTAGCGTCAAATGAGTCAAATGATGAAAACACGCAAAGACGGGACACCTACGGCGCTCGGATCACGAGTTACGGGCTAAACGAAACAAATATGTAAGCCTTACATAATGTGCCATCACATATGTAAGGGGGTAAACGTGAAGGAAAGCAAAGCAACACGCGCCGCGGCGAGGGAATTGCATGTCGCGGCGGGGAGCTCTCGGGTTTGAGCATTATTTCCAATATTTGTGTTGCGCTGCGACGGGGAAAATGCATGCCGCGGCGCGCCTATTCCTAATGCAATCAGGAATCCCTTACATTTATAAATACCCCCTTAGACCCCCTTTACAACACAACTCGACCAATTCGTACACAACTCTTAGATTTCACAATTTTGTGACCAAACACTACATTCAATCAGTTTTGAGAGCGTTGCCACACTCTAACGAAGCGAGAGACACTATTCTAAGGATTCAAGGAAACCAACGACGATCGAAGATAAAGCTTACGAAGAAGAACGCTATCCAATCCATAAGCGGTATTTAGATCTAGGATTTTCTTGTTGTTATAGAATTAATTCCTCTTCTCTTTTTGTTAAAGTGTATGATCATATTTTATTTGTCTATGAATATTAATATGAACATGAGCGGCTAGTTTAATTATGGATGTTTAGTTTGTGTTGCCATGTTTGCTAGAATTATGTATGGTGTCTCTTATTGATTTATAAATAAATTACTTTTTGATTAAGAGCATGTTTAGATATTTAATTATGAATAATCATGGGCCCATTTGATGTTCGTAGTTAGGTTGAAAAATCTGAGAATTTAGTTATAGGAACGTCACCTTAACTTTATTCCGAAACACTTAATCGAAGCTTCAAGTTAGTGACTTAGTCATAGCATTAATTTGATTGGCATGTTTTCCTTGCGCATAATTTGATTACTATTTGATTTACCCCCGCCAAAGGCAATTAATTAGTTAATCAATAAAGAGACCTACCCCCGCCAAAAGGAGTCTCGTAATTAAAAGGAAAGCCGGTAGTTTAGTTTATATAGGACGTTCATGTTATCTCACCATACCTTTTCGATGCAAGCATGGTCAACCAAGCTAAACGTCCATACATCCTCCATTGATATTTGAATTGATTGTTTGCTTGCGATCTTGTTTTCGTTTGATTGTCGTATGATTGTTCTCGTCACAATTCCAACTTGTTTACAGTTTTACTAGCTTTAGAATTCTAGTTACTTAGAGTTTTAGTTTTACTAAAACTCTATTTAATTGGTATTTTATTTGCTTTAGGATTCTAGTTACTTAGAGTTTTAGTTTCACTAGAACTCTATTTAATTAGTGTTTTATTTTCATTAGAACTCTATTTAGATTAAAAAGTTAGTTATTTAAGACCACTGCAATTCCTTGAGAGACCGACCTTGGAAGTTGCTTATCACTTTACTACGAGTGATTCGTACACTTGCGAGTACACATTTTAACACATCACCATCATAGCATGAACAAAAGGTCTTGGAAAAGATGTGAGTTGTGCAGATTGTGAATGATAAGATTGTGGGCATGCGGAAGCTTGAAAAGGAGGTACATGAGGCTATGTTTAGTGAGGTTGGCCTTGATTGGAAGGTTCATACTTTTTTCAAAATGATACCAACAATTAATTGGCAACAATATGACCATTTTTCCCACAGAGCTGACATTGTACACGCTCCCTACCATGTCCAAAATAAGGTGCTCTGTCCCGAGGTTGAGAATAAAATGGTGTGAATTGTTGAGATCCATAGAGTTGTTGAGATGACCCACTGTTTAATTGTGAATTGATAGGAAATTGAGTATTGTGATTTCCATAAGGAGTGAACTGACCATAGTTTGAGTTAGGCACAAGGGTTCGTTGATCATTGGAAGGATATGAAGTGTTATTCTTAACTGAGAAATTAACTAAAGGTAATGGTGAAATATCCACAATTTTCCTTCTATCCAATTGAGATTCATGTGTAAGTAATAATGCATTAGCATCATCCACTGTAATTTTTTCAGACAACATTCTTTCAGTAAGTGTTGAAAAGACACTATCATAACTTTCATTTAAGCCACCCAAAACCGTCATAAGTTTTTCATCCTTTGATAAGCTATAACCAGCATATTCAAGTTCATTAGTAAGCATCTTGATTTTCAACATATATTCTAAAATAGTTAGATTGCCTGTCTTTAAGTTTTGAAGTTATTGTTTTACTTGGATAATTTTAGCTCTAGATTTGGAGGCATATGATTTCTCTAATCGCACTCAAGCATCTCTTGAAGTATCAAATCCGGATATTTGTTTTAGCATATCATCAGTCATTAATGACATTAGCCAACAACTTAGCATTTCATCTTGCCTCTTCTAGATTTTAAAATTAGTGTTCACTGAACCATCTTCAAGAAACTGATTTGGTAGATCTTGTAGCACATGGCTATCATTTAGTTTTTATCATATCATCAGTCATTGATGTCTCTATATTATGAAATTTTTATCATCTAGTTTGATTGCTACTAGAATATCGTGAAAAGTAAAAATAGCTCGCTCATCTTGAGTCGAGGTAGGATTAATAACCTGTGGGTCTCTACGAATAGATTGAGGAGTAGGAGTTGGAATAACTTTTGGTAGATTTTCCGTGATAATATGAATGCATAAATAAAAAATACTAACAGAAGAGGATGAATAGAGAATAAGAGAAAATTTTCATTCTATTATATTAATTACACCTTACATTGTTTGATTATAATACATTTATTTATAATACTTTGGAGTGCTTGATAAGCTCGTAAGTGTAAAAAAGTAAATATAACATAATTATATTCTTCTACTGTTTTGCTTTACTACTTGTTATTCCTTTTAACAAATTTGCACCACGCACTTGTTGTGGGTTGTGGGTTGCTAAGTTGGACGCGTAGTCACTTGAATTTGTTGAGGATAAATCTACTTGATTATCCTTAATAAAAAAATATATTTTTTCATGTATTTGGTAACTATTAGTAACAAAAATAAAATTATAGTTATATGTTATGTATAAATTCTTCTTAAATATGATAATCTAAAAAAAGTTTGAATATTAACTTTAGACTCAAAATTATAAAAATAAAATTAAAAAAAGAAGTGTATAATAAATTTCAAATTAAAGTTTTAAGTTTATGTTTATCGTATTTTATTTTAACCTAAATTTTAATTTTATCTAATATTGTATTATTTGATATTCTATTTTAATAATCATTTAGAATTTATTTTAAAAAAATTTATAAAATTTATTATTTTTATTATTAACATATATTTTTAAATATAGTTTCAAGGTTACAATTCTAAATCATATTTTACTTTTTACATTTTTGTATATTTATTTTAGTTTTAGTTTTAAGAACTATAAATATTGATGTATTTGATTAAGATTTCTATTCATTTAGATTTTTTAGTTAATAAATTTATTTTATACATGAATAATACCAATATTTATTAATTTGTTATATTTTGTTTAGTTTTCATTATAAGGTAATTATAAAGTGTTAACTCTATATTTTTTTAATGCTAACTCTATGTCTCTAATATAATATGATATAAAAAATTCAGTATTAGATCCAATATAATCTACTAAACTTGTTATAATTTTTTATTTTTTTATTTTAATCGCCCCAATTTTTAGATGGAGACTTTTCATATGCCTAAATTTCATCCGCAAATCACTTTTAAATTAAATTGAATAGTATATTAATTATTGATAGTTTTTATAAAATTAATAACAATTGACATATTTTAAACATATTTTCATCCACCCACGTTTCTAATATTTCTTTATTCTTCTAAGAGGATGTTCTTAACCAATTCTAGATTTTGTAGAATAACTTTCCTCCATTATCCAAAAACAACCAAGTCACAATACAAATTCAAATACAACCCCTCTTCCCAAAAAGCAACAATAATTATCTTTATATATATATATTTTAAAAAATAAAAAAACTCGAATAAATCAATAATTTTATAACTTTTCAAAAAAAATAAAAAAAAAATAAAAAATCTAAAAGAAGAAATGAGATTTCGTGAAAGAAAAAAATAAAACTTGTTATAAAAGTGAGAGATATCTATTTTGATGTATGGTAGCTTGTAAAGAAACCGTATAAACAAACGAATGAAAAATAAAGCGAAATGTGAGAAATATGTTTTGACAAAATATGAACTTGAAATGAGCAATTGCTGTCAACTTTACAAAACTAATTTTAATTAAGATGGTAACAATTTTAATTTATGATTAAATAATTAATTTTATAATTTATAATTTTTTTATAAAAATAATCATAATTGTATTTGATAAAAATTTATACTAATAATTTTTAAGAAAAAAATTAAAAATCATCTTCAAGTTATTTGATAATACTTTCTATTTTTTTAATTTTGTTCAAAGAATTTTAAAATAAACAAAAAATTTGGTTATTTTTTTACAAATTTTAAGTTTTTAAATATTTTTATTCTATTATTTATACATATAAAAGTTATAAAACTTAATTTGCTCTCTAAAAAAATATCTGGTCAAAATAAAAAAAATAAAAATTACAAATTTGATTCAAAAATCTTATTTTTAAAGATTTATGAATCATTCCATATTTTGATAGTGATTCATTAAAAGTATATAAATTAAATCAAAAATTATTACAAAATATATTTGATTAAAAACTAACTTTAAAAAATAAAAAATTATAAATCAAAATTGCTATCAAACAACCACTAAAGATGTGTATACGAAAAGAGAATGAAAGGAAAGTGAATCATTCCCATTCCATTATTAACTTTCTAAAAACATGGTAGAAAAGGAATAAACATCCTACAAATTTGAGTCATTTTCATTAATTGTTTCTCTATTTTCCTTTATTATTGATTCTTTTGATCAAATTCACAAAATATAATTATAAAAATATCTCTTATTTTAATATTTTATTTAATATTTTTTATTATAAAAGACATTTAAGTGAATTAATAATTTTATTTTAATTCTTTATAATTATCTAATATTTACATTTTTTTCTTTTTATTTTAGTTCATATTCATTTAAATTTCAATTGATTTTCATCAGTAAACGTACTTTTAAAGAAATATTCAATTTAACTCAAAATTATGAGTTAATTAAATTTAAATATCATTAATTAAAAATTGATATAATTTACCGTGCCAACATAAAAAGTACATATGAAAACAACTAAACCCAAAAGGTGGTGTCAATAATTATCAATGTCAAAGAATTTAAAACTAAAAAGTTGAAGGGAATATACAAGGATTTTTTATGGCGATGACTCGAGAGTGCTTAAGAGCACAATCGTACATGCACTTGAACGAGCAAGTTAAAAAGAAAAAGTAAACTAATGGATAAATCAGAAGACATGTTGACACTGTTTTTTTATTTTATTTTTATCAAGAAGACATATGACACTTAAGTGGTATTTGATTTTGATTTGTTGAATATAACAATAATAAATTATAATAAAATTAAATATAAAAAAATATTATTATTATTATTATAATATTTATTTAAATAATATAATTAAAATAAATAATAATATTAAAATAAAGATTATAAAATTATAAATGAAATAAAATTAAAAAATAAATTTTTTTTATTACTTAAAAAAATAGAATTAGTAAAAAAAATCATAAATAATTATACAAATTGTGAGAAAAATAAAAAAGATTGAAAATATAGTGATGATTACAGAGGGCTACAGGCGTAATAAAAATTACTATTATTGCTATAATTTCTTTACATTTTATTATAAAATATAGTTAAATTATACAAAATAATATCTTAAATAATTTTTATTATAATTATAATTACTACCGATTAAATATGTCTTAAATTTGTGCATTCACTGGTGGGACAAAGACTACTTCCATTAATTATACCCCACGTTCTGTCACTTTGGTTTTATTTTATTTGACGACGAAGACAAAGAATAACAATTATATCGCCCTTTACAGCTATCATTCGTATAAAAAACTGACCAAACATGCTTTTCTTCGTACAAATATTAATTCACGTTATATAATTTAATTAATTTATTTTTATAAATAATTTATAACTATTTTATTAATTTACGATCATAATTTTATATTTAATAAATAATTAATATTTTATTTAATATATATATAATAATTTAATATATATAAAATTATTCAAACACTAATAATATTAACATTAAATTTTAATATTATATATATTAATTAAAAATTATATTTAATATGAGAATAAAAATATAAGATATTAAAATAATTATATAATTATTTATTAATAATAAGTTAATTATTTTACATATAAATGTGTGTAAATATAAATATGAATAGAAGCATTTTAAGAAACTCAATTAATTTTAAATTTGGTGATCATATTATAATATTATTTTATATATAATTAAATTAATTTTAAATTAATATATTAATTATATAAAAAATATGCATATTTAATATTATATATTTTGTAAATTATATATATATATATATATATATATTAAAATTAATTAATTAAATTATATATATAATATACACACTATTTTAATATTGGAAAGTTTCGTATGATTTCCAATCATATCATGCTTAGCTGTGCATTGAAGTGCTTTGGTTTCCGAGAAATTTGTCATAATAGGTATCAAAAATATCTTTATTGGTGGGAAAACCATCATATGGTATGATGGGTGATTTTTGTCAACTTATACGAAAAATTATATATATATATATATATATTAAAAAAAATAAATAGATTTTTTTACTAAATAAAATTAAAAATTAAATTAATTTAATAATTAAATTATTAAATGGAGTATTAAGAATTTCAATGGCCAGCTAAGGAGAAGTAGTAGGGGTGATAGTTCTTACGGACTGATTAGCAAAAAATTAGTTCAATCTAAATTAGTTTAGTACTAGTTCAATTTAAATTTAATTCGAACATGTAAATATGTGCCCAAATTTAAATAAAACACAAACGACCTAACTCAAATTAGTTTGAATTATTAATTACATATTTTTTTAGTTAATATGATTTTTTTTATTAAAAAAATATGTTTAATAATTAAAGCTCAAATAACATTATATACAACAATAAAATATAAATATAAGAGAAAAATTAATTATTAAAGAAAGAAGTCAATTTTTAAATTAATTAAGCAAGGAAAAAACGCCATCAAACTCAACTCATGTAAAAATTAGAGGCTGTTATGCTCTCATAGAAACTCACATTTAGAATAAAAAGCTCCAAAGTTCAAATAAAATTTCTTATAGCTTCTAAACAAAATAAATAGAGATGAGTAAATTAAACAAAGATACTTACCAAAAAATGAATAGTTCAAGTAATTTAAAATATCACACGAGACTATAGACTTTTTTTTATGTACACAGCATAGTAATTTAACTATTTTATAATACATAATTCTTAGGATAGTAGATTAATTGAAAAGAGAAAAGCACAATACAGGTTGATAAAATGTTTGAAGTTTTACTTCAAAAGCTAATATCTAATCGATTTAAAAATGAAACTTCATAATACTAATTGGAATTAAAAATGAAAATATATATTTTTTAAAATAGTTAGGTAAATTTAAATGCTAAATGCATTAACATCAAAGAATATAACATAATATTATGATAAAATGAATATGTTATAACTATTTATTCATTATCGGCTTATTTTTCAAAAAAATAAATAATAAAAATAACTAATATATCATAAAAGAGAAGTACTAAAAGAGATGAAATATTATTATAATTTTAACATATATTTTTTTCTTTTATCTTTTATTAATTAGAATTTAATTTAATTTTATTTCAAGCTAATGAGTTGGCCCTAATCAAGCTCAATTTTTTTTGGGTTATTCGAGATGGGCCAAAATAGACCCAAATTTAATTCGATTCGAGTTCTTCGATTCGGATTCGATTAACTCAATCGAACTTTAACACAAATTAACACCACCCTAAGTAGACATGACAGAGGCAGTGAGGACACTGGAGTTGTTGATGGAGCAAGAATTAAGGAAGGGGGACCTATGATAGCCTATTTCACATAAAATTAATCAAATCATCAAATTAAAATTCAAAATTTTAATTAAATCATATCATAAAAACTTTAATTATACTCATCACCGCCTTACACTCTAGAATATCCACCCTACATTCAAAATTAAAGCTTTGTTTGACTGTAGCTAGTCTTGGAACTAAAGTCACTAATAAGGTTTTATGATAAGCCCCCGTTTAAGTGACACATGATTGTAGTAGGAAAACACTCACATCATTCTCGGGTAGTGAGCAAGCCTAATTCGACAAGAGCAGCAGTCTCTTTGATGAACTTTTAAAAATTTGCCATAGACCTCACTCTACCACCAAGTTTTTCAATGTTGGAAACAATATCATTGAAGTTCACCACTGATAAGTGATATTTTATACATATTATTTTATGTGCTTTAATTGTTTATTTTATTTATTATGAGAATATAATTTTCTAGAATTTTTAGAATTTTTTTGGAATTTTTTTATGGATTTTTATGAATTTCTTAATTATAAATGGATTTCCTTAGAAGGGTTATGGATGTAATCAAAACAACACCGTTTTACACATTTTCAGTGCACATAACACCAGTCTGTATTGTCGCTCATTCAGCCTACGCGTCGAAACGACTCACCGTTTGATAGATGCCTTACCCCTACACAATGCATCATTCTCATGAATCCTTTTTGCCTAGCGCACCTCGCCTAATCTATTGTTCACGCAATAATTCAGCTACTCAACATGTGGCAAGTAAATCCAATGCTCTTTTACATCATCCACGACCTTGAATTGATCTGAGTTTAAAAACCTAATTTTCCATTTTAGATTCTTACTATTTTATTTTTCTGCTGTCCAAATAGTAGTAACAGTTTTTGAGATAATCATTTAAAAGCTGCAATATTTCTCGTACTTTAAATACTTATCAATTGTCCACGTCCTGTATACTTGCGATTTAGGATGGTCAAATAACAAAACAAAAGAACTGAGTTCCTTCCCCCACACTTGATTGCACACTGTTTTCAATGTGCAAAACACAAAGAGAAACAATATAAAAATAAATAAAGTAAAGAAAAACTCCCTCAATGATGCCATAGTCTTCATAATTTCATAAGTCCATATAGGCACCATTGTTTTCATCTCTTGCTTTATTCACCTAATAACATAAAACAAAGAAAACAAATAAAATATGAAAAAATAAATTTTCAATTTCTTGGGATTCTTCCCAATAAGCGTTACATTTTAGGTGATTGATTAGACCATTATTATCCATCAAGGTGGATAATAAACATAGTATTCCATAAACAACCACTTGGAGGTTTTTATGGTTATTAGGCCAAGGTTATCACAATTTCCAATTGCGTTCTAAATCCTCTTCCTCTTTGTAATAGTATCTTGACCCTTATTAAAGAAATAGAACTCTCCAACACCAAAGTAGTGCTTGAAAGCCAATTCAAATGGTTTGGTTGGAGCTTTTATCATGAACTTGCACTCTTAAAGTTCATTGCCAAAATCTAATTTATAGTTCATATTGGCATCAAAGCTAAGGTCCATGGTTTTTATGATCTTGAAGGTTATTGACCCACTTATACTCCTTAAGGTGAGCTTACTTTTTTCTACATTGAAGTTAAATCCCGGTTGCTTTGAGTTGTATCTCCTCTTCCTTAGGAGTCTCTTTTTCTTCCTCTTGAGCTACTACATGCTCCTCACTACCATATGCTTAGGATCCTTCATGTCCTCTATTACCTCATATTCTTCAACTAAATTAAATGTTTCCTCATGGTTGGGCTCTTTGTCTTCTATAGGTATGTTGATGTTGTTGTTACCAAACAAAAAACCTTGGATTTGGGTGAGGTTGTAACATAAAGATTGTGATTGTAGCTCCAAGAGTTGTAAGATTGAATTCCCCAATCCAAATTTTGATAGTATGAGTATGATGGGTACTGATTGGTGTAGACATGACTATAGGTGTGGTATTCTCCATTCCATGTATATGAATGCAGTGAATGTTATACGAGTTGTGTAGATATGTAGGACTTCAATTTGAAAAGATCAAAATATTCATGTATGGAGAGCTTTCTCATAATACTAACCCATTCAATGCATGCTATGAGGTTGGTTGCTTGCTTAGTTTTTGTCCTTGCATCCATAAGTTTTTGAAGCTCAAAAGAATTCATCACCTATCAATAAATACAAAATTAATGAAAAAAGATTATACAACAAAATAAAAAAATAATTAAATAAATAAAATAACTAATAAAATCTAATTAAATAAATAAAAAAGTTTATGTTAGTAAAGTGAAGAAAATAATACAAAATAGAATAAACAAAGTAGTAGCAAATAAAAAAAAATAATCAATTATTGTAAATATGTTTAAATTAGTGAAAAAAATTATTTTAGCGGAAAGAAGATAAATAAAATAAAAAAGAAAATAAGGAAAAAATATTTTGTATTTTTTTTTGAATTTTATGTCTAATTTAGTTTTGGTAACTCTAGTAAACGATATCAAATCATAAATTAATGTCAATCCCCTACAACGGGGCCAATACGCTAAATTGCAAGTGCACGGAATGCATACAAGTGATAAATATTTAAAGATAGAGTGTCGAACTCATGAGGATTGAATTAATAAGGAGTTGAGTACCGAACTACAATTACACTATACTATTTCTACTAACGAAAATAGATAGATAAAATAATAAAAATAATAAATACTTAATATTTACACTACTTGGTCAAACGTAACTACACTAACTAATTAAATACAAAAGAGTTATAAGAATATACAAGTTCAAGTAATTGCCTAACAAATTATATGATCAATTGATTTTAACCTATGCATGCATTACTTTCTCAAGTAAACTATATACAATATAATAACCTAATCTAATCACACTCTCATCCCTATTAGATTAAACTACTATTTATTAAGAACATCAATTATGGATCACATATACAAGAATCGTTCCTCTCAGCCTAAAAATCATATATGCTATTCAATCAAGATAAACAAAAAGATACTTCTCTCAAAGCTACCTAATTGCCTCTATAGTATAATTGTTAATTATATAATTAATTGCAAGTAGATTGAATTAAAAAATATAATCAAATTTGAAATTACAATAGAATAGAAGAACAAATTAAATTATTATACAAATAGAATAAGTTCAAAGAAGATCCTAACAACAAGTTTAGTTTCATATCAATAAAATCTTAAAACAATGAGTATAGACAAGAGAAAAAAAAATACAGAGTAGAGAAAGTTAAAACCAATCTTTTGACTGTCATGCAAAATATCAATCTCCTCCAATTGTCACCACGGTGTAACTAAACCCAATACCTTTAATCTTGAATCTTTCTTTTGATGTGCCTCATTCTAAAAATTGTTGCATCTTTCTCTAAATATATAGGTTAGTAGTGGAATGTGGTGAATCTCTTTGGTTGGCTGCTAGAAGTTGTATTTATAGGCTTAATGTTTGATGTGTTAAAATGTGTACTCGCAAGTGTACGAATCACTCGTAGTAAAGTGATAAGCAACTTCCAAGGTCGGTCTCTCAAGGAATTGCAGTGGTCTTAAATAACTAACTTTTTAATCCAAATAGAGTTCTAATAAAAATAAAAGACTAATTAAACAGAGTTCTAGTGAAACTAAAACTCTAAGTAACTAGAATTCTAAAGCAAGTAAAACTGTAAAAAGGTTGTTTGTTTTTGTGACGAGAACAATCATACGATAATCAAACGAAAACAAGATCGCAAGCAAACAATCAATTCAAATATCAATGGAGGATGTATGGACGTTTAGCTTGGTTGACCATGCTTGCATCGAAAAGGTATGGTGAGATAACATGAACGTCCTATATAAACTAAACTACCGGCTTTCCTTTTAATTACGAGACTCCTTTTGGCGGGGGTAGGTCTCTTTATTGATTAACTAATTAATTGCCTTTGGCGGGGGTAAATCAAATAGTAATCAAATTATGCGCAAGGAAAACATGCCAATCAAATTAATGCTATGACTAAGTCACTAACTTGAAGCTTCGATTAAGTGTTTCGGAATAAAGTTAAGGTGACGTTCCTATAACTAAATTCTCAGATTTTTCAACCTAATTACGAACATCAAATGGGCCCATGATAATTCATAATTAAATATCTAAACATGCTCTTAATCAAAAAGTAATTCGTTTATTCCAAATCAATAAAATACACCATACACAATTCTAGCAAACATGGCAACACAAACTAAACATCCATAATAAAATTAGCCAGACATGTTCATATTAATATTCATAGACAAATAAAATATGATCATACACTTTAACAAAAAGAGAAGAAGATTTAATTCTATAACAACAAGAAAATCCTAGATCTCAATACCGCTTATGGATGGGATAGCGTTCTTCTCCATAAGCTTTATCTTCGATCGTCGACGGCGTCCTTGAATCCTTAGAATAGTGTCTCTCGCTTCGTTAGAGTGTGGCAACGCTCTCAAAACTGATTGAATGTAGTGTTTGGTCGCAAAATTGTGAAATCTAAGAGTTGTGTACGAGTTGGTCGAGTTCTGTTGTAAAGGGGGTCTAAGGGGGTATTTATAAATGTAAGGGATTCCTGATTGCATTAGGAATAGGCGCGCCGCGGCATGCATTTTCCCCGCCGCGGCGCAACACAAATTCTGGAAATTGTGTAAAAACTCGAGAGCTCCCCGCCGCGGCATGACTTTTCCTCGCCGCGGCGCGCTTTGTCTTCAGTTTCTTCACATGTACCCCCTTACATATGTGATGGCTCGTTATGTAAGGCTTACATATTTGTCTCGTTTAGCCCGTAACTCGTGATCCGAGCGCCGTAAGTGTTTCGTCTTTGCGTGTTTTCATTATTTGACTCATTTGACGCTAAAAACACCTGAAATACACTAAAATATACCCGTGACTCCGATGGATAGATTTATGAAATTAATTGAATAAACAATAATAATAAATCTATATATCAAACAATTAAGCACAATTAATCACGAAATATTAGTGCTTTTCGAGCACTCATCAATGTTGTAGGTCATAAAAACTTGTAGCTCAAGTAGAAATCATGGTTCAACAAGGAATTATAGTCCAAATAAGAAACTAGCATTTTGGCACTTTCTCATGCACATGTCAACGTGCACCACGGCGAACGATAGAGCACTGTGGCCCAATTGCTTAGACAATTTTGGACAATTACGCTTGTTGTAGCTTTGGTAAATCACTGCTACAGCTGAAGGCTCTCAGGTTGAATTCTCACTCAGGAGCACCACAACCCTAATATTACACCGCTGCAAACACAGGTTCTCGGGTGGTTTTTAGTATCCAGTGGCATTGTGGCTCAAAATGGCCATCGTCTTGACCCTAACTTTCCTATTTCTGACTAAACTTTTAATACTATGCGCCCAGCACATTTTTTCCTTCATTTTGGATAGCTTTTTAACTCCTTTTGCCACAATTCTACCTATATTGACACAATTGAATAAATATTAAGCCATTTTAACCATTTGAAGTGCAAATAGTGAGCTTAGAAGTGACTATATAGCTCTACTTTAATAGAGTTATCAAGCATAACACATGATAGCATTTTCACATAAGCTAAAGGTGCAAGGGGAAAGGTAATGCTTATTTGGTTAGGCTCCAAATGTGGCTTAAAGAATTGAAAGTTTCTATGTTGGCTTAGATAGGTGACTAATAGCATATAAAAATGATTACCTTAAAATACTCAATCGATTTAAATAAAGGCCTAAATCATCTCTTAAGCTAAATACTATTTAAAATTTTGCCTCAAGGGGTGATCAAATAAATTCTAAAACATGAAAGATATTATCAATGGCATAACTCACACCAAATTTTCTCCCAATAAGAACACCAAATTCAATCATGAGCATGTGCATAAAAATGTGTCAATTCAATCAAAAATTAGCAAGCATACACAAGATTAATGTAGGTATCTCAGTGAACATTCTAGATTCTTTTCCTAGTCATGAAAATCAATTATATCATTTGGGTTAAGGATTTCATGTCTAATATACATGCATTGCTTTCCATATTTTCTTCAACTTTCTACCAAAATCATGATTAAAAATATCCTAATTTTTTTTTTTACAAATAGCACTAAAAACTAAGTGAAAAATGAAGTTTTCCCCACACTTGAATTGCAAATTCTCTTCACACTTGAATTGTATATTGTCCCCAAACTATACAAATTTTTTTGTGCCATTACTCTCTACATTTATTCACCTACAAAATAAATAAAAAATAAGCAATAAAAACATTGGGTTGTCTCCCAACAAGTGCCATGTTTAACTTCCCTAGCTAGATTGTTATGCCCATTCTTAAGGTGCATCTATAAAGGTTATCACATATGTGTCATTTGGTAATTTTCCTCCATAATAGTGCTTTACTTTATGCCCATTTACCATAAACCGTTCCTTGTTGTGGTTATCTAACTCAATAGCTCCATGGTTGATTACTTTAGTGATTGTGAACGGACCTGACCATCTACTCTTTAGTTTGCCCGAAAATAGTTTTAGTCTTGAGTTGTAAAGTAGCATCTGCTTTCTCGGTTTAAAATTGTGTTGCACAATCTTTTTGTCATGCCATCCTTTTTGTTTTCTACTTGAACAGCTTGGAATTTTCATATGCGTTCCATCTCATCTAGCCCATTTATTTGTAGTACCCTCTTCTCATTGGCTGCCTACATGTCCATATTTAACCTTTTAATTCCCAATATGATTTATGCTCCAATTCCACTAGTAAGTGGCATGCCTTCTCAAACACAAGTCTATATGGGGTGGTTCCAATGGCTGTTTTGGGCCCACAAGGCATCATGTAGCTTACCTGCCCAATCCTTTTTGAAGATGTTTACTATCTTCTCCAAAATTCTTTTTACTTCTCTATTTGATACTTCCTCTTGTCCAATTGTTTAGGGATGGTAGGGGGTTGATACCTTATACTTAATCTTGTAGTTTTATAATGAGTTAAAAAGCTCTATTGCAAAAGTGACTACCTCTATAACTAATAATGAACCATGGAGTGCCGAATCTAGTGAAAATATTATTCTTCAAGAATTTCAAAATATTTTTTGCCACATAGTTCGGAATAGCTATTGCCTTAACCCACTTGGATACATAGTCCACACATACTAAAATGTATTGATTCTTGAAAATAGATGGGAATAGGTCCCATGAAGTCAATGCCATAAACATCAAACAATTATACTTCAAGGATTGTGCTTTATGGCATCTCATCCCACTAAGATGTTACCTGTTCTTTCGCATCTATCACCTATCTTGGTATATACATAAGCATCTCGAAATATTGTGGGCCAAAAGTAACTAGAGTGGAGTACTTTAGATGCTGTTGTTGAGCTTCCAAAATGGTCTCCATAGACTGAGCTATGACATTGGTTAAGAATACTTCAACTTCTTCGTAGGGAACACAACTTCTCAAGATTCAATCATTGCATTCTTTGTAGAAGTAGGGTTCATCCCAAAAATACTATTTTATATCATGGAAAAATTTCTTCTTCTATTGTCAAGTGAGGTTTTGATGGAGAATATTGGCTACTAAACTTTTTTGTATTCTAAGAATTCTAATTACTAATTGAATTAATAAGTGAATATATTTCATTTCAGACTCTTCTCATATACATACATACATATATAATATACATATACATATACATATATATATATAGATACATAGGTACATACATACATATGTATGTATGTACATGTACGTATGTACATACGTACATACATACATATATACATACATACATACATATATATATATATATATACATATATATACATACATACATACATATATACATATACATACATACATATATATTTATACATATACATACATACATATATGTATGTATATATAATATATATGTATGTATACATACATACATATATGTACATATATATACATACATAGATACATATATATATATATATGTATGTAAGTACATACATGTATGTATTTATGTACGTACATACATGTATGTATGTATGTATGTACGTACATACATACATGTATGTATGCACGTACATACATGTATGTATGTATATATATATATATGTATGTATCTATATATATATACATACATACATATATATGTATGTATGTACATACATACATACATACATATATATATATACATATACATACATACATACATACATATATATATATACATATACATACATACATACATACATATATATTTATACATATACATACATACATACATACATATATGTATATATATGTATGTATACATACATACATACATATATGTACATATATATACATACATACATACATATATGTACATATATATACATACATACATACATATACATACATACATACATACATTATATATATATATATATATATATATATATATATATATGCTAGGGTAGTAAACAAAAGATTTGGTTTCCACTAAGATTCTCAAAAATTTGGCAATTTCTTGCACACAAAAAACACACGCGTCGTGGCATAGATAACTTATCACAGTGGCCCAGTGCTCTCGTGTTTGATTCTCACATTAGTGCATTGTGGCTCATGCCTCTCAGATCATTTTTGTTGCCTAGTGACATTGTAGCTCAAATGACTCACTGTTACAACCTAAGGATCTTGGGTAGTTTTTGCCCTTTAGGCACGCCGCGGCCCAATTTTCTCTCTGTCGTGGCTTAATTCTCCCTATTTTTCACCATATTTATAGCCTTGTGTGCACTGTGGCTCAAATTATCTCATGCTATGGCCTGGCATGTTTTTCTTCCATTTTGGCTTGTTTAAAATCCATTTACTTCCTATTTACCTAGATTGACATATTTAGGCCTAAATTAGGCATTTTTATGATATTAAGTATGACATAAGGCAAATAGTTAGTTTAAAAGTGATTAAATAACTCTACTTTCATAGAGTTATCACTTATCAAATTTGTATAACTATTTATTTTCATTTAGTGAATTTAGTTGTTGAGTGATTGCCTTAAGTAAACTATAAATTTTACCACTTATGATTGGAGCCTAAGTAACTTTACCATATTATATTGCTTTGTTTGCTTGCTCTATTTCCTGAGTTAGTACAATCTTAGTATCTTCAATATATGTGCCAACATATATAGGCAATACTGAGATTTGAAAACATTTACCACTTATCTTTATTGTCTGATATTTGCTATACCTGTTTATCATTTTTAGCTTCTATTTGTTTTATTGTTTCTACTGCCTATATGAGAGGGCGAGTCCTTAGGTGTTCATATTACCTAGACTTGGTTGTTCACCCAATTAAGACTTTCATTTGGTATCAGAGTCAATTAACCCATGTTGGGCTTAACCTCTCTAGCATTGATCTGTTTCTTGTACTTAACGCATACACTCACTTTTCACTAGAGTGGACTATTGTGAAGAAGGAAACGTAGGTAGACCCCTCCTTCTCAATGGACATAACAATGCCTATTTGAAGTTTTAGATGTGTGCTTTCTTCTAGTTAATGGGAGATCCTTTCTAGTATTAGATAGAGAATGGTTGAACACCTCCTACTAAACTCTTGAAGATGATACAGTTGTTCTTAAGCCCATGATCGAATGGACGAAAGAAGAAAGTTGTGAGTGCGATTTGAATAGTAAAGGAATGTACGCGCTCACCTTAGTTGTTACTCCTGAAGAATATAGACGAATTTTTGCCTACCCTACTTCTAAGAAAGCATGGAATATTTTGAAAATTACACATGAGGGTACCTCTACGGTAGAGAAGTCCATGTTAATGAGACTGAAGAGAGACTACAAATTTCTTCATATAGAGAAAAATGAGACGTTTGACAACTTTTATGGCTGCTTCTCAAACATCTTAATACTTTTTACAAATTGGGCCATCCAATTGATGAAAAACTTCAAGCAGAGAAATTATTTGCAGCCTTCCTCCTCGATTCAGAGAAAAAATTATTACCATTGAAACTACTTTCAAAGAAGAACCTTTAAAGGTGAACGAGATCGTTGGTGATCTCCAAGCTTTGAAATTCATCACCTTCTCCTTAAAATGATTTCTACAGCTGATAAAGGAAAGAATCTTAATCTTAAGACTTCAAGAGTAAAAAGGGAAAAGAAATTGCTCATGTTAACAATGACAACTCATCTAGTTTGGATGAGGAAGAATTTTCTTTGTTTACAAAGTAATTTAAGAAATTTTTTAGGAGAAAAAGGAACAAACTCTTGGTAAATTAAGAAAGGAAAGCTCTAGTCAAAGAGATTTTAGAGCCAGAGTTAAAGACTTTGAAGAAGATGAAGAAAGACCTCAGTTAAGAGGTCAAGTTAGACAAGTCAGGTGTTATGAGTGTGGTGAGCTCAAACTCATTGCTGCTTAGTGTCAGTTCAAAGGATGTGAATTTGGCAAGAAGGTCATGATAGCAGAGGTTACTATTTTTGATACTATCCATAGTTTAGAAGTGGATGAAAGTAACTTTATAGCCTTTATAGAGACTAAAGATGATCCTTCCACTATGACCTCTTAATCTTCTAGATTCCTCAATTAAGATAAGTATGAGGAGCTCTTAGACACTTACAACAAATTTCTAAAAGAGCGTATTAAGAATGAGAAAGCTCGAAAGAAGGCTTTGGATAGCTTTGAGGTTAAAGAAGAAGAGCTGAGCACTCTCAAAGCTGATCTTGAAAAGAAGAAGTCTACCCATAACCAGGGCATGGATGATCTCTCAAAGAAATGTGAGGTTATTCAAATGAGATACAACTACATGGTTGCTAAGGTTGAATCGAAAAAATTAAGGATAAGGTTTCTTAAGCAAACCTTGAAGAAACTTCAAAGTACAAAAGATCAATGGATTGTTAGGTCAGATCTTTCAGAAGAGCAAGTTGAAAGAATCTCACTTCTAGGAAAGAAGGTTGAGATTTTGGAAAGTGAAAAGACATATCATGCTTATGCCTTAGCTGAAAAAGATGAGTCTAACCTTGAGAAGGAGTTGTATCACTCTAGAGCCACCATTAAGAAACTTCTAATGTGTACTCAAAAGTTGGATGAGATTCTTGTTGGCATCAAGGCTCTTGGTGATAGACGCGGGCTGAGTTTTACTAATGATGGTTGTGTAGCTCCCTCTCCTTCTACTGCTGCTTCTACTTCTCTCTTTGTTAAGTCTGTAACTTCTACTACTGCTGCTTCTACAATTGCTCCTCTCTTCATCAGACCAATTACATAAGGTCCTTTTCAAAAGACTATTGTTGTAGAAAGAAAAGGCAACATTGCTGCAAAAGATAAGTCGTAGGTGTCATTCCAGCCAATCTCTTCTAGCAGGGTCAACATCTTATTTTCATTTAGTGAATTTGACCGCTAAGTACTTGTCTTAGTTGTCTTAAGTAACCCATGGATGTTACCACTTATGATTAGAGTCTAAGTGAGTTTACCAAGTTATATTGTTGTGTTTGATTTCTCTAAAGCATGAGTTAGTATAATTGTAGTATCCTCAATATATGTGCCAACATATATATGTTATATTGAGATTGAAAAGCATTTATTGCTTATTTTTATTGTATGATATATGTTGTACTTGTTAATTTGTGTTAATTGCTACTTGTTTTATTATTTCCACTGCCTATATGAGAGGGACAAGTTCTTAGATGTCTATATCACCTAGAATATGATGAGGATGAGGATGCAAGAACTTTTCTTTAAATTTATGAAGACAAATGCTAAATGTATTTTTTGAAAAATGTTTAAGGCATTAGGATTAACCTTTGGTGAATTGTCCAAACCTTAATGTTGTTGTCCTTTCAAGGACAACCTTTTTAGTGAAAAATTTTGAGCCTAAATGAACCAATGGTTTATACCCACTATTTACCCTTTGAACCAAACAATTTGGCTATGCCCTATAGTTTAAAAATAAGTGAAGTTGTACAAAAAGAGAATGGACTCTATGAAAATGCTAAAATAAGATTTAAAAATTCCAATTGTGCTATAATTGATTAAGTTCAACACATACAAAAGAGCCTCTAAGTTAATATGTGCTCCATATCATTATTTATGAAAAAAATAAAATGCTCAAAAAGAAGTTAATAGTGATGTTTGGGTCCAAAACAATAAAATTTGACCCAATTTTGTTGACATACTTGATCTTAAGATAGTGTTCTTTGTAGGTCTCTTTTTCTTACTCCATGGATTCATGAATGTTTGTTTTTCCTTTTTCATTTCATTTGATTGAATCAACAAGCATAGCCCTTTTACAACCAAATGAAAGCCCTTTTGATTTTAAGGGATACTTTTGGTGAGTAGATACACAATTTTAAAAAAGAGCATATGGTATCCAACTTAATTCTAAAAAGTGTAGTGATGTTTTGTAGGGAGGAATATTGTTCTAACTTGTTTAAGTTACATGGTAATAATTTTCTTACTTACTTATGTTACATGATTTGACTATTGCTAATTGATGCTACATCACACACACATTTTGAGCATAGTTATCGTATGGTAGCTTGAGCGAAGGGATAACCCAAGGCTATATCTAACATTTATTAGAATTAGACACCATAATATTGTTAATGCCCTACGATAAATACCAACGACCTTAGATTGGGATATTAATTGGTGGGTAGAAAATAAACTAAGTACGCATGGCATTACTTGATTGGTTCACGTTAGTAGAAGAAAAGTCAAATGGTACAGTCAGCACACAATTGGGTAAATCTTCATTAAATAATCCATATTAATGACTCGGATGTTTATATTATTATTAAATAAAATAATAATAATTAATATGATTTATTTACCAAAATTTCATTAATCCATCCCCTTTAAATAGGGCCTCATAACCTGAAAAGGTATGCATATGCTCATCCTTACAACCATTAAAACTCCTCTATGATATTGACTATTTTTTCAAGAACCTGACTTAAGTATCAGAAAGGATATGACACCCCTAGTGTAGTGTCTCTTGATGTGGTTTGCTAGTGACATTGCAGGAAATGAAGGCTTGACATAAATTTGATTGATCATTAGGAGTTGACTTTGCTCAAGGACTAGCAAAGAGTAGGCGTGGGAGAGTTTGATAAGTGATATTTTGTACACATTTTTAGGTGTCAATTTCTCCATATTTACACTTACTTTATTATTCTTATGCGTTTTAATTGTTTATTTTATATATTATGATAAAATATAATTTTCTAGAATTTATAGGATTTTTTTTAGATTTTTATAATTACAAGTGGATTTCCTTAGAATGGTCGTGGATGTACTCAATATGAAGTTAGTCAAAACGGTGCCATTTTACACATTCCTTGTATGCATGACACCAGCTTGTATCGTTGCTCGTAAAACATGCTTGTCCAAACAACTCAGCATTTGATAGGTGCTCCACCCCCTACACGACATGTCGTTCTCTCGATTCTTTTTCCCCCAGCAATAATTCAAATACTTGACATGTGGCTAGTTGATCCACTGCTCTTTGACATCATCCAACATCCTTGAATTGATCTGGGTTTAAAAATATAATTTTCTCATTTAAATACCTACTAGCAGCCCAATTGGAACTATCAAGGTTCAAAGTATACGGAATTGGACAGAAAATTGTGAGAAAAAAATTCATCTTTGTGCCATTCTTGAAGATTTTTGAAAGAAAATTAAAAAGTTGAAAATTGGTTTTTTTGGTCCCTTAGGCTCAAATAATTCTTCAAAATCATATTATTTCTCTACTTTTTTCTATACTTATTGGTTTTTGTTATTTCCATGGCTTACTAAATATTTAATGTGATTATAGGTGATTTCAAGCCCTAGATTATTATTCTATATATTTTTTTATAATATGATTTAATTAAAGTTTTAATTTTTAATTTTATGATGTGATTGGTTGTAAGTTTGAATGTAAAAGCATGTTAGATTGTGGATTAAATGTACATTTAATATGATTTTTAGTTATGTTTATCAATAAATTATAAAGTTAGGATGTAATTGCTAATTTTTATAATTGGAGTAACAAGTTGTGATTTTTAATTGTAATTAGAATTAATCACTTAAGTTAAAAATTGTCAACAGATTCAATTTTGCCTAGTTTAGTTACAACTTTTTTGAAACTCATCATGTTGTTAAATTAATCTAGTATACATACCTATAGGTTATTCAATAATTAAAAATAATTAAGAATCATGTCTTTGGTTAATTACACAGTAAGAAAAGGTATGAAATCTTAATCGTTTCCTGCCATGTCGACCTGAACGTTATTAGCAAACCTTATCAAAGGGATAATACAGTGGAGTATTGTATCTCCTTTGATACTTATGTCATATTCTTGAGAGAATAGTTAAAATTAGAGAGAAATTTTGAAGGTTTAAGAGAAAGTGAGTTAGGGGTTCTGGCTTTCTTATGCGTACCTTTTTCAATTTGAGGCCTTACTTATAGTGAATGTTTAGGATGACGTTTTCATAAGTAATTCATAATAATTAATATTTATATCATTTATTGATAATTAAAATATCGTATCATTAATATGCCATATTTAATGAAGATTTACTTGAGTGTGCGCATACTGTACAATTTAAATTTTCTTCTACCATCGGGGACCAATCAAATGGTACCATGCGTACTTCATTTAATCAAATGGTACCATGCGTACTTGCCATTCCGTGTAAAGACCTGCCCTCTCTCAGCCACATTACTTTGTAATCCAAGAGACTAAGCCTTAAGTGAATAAGAGTTCTAGGAATAGCAGTTTACTCCACTCCAACAAAGTAAGTGCGTTAAACTTAAACTTTTTTCCCTTTTTCCTTTAGTTTGCTTTGAACATGTTGGACCTCAAGAATTAGGAAAAATAGCATGGACCCTTAAAGATTTTTTTATTTTTCCTCCACTTTGATTAACTTGGTAGACTGAAAATTTTCTAGATGGTTTACAACACTCTTTTCTCTTCCTTTTTTATTAAATGTGTGAGCTAGGGGGTAACTGTTCCTTGGAAATTTTATTAACCCAGGAACTCGTGACTGACAAAAGAGCACACATTCATAGAAACAAATCCCAGCACAGGAGCAGGAGCACAGTTAGCACAACTGATTGGTGTGTTGAAAATATTGGAAATGAAAATTCCTTTCTAGGATTGGGATGCAATGCTTGGAAGATACTCTTCTCATGTAATGTGATGTGGAAGGAAAGCAGTGAAGAGATGAGCCTTGCTAAGTTCAAGTCTCTTTATGATCCATAGGTAGTGGGTGGAGGCTGGTCTGGACTTAGACCCTTTGGAAATGGAAAGTTGATCCTTGAGTTGCCCATGTCAAACAAGGATTAGGGAAAATTTTGGTTCATTACTGTAGGTGCATATGACGTAACTTGTCTTAACTTAGGCCCCATAGCCACTAGGTTTGTTCCTAGTGGTGAGGAGCTCACACATGCATGACCTGGTCTCATATAAATTTGACTTGATCTAATTCCTCACTGCTATTTTTTGTTTTACAATCTTCAGGTCCTATCACATGGTAGCTCAAAAGGTTAATGCTACCAATGCCTTCCAGTTCCTTTCAAGGAACCTAGGGAACCAAAACTTGAAGAAGAAATGGGGCATTACTGGGAAGAAAAGAGTTCAAAAAGTATCCACCTTCCAAGTCAAGGAGACCATGGGAGTTAAAGTTCACAACTTTGCCCAGAATTTTCCTCCGGTCGAGGAGTTTATGATGGAATAGGAGGCTCTACACAATAGTCCTCCACTCTACTCAATCACTATAGAGGTTTCAGAAGACCTTACTGGCAATACTGATGAATACATCCCTAGTTGGTTTGAGCAGTTTCTAAAACATAAGGCCATTATGGACGATTGCATGCTGGCATCTAGGGTTTAATTGAGTCCTCTGGCAGGAGTTGCTAGGGTGGCTAGGCATTGGCCTCACTTACTCTTGCTCTGGAGAAGAGAGAATTAGTTAAGGCTCTGGATGAGGATGCTTTGATTGAACAGGGGTTGTCTATTACCCAGCCATTAGTGAGGTTGATAATTCCAAGCTCAGGGAAGGGCTAACTCTGAGTTACTTCGAGGTAAAGGAACTTAGAGCTGAGATCAAGAGATTAATTACAGAGGCAGAAGTTATAGGTCCAAAAGTTATGGATGCATACTTGGACTATGAAGACTTCAAGGTCGATACTAGAGCTTCTTGGGTTCATGGCTTTGAATCTGCCAAAGGTAGGTTCAAGATTGTGTACCTAGACAAGCCTCTATCTCATCGTAAGTTTCCCAACTTCAGTGAGGTTGTAGTTGAGTATGGTGAGTACATCAATGACTCTAACTATAAGGTCAATGTATCTTCAACTGAGGAGATGGCCTAGGATCTAGCGAGAGAAAGGGATAGCGCTTTAGTTCCTGACTCAACTAGGACTCAACAGATCGTGTAGGTGACACCAATCTCTGTTGTATTGTCCAAGAAGCCCAGTCATCAGTAGTAGACTTAGGCTTTGATCTAGGAGTTATTTACCTTGTTGTTTTACTTTACTTTGGAAGTTGTGCTTGGCAAGTGTTGTGACTTAGCCTTAGTTTGTAGTTGCTCTTAAGAGCATGATTTTAATAATACATCAACTTTTTGACTTTATCCTTTTGTCTTACTCCATGTTAACCTTGGCAAAAAATTTTGATTTTTTTTCTTGCGAATGTGAGACAGAGTTCATCCATGGTAGTTAACTTGTATTTTTTTTTTGTTTCCTTTGGAACTTAGAAGTGGGACCAACCCTTGGAACTTTGGTAAGACGCTCTTGGAGCTCAAGCAACCATGGAAGGCTTCAATTCACTTCTACTTCCTTATGAAATTACTTGGGACATTGTGTCCTTGTGAGATCATCATTTGCACCTTATGAAGCACACTTAGCTTAGTTGTCAAAACCTAGACAGTGTGAGCATGGTGACCTTTGGAAATATAGAAGTGGGAAAATCTTTCGTGGCGTTTTCAAGGAACTGGCCATGGGAACACTACATCAAAATAAAATTACCAATGGAGAGCACACCTTCACTTAATAACCTTGGCATTTTTAGGAATTGACCTATGCCTTAGAGAAGTTGTTTGGTAGTTAGGATGACATGAACAAAGTGATATCACCTCATCCATTTAGAAATAGCAAAGTGCCAGCCCCAAAGTGGGTACAAATTTTTTTTGGAGTGTGCAAGTGAGGCATACTGCAATCCACACAAATCGGACGTGATCAAGGGCAAGCCATAGAGTAATCGATAAGTGCTAGATAGGTGGTCAGCTGGTCAGCCAGTCGATTGCCCTATACCATCAAAATTGTCTCATCCTGAGGATCTTGAAACCAGTCTTAGATCTCTAATAATGGGTCTAAATTACGGTGAATTGGGCTCTTAAGTATATTGTCTAGTCCAGTCCAAGTTATTTTTGCAATTTTTTGTGCCCTTGCACAGGCAGTGTGTAGATTCTCTAATTGTTAGATTTAGCCCAAATTTTATAATCTTATAGGACACACCATGAACTTTCCAATGATGGTCTCAAATTTTTCACATGATGTACGGATTGTGAGATATGACCGAAACAAGTCTACAATAATGTGAATGGTGGTACCAATTGATGGCTAGCTGATTGGCCTATCCGGTGACATTTATGGTCTGACTGATGAGGTATATGGTGCCCCAGCCTCTATGTGTTATCAATGTTTGGTCAATTCAGTTGAATTGCATCTATTGCAGTCGTGCCAACGATTTTCATCTAGCTTGTGACCAGTGGTCCCATCTTGTCTACACTTCGACGTTCTCCAACCTAACTTTCCAAACTCCAAATTTTTTTCCAACTCCACATTTTTGTTGAGGCCATCATCTTTGACAAGAGCTTCATTTTTTATGAGAATTTCATTTTTGATGAGACCATCATTGATGATGAGACTCCCATTTCTGATGAGATCGTCATTTTTTTATGATACCTTCATTTTGTTGCTGAAGCTCTGATTCTTGATTATGTCCCGAATCTATTTCCATTTTTTGTGTGTGGAACATATCTGAGTCCAAAGAATGTCACTTCCCAATTCCAAGGATTCTTTAGTCTTTCCAAGCTCTTGAGGTAGATGTTTCCCAAGTCACTTAGAAAAATCCAAAAATCCTGTCTCCTTTGCGTCTGTCGTTTGACTGAGTTTGGTGAATATGATGTATGGTGATTGCTAATGTCTAGTGACTAACTAATTGATGATCTAAAATTCGTCTGATATGTCCTCTTAGTCTCTTGCTTAGTGAGCTTCTTGAGTATGGCAAGTAACAACCGATGTTTGGAGTCTACATTTTGTAGTAGTGGGCTCTATCCTTTCTTGGGGAAATCAATGTAAGCTCTTAGTTCCTATGGTCTCGAGTATCCACTCCATGTGCCCGGGCCATAAAGGTGTTTCCAACTGCATAAGATTAGTAACTGCCTAAACACGTCGGGTGGCAATTTTTATATCATTTCCTTGCTAGACTCTTCCCATTAAGACATTAGTAGACCGTTACTTAGATCCTGGATCAAGGGTGTTGTGAACGCCTAAGGGGTGTGAACTTGCATTGGCCTTGCACAACACGAGTTCCATTATGGCAATGACCTAGTAGGTGGGGTGACCTGTTCTTGGGTAAGACTTGACAAACACTTGGTCCTGGGTTGTTTCTAAATGTGGCATGGGGCTATGTGAGGCCTCAATTCTCCATCCTGAGGACCTTCTCCACATGTTGGTTTCACGAAAAGTTGTGGTACATTCTAGCCTCATGCATGGTTTGGCACTACGTGCCTAGTGGGTCAAGCATGACTTATAGAGTGTGCTAATTTATTGATCATGTGTAGCAAAAATATGTTGTTGATAACTCTATGAAGCCTTTAGCAAAAATATATGGGATGGCGTTAGACATATCCAGATACACGTGGAAGCTAGCTGGGCGCCACACAAGCCACATCAACGAATTAAAGAGTGCCGGGTGTCAAAGCATCCCAATCATCTTGCCACATGTTAGCACGGTGTTCATTTCAAAATTGTAGAACGATCAACACGTCATGCCACGCAAGCAATGCCAGAGAATCATGGAGCGTTGTGTGGATCCAACTCAGCAAACTGGCCCTCATTAGCCTTCCTCAGCACATCGTGTAATGCTCGCACAAGTCCCGTGTTTTCTCCATGCCATATGTAGCACTTCGATTCGTTCTGCCTTTTTTTTAGTGCCAAATGTCATTTTCCTATTAGGCAGCTCCTTTTTTTTAAATGATTTTCATCCAACCATTGATTAAAAAGCTGATTGAACAATCTAGATTTCATCTAAGCCATTTTGCAAGGGTTTTCGCCTTAACACATAGGCAGTTTTCGGCAGAACAGAAAAAAAATCAGTTTTGGAGAGTTTTTCACCATTTTTGAGCAAAAGGCAAGGCTTTGAGGTTTTTGGAGCAACAAGAGGCAACTTGGGAGCATTTTTGGAGGGATTCTACATAACAATTTCACCATTCACCTCCTCCAAGTGTAAACTTTATGTTTCTTATAATTTTTTCTCTTGTTTTTATTGTTTTAAAATGGGTAGTATGGAGTAGATATTTAGTTCTATAGGGATTCAATGGAACTCATTCTATAAACATGATTGTCTAATATTTATTTAATATTATTTAAATATTTGGATTATCTAATTTAATGTGCTTAATGCTCTTAATTAAATTGGTCATTTAATTAGGTGATTTGTTAATTTTGTGTGCAATTGAAAGATTGATATGAAATTGTGAACATGCATTAATTGACATATGTGTAATGAGGAAGAAATTCCCATTATTTTGTGTGTAATCACTTTTAAACTCGAGGTGCTTAATGATCCATGTATGCTTAGATGGCCATGAACATATGGGTGATAGTTACTTGAGTAGAATTTATTAATAATCTTTACATTTACTTTAATTTATTGAGACATAGAAAATCATGGGAGAAAAATAGATGAAGTTGAATTCCTAGATTTTTCTTCATTGTGTAGTGAATTTTTTTTTTATTTCTTTAATTAGTTTAGTTTCATTATTTTAATTTGCCACTCATTTTAGATATTTCAAATACAAAGGAAAACTATATATTTTGGTACTTAGTCCTAGTACACGCCTTAATAAGTTCCTCATGGGTACCACGACCCCATTTTTAAAAATACTTTCACTTGTACAAGACCCGTGCACTTGAGAAATTCGTGCCAAGTTTTTGGCGCCGTTGCTAAGGAACTTGCTAGTGTATTAGGATTAATATTAATATAAGGCTTTCTTCTCTAATTTGAACATTTTTTTCTTCAAATTTAAAATTTAAAATAAAAAATAAAAAATTTATAAAATTAAAAATATTTATTTTTGTTATATTATTTAGTTTATTTTGTTTGATTTGTTTTTTTTTTTTTTTTTTAGTTGATTTTTCTTGTTTATTTTTATTATCATTATTTAGTTAGGTTTTTCTGTAATTTCTTTTATTTTTCATATTTTATGTTTTTCTTGAGTTTTGTTTGTTAGGCGATTGACTCATTTGAATATGAAAGTCTCAAGGATGCACGAATGACATTTGAGGAGGCTACCAACCTCATAGCTTATATTGAACGGAGTAGTACCTTGAAGGATCTTACAACACAAGAACATTACCATCTGTTGTTGTTGAGGTCTTTCATAGAAACTAGTGTTGCACAAAATCCAATGCATATATATGAATGGAGTGAAGGTGGACACACCTACCATAAATTTTACACTGATTCGGAGCCATCATACTCCTACCACCAATATTCGGATTTGGGGAGTCAACCTAGCTATTCTTAGAGCTATAATTAATTAAGAGGGTGATTATTCTACTTGGTTTTCATATTCCATGAACATTTATATGCAACCACCACCACCCCCACCACCACCCCACAAGAAAAGAAGTCTTCCATGAAGGAGTGAATCAAGAATTATATAACCGAGCATGGCTATAAGATTTTTATTAGAAAGGATGAAGAAGAAGTATATGAGAATCAAGAATTTGAAGAGGAATTCAGTCACGAAGTGGAAGAAAATTCTAAGGATGACATAGAGAATCATGCAGTAGCTCAAGAGAAGCAAAATGAGACTCCTAAGAAAGAGCATATACAACTCCAAGTCACCAGATACTTAACTTCAATATAGAAGAAAAGAAGGTCACCATGAGGAGTTCAGGTGGTTAATGACCTTCAAGGTCATAAGAACCATGGATCTCCCCATTGATACCGGTTTGAGCTATGAGTTAAATTTTGAAGATGACCTTGAGGAGTGCAAGTTCACAATGGAAGTTCCAACCGACACATTTGATTTGAATTTCAAGCAAGACCTTGGTGTTGGAGACTTTCACTTCTTCAAGATAGGTCTAGATGCCTCGAAAAAGGAAAAAGGGCATGAGACCCTAAGAGTAACATTGATGACATTGGCTCAACCAACATGAAAACCGTTACGTGGTTATTCATGGAATATTTTTTATACCATCGACCTTGATATTTTCAAGGAAGGTCTAGTCAAGGACTTAAAATGTGACGCTTCTTGGGAGGCAACTCAAGTTTTTAAAGTACTAATGAACAATTTTGTTTGAATTTTGTAGGGTAATAATGAGAAGCCTTGGAGCTTGGAGGAGTCACAAATCAAATTTTCAAAAGCTTCAAGTTTTGAGGGAGTTTTCAAATCCTTTATTTGCTTTTGTTTCCTTTATCATATATTGGGGACAATATGCATGTTAAGTTTGGAGGTGAAAAACATTCGCTTCTCTTGCTAGATTATAGTTAGTTTATGTTACTTTTATTGTTTTAATTAGTGGTATTATGGTAAAAATGAGTATTTATGACTATATTGGTATTGGTGAATTGTATGTGAAATGAATTTGGTAGGTACCTTATATGTGCTCGGAAAACACTAATATTTCGTGATTTATTACGCTTATTTGTTTCAAAATAGATTTGTTATTGTTGTTTATTTGACTATTTTTCATAAATCTATCAATTCGAAATTACGGGTATATTTTAGTATATTTTAGGTGTTTTTAGCGTCAAAATGAGTTGAATAATGCAAATACGCAAAGACGGAACACTTGCAGTGCTCGGATCACGAGTTACGAGCAAAACGAGACAAATATGTAAGCCTTACATAACGAGCAAGCACATATGTAAGGGGGTAAATGTGAAGAAAGGAAAGGCGACGTGCGCTGGGGTGAGGAAAATGTATGCCGCGGTGGGGAGCTCTCGGGTTTCAACCAATATTTCCAATTTTTGTGTTACGCCGCAGTGGAGAAAATGTATGCCGCGGCGCGCCTATTCCTATTGCAATCAGAAATTGTGTAAACCCTTACATCTATAAATACCCCTTCTAGACTACAACTTTAAAACAACTTTTACACACCACAATTTTGCGAGTAAACAAGGTATTCAATCAGTTTTTAGGAGCTTTGCCACACTCAACGAAGCGAGAGAATCCATTCTAAGAATCCAAGGAAGCCGATGACGATCGAAGATCAAGCTTTTGGAGAAGAATGTCATCCCATCCATTAGCGGTATTTAGATCTAGGATTTCCTTGTTGTTAAAGAATTCTATCTTTCTTCTTCCTTCTTTGAGTGTATGGTCATATTACATTTGTCTATGAATTTTAATATGAACATGAGCGGCTAATTTCATTATGGATGTTTAGTTTGTGTTGTCATGTTTGCTAGAATTGTTTTTAGTGAATGTTTTATTGATTTAATATAAATAAATTATCTTTTGATTAAGAGCATGTTTAGATATTTAATTATGAATTTTCATGGGCCAATTTGATATTCATAGTTAGGTTAAAAAATCTGAGAATATAGTTTTAGGAACGTCACCTTAACTTTATTCCGAAATACTTATTCAAAGCTTCAAATTAGTGACTTAGTCATAGCATTAGTTTGATTGGCATAAATTTCCTTGTGCATAATTTGATTGCTATTTGATATACCCAATCATAGGATGTTAATTAGTTAATCAACAAAGAGAATTACCCTGACCGTAGGCATTCTCGTAATAAAAAGGAAAAGCCGGTAAAATCGTTTATTAGAACGTTCCTGTTATTTCACCATTACTTTTCAATGCAAGCATAGCCAACCAAACTAAACGTCCATACATCCTCCATTGATTTTCAAATCTACTTGAATTGATTGTGAATTTGCGTTATTATTTTCGTTAATTATTCGTACCATTGATCTCGTTACAAAACTAAACTTCTTTTTACAGTTTTACTAGGTTTAGGACTCTAGTTACTTAGAGTTTTAGTCTCACTAGAACTCTATTTAATTAGTATTTTACTTGCTTTAGAACTCTATTTAGATTAAAAAAAAGGTTGTTTAGAACCATTGCAATTCTTTGAGACACCAACCTCGGAGGTTTGCTTGTCACTTTTCTATGAGTGATTCGTACACTTGCGAGTACTAAATTTATCACATCAGTACCCAATGATGATATATGGTTCACATGCATTAGACTTGGATTAAAATGTGGTAATTATAACATGTGTATTCATTGAGCATATGTATGGCTAAATTTTTTTGATTTGAAATGCTCCATTCTATATGCACATGTCATAACTTTGTGAATTTGTATGCATATTTTGAAAAGTTTGTATGAATTTCATTCATTGATGATTTATGTGTCTATAACAAGCTTTAGAATCCACTTTAGTGTCTCTTGAGGTAAAATCATATGTGCTACTTAGGTTGAGAAATGATTTAGGCCTTCTTTGAATCGATTAAGCTCTTTAAGCCACCATGATTATTTATGTCCTTAGTTACCCCATTTGAGTTATTATGTTGACTTTTCATTTGATTTTACCTATATTATTAACCTAGCCCAAATGATAAATTCCACTTACCCATGACACCTTTAGTTGATTGTGTATTGTGTTATCTATGAGCTTATATGTTTTGGAAATGTGTGGTTTACTTGGTTGGGTTAAAAAAAATTATAAAATAATAATAATAAATGATTGAATTTGGGGTGTAATTATCCAAAAAAATAAGTTAATAAAGTTAAAAAAAAAAAAAGATACCTAAGTTTGAGGGTACACTACTTGTGGTTATAAGCTGAATAGTTTATTGTATGTATTTAGTTTATTAAGGGTGTATTTAAGCCTAAATATTTTCTATCTCACCTACCCATATCTTAACCTATCATTACAAGTTTTGAAAAACCTATTGATTTTAATCTAAGCTTCATTTACGTTAGTACAGAGAGAGACTAAATGTAGACTTATGAAGTTTGGTACTATTGTAGACTATTCTTATAATTGCATAGTTCACATAAGCTTATTGATGACATATAATATAAACTGGTTTGACATAACACACACGCACATGAAGCATGTCATTGAAAAATTTGGTCATACCCTTAAATGAATGCATTATGGATTGATAACCATATGCATATCTAAGTTGAGTATATTGGTTGATTTTTGAGGGTCCTCTAATTTATTGAACACAATTAAAACGAATATTACTAATAGTTACGAATTTATTATTTATACCATGTTTAGATGTTAATTTTGAGTTGTTTAGTTTGTGTTTATGTTTTGCTTGGGACAAATAAATATTAAGTTTGGAGTGTGATAACTCCATGAAAATAGAGTTATTATATTATTTTTATGCTTAATATTAACTTGTTTAATTGAATAAATAATTTTTTGGCGTTACAATATTAAAATAACATAAGTTTTGGGTCGAATGGTAAAAATGGATAAAAATAAAACTTTTTGAAATTTTTTCGAATTTTTTATTAGTTATTTTTATGCAGGTGCATGCACATAGAAATATCTGAAATGCCCTTAAAAATATCCAGACACACGTGTAAGCCAGTTGGGCGCCATGCAAGCCATATCAATGAATCAATGAATGCTGGGTGTCAAAGCATCCTAGTATTCTTGCCACGTGTCAAGACGGCATTCATTTCAAAAATTGTCGAACGCTCCACACATCATGCCAAGCAAGCAACGCCAGCGAATCACGGAGTGCCATGTGGTGTCAGCTCAGCAAACCGATCCTTGCTAGCGTCCCTCAGTGCGCCACATGTCTCGTGCACACAACTCCTGTGTTTTGTCAGTGCCATGTGTCGTGCTTAGGTTCATTCCACCTATTTTTAGTGCCAAATGTCATCTTCCTATTGGGCAACCCTTTTTTTAAAATGATTTTCATCAAACCATTGATTAAAAAGTTAATTGAACGGTCTAGATTTTATCTGAGCCATTTTTCAAGGGTTCTAGCCTCAACACAAAGGCAGTTTCAGGCAAAATAGAAAAAAAATCAATTTTGGAGAGTTTTTCACTATTTTTTAGCAAGAGGCATGGGTTTGAAGTTTTGGAGCAAAAAGAGGCAACTTGGGAGCATTTTTGGAGGAATTCTACACAAAAATTTCACCATTCAACTTCTCCAAGTGTAATCTTTATGTTTCTTATAATTTTTTCTCTTGTTTTTATTGTTTTAAAAATGGGTACTATGGAGTAGATATTTTAGTTCTATAGAGATTCAATGGAATCCATTCTATATGAACATGATTGTCTAATGTTTATTTAATATTATTTAAATTTTTGGATTATCTAATTTAATGTGCTTAATGCTTTTAATTGAATTGGCCATTTAATTAGGTGATTTGTTAATTTTGTGTGCAATTGAAAGATTGATATGAAATTGTGAACATGCATTAAATTGTCATATTTGTAATGAGGAAGAAATTTCCATTATTTTGTGTCTAATCACTTTTAAACTCTAGGTGCTTAATGACACATATATGCTTAAATGGTCATAGATACGTGGGCCAGGTTTATATGGATTAGGATTAACATGACCATAGACATTTGGGTCATAGTTACTTGAGTAAAGTTTGATTAATAATCCTTGCATTTACTTTAATTTGTTGAGACGTAGAAAATTATGGGAGTAGAATGGGATAAGTTGAATTCCTAGACTTTTCTTCATTGTGTAGTGAATCTATTTTTTTGTTTCTTTAATTAGTTTAGTTTCGTTATTTTAATTTGCTACTCATTTTTGATAATTCAAATAGAAAGGAAAAGTATATATTTTGGTACTTAGTTCTAGTACACCCTTAATAAGTTCCTCGTGGGCCTCATTTTTAAAAATACTTATCACTTGTACATAACCCGTGCACTTGCAAAATTCGTACCAGTTGTGAGGTCATCAGGAGAACTTGTTAATTACCTTTGGAATCCAACTACATCTTAATCTTGGATGAGCTCTTCCCAGATGACAACAGGTTTGAGTCTCGCATCGTTGCCTACAAGATTCAATCCATTGAGATGTTAGTTAACTGTCGCTTGAATCCTACATCATGGGTGCCAGTTCCAAGTATCTGCAGTGAGTTCCAATAAAACAGACAGTGTTTTTAGGCATGGGGGTGCCCAACTTCTTAGGTAAAACCTAATCATGAGTTGGTCCTAAGTAGGTGTTCCTATTGTATCCAAGTGTGACAACAGGGCTATGCTGCCTCAAGTCTTATCCCAGGCTATATACACTCGTTGGTATGATGGAAGGTTGTGCTTCCTTCTTGCCCTAGTATGTGTTCGGTGCATGATCTTAAGGAAGGTGAGATTTCTAGATCAATTCTTGGAAAGGTTGGTCTCAGTTAGTACTTATTCCAAGTTGTGAGCCCTAGGTGTTCCTAGTGTGAAAGAGGCGTGGCTCCATCCATGCCACAAGTTTGTCCCAAGTCCAAACCCAAACTCTGGGTAACAAAGCTTCTTGATTATGACTCTAATTGATCCCAGCTATCAAAACATGGGGAAGGCCATATCTTGCTTCCGCAGGGTAGTAGCGTGGTAGTGTAGAGTAACAGTTGAGCAATGATTTGTTGAATCTCATTCAGAGTTTTAGAGCCTAGATCTTAGCTAAGGCTAGAGCTAGCTACTAAGTCTGAGGGAGGGTGAGTGCTTACTCTAGTGACATAGTAGGGCTTATGGATGCCAAGTTAAGATTAGAAGAATGAGTTGCTAAAGCTCATTCGATTATAGTTGTTAGATCTTAGTTAAGGCCAGAGCTACCTACTAAGCTTGGGGGAGGGTGAGTGCTCTCTCTCAAGACATAGTAAGGCTCATGGGTGCTAGGCAAAGATTGGCAAACTGAGTTGTTGAAGCTCATTCGATGTTGTAGCGCCTTAATCTTAGCTAAGGCTAAAGTTGGCTACTAAGTTTGGGGGAGTGTGAGTGCTTGCTCCTAAGACATAGTAGAGCTTATAGGTGCCACGATAAAATTGGCCAAGTCTACTAGTGTACCTTTCGAATGGACAGGTTAAAATCTAAGCACTAACTTACTAAGTGTACATGAGTTTGAATGAAAGTTTTTGTTGATCCGGCTTACTTGGAGCTGAGGTTGCTCCTAGCCCCCAAGGTGAGAGGTAGTAACCTGGAAGACAACAATCTGGAGTTAATATGTATGCATTCAACTTTTCTAGGATTGTTTCTTCTAAGTGTTTTGTAAGTGATGAGGTACTGGGTCACTCCAGACTATGGACACCTAGAATTGGTTGTGCCAGGAGCACTTGTTTCCTGGATTCCATTTTTGATGTAGAAAGTTTTTCCAAGTGCCTCAATGTGAGGCTCTAACTTGCTTGAAGTCTATACTTGGATGAGAATGAGAGTACTCGGGTTCTCTAGAGGTTGAGACACCAAATTGTTGTGTTATGGAGGCGATGCTAATCACATATATGTGCTACTACTAGGGGTCACTATCTTAGAAGGTGGTGTATCTACCTCATCAAGTGTGGTTGGGACCCATATAACTCAATTTGGTCTGGATCCATAGTCTAGCTCCTCAATTTGGAAGATGATAAGCTTGGAGGTACAACCTAGAGGATAGGTTGTCTAAATAGTGCATCCTAGAAGGTAGAAATTCATCAAGTCCGATGAGACCTCAGTGGTGGCGCCGTGCAAAGTGTTAAATTTTGGGTGGTATTTTAGATGGAGTAGCCCTCTAGGGTGTGACCTACATTACTAAGGCCTGGTCCTCCTTTTGGTGTGAATCTTTATTCTCCTTGAGCAATTTTTGTTCAACAACTGTAGTTATGGTCATCAATCTCAAGGTCAACGACATCATCGGCATAGTTGTCGTGAGCTAATTGAATTGATTAACAAACCTTAGGAGTTTTTACCCAAGGCGAGCCAAGTGAATCTAGTCCAAACTGTAAGTGCCAGGACAGATAGCAATCACTAAAATGAATGAAAGAAATTGCTGGAGCTCAATGCCAGTGGATGCTTGGTAAATCAAGCTAGACTGGCTAGCTAGTGATGTGCAAATCCAAGTGTGATGTAGTTCTCCCAAGATGACACATATAGTTTCCTCAATATGGTTAGTGACCAGGGCGTGACTTAGCCTAGGGTCTAGTTCCTGCCCTTGAGCTTTTCGGAGTTTCCCATTGGAAGCTTGTAGCCTAATTTGGATCAGGACTATTAGTGGCAGCGATCCAGAATTAAGGCTACTACATTCCTTCTAGGTGTGCCCATCCTTTGGAAGCATGCCAAGGATAGGTTAGTGGTTCTAGTGGCTAGCTTGGCTATAATCCTACTGTGGAAGTAAAATATCATCAGGAGCATGTTGAGAGTTCATCTCTATGGTGTAACATATCAACGATCTTTTCTAGAGGAAATGGATGAAGAATGCAATGAACGTGATGACAAACGCAATGAATGTTCTTGATTTTTCACTATCTCGATCGATCAAACATCACATTATTCGTTCCTATAAAAGGTGCTAGATGTTGGATTAGTTTTCTATCCAGCTTTCGTTTCCTGCCACATCGACCTAAACATCATTAGAAAATCACGTCAGAGGGACAACATCGTGAGGTATCGTATCCCCTCTGATGTTTAAGTTAGATTCTTGAGATAATAGTTAAGATCATAGAGGAGTTTTAAGTGTTTGAGAGAAATTGAGTTAGGGGCTCTAGATTACTTATATGTACCTTTTTTAATTGTGTGACTCTATTTATAAGGAATAGGGCAGATGACATTTTCATAAATAAGTTATATTAATTAATATTTATAGTATTTAATAATAATATAAATATTCCACCACTATTATGCCTTATTTAATGAAGATTTACTTGGTTGTACACTAACTGTACCATTTGGCGTTTCTTCTGTTAACATGGACCAATCAAATATTATCACACGTATTTGGTTTAATTTCTACGCAACAGGTTCCTATAGCTAAAGTCCTTAAAAAGGGTTTCAAATTATGTAATTGGTTTAGAATTTAGAAACTAGTTGGATTATAGCATAACTGATTGAATTATAGTTTAGTGGCAAGGATAATATTATAATCACATGTTTCTCACAGTTACTCATAATAATTGTGCTTGTTGCTATTTTCTTATTTTTATATTATTTTTATTTTTTTACAAAAACCCAGAAACTCTCTTTTAGTTTATTTAATTAGTTGATTAGTAATTCAGAATTGGAATTGTTTTCAATCTTCTGTGGGTTTGACCCTTACTTCAGCTATCAATGACATATTTTTAAATAAAAGTAAGGTTATATATTTGAAGCTTATTTTAGACCCACAAACCACCATTGTTACTTTCTTACTAAGCTGCGTCCCCAAAACAAGATTATGAATTTGGTCCCGATGAATAATATCATCACAACTAGCATGCACTCCAAAATGGGATTGATACTATAGTGGTACCCAAGTTAAGCAAATGGTACCCTTTTCATCCATGTTGTCAAAGGTTTTCAATTTAATACTCCAATTCATCAATTTGTTCCAATTTAATACCCTAATTCATAAAATAGTTCTAATTACTACCCTAGTTTATATAATATTTTCAATTTACTACCCTAGTTCATACATTTAGTACCTTATTTTTGTTTGCAATTTTTAATGTTGGAACTAATTGATGAATTGTGATACTAAATTAGAATAGTAAAAATAGGTACGAATTGAATAACTTAGGCACTAGTACGATACTGGACCCCTCTAAGGCCACCTAAGAATCTCCTCCCTCGTCGTCAATAACCAAGAACTCAAAGAAATACATGGCTAAAAGATGAGGGTCAGGTATCTTAATAGTATCCATATTATTACTTTGTTACCCATTGTCTTTCATATTATTAAAATGTGTCAATTTAGTTCCCAAGTTTACCTATTAGTATCCTTTTTGTCAAAAAGGAATAGTAACTAAAAATTTTGGTAAAAAAAGAGGGATAATTTTGGTATTTAAAATTATTTTCTTAAAAAAAGATAGATGGCAAAATTTTCACTTTTTTTTGTTTTTAATTTTAAAATAACATTTATACACTAATATATAGACATATACACTTACGTGTTCAAACTCATGTCTTCTTATTGCCCACAAAGACCATATACTATTACACTATATGATAATTGATAATTTTATAAATTATTATTTTTTAAATAATTACACTACTTACAAACTCATAAGATAGTTTTTTAATTTTTAATAATAGATTTTTAAAAAAATGAAATAAGTATCACATTCAATAAGAACTCTAATCATATAATAATTACTATATTTAATAAAGACTCTAAATATTATTTTACTTTCACATAATTTGAAAATATAAGAAAATTAATTTCGAAACTGTTTCAAATATATTGTAGAAATTTAACAAAAAAAATTAAAATAAGTAAAATAATTTACATATAAATGCACATATTTTTAACTAATTTTAAAAAAAAAAATCAAAAATACAAAAGTATTATTTAATCAAAATTACAAATTATATAATTATTATCAACACAATACTATTATTATTTTTAAATAACTAAATTATTCGT
Source organism: Elaeagnus macrophylla (assembly GCA_029378325.1). Taxonomy (NCBI): domain Eukaryota; kingdom Viridiplantae; phylum Streptophyta; class Magnoliopsida; order Rosales; family Elaeagnaceae; genus Elaeagnus; species Elaeagnus macrophylla. The sequence goes on along the minus strand of CM055640.1, from coordinate 48,182,785 downwards.
ACATTTTTAATTAGGTCTCAAATTTCAAATTTTTGTACGTATTCAAATAAATTTAATTCATAAACCTGGTCAAATATGGCATTATTAAGATCTAAAACTATAATGTCCTTTACCAGCAACTTTCAACCGAACACTTGTATGTCTCGTCCTAAAGAATTAGCTCTTAGCTATTGAAATTTGAAAATCAAAATTTTTGACATCAATCTTTTTTGAACCACCAACACTTTATCCGTAGCTAAGAGTTGGCATACGTTATTGGTGAGTATGCTACAATACAAACTTTTTAGGCCACCAGAAGAATACATTTAATGACCTGATTAGCACTTGGAATTGGAATCTAACCTAAATTTGGAAAATGAATCAACTTTAAGTATATTATTTTCTTAACAGGAAACAATCCAATCAAACTAATATTCGTAAAAGCTTTATTGAACCTTGATTCCTTGGTATTCCATTACTTTAGACCATGTGACAACTCTCCACTTACTATTTAGCGTGAAGCTTTTAACTAGTTAAATTAAATATGCTTTTTTGCTCATTTTGGGTTTTGTATTCGTTGCTTTTCTTATAATCTTTTTTTAATTAATTAATTAATTAGCAAAACCGGAGAAGACGATCAACAATTTATGTTTGATTAGTATGCAAGAGAGCATGTATAAGTGTAATCTGGCTTCTTCTTCTTTTTTTTTCCTTCACCTTGATGTTTAAGATTATTAATAAACTAATACACATGGTATTAGAGAGTCATTAATAAACTAATTTTTCTTTTAAATTATGTCGGGGTAAAATAGCACAATTAAGAGTCATTAATAAAATTAACTTATTAATTACTAGGCCAAAAATAGAACCTAAAATATTACTAATAAATTAAATGAGAAATTTTTGGTGTTTTGAAAACAAGAAAAATAACAATAAATATTCAAATAGTAGAAGTACAATTTTTGGGAGTAAATGACATAAAACATGTAAGTGTATAAGTCGTGTGCAAGCAATAAGCATTTTTAAGAATGAGATTGTCATATCTACGAAAAACTTGTTAAAATATGTACTAGGACTAAGTACTAAAAGAAAAAAAATTCTTTTTATTTGAACTATCGAAAATGAGTGACAAATTTAAATAAACAAATTAAACTAAGTAAAGAAATTAAAATACATTTACAATACAGTTTAGAGAAATCTAGGAATTCAATTTTTTCCATCTTACTCCCATGATTTTATATTCTCTGTAATACTAAAGTAAAATACATAGATTATTAATCAAATTCTATTCAAGTAATTGACCATCTAAGTATACATGAGTCATTAAGCAACTAGAATTTAAAGTTGACCACACACATAATAATAAAAATTTCTTGTCACATTAAACATGTGCCAATTTATGCATGTTCACAATTTCATACCAATCTTTCAATTGCGCACAAAATTAACAAAATACCTAAATATATGATCAATTTATAAAGGAGCATTCAGCACTTTAAATTAAATAATCCAAATACTTAATTAATATTAAATAAATATTAGAGAATCATTTTTATAGAATCTGTTCCATTAAATTCCTAAAACAAAGTTTCTACTCAATAAAACCTATTTTGAAACAATAAGAACAAGAAAAAACATTAAAGGAAACACAAAGATTACACTAAAAAAAGTTGAATAGTACAATTTCTGTGTAGAATTCCTCCAAAAACACTCCCAAGTTACCTCTTCTTGCTCCAAAAATGATGAAAATGTTTGCCTCCTTGCTCAAGAATAGAGAACTCTCACCAAAATTCTTTTTCCAATGATCATTTAGGTTTATGTTATTGAAAAATGACTTAATATGGACCCTTAAATCATATCTTAAGAAGATCCAGCAGTTGAGGTTAAAAGTTGGAGTAAAAATGAATCCAATGTAGAGATGTTTGCCCACCAAAAAACATTTGCTTGTTGCAGCACAAGCTATTCGAGATATTGGTGATGTTTGTGCGCTGTGGCTCAGATGACTCACCGCCGCGGCCTAAGTCTTCTTGGTCATTTTTGCACAATGTTGTGCCATGGCCTAGATAAATTACCTCTGCAACCTAGGCCTTTATGGTTTTTTTTGTTCTTCAGGAATGTCGCAACACAAATCAATCCACGCCGTGGCCTAACTCTTCCTATTTTTTACCACATCTCCAGACCTTTGGACATTGCGACACAAGATTTTCACCGCTGCAACCTAACCTGCATTTATTCCATTTTGATTTATTTTTACTCTGTTTGCTATCGTTCCACCTATATTGACATACTTAAACATAAATTAAGCATTTTCATGATATTTACCATAAAACAAGATAAATGGTTAGCCTTAAAATGAACAAATAACTCTTCTTTCTTTGAGCTATCACACCCCCAAACTTAACTCTTTGTTTATTTCAAGCAAAGCAAATGCACAAACTAAATAACCTAAAATTTAACATCTAAATATGGTAAAAGAAAATTTATAACTATAAGTAATATTAGTTTCAAGCATGCTCAATAAATTTGAGAACCCTCAAAGATTAACTAGTACACTCAACCTGAATATCCATATTGCTATCAATCTATAATGCATTCATTTAAGTGTATGGCCAATTTTTTGATGACATGCTCCATGATTGTGTGTTATGCTAAACTAGTTTACATCATATGTTATCAAAATAAGTTCATGTGAACCATGCAAATAAAAGAATAGTCCACTATAGTGTCAAACTTTATAAGCCCACATTTTGTCTCTCTCTCCACTAATATAAATGCAAAGTTAGATTAAAATCAATAAGTCTTTTAAAACTTGTAAGGATAGGCTAAAGTATGGGTAGGTGAAATAGAAATTATTTAGATTAAACCACATCCTTAGCTAACAAAATACATATAATAAAGTAATGAGCTCATAACCACAAGTAAACTTAGGTTTTTTATTTTATTTCATGTTTTTCAAACTTTATTCACTAACATTTTTTTTTTTTACCCAAAAGGCAAACCACATATTCCCAAAACTTACAAGATCAACAATAGATAGCACAATGCACATTCAATCAAGGGTGTCATAGGTTAGTAAAATTTATCATTTAGGCTAGGCTAATTACATAGGTAAAATGAAATAAAAAGTCAACATAAAAGCTCAAAATGAGGTAACTAAGGACATAAATAATAAAAGTGGCTTGAAAAGCTCCATCGGTCCAAAGAAAGTATAAATCATTTCTCAACCTACATAGCACATAAGATTTCGCCTCAAGAGATACAAAATTATATTCTAAAGCTTGTTATAGATACATAAATTATCAATGCATGAAAACCATAGAAATTTCTCAAAATAAACATACAAATCTACAAACTTAGCCTACATGTCTATGACCATCTAAGCATATATGGGTCACTAAGCACCTAGAATTTAAAAATGATTACACACATAATACTGGAAATTTCTTGCCTCATTACACATATGCCAATTTAATGCATGTTTATAATTTCATATCAATCTTTCAATTGTGCACAAAATTAACAAAATACTTAAATAAAATATTAATTTATAAAAGAGCATTAAGCACATTAAATTAGATAATTTAAATACTTAATTAATATTAAATAAATATTATATAATCTTGTTCATAGAACGGGTTCCATCAAATTACTAGAACAAAGTTTCTACTCCATTAAACCCATATTTGAAAATATAAGAACAAGATAAAACATTATAGGAAACATAAAAATTATACTAAGAAGAGTTAAATGGTAGAATTCTTGTTAGAATCCCTCCAAGAACACTATCAAATTGCCTATTCTTGCTCCAGAAATGGTAAAAATTCTTACCTCTTTGCTAAAAAATGGAGAACTCTTTCCAATTGTGTATTCTTTTTCAATGCTCATTTAGGTTTAAGTTATTGAAAAATGACTTAATATGAACCCTTGGATCATATCTTAAAAAGATCCAAGAGTTGAGGTTAAAAGTTAGAGTAAAAGTGGATCCAATGTAGAGATATTCGAACACCAAAAAAATTTTGCATCCGAATCACAGTTGTTCGAGACATTAGTGATGTTCGCGTGCTGTAGCTTAGATGACTCACGACCACTGGCTAAGCCTTCTTAATCATTTTTGCACAATTTTTCGCCATGACCTAGATAAATTATCACTGATGCCTAGGCCTTCCTAGTGATTTTTGTTCTTCAAGCGCTCCGTTGCACAAATTGACACATGCTGTAGCCTAACTCTTCCTATTTTTTGAGCACATCTCCAGACCTCTAGGTGCCGCAGCACAAGATTTCCACCACCACAACCAAACCTACATTTCTTCCATTTTGGTCGGTTTTCACTCCATTTGATATCGTTCCACCTACATTGACATACTTAAACACAAATTTAGTATTTTCATGATATTTAGCATGAGACGAAATAAATAGTTAAGCTAAAAATGAACAAATAACTCTTTTTTCATAGAATTATCAATAAATATTGAAAAACATGTGATTATCAGACTATCATTACAATTAGACTATAATTTAATTAATTATGCTATGATCCAACTAGTTTTTAAGTCTAAATTTATTAGATACTTTAGAAACCTTTTTTAATTTGATGGCTTTAGTTTTAAGAATCTAAGTACGATTAAAATCCCCTACTTTTTATTACTTTTTAATTAACTAATGACACAATCATTAATTAATTCTAACTATTAAACAATATAGTTATCTGCTTACTATATTTAATTCAACAATAGCATGAAGTTCTAAAAAGGTAATAACCAAACTGGTAAAAATTGAATTCATTGACAATTTTTAATCTAAAAGATTAATTTTAATTGCAATTAAAAATTATAATTTGCTACTTTAATTTTAAAAAATAGTCATTATGTACTAACATCATAATTTAGCCGTACACAGATTCATGTAATAAATTAGTTGTATACCCTAATTCATAATATTTATAGTTTTGATATTTAATTATTGAACTAATTGCATATCAAATTAAAAAATTGATGCTTTAATTAAATGATAACATAAAAAGTATGTAAAATCTTAATTTAGGGGTAGGAATAAAATTCAATAAATAGATTAAACAATTCATCACAAATAAAGAAAGAGAGAAAAAAATCTAATTTTTGATGAATAATTAGAGCCAAAGGAACAATAAATAAAAAAATCAATGTTCCACTTCTTCTTATATATTCCTTCAAGAATATCCAAGAATTGTACAATGATAGGTTTTTTTCAATTTTTTGTCCAATTATTATAATATTTGATTATGTATTAGATCAAAGGGAATTTTTTGTGCGCTAGAGGGAACAACGCATGTAAGGGTGTCGCATGAGCTTGCACTCAACGAAACGGCACCGTTTTTTTACAATACTGGATTATGCTTCCTAGTGGATCCACAATCAACCTGTGAAATAAAAATAATAAAAAATCTAGAAAAATCCCAAAAAATCTCAAGATTTCTAAAATAGTATATTTTGTCTAGACTACAAAATAAATAATTGTAGCAGGTGAGAACACTAAAAGAAGTGTAAATACTAAAGAATTAATAACTAAAAATGTGTATACAAAATATCATTTATCAATCAATTATTCAAACTCTTGCAATATCTAATTGTTAAATTTCAAATATTTGAGCCTACTACGTGTATATAGTCTACAATTAAATAAAATGTTAAAATGTATAAATAATTATTAGTCCAAGGCACTTTTAGAGTGAACCTTCTGTGTTTAAATCCCTACAACCACAGCATATACCTTGAAAAAGACAATTTGAATTGTAAACTTTTCTATAGGGGTTACCAAAGAAAATTTAATGGTTGTGTGTTTCTATGCTTGAAATTTTTTAATTATATCCCTAAAATGTAAAATACAATCCCCTCCCTATTTGTACATCTACTACTGCACGAAAACCTTAAAATCCAAATCCTCCTCTCTTTCATCAGGTACTAGCTTGATTCTAACAATAGTGAGATTTGTTAAAATTAAATAATTAACAATATAACAACGTACTTTTTGGTGATTCAATAATTTGCTTCAAATTGATTAAGTATTACAAATATTAAAATATCTATACAAGTGACAAAATGCTTAATGTTGTACCTCCATTCATGGATCATTTTGATATATATTAAAAGTTAATGCTTTTCTAATTATTTAAGCCTATTGTGTAGATCGGATAAAAAGTAATGAGAATGAGTTTAACGGATTGAGACTGTTGAGTCACTAAATCCACTAAATAAATTAATAAAAAAGTTTGTTAACTTTTCTTGAAAAATAGAATTTACATTAATTACAAGCCTTGCATATATGAAGCTCAAATTTCTATTCAAAGTAACAACAATCGGAAGTTTGTGTATTTTTTTAATATTCTATAATATATAATAATATATTCATGGGTACTTTTGTTAATGGAAAATAATGGGTACTAAAATATTAATATGTGTTAGTCTTGTAAATTATTTGTGTTTTTGTTAGCATTCTCTTATGTGAAATATGGAATCTATTTTCTTTTACTTAGTATTTTCGTATATCTCTTTGTATAGTAATTCACTTGTGATCAGTATTGCACATACTCACGTAGATTTTAACACTTATATTTGTATATTACACACACTACGGGGTAGTTAGGAGAATGAAATTTGCATGTTGAAGTGTGTTTTTAATTGTACTTGATTTTTAATTGGTGGGTGTTTGTAGATTTTCAAATGGTTAACTTTTTATTTGAAAAAATTTATTTTTAGTGGCTCGTTACGGTCCTCGTAGGTGGCTCGTCGTGGTGGTCAGCGAGGGGTTAGTGAGTGTGCACAATGTTGATCATAGCTCGTTGATCCTCATTGATATATGGGCGGTTCGCTGAAGTAGTCTACGACAGTGTAGATAGCTAAAAAATGTCCTACAAATACCCATACTCCTCTATCAAAATAACATATTTTTATACAATTTTTTGAGTTGATTTTATGAGCATTAAAAATAAGATTTTGTGAAAATATTTTCTTAAGCTCTTGCAAATGTTTTTCTATTTTCGGATCATTAATACATTGAAGGTTGTTCGGTATTAATGGTTTGAAGTTAAGAGTAAAATATCGGTTAGATATTTTGGAGAAAAATATATTTTAAATGGAGTTTTTGTATTCTCAACACATTGGATATTCTTTTGTATTGGGGATACAAGGCAGTGGAGGAATTGGATAAATATTTACTAAATGGAGTTGCCATATTAACAATACATCGAGTATTTTCTTATATTGTTAATACGAGATGAAGTTTTTCTGTAAAATTATTTTTGGGTGAATTTTATATTGCTTATGATTCACACTAAGCTATCCCAAGTATTAGTACCAGACTAAGAGGTGGTGTGGCTGTAAAGGTGAACTGAATCATAAGTGAATCAAAGCAGTTGTGGTAACAACTAGTGAGAGCAGCCTATGTAGTTAAAACAGGGGGTCCAGACAGATAGAGGTATTAGTGTTTACTTTTATTGAGTCTATATAACTATTTATTCTTAGTGAATTTTGTCAACTGAATGGTTCCATTAAGCAACATGTGATGTTACGACTTAGGATTGGAGCCTAAGTGAGTTTACTACGTTAGATCGCTTTGTTTGATTTCTCTACTGTATGAGTTAGTACAATCATTGTATTTTCAACATATGTACGAACATATAAAGACTATATATTGATTGGAAATAATTACTTCTTTATTCTATTTCTATTATCTACCATACTATTTATCTATTATATGTTATCTATCATTTATTTTTGCAGTTTGTACAAGAGGGACGAGTTCTTAGGTGTCCGTATAACCTGAACTTGGTAGTTTGCCAAGTTTGAACACTCTTAATTGGTATCAGAATAGGTTCACCCTTTTTGGACTTAATAACAATTGGTGTTGATCTATTCTTGTACTTTCCCACACTCACTTATCACTATGATGTATTCCAATTAAGGAGGTAATGTCGGTAGACTCCCCCTTCTCAAAGAGAATAACTATGCCTATTGGAAGTCCTTGATGCGAGCCTTTTTCTGGTCTTTGTGAGACCGGGTTTGGTATTAGGAAGAGAATGGCTGAAACGCATCCTACAAAAACTCTTGAAGATGGTTCTATTTTTCCTAAGACAATTATTGAATGAACTAAGGAAGAAAGCAGAGAGTACTACTATAACAGCAAAAGGTTGTACACACTCATTCGAGTCGTCACTCCTGAAGAATACTGACGAATTTTTGCTTGTCCACCTGAAAAGAATCATGGTATTTCTAGAGATTACGCCTGAGGGTATCTCTACGGTAAATAAATCTAAGTTAATGAGATTGAAAAGAGACTGCGAACTTCTTCAGATGGAGGAAGATGAGACTTTTGATAATTTCTACTGTCATTTTTCTGACATCATCAACACTTCTTATAACTTGGGTCGTCCAATTGATAAAGACTACAATCTAAAAAGATTCTCTGCAATCTATAGTCTCGGTTCAAAGAAAAAGTTATTGCCATCGAGATTGCCTTCAAAGAAGAACCCCTTAAAATTAATGAGATTGTTGATGATTTTCAAGCCTTTGAAATTCATCATCTTCTCCCTAAAAGAACTCAATCTTCTTATAAAGGAGAGAATTATTCTAAAGACTACGAAGATTCAAAAAGGCAAAGAAAGAGTCCTAGTTGAATGTGACGACTCATCTAGTTTGGATGAAGAAGAATTTGCTTGATTAGCTAAGCAATTCAAGAAATTCTTTAGTAACAAAAGAAACGCTCAATGTAAATCAAAGAAGGAAAGCTCTAGTCAAAGAGATTCATGAGCCAAGATTGAAGACGAAGGTGAGAGACCTCAGTCTAGTGGTCAGGTCAGATGTTATGAGTGCAGAAGGCTAAAACAGATAACTCTACAATGCAGATTGAAAAGACGAGAATCAATCAAGAAAGCCATGGTAGTAGATGTTACTATTTTGGATAGTAGTTGTAGTTTGGAAGAGGATGAAAGTAATTTTATTGCCTGTATGGCAACAAAAGACGATCTTCCACTACAACTTTTCAGTCCTTCAGATTCCTCGATAAGGATGAGCATGAGGAGCTCTTGGATATGTATAACAAGTTGCTTAGGGATTATAACAAGGAAAATAATGACATCCTCACTACTTTAAGTGCCAAATAGTTTGATCTTGAAAAGGAGTTGGAATACTCCAGAGCCACTGTTAATAAATTCTTTTGGGTAGTAAGAAGCTGGACAAGACTTTGGTAAGCATAAAGGCACTCAATGAAAAACGCGGGTTGGGTTTTACTGTTGATAATAGTGTCACTCTTTCTACTGCTACTTATGCTCCTTACTTTGTCAAGTTAGTTTTTGCTATGTTTCTACTCCTTTCTTCATTAGACCAATAACTAAATATCCTCATCAAAAGACTATTGTTGCAAAAGGTGAAGGTAAAGTTGCAGCGAAAGGTAAGCCATAGTTGTCATTCCAGCCAATCTTTGCTAGCAAGGTGTACACCACTCCTCTTTCTTCTTCTTATCATTGTGTCGTTGAAGAGTCTATTGTTGCTACCTATATGCTTCATCCCCTCCTATCACCATTGTGGTGAAAGTGGGCATACTAGATCTCACTATGAGAGATTGAGTTCTCATCCCTGAGTGAGACTCAATGTTGGCACTTCTACCTTTCAATTTCCTTCTCATGTTACTCCATAGAGACAAAGACTCAGTTTCTCTTACTCTCGTACTTGTACTTGCCATATATGCGGTACTATTAGCCACCTTGACAACTAGTGTCCGAGATATGTTTGGAGTAATATTCGCAGATCTCCCCCTTACTTTTCTCATTTTGACTAATCAGGATGTAGTGGTTCATTTAAGCATGTATAATGACCTCTCAATGGGTTATTCAAGAATTTCTAAAATAAAGAACTCTATAGTGATTCATACTTTGCATGCAGATGCATACCAAAGATTACATTATGCTCCTTTTTCCCCTTATCACTTATTTTCTAGACAGAAGAATCCAATTTAATCACACTATTTTTGGTTGTCAGTCAGTTTGACTTAAGTTGTTTCTTCTTTTCTCTCACTTTAGTGTAGTATTTTCTCTATGTATTTATTTATGTGTTAAAACATTAAATTTATTGTTTTATTATTTTTCTTTACCCTTTAAGGTGTTATTTTTAATGTTTAAAAAGAAAGTACAACAAATTTTTTTGAAAATTTTAAGGTTTTTCTAAATCTCCTCACCCTTAGGGTTGCTCACCGAGCACCCTCATAGGAGTCTCGCTATCCCTCGTCGAGGTCTCGTTGAGGTAGTATTTTACCCAATCGCAAGTACCTCATCGTGAAGGGCCCTTGAGGGGTCTGCGAGTCATACAAATGCCTATATAAACCCTCTTCCCTCTTTTGTTTCAGAGCACAAAAACTTCTAAACACTTCCTACCCTCAAACACTTTTACCTACTACCTTCCAAACTACTTTTAAACACTTCCTAACTCTCTTTACCCCACTTTTTACCAAAATTCCTAAGAAAATAAGAGATCTTGCACCAACCAAGAAGAGAACGCCTCTACTTCTCAACAAAAGAAGTCCCTCTCCATCATCTGTGAGCACTTAGTGCTAATTGAGGAGTTTCTAGAGCTCCACGAAAGGTTTTCCTTCTTTTAGTGGCTTGCTATTTGTTCTTTTTCTTACCCTTATGATCCTACTTTTGTCTAGGAGTTTTACTCTTCGATTTGTGCTCATTGCACCCGTCGCTTTTGTATCACCTTCCTTATGAGAGGACATACTATCACCTTGTCTCGAGATAATATCTTGGACCTCTTATCTCTCATGAACCTAAAAAATCATATGTTTCTCATACTTTAATTTGAATTTGAGAATTTTACCGATCTCAACTTTGCTAATGATCTTGAGTGACTCAAAGCTCATTATTAGTCTGCCATGGCTATCATGCTTGCCGATCCTAGCACACGGTATACAGTAGTCATTATGTACCTCTTTCTAGCACCTTTCCTAGTCGTATGCTTTTGAATGTAGTTAGCTATTGCATTCATCCTTGTACTTATTTCACCTCTGTACCTAATGAAAAAGGTCACTTCCTTTGTACCATTTGTAATGGTGAGTCTATAGATCTCACTGATATGATCTATAGAACCATCATGTGTCATTCTTTCACTCTTGATTCTTCTACTCTTCATTACCCTTCCTTGATCACTTGATGGGGACATGTTGTCTTTGGTGATGATGTTTGAGGTTCTTTTCATGGACATACTACTCTTTCTATAAGACATTTGTTAGCCTTATGCCAGTCTTTTGAGACCTTTGAACCCTCTTCTTCATTCTCTTAGAGTGCTTCCTAGATTCATGTTCCTATATTCAACCCCCTTCTACATATATTCATGTTCCTCCTCCTCAACAAGCGACTAAGTCCCCCTCACTTGGTGAAAAGGTTGATGCCATGAATCAACGTTTGGACAGGGTCCTTGAAGAACTTGAAGAAAAGTGTTATGACCACAAACTTTACAAATAGATGCTGCTAAATTTTAACAACAAGATGAGTAGATTTAAGCGTCAACAATAGACCTGACATGCTTCTCTACGGTTCTCTAGCTCTCAACCATCTGTTCAAACTACTAGTAAGGTGGATCATTCTCAGATTCACTCAGTTGGTATGAGCGTTGGTGTATTGCTTCAACACCAAGACTTCCAGATTCCTCTATCTTCGAAATTCTTTAACCCGATGTTTAGCCAACTCACTACCCTTGGTATTGAGCTCCTAGACCTTTTGTAGCCTTATTTCTAGCCTTTTGATCCCAAGAAATCCAACATTGGTTCTCGACGTGACCCTGACTGTGATGAAGGGAGAAGAGAATCTTAGTTCTTGTTTATATTTTATTTTTATTTAAAAATTATATGATAAAACTTTTTATTAATAAAAATTATTTCTTTGTTGTGTGCTTACTTTAGTTTCTTTACTTATACTTTAGTTCCTTTCTGCATGTGTTGAGTGTATATGATCATTGCATTTTGCACTTCTCTCCCTCATATAGGAGTATTCCTTTAATTTTTTGTGTCAAAAAGGGTGAGAAGTTTATATATTGCACAATGTGTTTACTTATATTTTCTGAATTGTTCTGGGATGTGAGTATATGTTTGCATTACATCATGTTGTCTGACTTGCATGCATTTAGAGGGAGTTTTTTTTTTTTTTTCTATCTTCTTATGCTTAGCCTATCAATATGTACCTGTGTAGGGGTGACACAATAGTTTTTTGTTAGACTATACGTAGGTGTACATGATACGTTCAAGAGTATGTATTTACTTCATGTCTGCAGGATATAAATGTAGACGTGGACCTTGTAGCTTAGTTGAAGTTGGAGTTAGCATCAAGATGAATGTGTTTATTCATAAAGATGAATGGAGAACTACAAGATGAATGCACTTAGAGTATAGGTGTGTTGGGGGTGTCTTATTTGTGTCATAATTTATTCATGAGAATAAACTTCTTCAGATCATCTTGCATGAATATATTGTGTTTGATGCTTGCCTTGTGTAGGTTGTGTAGTATTTTCCACGAAAAGCCAAAGCAGGAGATTGTAAGTCTTGTAAGTCATTTGTGTCTTTATTAGGGTTTACGTGTGCAAAACACGAAGTTTGTTTTCTGTTATTTTGTATTTTTGTCTACCTCTTTGTATGATACTTTACTTGTAATTAGTATCGTACACACTTATGTAGAATCTAATATTTTATATATTCATATATTACACACACCATAGGATGGTTGGGAGCAAGTAATTTGCATTTTAAAGTGTATTTTACTTGCATTTGATTTTTACAGTATGTAGGTTTTTGTAGCTTTTCTAATTGTTAAGTTTTTCCTTAAAAAAAACTTATTTTTAGTGGCTCATCGTTGACCTTGAAGGTGGCTTGTCGAGGTTATTGGTGGAAGGTCAATAAGCGTATACAGTGTGGATTGTGGCTCGTTGGTCCTTATTAATATCTCGCAAGAGGTTCGTCGAAATGTGTGTATCATCTAGACTTGATTATTTGCCAAGTTTGAACTTTCTCAATATGAATACCTATAAAATATATTTTTAATAATTTGGGGACTAATAGAATATCACTAAATAACTTGTAAAATAATAAGTACTAAAATATTTAACTTAGGTGGTACCTATAATATATACTAAATAACTTATAAAATAATAAATACAAAAACAACAACATGAATGTAGTTTGGTACCAGCTCCCAATATAAAACTATAATATATGTCAAATAGATTCTTAATTATTAATAATCTCATATATGAGATTGAGTGAGCTTTGCAATTTTCAAACTCATTCGTTTAAGTTCAATTTAAAACTTATTTAAACTTTATATTATAAGTTAAGTTAAGATAGCTTTTAATTAAATTGGACACCTCATAAGTTGGTTTATTTAAATTTTTGAAAAAGAAAATAAAAAATATTTATTATTTTGTTTAACAAAGTTATCGCAATAAATATTAGCTTTGATTGTATTTTAAAAACAAAAAAAATATAAAAAATATATATCTTAACTGCTTTTTCAATAGTGATATTACAGTAATTACTTTTTAATAAATATATTTTATTAATTGAGTTCGTAAATTGCTAATGAGTTAGGTGAGTTAGGCTTTATCAACTCGTGTGTGATAAGTATATCAAAATAATGTTGGTCCTCCTAGCTTAAATTTTTGAAAAAATTAATTTTTTAATAATTTCTAATATGAAATCAGAGCTGAAGATCCTATATTTAAAACTAGTAACCTAAATTATTAAATTAGAAGTGTTTGATCTGTATAGTATATAGAGTCAACACTTGTAAAAGAATGATAAATGTATAAAAATAAATTTAGCTTTTCTCTCTAATAGCTTAAATTTTTGGGAAATTAATTTTTTAAATTTTCAAACAATCAGTCGATTAAATCAACTTTGAACGAGTTTAACTTTTCAATTGACAATAAGAAGAAAAATACCAACTATGAGTCAGATGATTTTCTTGACATAACGGCCAGTGACATTTATAATGTTATTTTGGCTCAACGACCATGAGAGTCATTGCTCTTTCTTTAGTTGACTACTTATCATTATTTATGAAAAGAAGAAGAAACATATACATTACTATTCGCCAGGAACATCCTACGCGAAAGCAAAAGGCGACGAAGTCATAATTTGAACTTCATGATTCTTACAGATGAAGTGTTCTTTATGATCCACATTGCAATCTTTCTTTTAATACTTCTAGTTTTGGTAATAGCATGATTAAAGTTATTTATGTTGGAACAAATATGTAATGAAACTTTTGCATTTTTTTTTTTTTCTTTTTATTCAAATTTATTCACAATTTCTAACAATTTATGTTGAAAAAAATATTTAAATTAATATTTTATAAATAAATTGTTTGGTTATAAATTTTTTTTTTATCTTGTATTTAGTTTATTGATATTACTTTAAAAGAACAAAAAGTTATTCAAATTGTCGAACAATAATTAATAATATTTAAAAATTCTTTATTTTTGAAAAAAAATGTCTTCAAATGCAATTTTGGGTAAAGAGAGGTAATGGTAATGTAGCTTATACAAGTAGAGTGCATAAATCTCATAACATTTTATTAGATCACATAAGTCTTATTATTTTCATAAAATCAACATTAAAATTCTATTTTAACTTTTAATTGAGAAATTGAGCAATATTTTGTCATGTATTAGTTATATGAATAAATTTTTAATGTAATTTCTTGTCATTTACTAGGACCCTAAATACAATTGTTACTTTGGAAATACCCTCACAAATGGTAACATGGTTAGCAAATGATAAAACCTTGCTCAATTTCTTAATTAATAGTAAAAATAAAATTTTAATGTTAATTTTATGAAAGCAAAAGAACACATGTGTTTCACTAAAAAGCTATAAGACTTATGCACTCCATTTATGTAAGCTATAAATGCCTGATGTCCTTCACCTTACAATTTTTCTTTGAAATTGTTTTACTATAATAAGGTGAAAAATTGAAGTTAAAATTTTGTAAAAAGATTTGGAGGAATACCCTAATTGTGATTAAAACAATTCAAGTGTAATAATGTAAAGTTAATATACAATAAAATTTTCAAAATAACTATTTATAATAAATGTATTTATTGTAGAAACATTGTAGCATTTATTGGTGTAAAAAATATCCATCGGTAATAATTTAAAGTTAATCCACAATAATACTACCAAATTAGTTATTCATAAAAAGTTATATGGGGCATTTGGACATTTATTGGCGTACTAAAAAAGCTAAAAAAAGAAAGAAAAACATAACTATATTATTAGTTTTCAAATTTTAATTAAATTTACACACAAATCTCTTAACATTTAAAGCGTATAATTTAGTTCTTAAACTTTTAAAACTTCACACACAAGTTCTTAAACTTATAAATTATATGATTTAGTCCTTAGAATTTTTAAAATTTTACATATAGATGTTAAAATTTTAATTCACAAATATGATTTTAGTTGCTAAGTTAAAACCTATGTACAAAGTTTTTAAAAATTTAAGAACTAAATTATAGAATTTAAAAGTTGAGAAACCAATGTGTGAAACTTTAGAAATTTGGGATTAAATTGTATGATTTAAAAGTTTAAAAAATTATGTGTAAACTTGCTTTAAGTTTAAGGACTAATGAAATAGTTAAGTCAAAAAAAAAATTTAAGAATAACCAAAATGAATTATCACTTTTTTATAGAAGATAAAATAATTATTCAATGGTAATAATCTAAAATTAATATACAATAAAATTATCTAAAATACTATTAATAAGTGTATCTCTTAAAAATATTTTGATATTTATTAATATATTAAAAAAAAAACAAAAACAAAACTACCAACACAAATCTTTATAAGAATTGGGATAATTTTGATATTTATTAATATACTTAAGAAACTAACAAAAATTATATACAAAAAAGTAAAAAACAACAAAAGTAATAAAAATCAAAATAGTGTACAATAAAATTTTAAAAAAAAAAAAAATGAGAGAGAAAAAAGATAGAATGTCAAACGAAAGCCAACTATGACCAAAAGGGCATTTTTGTAAAATATAACTGTCAAAACAAAACGACTAAGAATACAGAATTTACTATATAACAAATATATTTGGAGCATCATACATTTCAACGGTGCACCAAAGGTAACAAAGTAAATGTGTAATAATAATATAAGGTTCTACATAATTAATTTATAAGAAGTAATATATAATAAAAATTTATATGAAGTACTTTTTTTTTTTTTCTTTTAAGCAACACAAAAATTTTATTAAAAAATTATCAAAAATAATACCCCTAAAATTTAATAATAATAAAATTAGTACTTCAATAATATTGAACGTTTAATTTAAACGTATAATATTGAATGTTCAATATTAAACGGGATTAAATTATCGTCGTTCAATTCCAATTAAATGAGTATTTAAAAAAAATGAATATATTAATTATTTTTTTAATTATAAAATTATAAATTTTAATACAATAAATATTATTTTTATTATTATAAATTTTAAAAATATTATTTTTATTATTTTTTTTAATTTTATTTAATATTTTAACTCATAGACAGTTTAGAGTCCAAGCTAATTGTTTTGAGTTAGAAAAGGACAAGTATCAAAATTAGTAAGAAGTTCAGAAGAATAAAAATCTTCCCATACTCTTATAGCGTGGGCCCTGTGTTAGCACTGTATGCACAAAACAAAACCTTTTGAGCATGAATGAAGCTTTAAAAAACTAAGACAATCCATCTATTCTGAGTCAGATCATGCAGTGCATTATGAACTTTTTCAATAGCCACCAGACAATTACTCTCAAGTTCAGTACAACGCAAACCCTGTTCAAAAGCCACTTTGGCACCTTTCCTCAAACTATTTACTGCATAAATCTTGAGAGTTCTAGAAAAGATAAAAAAAACTTTTGGAATATATTTGGAGCATCATACGTTTCAACGATGCACCGAAGCTTACGAAGAATAATAATAAATAAGGTGAGATTGTACATAAATTAATTTATATGAAGTACTGTTTTTTTTTTTTTTTTTAAGCAACATTCAAATTTTATTTAATAATTAAACTCAATTAGAGTCCAAGCTAATTGCTTGACTTAGAAAAGGAAGACAAATATCAAAATTAGCAAAGAAGTTCAGAAGAATGAAATTTTCCCCATAGTTCAATAGAGTGGGCCCCCTGTGTTAGCACTACGTGCATAAAACAAAATCTTCTCTTAAATAAGTAAGAACACCCCTTGCAATAATCCAGTTTGAGTCAAATCACTTGAGAGTTCATAAAACTTGAGAGTTCTAGCAAAGATAAAAAAAAAAAGAACCTGTGGAAACCACTCCCAAGTTGAATCTATATTAAACTTCAGACAACTAGGTGGAGGTTAATTTAAAACAAATTGGAGAACGTACTCAATTTCAGTTTAGTTGCCGACGATCGAACAAGGAGTGTAGACTTAAAGTAGAAAGGAAATTCCGAAGCACATCTTTTGAAGTAATAATTTTACCCCCATAAACTTGATTATTTATTTCTTTCGATATGGACCAAAGAATACAGAAGAAAATGTTAATTTCCTCCTTGTGTAGAGTGTCAAAGTGAAAAAGCAACCAATATTTGATTGGGGTGAGTTTGCTCACATCAGTCTTAACTTTTAAATGGTACATAGACCAGACATCAATTTGCTTTATCACACAAGACCAGTGCATAATTAATCTTTTGGACAGAATGAGACTCGAAAGTGTTTAGAACCTCCAAAATATTCAATAGCACAAGAAGTAGAAGCCTCTATGAAAATGAGATTATCATCTGCAAATAGAATAGGGAGAACAAAGGTGAAATTGGATCATCTGGACGTATTTTCCGAGACGATTATATGTCTTAACCTTTTTTTTTTTTTTTTTTAATCTCAAATTAAAAATAATAATTTTTTTACTTTTAAAATATATAATAAAAATATAAAAATAAATAAAATATTAATTTAAATTAATTTCATGATAAAAAAATATTTTAAATATAAATTATTTTAATAAAATATAATATATATATATAATTATTTTAATTTGACTATATTATACAACTTTTCATTAAATACTATATAAACAAATTATAATAATATTTAATACAATTCAGTCTAATATAACTATACTTAAGCTATTTGATATGATGCACTAAATATACTGTTGATTGCAAAAATAAGATCAAGTGTTTTATTTGGCATTAAAATTATTTTTTTAATATATATTTATTACATCATACTAAATATTTTAATTGTATAATTTATAATTATATAGGAATGACCAGAATGTATTTGCGTAACATTTTGCGGGGGCTCGGTACCACAGTGGTTTCTCTATTAACGAAAGCATATTCATTTTTCCCCTTAAACTACCCACATTTAATTTAAAATACCCAATTTTGAATAATAAATCAAAACTTCAGCGAATATTTCTAACGTGAATCACAAATGACATTTTTATGGGGATATGAAGGTCAATTTGAAGAGTTTGGTATGAAAGATAGGAATAAAAAAAAAATTCTAGATTTTTCACACCAAAAAGAGAGGACTCGATTGGAGGGAAAATGGGCTAGGTTTTCATGAGAGATTAAATTCAATTGTCTTAAATCTAGGAGTGCTTAGAAGAATCTTGCATAAGAAAAGTATAATTTAGTCAAAATGGGTGAATGTTCTAAAGACAGCAATATTGGTGTTGAAGAATTTGTGACTCGTGGTGGTAGACCACAACCCAGATACGGTAAGGACTTTTCAACTTTAAATATTCTACCATAATAGTGTTTTATCTATATTTCTTGAATACACGTTAACCGAGCAGTATGAAGTGGAATGAACAAGTTGGAAATTAAAGACCAAGGGTTGAACAGCAGATTGAAACTGTCATTTTTTTATCAATTTGAATTTGATCTGATCTGAAGCAGATTTGAAGATATCAATCCGAATCCAAATAGATCGAATTTTTCGGATAAAATAAATCAGATTGAGATAATAACTTATTTTTAAATTATTGTTATATATAAAATAATATATATTAACATTTAAATTTTAAATTGATACTTCATTAAGTTAATTTATTTATTTATAGTTATAAATAAGAGAATCAAAATAATAAAAAGTATACTCTTAAATATTAATAAATTGTTATAAAAAATTTAACATTATTTTTATTTTTATTTTAAGCTAAAATAGTAATTTAATGTAAATGTAATATGTAAAATATTTAAATATAACTTATTAAAAATAAAATATACATTTATTTATAATTTAAAAAGTAATTTAGTCCGGATCTGATTACAGCGGATAATAAAATCTATAAATTCGATCCAATCCGAAAGGATTGTATACTATACAATCCGAAATCGATTCGACTATAAAATATGTTCAATCTAATCGAATTCGACGGATCGAATCGGATCGAATTTTTTTATTTAGTCGGATTGTTCGGATTATTTGCTCACTCCTAGTAGACAGAACCAAAATTTGGGTGTGGAATGGACAATAAGGTATTTGTATTGAATAAATCTTGGTGCTCTGTTTTTAGGTGGGTGAGGTATTAAATAACAGTTGAAAGTTGCATAACAATGGCGAGATTTTTTCCCATAAGCTTTTTCATTGGAAGGAAACTTTTTAATTGATCATCATACCCTCATAAAAATGCCATTTACACTTCATGTGAGAAATTTTCCCCAAAACTTTGATTTATTGTTCAAAATTGACCATTTATGTATCTTAAATTAAATATGGAGACCAGTTTGATACTACTTGAAAAATAAGGTGAAAAATGTGTACATTTTCATTAAATGGACCACTATATTTCCGAGCCACATTTTGCAGTTATTGGCAACAACAACAGCAAAAAAAAAAATAATATATATATATATATATATATATATTTGGACTATAACTAAGCTTGCAAGAGGCCTTTGTTAAAATGATCAAGTTTTATCTAATATATATATATATATATATATATGGACTATAACTAAGCTTGCAAGAGGCCTTTGTTAAAATGATCAACTTTTATCTAATTTGTTAATGTTAATTTTTATATCCTTCCTATTATTTTAAATATAATGAAATTTGGTACTCAAAATTGTGGAGAATATTCGATTTTCCACTCATGAGAATTGAGAAATATGTAGGGTTGGGATCAGTATCTTCATTCTACGACCCTATCCATCTACTGAACCACATTTCTTACAATTTTATAAAAAAAAATTATATATTTTTCATTAAAAATAATGTTTCATTTAAATTTTTTTTTACTATTACAGGATAAAAATACGATATTATAAATAAAAATTAGTCTTATTTTGATTTTTAATGACCCAATAAAACAAATAATATTTTAATTATATATATTATTTTATCATAATTTCATATTTACTAAACTTTAATCAAATTATTTTATTTTCACTTAATTTTTATTAGTTTGGAGCAAATGAACAATACTTTATCTTATACTTTTCATTAATTACTAGGAATCTTTGAATTCCCACAAATCTCTGAATCTTGGATGGAGAATGTCATTTCTGTTGCTGTAAATATTTAGCATGGAAATGGGGATCTCACTTTACCCCATTCCCTTAACAAACTACTAGTTTCATCCTTAACTAATGGTTAATATTTAATTTGTTTGGAAAAACATTGATTGAAAAACAAACCTCAATTTGCTTCTTTATTTTCTTTTAACTATTATGAAAAGTAAAGTTTGTTTCTTCTTTTCATTTGATTTTTTGGTATATATTTATGGGCTGTTGTTAATGAAGACTGTGGTTGTGAGATTGAGCTCCAATTTCTTGGCGATTTGACTAAGTTCAAAGCTTAAAAGCGGGTTTTCGGGGACCCATTTCAGAGGTTGTGGGTTTGGAGTTTATGAAACGAGGAGGGAGGTTGGTGAGAGACAATTTTTGGATTAATGGGTCACCGGGTGCTCCGGCTTGAACATAAGTGGTGTTGGGTAAAATGCGTTCGGATCCATAAGGGGATTAAAGAGCAGAAGTGGGAATGAGTGCATCGTTGGGGCTGAAGAAGTTCATACTGAGACTAAGATTAGAGTCATCGTTGGCAGATATCGAGAGGTTCATAGTCGGCATTTAGTTATATTAGAGCTACAAGTATTGATATAACAAATATTTGTAGCAAAAGAAAAATTTTATATTAATAACAACTCTTAAAATTTGATGGTATAAAAATTTATTTATTTAAAAAAAAAAAAAATGTGTATTACTTTTTAACGTTTGAATGTGTGAAAAAAAATGATAATATCGCAAAAATATTTACTTTGTTGATTTTTCAGATACAATTCTTTTGATAACGCGTTGACCAACATCATTGGTTGAGAATTAGTATTTTCTGACAAAATAAACAATAGTTTTTTACGATATATATATATATATATATATATAAGACATATTAAGCGGCTTGTGGTGGTCGTTCTCCACATTTTTTCTAAATTTTGTTCGTTTTTTTTTATATCAACAAATATCAAAATATTTATATAATAAATATATTTTTATAAATGATTATTTTAATATTATATATTAATTTTATATTTATTATTAAATAATTACTTTAATCATAATAAGAATAACAATTCATACGGTGCTTATTTAACGAGTGAATCAGATTCATAATAGGTGATTTACGTTACTTTACATATACCATTTGGTCAATTTTTTTTATAATTATATTAAGACTGATATTTCATATGGTGCTTGCGTATCTATAAGCAAGTCAAGTTTCGCCAATTCATTTATATCTTTTCTATTAACATTATATAAAAACGAGAATTTTCTTATTTATTTGTGTTAAGTATTTTTATTTCTTTTCTTTTCTTTTTTATTTATTTGTATTTATATTTAATATTTATATTTATATATTTTTTATTTTATTTGAAATAAAAAGTAGAAAACTAAAAAAAAATTAATTAGATATATAAAAAGGAGAGTTCTCTCCATGATATTTATTTGGTATATATTTTGTTTGAAGAATTTTATATATATATAATAGCCACTTAATCAAAAATAACACAATTTTTATAAGAAATTAAATAAACAAAATGAAAATTAAATAAATAGAATGCGGCAAATCTATCTATTAACTTTATATAAAAAAGAGAGTTCTTCCATTTATTTATGTTTGATATTTTTATTGCTTTTATTTTATTTTTTATTTATTTTTATTTGATATTTATATTTTTTTTATTTTGCTTGAAATAAAAAGTAGTTAGTAACCTGTACAATCTAATAACATATTAGTAAACATGTGTTATTTTTTTAGTAATTTATATGTATTAAGTTGTTGTATATATTAAGTAACATATAATAAAAATGTAACTAAATTATATTGATTTAAAAAATGATTATTATATTTAATTTGTAGAAATTTAAAAAATCAAGTATCATGTTACCTTCAAGAAAATACTCTTTACAATAATACAATAAGCTTTTCTTATAAAAATGAGGCTTTTAAGGGATAATTGGATCTTAAAATAATTTTTATTGCCATTTTTTTAAAAATTAAATATTTTTATGATTATTTGAATTATGATTCTTTGAATAGTAAAAAAGTTTTTAAAGAAGAAATTGTGAATTTTTTTATTAAAAAAAAAATATAATTTGTAAATAAATAATGGCAGAAGTAGGAGAGTAAAGGGATAATAAATAAGTTAAAAAATATTGAATGTATGACACGAACTTAGAGGACAAATCTTCAATTACTATGTACTAACTTCTTATTACACATTAATATAATAAAAATAAACCCCAGACTAACATTGTGGAAAGTGAGAATATACATCTTATTTATTTCAAATTAAATCATTTTGCTCTAGAGCTAGCATTGTGGGAAGTGAGAAATCATTTCTCTCTCTCTCTCTCTCTCTCTCTCTCTCTCTTATATATATATATATATATATATATATATATAAAGGTGAATTTTCCTCCACACAAATAACATTTATTTGATTTTATTTTGTTTGTAATTTTTTTTCATTTGATAAAATTATTTAAGAGTTGATATTAAAAAATTCTTAGAGAAGTAAGAAAAATTATATTGATTTTTTTTAATATCTTTTATTTTGTTTGATAAATTTTTTATATTGTTTGATTATGTTATTTTAGAATTGATGCTAAATGATATACTTCTAATTGCATAAAGAAATAATATAATACTTTATAAGTTTTATTTATTCTCTAAATATGACTGAATTTGTTCATTTTCTACTTAAAAAATGCAAAGAGAACATTAATTTGTAGTTACATTTGTAACCATATTAATTATGGGCACTTCACGAGGCTTGCACAAAGCACCAGCGAGAGGGAGTTGAATAGCTAGCCGACTGGCCATCCGGTCAGTTGGGTGGACTGGCAGAGGGTCCGATCAAAGACTCCCTTCCCAATGACGACATTGACTCTGGTCCAAACTTGGTCCCCTATCTTATTTTTCTCCTTATTTTGACCGTGTTGCTTCCATCGAGGCTCCTTGTTCCATTTATAGTAGGATGTTTTTTAGGGAAATCCAAGTTTAGATCCAGTGTACGATTTTTGCTATGAAGTTGACTCTTTATTGTTGTTCTTTATCCAATATTTTGTAGACAAGCTAAGGGAGATGTTTGAGATTCTCGACTCCATTAGGATAGTACTTACCGACAATGGGATTGTGCCTAGCAAACCCCTTCCTAGAGAGATCACCAATTTTGTCGATAATCTATTTGTTGGTCTTTGATTCCCATTCATGTCATTGGTGTGGCAATTTCCCTATATGATAGAGGTGCCTCCTGAGAAGTTCCCTCCTAATGCTTGGAAAATTATGATGTCTTGCTATGTCCTATGAAAGGAGCAGGGTAGAGAGATGAGCCTCGGGGAGTTCAGGTCCCCTTATTATGCACAGGATATGAGTGGGGCCTGGTTTCTTTTTAGACTTTTCAACAGTTGTAAGTTGATTCTCAACTTGAACAAGTCTAACAAGGATAAACATTTAGTTTATTGCTGTTGGGGCTTACGATACGAATTGTCCTAGCTTAGGCCCACACCCACTCAATTTGTTCCAGTGGTGAGTAGCTTGCATGTGCATCACTTGTTCTCTAGAAAACACTTCATATATATTTTTTGTTGTTGTGCTAACTCCTTTTATTCCTTCTTATGCAATGCCTTGGAAGAAGTGACATTTACAGACAAGAGGAAGATGTTCATTGACTCTCTACTTGCCTTGCCCTTGCAAGGTCATAGCTCAAAGAATTATTCACTAGGGTCTTTAGCACCTTCGTCCATTCCCAAGAATTTCAGTAGTGATCTTCCCTTATGTAAGTGTCATGGTAAATACCTTAGTCTAGACTCACTTAGAGTCGACTTAACTCATTCCTTTTCTTTGTTTATTGTCTTGCAGTCATGAGATCGTACCATATGGCTTCACAGAAAGGTTCGTGTACCAAGTCTTTCACATCATATCTAAGAACCTGGGAAATAAGAACATGAAGAAAGGGGGTGCCCTTTCGGGAGAAAGAGATAATGCCAAGCATCAACCTCCCAAGTCATGGAGACCTCGGGCGCTTGACTGAACTCAGTTTTCCTCTCTAGTCTAGGATTTTATGATGAAGGATGAGGCTACACAGTTGAGTCCTCCACATAACCCATCCTCAATAGTTGTTTCAGATGCCCCATTGGGCAAGGTTGGTACAGATGATTTAGATTGGACTGAGAAGTGCATAAGCTGATAGCTACTATAGAAGATTGTATCTTGGGGGCTCAAACCTTTCTAGATCCTTTGGCGAGTGCCCTCTAGAAGGCCAGGCTTAAGAGAGACTAGGCTCAAGTCTCACTAAACCATGTTCTAGAGTATAAGTGGGAGCTTATTGAGGCTTTGGAGGAAGAAACCCAGTGCTAACATAACATAAGTTAGCTCCTTAGTACTGTTGAGGCTGACAAGACCAAACTTCAAAATGAACTCGCCTTGAAGAACTCTAAACTGGAGAGAGTTAAGGTTGAGAACCAAAGGTTGGCCACTGAGGTAGAAATTGCAGGTCAATGGGTTGTAGATGAGCATCTAGACTATCAAGACTTCATGGCTGATACCTAGGTTGCATAGGCTCATGGTTTTAAGTCTACTAAGAGGAGGTTCAAGCTGGTCTATCTAGACTTGAGTTTATCCAGGTGTAAGTTTTTAAAATATAGCATGGTTGCAACTAAGTATAGGAAGTATAATGACAAGTCAGATTCCGAGGGGAGTGATTCCTTAACTAAAGAGGTAGCTTAGGATCTTGTTGGAGCCCAGGACAGGAAATAGAACTAGGATACAACTAGAACCTATAACATAGTCTTGTCAAAGAACTTTGGTTGTTAGCATTAGATTCAAAATTTACACATAGGTAGCTCTTTCCCTTTGTTATTTACTTAGTAGATTGTTAGTGAGTGAAGTCTCTTCGCCCTTAGTTGTAGTCACTTTGGAAGTATGTCCTTAATGAAAGTGATCAGTACTGACTTTCTTTGCATTCCACATTTGACTTAGCAATTTTTTTTTTACTTTCTTACTTGTTAATGCATAACACAATTTGCCATTGGTGACTGACTTGATATATCTTTCGTTTCCTTTAGAACTTGGAACAAGAACATACCCTATGTACTTTGTTCTCTTAGTAAGACACACTTGATGCTCAAGTGATCGTGGGAGACCACAATCATGACTTTGGTGTCCTTAGGGGATCATCATCGATATTGTAATGGACTTGGACCTTGGGAATTACACTTAGCTCAACGATCGAAACCTGGACTGGTAATGAGCTTAGTGACATTTTGGAAGTTAGACTTTAGAGATGTACTTCGTGGTACTTTTAGAAGTTGGTGATGCGACAAATCAAGTGGAGGGACAACATGTAAATTACCACAAACATATACGTGCTATGGCTTGGATTTATTTGAGCCGCGACCTAATTCTCTTGGATCAAATTTAAAATTTTTGAATAATTATGCTCACTGTAACATGGAAAATGTTGAACAGTGGTGGATCCCTCTCTGGTTGCAAAGCATTTGGCAGTTCTTAATGTACACTATGGCAATGGAAATATTGGGCTACGACTCACTTGTGTGTTAGTGTGAATTTGAGACCTAATTTTTAGCATCCCATTTGGCTAAAATCCTAACATTTCTAAAATAACTTTGTGCCTATATATACACTTGTAGACTCCTAAACTAGGGAGAATCGTATCTTATATCTATAGTTTGTCATTTATTCGTAGAACTAGTATTAATAACCTTCAAGAGGCATTTTTTTTAGTAGAGATTTTGAGAAATCAAGATCATAAGTCAAGAATACAAACGAAGAGGGCAATACTTTTGATGAAGATTCAAGTGAAAATTGATTTTGATCTTTCTTCTCCTTTTCTTTGTTCAGTTGTAATGTTTTTATTCATGAATATTCTGGATTTTTTGAACTCAATGTCTTGCTAATTTTTATTAATGTATGGGTCTTATGAACCTAATTTTCTAACATGTGACAATCTATTTTTATTCCTCTCTTGTGATTACAAATCAAAGTTATATTCTTTGATCTGATTTCATGCCATTAATTCTTGATCACTAATTATACCATAGAAGCATCCAGGTAGCTTTGAGAGAAGTATCTATGATTTTGTCATGATTGAATAACATACTTAGTTTCTAGGCAGAGATGTATGATTTGTATATATGTGATTCGTAATTAACGTTCTTAATGAGTAGTAGTTTAATCTAATTGACATAAGGGTGTGATTAGATTAGATTATTATATTGTATTTAGTTTGCTTGAGAGAGGAATGCATGCATAGTTTAGTATCAATTGATCATATAACTCATTGTATCACATGCTTAGGAGATTGGGAGATTGATGACTCCTAAATTTCATGTTTCATATATATCTTTCGCTATTTTTGTGTGTTCTATTTAAGCATTTAGTTAATTATTTATAGTTATTGGTTGTTCTTGTCCAAATATTGGTAAGAATATTCTCAATGGTACTCAATTATAAGTTACACTTTTTCCTTATGTGTTCAACACTCTTTTCTAACATGGCGGCCGACTTGACCGTAAATTTGTTAGTGGCTATTGTGTGCTAGTAATATTTTCAAAATTTATATGCTTATTACCTTTGGGAGCAATCTTGCTCTTTGTACTGTTAACTGCCTAGTGGCCTTTTTAATAAATCAGTACCCTATCGTTTGATAAAAAAAAAAAAACACTCTTTTCTAAATACTTATCACTTATCACTTATCACTTATCACTTGTCTTGTGCACTTGCAATTTAGGGAAAATAGTTGAGCCGTGTGAGTATATCAACAAAGTAGTTACCTCGAGAGAGCACACCTTCACTAAGTAACCTTAGGATTTTCAGAAAATGCCTTGCGCCTTTGAAAATTCTTCAAGAATCAAGATGACATGAACGAAGTGGGTCTGTCCTAGCCACTTAGGACGTGCATGGCTTCAACCTCCGATATGGATCTAGAAAAGTTTCGAAAGGCGCTGGCAGGATGTATAGTGATGGATGCAGGACTAGACATGATTGGGGTAGGATCAAGGGCGAGCCACAATGTGACCAATAAGAAGCTGACTACAATTGGCTAGTTGGCTAGGTGGTTGGTCAATGGACGCATGGGAGGTGCAGGTGGAGTAAGAGTGTAGGCGAGTGGGTAGACGAGCCATGCCTAATCAGCCCATCGGCCAGGCAATATGGCTAGTCGATCGGGCAAATGACATGGTGATCTGGCTCCTGCCTATCATCAACGTTTGGTTGGTCTAGTCAGATCATGTTTGCTACAATTGGCGACAAGTTCTTACCAATATTGTGACTAGAAGTCCCTTCTTATCAACGTTGCTACATTACCCAACTTGACTTTCCCAAATTCCAACTTTTCTGCCAACTCTAATTATTTTGCTGAGGCCACAATTTTCCTAAGAGCCTTTCTTTGTAGCTAAAGTCCTGAATCTCGATTCCATTTTTATGTTGAATCTTCTTAAGTGCAAAGTTTGTATGTTCCCAAATCCTTGATTTTTTTTGTCTTCCCAAGTTCTTAGGGTTTGATGTTCTCCCTAAGTTCCTTAGGAAAATTTTGAAAATTGTTGTCTAATAATCTAGTCCTCCTAACCCCCTTACTTGGAAGGCTTCTTAAGTTTGGCAAGTAATGATCGTTCTCTAAAGTCCAATTTGTTCTATTGTGGCTTCCATCATTTTTGGGGGAAGCAGTGTGCAAGCTTCTAGTTCTAGTAGTTCTGAGTGCCACTCCCAATGCTTGGGTGACAAGGAGTTCCAGAGTAACAGTACTTGAGTAACTACTCAACATAAACTAATGGTTGGATCTTGAGGAAGTTGTCACAAGTGCCAGCATTTATATCGTTTTCTCATTAGACTTATCCTATTAAGACATTAGTGAACCATTGTTTGGATCCTACATCAGGGTGTTACGGATGCCTAAAGGGGTGTGAGCCCATCGGCCTTGTACAACACTTCTTCCATTAAGATAATTGCTAGATGGGCTGTGGGGCCCTATTCTTAGTTAAGACTTGATAAACACTTGGTCCTAAGTAAGTTGCCTACTATCCCAAGTGGCGAATAACTTTTGAGGCCTCAAGCCTTTTTCTTGAGGAACGTCACACGGTTGTCAAGTGGAAGGTTATGGTACACTCCTGCTTTGGTTGTAGTTTGGCGATACAGGCCGAGTGGCCAAGACATGGTTTTACAAAGCGTGCTTCATTTTTGATCTTCGTCCAACAAGTTACTTCAAAGTAGCTATCGTATGGACAACGAATCAAGTCCAACTAATGTATGGATCCTAGATGAAGTTCTTGCAAGTGCCAATGGGTGAATTTCACATCGTTTCCTTACTAGGTTCAATCCATTAGGACACTAGCTAGCCATCGTCTGGATCCTAGATCATGGGTTTTGTGGCTAAATAACGCATTACACTAGTTCCATTACGACGATGATAAGCATGAGGCAATGATGTCCAACTCCTAGGCAAGACTTAATCATCCCTTAGTCCTTAGTAAGTGGTCCTACAATTGTAAGTACGACTAGGGGTATTTTGATCCATAAGTCTTTTCAAGGGTAATAAAACGCGTTGTTCCGATGGAAGGTTGTAGTTCCCTCATGCCCTAGGGCTTGTGTAAGTCTGATATATGATATTGGGGAACGAGTGGCTTTCCTGATCCATGCAGGATAAAAATGGTCACAGTCACTACTGGTTCTAAGTCCTAAGCCTAGGGTGTTCTTGGGTGTGAAGTAGGCAAGGCTCTTTTCACGTAGCAAGGTTTTCCCAAGTTTGAACTTGAACTCTGGTTAGTAAGGCTTCCTCATTCCTAGCTCTGGATAATTAAGGCTATAATATCCAGTGGAGGGCCAAGGCTTGCTCTAGTAGGTTAGTAGTGTGTAATAAAGCAAAGCTAGATTTTGTTGAATGATTTGTTGAAACACTTTATGGGTTTTAGCACCTGGATCCTAACTAGGGCCAAGTCTGGCTACCAGGTTTGAGGGAGGAAAAGTACTCATCCCAAGATGATGTAGTGTACAAAGGCACAAAGCTAGGATTGTATACGTCTGCTAATGATTGTAGTGTTGAGCCTAGCCAAGGCTCACTCTAGTAGGGTAGTAGCATGCAATAGAGAAAAGTTGGAGTTTGTTGAATGAGTTGTTGAAATTTGTTATGGGTTATAGCACCTAGATCCTAACTAAGACCAAGTCTGGCTACTAGGTCTGAGGGAGGAAAAGTGCTCGTCCCAAGACGAAATAGTGCACAAAGGTATAAAGCTAGGATTGGATACGTCTGTTGATGACTGTAGTGTTGAGCCTAGCCATCATCTTGATCTTGGATCATAGTTATTGCTGTTGTTGAAGGGGTTTTGGGCCAACTTCCTATCCCTGACAAAAAGTGATTCATTGAGACAATGGTGGCCACCACTTGATTTGGATTGCAGTCACTGTGGGTACCAAAAGGGTATGTTCCTACTTCCATTCTTGAACATGATGCAATCCATTGAGACAATGGAGAGACAAGATAGGTTGATGTTGGGAATCATGGCTTGAGAGTTGAGATGTAGCAAAAGATTACAAACTGAAAGTACAAAATGCCAAGGTGGCTACATCATTTGTTTATTCTCATTCTTTTATCTTTTGTGTTGATGTTGACATGGCTACATAGGACCTCATCTAGCACTCTGATTGAAAATTAAATTACAAAGATGAGAAGTAATCTTCAATCTAATACTTGTTGATAGTATTTGTAGATGTAGAATTGGTAGGCCAATGTGGCTGTTCCAAGTTCAGTAAGTGTGGACCTTCGGTGGACTTTCTGAGTATGCTCCTGGTGTACAATCTAAGTAGTCGAGCTGAATCTTGGTGGCTAACTTCCTGAGTATACATGAGTTGGAGTGAAAGGTCCCATAAATCCTACTCATTTGGAAGGCACCAATTTAGAGTTGATGTACACGCATTCAACTTTCATGAGATTGTTCTTTATAGGACATTTGGTGAGTAGGGAGATGTTGGGTCACCTCACACCAAGGATGTTTGTCATTAGTTATGTAGTGAGCACCTGTTTCACGATTTCATTTTTTCTTGTAGAAGTCTTTTCCAAGTGCCTTAAAGTGTAAGGCTGTACCCTAATTGAAGTGCATACTTGGATGAGTTTAAGAATATTCTAGTTCTATAGAACTTTAGATGTTGAGACACCAAGTTGATATTCTTTAAAGTTAATGTTTGATCACATGTCCTCGAGATGAGCATTTCTTGAACTAGATTAGTACTCAACGATTGGAGTAACTAGACAAGAGAATAACTCTTGGTGGCAGATTGATTGACAGGATAAATTGACTTTCTATGATCATTGTGAAATTAGTAATGAAAAGAAAGTGATATTCTCTTTGACAAAGCTTAAGAGAGATAACATATTAGAGTATATTCATTTAGACTTGTGTGGGGTAGAGGAGATACTGTCAATTAATGGTGACAAGTATAATCTTTCTATTGTTGATGACTACTCTATGAAGCTTTAGGTTTATATACTAAAAAATAAAAATGAAGCTATTGAGAAGTTTGAAGAGTGGAGGTTTCTTGTTAAAAGCCAAATCGGGATGAAGATGAAGAACCTTATGACTGAAAGTGGTTTGGAGTACTGTGGTGAAGCCTTTGCTGAATTGTGTAGGAAGAATGGTATTATCAAGCACAAGATTATTCATGGATTCCTTAGTAGGTTGGGTTGGTAGGAAGGAATGAGAACTCTTCTGAAGAGTCTTAATTGTATGCTTTCTGGTGCCAACTTACCCCTAATACTTTGAGGTGAAGTTGTTGCTACAGCTGGGTATCTTATTAATAGGTTCTCATTAGCACCTCTTTACTTCAAAGCACCCAAAGAAGTATGGATTGGACATCCAGTTGAATACAAACATCTAAAAGTATTTGATTGTGTTGATTATGCAAGAGTTAAGTGTAGAAAGTTGTAGAAGAGAGTACTGAGCTGTATGTTCTTGGTTTATCTTATTGGTGTTGATGGTTACAAGCTCTGATGTGATGATAGCAAAAAGTGTGTCATTAGTAGAGATGTAACATTTGAGAAGAGATGTAACATTTGAGAAGGATGTGATGTTCATGCAACTTAGTTTCGACAATTTCATTAGTTAATCATGTTAGATAGACAATTTTGTTGTAAGGTGAACCAGTTGGAATTTGCACAAAGAAATTTGATGGATATGCATAGGCAATCGAAAGAGAGACTTGGTGTAAACAAAGAACATTCTCAAAAGAATACAGAGATAGTGATCAACACTGTGCCATTTGGGGTAGATGGTAAAGGCTCTATAGCAAGAAATCGTAGCAATAAAGGGACACTATTGGGAGGCAAGACCTTGCCTGTATATTATTTGTGGAGTCAGTGATTTCTAGAAATGCTATGAGTAGAGAGGATACCCACATATGGCATAAGGCCACAAATGAAGAAAAAAGTTCTATGTTTGAAGATGAAGCACAAGTACTTATTCCTAGACATGTAAGCAATAGTAAAGATTATTAAGAGAGCATGTTGAAGGATAGTGCACCTGAGCTTGATTTTGCAAGATACAACGCCAGTGTTGGTGCAACGTTGTTTGTAAAAAAAAAAAAAAAGTATCAAATTCAACACTTTGACTTGTTTATTGCATTATCTTTTATTACTGTTGATGTACATATGAAGATGCTAAAGTTTCTAGATGCATTTAATGTGGGAAACTTTGTATATGCAATAAGTATAGTGTTGATGTACTTTGAAAGTAAGGGTGGAGTTTGGCATATGTATGGTCAACTTGTTTATGTGAAGTTTGGTATGTTGAGTTATGTGTTTTTGAACATCATGGTTATGTTTGGTTCAATTAGCTATGAGATTATAGTTCAACCGGTTGAAACTTGGTATTCAATCATGGAAAAATGGGTTATCGGGTTGGTGGATGTGAAG
Organism: Elaeagnus macrophylla; assembly: GCA_029378325.1. Taxonomy (NCBI): domain Eukaryota; kingdom Viridiplantae; phylum Streptophyta; class Magnoliopsida; order Rosales; family Elaeagnaceae; genus Elaeagnus; species Elaeagnus macrophylla. Next base: position 48,150,342 of record CM055640.1, on the reverse strand, counting down.
AAAGCTTCATGGTTGGTGTGTTTGATTTCAAAAGCTATGGTAGAGTTGGTGATAAATCACATGGTAAAGACTCATTATCAACAAATATTGAACTTATTACCTTAGTTGAGTGAATTTACTTGGTGGAGGTGACCACCTATTCATGGTAGTTGAAAGTTGGTGGAGGATACAATCAATGGATTATCCAATAATTGACATCAAAGAGGAGAATTATAATGTGTAATGCAAATTCATGGAGGATATTTAAGAACCAACGTGGATGATCAAACATTAAAGGCTTGACAAGGAGCATTGCATAGCATGTGTGAAGGATGGAGAATATGTCACTACATAGAAATGGTCTACCCTTGCTTAATAAACAATCAAACACTTATTTGGGCAAAATTTAAAGAAACAGTCTACTAGTTTTAGTTTTCTATGAAGAAGCGAACAACCTTTTTGTTTGGGAGGACAATGCAAAATTACACATATGGGCATTTTATTTGGACGACGTTGCATGAAATTCAATAGGTAATTTGGTAAATGATATGAGAGTTATATATATGCTCACTGAGAGCTCTTCTAGGGTTAGAAGAGGGCATTCAAGAGCTTTGAATGTGTGTGAAAGGCTAGAGAGAAAAAAGAGAGGCAAGGAAGAAGAAGTAGCATTCTCTATTGTTGGTGGAGGGTAAGCTTGGTTCTTTTTGGGCAACTTGGTGATTAAGTCCCCCCTCAAGATAAACTTTTATTTGTAATCCATTATTAGTCTAAGAATCAAAATATATGTCCAGTGAAGGAGTGTGAGACTTTGAATATGTTCTTGGGACTAAAGGGAATTTGGGTATGAGAGTTTTGTAATATGAATAGAATAGAATTGATTGTATTGTTGATTAAGAAGCATAGGCTGTAATCATATTGATTCATAGTGAAATACTGTTTGGGTGCTTAGGTTATAAATGTAAGCTCCAAAATTTGAAAAAATAATCACGTTAAATCTTGTGTGTCCATTTATTATTTGTTGCTCATTATTTCCTTGTTAATTTAATGGTTATGTTGGCTACGCATATTATTGTTATTGTGTTTAGTTTTGATTTGTTTTCAGATTCTCATTTAGCCCATTATTTAATTGGGTAACAATCAGTTCACATATCTCTATTTCTCTATTGTGGACAATAATAAGACTCTTTGCACAATATGAACCTTCAACTTCAACTTTATATGGTATTTCACCGTTACTTTTACCACTACATTAGTGGATGATAGGCAATAAAATTATATCATTTAATTGGATTTTAATGTCCCATTTAAAAAAATTTAATGTATAAATTCTAAAAGGACCAATATTTTAACCAACATGCAGATCCACAAAGTAATATTGTATCATCATCAACAATAAAAATTAATATTATTAATTAATAAAATGTTCAATTAAGAAATAAAATGTCTAGCAGACTAGAGTCTGCTTCAGATTAGGGGAAGAAAAAAAAGTTCATCATACACCAGCACACACATCTCTGCAGAACTTCCTTGTATATTCATGTATCAAGATTGAACCTTAACACTCATACAAGAACCTTCCTCCACACTCTCTGATAGTATGCCAGAGATGAGAGTTTTCAATCCTCCACTTCAAGAAACGTCCACTTACTACTAGCTAGCTACAAGATGATTATCCCCCCTAACTTGTTTTAGAGTGCATTGTTTTCTTATGTGTGTAGTAGACTAGGTCCGAACTTGATCCCTAGGCATTATTTATAGGGTAGTTAGTTACAACACTTAATTGCATAATCCTAGGCGTGCAATATTAGAACATCTATTGGTACACGTATACAAGGTGTATTATTCCTTGTTGGCACCACGTAACAGCTAACAAGAAAGCCAAAATATATATAATTTGTTGGTTTAGGGAGATGATTTCAATTCCAAATAAATTAATTAAGATGTTAATTTTCACATCAGATTCCATATAAATCTTTAATCAATTACTTATAGCTAGGGATATACCTTGTATAAGAAAAGCATATTTATGTCATAGCCAAAAAAAAAAAAGAAACCCCAAATTTATATATTATTAATTATATGAAGGTAGTAGGGCCATATATATACGTGCTTAATAAAAAAATGATAATCCCTTTCATCAACTTTCTTTTTATCGGTCTCTCTCTTAATTATATCCCAACAAATATAATTACAAAATTTATATGCCCAGCCAAGCCCCATTATAAATACCCCACCAAAGACTCCAGGACTTGTGCTCCTTTTAATCACCTGAGATCTGATTAATTTCTTTCTCTCTCTTCTGTAGAAACTCTCATGTATATATATATATCAGGTGAAGACCAAATTACAAGCCCTGAAGATTGATCTCAGAAGAAGAAGAAGAAGAATGATAAGAGGTGATGAATCTTCCATGCTTGAAGAAGATTCTCCAGCTGGCCAATTAAATATTACCCTTCAACCATGGCCTAATATATTTTTGTTGAAAATATAAAATAAAATAAAAAAGAAATTAAGGTGAACCTTGACTTTGAGGAAAGTGAGCGCGCACCCTCACCCTCTAGGCAAGTCTAATGCTTGGCTTTTAATTCTCATTCTCACTCTTTCTCTTCTCTTCTTCTTGTGATTTTCTCAGCTAGCTAGCTTGGTTGTTGAGTCTGATAGATTTTCAAAAGAAAAATAAAAAGGGAAGAAACTGTAGAAAATAAGAGATGGGGATTACTTTTCAATTTATGATGTTGAGACTAGTACTGAAACTTAATGTTCTAATTTATCTATAATTTGAGCAGCGGGATTTTATAATTTTCAGAGTTACTTTCTTTTTATTTTTTTTCTTCATATAAATGTATTTGTACTGTACGTGTGTGCTTATTTTATAGTACCCGTTTGAGTAAGAGAATATTATTATGTAACTTCAATCGTTATATTACAATAATAATTAGCAAGATCGTCTCTCTCTCTCTTCTTGGTCAGGTAGTGATTCCATGGTAAACTAATTAAGCTTGATCAATCGATCGCTAAGCTTAATTAATTTTAAAATTATCTAATTTTGCTTCTTGTTTGGTAGATGAGAAAATTAAACTAACTATATTTATGCTCCAACTATGGAATATATCTCAAATGATTGGGTACATATAGCTTCTCTTTTTTCTTAGATCAATTTATAACTGATAGTCAGACGGCTCGTTTCAAATTTGATTAAAACGAAACTAATTTAGGAAATGTTTTAATTTAATTAATTTATTCATATATACGTTCGGTGATTCAAAATGCTTCCTAAGTATATATATATATATATATATATAATTAATGTTTTAAATTATTAAATTATTAAAAATGTTTTAATTTACTATTGCTCCATCAAGATTAATTCCATATTCAAATTAATTAATCACCTGTTCTAACTGAGATTAAGCATATATATATATATATATATATATATATATATAAAACATTAATTGTGATCATGACTAGGTCCTTGTAGTGTAGTACTACTCTATTTTCTAAAATTTTCCAACAGAGAATACATAAAAGGTTGTCAAATTGTCTTCGTATTGATCAAAGTAAAGTGGGGCTGCATCTATCATTAAAGAAATGAATAGGTTTTGGACACGTTGCATCCATCCAGAACCTCCATGTATTTGGACAGTAAAATATTATTATTATTGTTTTTTCTTTTTTACTAAGTGAGTAAAATAATTCTCAGCATAAAGGATGAGATCAATAAAAGAAGTACCATGTAACTAATACGTTGGAATGTCCAATATTAGGTTTAACTCAGATTGTATAATTTAGGTGATTATGTACGATCTATAGTTTTGTTTGATAGTAGATTGAGGATTTAAAGTTTAAAATTTGCGTTTTAATATTAAGAATAAAATTTTTACTTTCTAGAAAGAGTATATAACATATTTTATAATCAATAAAATAGATGTGTAATAAAAATTTTATCTTTTAATTCTTAGTGTGACTTATTTAAAAAAATAAATAAATACATATCGGTCAAGTTCTTCGTGTGAGAATATGCAAAATAAATTTGCAAATTATTAATGAGAGAAATTAATAATCGTTCTTAGGGATGCATTAATTTTTGGCTAGTTGTTATCATGGCTTTGGAATTTAGAATCACTAGCTAAAAACAAATATACAATTTTTTATCATTTATTATTTCAACGGTTCGAAATTTAAAAAATCAATTTTATTTCTTATTTCTTTAAAAATATCGACCCTTGAAATAAAAGAGTATACATAAACAATTATGTACACACTTAAGGTCAATGATAATCCCATGAACTTCATAAAATACATTGCAACACATTTAAAAAATGTGTACCGAATTAGAATGCAATTAACTTAAAATACCACATTCTAAAATTAATGTAATATGAAAAAAAAAAAATATATATATATATATATATATATATATATATCAATAAATAAAATGAGAAAGCTATGAAGGATGCATGCATCCTATGGCAATGTGTTTGTTTTTATAATAGTCCTAGATTATTTATGAACGAAAAACTAAATGATTAATAATGGGATATAAACACTATGCTGCATCTAGGTTTTAATATGAAACTTGTTCGTACATTTAAGTAATTTTCTTTGAACGAGAAATATATTTACCCCTTTTATACTCCAATAATGTCCCAATATTAAGGACCAGATCATTTAGCCACATCTTCTAAATGAGCATTCATACTCCATCAAGTTTACACGCGTGGTAAGAAAGGGCCAAAGAACTATGCCAACTTAATCAAACATCGAGAGTCCAAATTAGTTTAGTAAAATATTGCAGAGTTTCCATCACAATCCTACAGGGGGACCACCATTCGTTTAGACTTGGGCCACGTACATTGCCTGTATGGATTTACTTTTATCTTGCAAATGGACCTTGTAAGCGCCTACGCAATGAAAATTGGACCCTGGGCCTAGCTAGGATTATAACCTGTAAGTTCTATAAGTCCCTTTGATTCTTTATTGGCATTTTAGTGTGCAAAAATACAAAGTTTATTTATTTTATTTAGTATTTTTATCTACCTCTTTGTATGTTGTTTCTCTTGTGATCATTATCGTACACACTGGCAAAAATTTCAACACTTTGTATGTGTGCATGTTATACACACCAATGGGTCATTGGGAGCATTAAGTTTGTATGTTTAGGTGTGTTTTTAATTGCATTTAAATTTTACTAATTGTGTGGGTATTTGTGAAAATTTTCTTTACTAAGTTTCACTTGAAAATTCCTTTCTTTCTTTAGCTCGTCGAGGTCCTCACTAAGGTCTCACTTGCATGCTCTTCAATGTAGGTTAACGAGGGACCGACGAAGTTGGTTTGTTCATTTTTCTGACCGTTGGACCTCACGATGATCTAGCTTGTATCTTGCAGAGGTGGGTTCACTAGGGGTCTGTTGGGTCACAATGCATGAAAAATTCTCTATAAATGCCCATTCAAAAAAATCTTATTTCTTAATTACAAAAATGTAAAAAAAAAAAAAAAAAAACCCTTGCTTTGTGAAAATTATTTTTGTAATTATTGATCATTAATTTGTTAAGTATTTTTTTGTATAAATTATTCGTAGATATTCTATTTTTGAAAAAATTTGTTTTTATATCAATAGTACATTGAGTATTTTTTCATATTGTGATACAAGAAGGTAAAAATATAATTTTTATAAATTCTGTTTATGTATTACAAATTCATTGAGTATTGTTCTATATTGGTATACAAGATATTATTGTAAAAAATATATTTTGTGAAAAGTGTTTTCATATCGTCAATATATTGGGTTTTATTCTATACTGAGATAAAAGGTGATTTGAGAAAATATATTTTTAAAAGTGTTTCCATTTTGCAAATACATTGAGTTTTTTCTATGTTGGGTATTGGATACAAGGTTGTTCAAGAAAAATATTAGTTTGATATTCAGAGAAAATATTTTCAAATGGTGTTTTCATATTCCAATACATTGAGTATTTTTCTGTATTTGAATACGAAGAGGATTTGGAGTAGGAGTTGGAAAATTGTATGTTTATAAACAACATTTTTGTGTCAACAATACATTAAGTATTTTTCTATATTTTGATACGAGGTGAATTTTACAAATGTATTCTTAGGTGCGAATGTTTATCTTTGTTAGCATTCATAGTGATATATTTGTTGTTGAGTTGTTACCTCAAGCAACCAGAAGATGTTACCACTTAGGATTAGAGTCTAACTAGGTTTATTACATTCCATGTTGTGTTATGTACGATCATTTGTTGTGAGAGTACAATAATCATTTACCTAATATGTTCCCACATATGAGATCTTGAAGTGATTTAAATTCTTTTATTGATTTCACTGCATGTTTATCTGTTTCATATGTTGTATGCTTATTGCTTTTCTTCTGCATGTTTCTAGCCTAGACAAGAGTCTGTGAGACACATCGTTATTAGCATGTTTACTGCAGATTACTATTTCTTATTTGCTTGTTGTTTAACTTAGTGTGTTGATATAAGCATGTTGTTATTACTTATTTTACTGTGATATTTGCTTATTTTACTTCTTGAGGCCTACTTGGCCATGTTGGTATAAAGCTCACAAAAAGATTTTATGGGTTGGTATTTCCAACCCCTTCTAGGTTTCGGGTATTTATTTGGGTCGAAATTTTAATTCACTTTTATATAATTGTTCTGACATATAGAACTCTCAATTGATATCAAAGTAGGTCACCCCTATTTAGACTTAACTGCCTGGGTATTTAATTCTAAGGCTCTATCTATACATAAACACATTTTTGTATATTTGTGCCCTTTGTCTTCAATGGAGTGAGCTGTTGTTTATTTATGTGCACTGGTGTTGATTGTATCATCCCTGACTTCTTGTTCATTCTTGTATGCTTTATGCATCTATCTCTTAATGTTTGCATTTTTCTTGTCATTTCAGCATTCTAGGGTAGAATGTAGATTGCATGTGTGATTGTATGATCTTACTTCCATGGTGCCTATTATGTGAAGCATGTAATGTATGTTTATTACATATCTTGCATACTCTGTAATTGTCTTGCATAGTTTGTTAATTGTCTTATTTGTTGCTATGCTTAGTTGTTTATTCCTTTACTAGTTGCTTTGACATGCTTTAGATGTGTGTCTATCTTGCTTTTTGCTTGCATTTTATTTTACATATTTTTTCTTAAGCATCACGTCACATGATTGCATCATGTAGTATCAAAGTATTAGAATTCTTCTTTTTGTTGTCCTGTCATTCATATGTCATGTTTTATAGACTACATATCCTCTATTTTACTAGGTTGTTCTTTTGTTACTTAGTATGTTGTGTGTTTGTTCTCAGTTTCTCTCTTGCTTTTAAGTATTTTTCTTTGGCATGCCTTTCCTTGTATTTTGCTTTAGATGTATTTTTCGTGAAAATCGAGCTGTGTTTTTTAACTTAAGTACTTAAGGGTTGTCTTCTCCTTCCTCTATACTTGTTGCTTATTGTGGTTTGTCTTGTGCATTTATGTGTCATATAAATAGTTTTCCTATCATTAGAACTCTTAACTTACATGCATTGTTATGACTAGAATAGTCTGCTTAATTGGCATTTCTGTTGTTTTGGGTTGTTCACTTTTTCTAAGCATATCTCTTGTTTCCTATCTTGGAATTAGAGTCTCCTTTACATGTGTAGATGTTTCTGTAGCATCCTTTGTTTCTTCTTTCTCTTGTGGGGTGTTACTTGTGTTTATCACTACTTTGTCAAAGTCCTTACTTTTGACTAGCAATGATGTGAGTGTTGTCAATTATCCCTTTTGAGGCAACAATGTGCGGGTTGTGTCAATGATCTCTTTTGAGGCTCATACCTTGTTATTTGGCCAATGATCTCTTTTGATGCCACTTTTGTCATCTCACATGTTTGTATGTTTTGATGTTTTTGTGAGATTGACTTTTTACTCTCTTCTAGCATGTTTTTCATAAGGTTGTGAGTGTTTCTCATAACATGCTTAGTATGCTTTCCTAGTTTTGTTTGCATGTTCTCGATTGTGTGTAGATGCATTTATTTAAGGAGAGTTGTGAGAGTGCAAGATGCATAACATATTGTAGTATGACATGCATAGATTTAAGGGAAGAGGTGTGCATGAAATGCTTGATGTCAGGGGAAATGTTGTGCTGCATCCTTTCTATTTATGGTTTTCTTTCTGCTTGTGGTTATCCTCTTTTGCTTCAGCTACTCATTATCATATCATCTTTGTACGAACCATGTATAAATAGAACAATTAGTTTGACATGTTGTTTGCATCCTCTTGTTTCACATGCCATATTGAGTGTTCCCCAACTTTCTTACTTTGAAGTGCTTTGTTGCATGTCTTTTGCATATAGTTGTTTGTCTAGCTTCTATTGTTAGGTTGCATAGAACATGTTTTCTTGGTAGATTAGGATGTCTTTCCTTATGTGTGTGCATAATATGGGGTGAGGTTGCATGATCGAATCTACCCAAGTGTCGTTGGGATAAGATAGTTGAGCTATTAGGAATGTGTCAACTGGGAAGATAGTTGGACTCCTAGTCCACTTTTTCTTCCAGATTCATTGACACAATTATGTGCCATTGGTGCTTGACCGCCTATTTTGCCGATGTGTCTTGTGCGCATTGTGAAGTCCCTTATAAACTGCACATATAGACATAGGGCTTGGTGCTATGTATAGCATTAGGGAGATGTTTTATGTTTGTACATTTCTTGGTTTGTCTGTGCATTCTGTTTGTTGTTGTGGCTTATATTACCCTTTTAATTGTGGTCTTGTTTGCATATGTTATATTTTGATTGATGTATGCTTTAATTATTCTCTGCTATCTTACTTAAGTGTATATAATTATTGCATACTTATATGTCTTCTTTTCCTCGTATAGAGGTGTTCCTTTAACTTTCTGTGTCAAAAAGGGGGAGAAATTTTGATGTATAACTTGTTGTGTTTGATGTATGGGATGTGAGTGTAGTTTGTATCGCATCATGTTTTCTTAGTTGCATACATTCAGGGGAAGTTTTCTTGTCTACTTGTGTTTTTCCTATTGTGCATACCTATGTAGGGATAACATGATAGTATCTTGTTAGACTACATATAGTTCAGTATGATACATTCACAGATATGTGTTTGTTTAATGTGTGCAGGATACAGATGTAGTTTTGTACCTTGTAGCTATGGAGCTAGTGTTAGCATTAAGATGGATATGTTGATTCTTGAAAATGGATAGAACACTACAAGACAAAGGCACTTGGAGTGCAGGTGTTTGGGGGGTGTCTTGTTTGTGTCAGAATTTATTCGTGGAAATGAACTTCTTTAGATAATCTTACATGATTATATTATGTTTGATGTTTGCCTTGTATAGGTTGTGCAGTATTTTTCCACGAAAAGTCAAAGGGAGTGATTCTAAGTCATGCAAGTCCTTTTAAGTTTTTATTAGCGTTTTCATGTATAAAACACGAATTCTATTTATTTTATTTAGTATTTTTATGTACCTCTTTGTACGTTGCTTTTCTTGTGATTAATATCGTACATACTCAAGTAGTTTTCAACACTTTATATGTTTGCATGTTATACACACCACGAGATGGTTGAGAGCATGTAATTTGCATGTTTAGATGTATTTTTACTTGCATTTGATTTTCACTTATTATGAGTATTTGTGAAATTTTTCTTTACTATTCACTTCAAAATTCCTTTCTTTCTTGAGCTCACCGAGGTCCTTGTTGAGATCTTGCAATGTGCTCATTGAGGTTCGTTGGCGAGCGGCTGGGGAAGTTCGTTTGTTCATTTTTTTGACCATTAGACCTTGCGGTGATCTCACTGGTACCTCGTGAAGGTGGGTCTGTGAGAGTCACGTGCATGAAAAATTCTCTATAAATACCTATTCAAAAAAAAATATTATTTCTTAACTACAAAAATTTGAAAAAATTGTTTGTGAAAACTTTTTTTCTAATTCTGGATTATTACTACGTTGAGTGTTTTTCTGTATTAACAATTCATAGATTTGAGTTTTGAAAATTCTATTTTTGATAAAAAAAATTTATATTAGCAGTACATCGAGTGTTGTTCTATATTGTGATACCAGAAGCTTTTATAAAAATATAATTTTTATAAATTGTGATTATGTATCACTAATACATTACGTGTTATTCTGTATTGTGATACAATATATTCTTGTGAAAAATATATTTTGTGAAAAGTGTTTTCATATCGTCAATGCATTGAGTATTATTTTATATTGGGATACAAAGGGATTTGAGAAAATATATTTTTAAAAGAGTTTCATTATCACTAAAATATCAGCTTGATATTCAAAGAAATCCAATCTCAATAACACTTCATAATCTATGGAAGATTAAATGAGATAAGGGTAGTTCTTGTAAATCTCATAAACTCCAAACCTTCTTGTAAAATTAGCATTAATCGAGAAAATAAATGAGAGAAGACTGAAACTATCGAAACCTAGTTGGAGAATCATCTTTAATTAATTATCAATCACCTTGAAAGGAAATTTGATGTATGAAACTAGTAAGGAGAAAAGCTTCAAATTTTATCCCCGAAGAACCCCCACAGGCTAAACAAAAACTTCAAAATTGAAATCATTGATGGAAAATAACAATGCCAAACAATGAATGAGGAGGAGTTAGTGGCGGAGATCTTTGAAAATTAAAAAAAAAAAAAAGTCAACTGTTAGATCTCGAGTTCCTAGGGTTCCAAAACTTCCTCCCAAACCATCCTCTTGTTCCTCCTCGTCTTCAGCACAGTTGTCGTATTCATCATCAACTTCATCCAGCAACAATCGTCATCTTCACCATCCTCTTATTACTCGTCAGAAATGGATGACAAACATGTGTGCTTCAAGCTTTAATGAAAGTAGCTATGGTTCCAATGTTATCTCTTGCCACAATTTTTTTAACTTTTGGAGATGCTTAGGCTTTTAAATTATAAAATTCATATGTAAAGGTAAAAACTTGTTACATATCAACATAAGCCCACCTCCATTAAAGAAACCTTTGCAAAAAAGAAATCTCATTGTTTTAAATTCCAAAATCGGCTCTGCAACCATCCAAAATGGCTCACGTGAGGTACGTGAAGTCAAATTATAACGTTTGTTTTAGGAATTAATAGAAAGTGTTAAATTGAATTTAAAGTGTAAAAGTTTAAAATATTATTGATCATTTTGTATGAAACAATGGTTGAATACTAAAATCCATTATTAGGTAAAGGTTAGAAAACAACAGAGTAATTGATCCTCTATTTTAAGCCATATGCTTTTAATAAAAAAGAAATAAAATAGTATGAAATTATTTGTTATGCTAAAAAAAATATAAAAAAAATTATAAATTCAAATTAAAGCAAATGCATTCGATTAAAACAAACCTGCTTAATATACAAATTACGTTGAATTTTTCGCAACTTATAAAGAATGTGAGGGATCATGTAAGTTACATAAAACGAAGGCATATAAATTTCATATTTTTTTTAAAAAAAAATTATATAGAATCTGTTGTACAATAATTAAAATATAATTTTAATTATTTGTTGAAAGTAAATAAATTTGTAAAATAACTTTTAGTTCTTACCACCATCTTAAATAATTTAAATAAAAAATTTATTATAAAAATACTCATTCAAATTTGATAACATGATTTATAAATAAAAAAAATAACACAATTTTTCAATCAATTATAAAAATAAAATTTTAATATTAATTTTATAAAAATAATAAAATATGTATAATTTACTAAACAGTTAACGACTTATAAAAGCCACTTGTACAAAGAATCCTAGCGTCCTTGATCCTAACTTTTATTCTATTTCCGTCTGGTACGTCAACCGGTAGAATTACTCCTACCCTTTCCTCGTATAAAAGAATTAACCCTCCAACTTTGGGATATCCAAATGTATATGTGTCAAAATTTGACACAACTCTCCAATCAATCTCATAAAGATATAGAGAACAGTAACTAAATAAAGATATATGGCCTCAATTAAGATCGTTAAAATAAAAAAAATAAAAAAAAAGACAAGACAAGACTACGGGAATTCAGAACTGTCTTTTCTGTTAGGTTTAAGATAAGGATGAGAGCTAATGGCCAGGACATATCACTAATTAATAATAGTAAATTCCTACCTTTCTATATATGACCCCTTCTTTAATTTTCACCTTACACTTTTGGTATAGTCACCGTAATAGAATTATGTGTCACAACTCACACTCACATATCACATAGTGGAATATGACTTGCGACTATATACAAATACAAATTAAATTAAAGTATAGAGAGAAAAGATTCCAAGGCGATCGATAGGATCATGTATCAATTGTCATCTATCTTTCTATTGGTTTTTCTGAGTTATCAAATGCACCATTGAAAAAGCTCAATCCCTCAAAAGCATGTATAGAATATGGTTGGTCTTGTCAATGACACTTCATCATCTTAATTATAAGCAGATCTAATTAAGAAGGTCCAAATAGAATCTCATAAGCAAATAGCAAAACACCAAACTATTGGGCTCCATCTACCAATGAAAACCACACTTAATATTGGTTCCACTTGTATTAATTTTGTACACTTGACTAATCATGTTCAAAATGTAAATTTGGGTCTTAATTAATTAATAATACTAGTTAAATTGAATAATAAACAATATGTTTTGGAATTTACTGAGATCAATTTGTAGCTAGCTATTTGGTACAAAAAAAAGTCATTAACATTGGGCGCGTTTAGATGTTTTTATTTTGAAAGTACTTTTAAAATAAGTTTTTAAAATGAAGTGATTTTGTAAATGTGAATTTATGGTGAAAATATGCTTTTAAAACTAATTTTCTTCAAAGTAAGTATTACTTGCTTCTCTTAAAAGCACCAATATTGCTTCTCAAATTTTTGAAAGTACTTCTCATATATTGTCAAATGCTCTTAAAAGTGCTTTGATATATTTGAAAGCTCTTTCATCCAAAAAGATAAGCGGTTCTAAATGAACACAAAATATTTTGTAACTTATATATTGAGATCAATTTGTAGCTATTTTATAAACACTTAAAACATTTTGAGCAAATATTATGCCCGTTTGAATGTGCTTATATTACAAGTAGTTTAAAAAGAAGTGCTTAAAATGAATTAGTTTAGTTAAAAGTAATTTTAAGATAAGCATTTAGGTATTTTGGATGAAAACATTAGAAGTGTTTTTGTTGGCACTTTACTAATTATTTTAGGATAGAAACATATATTTAAAACTACTTTTTATAAAAGTAAATATTGTTTACTTCTTTTAAAAGCACAAACATTGCTTCTCAAAGAAATTGTCAAACATATTCGTAAGTGTTTTGATCTATTTAAAAATGCTTTCAACTTAAAAAAAAAGTTGTTTCAAATGGACACGTTAATTACTTTCTATAGTAAAAGCACTTTAATGTGAACCATTTTTTTTATAATGAAATTTTCCTAATATATGTGCCTAAGATACTTCACGTTTTGTTCACATAATGGAAACATAAGAATATGAATGGTTAAAGGAGTATAATTGAATTGAATTAAATGAAAACAATATATATTATTTTTATAATATTTATTTGAATAGTATAATTAAAATAAAAGATAATATTATATTAAAATAAAATTTATAAAATTATAAATAAAGCAAACTTAAAATAAATTTTTTTCAATATTGTAAACAATTATAAAAATGTGTAAGGAAAACATGATATTATAACATATTTTTGAAAGATATGGGTGGAATTAGGATTATTGTTATTATTGTAATGTCTTTATATTTTATTATAGATTAGCAGTTAAAATTCTATCACATATTAGCAGTCAAATCAAAACAATAATAATCTCAGTTATTATGATTTTTATTACTATCGATCAAATATGCAAGAAGAGTCTATAACTTGTTTGTATGCCTATATTAAAGTATAATATATAGCTTTATACCTAAGCAATTTCAGGAAGGAAAAAAAAGGTTTAATATGCTTTTATAAGAAAGCACAAAATGTGCTAACTTAGTCCTAAGAGCACTTATAACAATTTTTTTTTCATTTGATTCAAAAACCTTTTTTTTAATATCATGCGTGCTTTTACTAAGTTTTAGAAGCAGAAACAAACAAACGTTACATACCCTACCTAAATTAGTAAATTACTCGAAGTAATATGATATTTTCTAAGAATTATTTTCTATAGTTACGTAGTAGGCTAGTAGCTAAGTATCTCCTATAAAATATATAGATTCACACACACCCAACTTTCTTGTTCCTAGCTAACTGCATTTAACTTTGTTTCTGTCTCTTTCTAAAGAGGCGTACCAAAAATATTCGGCTTTAGTTTTGTAGAATCACATCCTAATCCAAACAAGTTATTAAATCCTAACCAGTTAAAGAGACTAGTACAGGTGTTTTAGTTCTTTATTGTTTGAGAAGTAAACTAAAACATTAGTTAGATAAAACCTCCACCACAAGTTTTTAAATAACGTAGCTGGCTAGTAATTAGTAAACAATATTTATATAGCATTGAGTATTTAAGTGTGTATAGTAACTGTAATGCCAAAGTGGTCCTGTTGAGAAGATTTAAGAAATCAAGAACAGCAGTGAGCAGAGGAAGGAAGAAAAGCAAGACTTGCAGAGGAAACATTGCAATTTCTCATTATATGTATATTCTGTGTATTACAACTCTATTTATAGAAGCAAAAACTTATAGCTATGAACCTGTACTACAAATGTAACTAATACACTAAAATATGTATGATCAATTACACGTGCCCAAGTTTGTTGTTCTAATAACATGAGTTTATATTTGCTATTGATGGACTTGCAATCCATGTGAGCTTGAGTCATTGATAATTGATGATGACACCTTAGCTTGAGATATAACAAAATTGCTTGCAAATGCACAAGTAGAGCTTGACTTGGCTGAATTGTGATCTGCACTTACTCCTACATTCCTCCTCAAACTCAGTGGCATGTGAATGACATTGAGTTTGCTACGAAAAAAAGAAAACTGAGCAATGGAAAGAGGCTTAGTAATTATATTAGCTAGTTGCTCAATGGAAAGAATGTGCAAAACAAGTAGTTTAGAAGCAAGAACTCGATCATGAAGAAAGTGAAGAAAGAATTTGATCATGCTTTGTACGAGCATGACACACAAGATTAGCACTAAGAACCACAATGCTCAAATTATCACACCATATGGCAGAACAGCCAGGCAACACCACCTTGATTTCAGCCAATAAGGATTCAATACACGTAAGTTCTGTAGTAGTATGAGCAAGAGCACGATACTCAACCTCAGTACTAGAGCGAGATATAGTGGATTGCTTCTTGCTAGACCATAAAATAAGGTTAGCACCCAAGTAGAAAACCAAACCTATAGTAAACTTGCGATCATCATAGGAACCACCCAATCAAAGTCAGCAAAGCTCTGTAAGGAACGTTGAGTAGAAGACCTAAGAATCAAACCATGAGTGAGTGTGCCATTAAGATAACGCAAAATGCATTTAACTACGTGCCAATGAGGGACCAAAGGGTGAGCCATAAATTAGCAAACCATGTTAATTGCATAAGAGAGATCAGAATGTGTAATGGTGAGGTATTACAAAGCCCCCACTATGCTACGATAATAAGAGGGATTATCATATGGATCACCTACATAAGCTGTCAGAACACAATTAGAGACCATAGGAGTGGCACTAGGCTTTGAGTTATCCAAACCAATCTTAAGAAGTAACTTTCTAGCATACTTGCACTGAGTGAGAAGCAAATACCCATGAGAAAAATGTGATAACTCAATGCCAAGAAAGTAACTAAATAATCCAAGATACTTGAGAGAAAATCTAGAATTGAAAGTAAAAATAAGTGCTTGTACCTCAATTTCATTTCTACCAGTGATGATGATATTATCAACATAGATAAGTAGATAAAGAGTAGAAGTAGAAGTAATCTTTTAAAATAGATTGAGGGAATCCCATGTGTTTAAGTGCACTAGTAAAGGTATCAAACCAGGCATGTAGAGCCTGCTTAAGGCCATATATGGCTTTGTTGAGCTTGCACACATAATGAGGGTATTAAGGGACCTCAAAGAACACTTCCTCTTGTAACACACCATTAAGGAAGGCATTGTTTATATCAAATTGGTGAAGCCTCCAGTTGGAAGAAATAATAAATGGTCAAAACAATCCTAATAGTGACTTGTTTAACCACATGGATGAAAATCTCTGAAACAGCAAACATGGGTGTTTGATCACATCCTTTGGCCACTACACAAGACTTAAGCTTATCCAAAGTGTTATCAAGCAATTCCTTAACTCAAAATATCCACTTGTCACCTACGATATTTCTATCCTTTGGAACTAAAATTAAAGTCCATGTATGATTCTTGATAAGAGCATCAAAATCTTGTTGCACAGACTCCTTTCAAAGAGGATTAGATAAGGATTGTTTCACTGTGGTGGGTTCATGCATAGTAAGATCAACCAAAACATGATAGACTTTAGGTTTGAAGGTTCTAACCTTAGAACGTGTAACCATAGGATGAACACTAATATTCATAGTATTGGAAGGTTCAAATTGTAAAGAATTAGAAGGAGAATGAATGGGTGTTGAAGAAGAAGATGGAGAAGAAGTTGAAGATGATGAAGAAAGATTAGAAGGACACACAGGCATAGTACATTATGAGAGTGAAGACAAAGTAATAGGTGGACAAAAAGAGCTAGCCTTTCGCTTTTGGAAAGTAGGAAACACAGCCTTGAGTGAAGCTGCAAGCCTAGTGGTGGGAGTATGACAAGACAAAGAAGAACAAGGAAACTAAGACTTTGAGAATAGGACATCACGACTAATATAAAGGCATCCATCCTTTGAAAGACATTTATATCCTTTATGATGAGGACTATACCCAAGAAAATTACAAGGAATAGACTTGGACAGCAACTAATGATCATTAGGGACGTAAACAATGCGAGCACAAGCACCCAAAAACTTTAAAATGAGAGTAATCAGATTGTTGATGAAAAAGAACCTCAAAAAGAGATTTATCGTGAAGTGTAGGACTAGGTAAATGATTAATAAGATAGGTGCTAGTAAAGCACGCCTCATCCTAGAATTTTAAGGGTAAGGAAAAATGTGACATCATAGCCATGCCTAGTTCAACTAAATGTTTGTGTTTCCATTCAACCAACTCATTTTCTCATGAGTATGTGGGCAAGAAGTACGATGAATCATACTAGAAGTTATAAGAATAGGTATGAGTCCTTGAAACTCTTAACACCTAGTCACTGGGAAGAGTTCTGATTTTGCAATTAAGATGTAACTCAGCTTGTGCTTTAAAGTCAAGGAATCCTGATAGACATCACTATTGCATTTTAAAAAATAAATCCAAGTGAAATGAGAATACTCATTAACAAAGTGAACATAGTATTTATAACCATTGCTAAAAACAAGGGGAGCAACCCATACATTAGAGTGAACTACATGAAAAGGTACAGAAGCATTTTGAGTCCTACAAGCATAAGGAAGCTTGTGGCTCTTACTAACATGACAAGTAAAGCATAGAATACTACAGTCTTTACTATCACTAAAAATAATATTGGAATTAGCTAAACCATTTCTAACTATTGGAATAGAAGCATGGGCTATCCTCTGATGCCACAAGGTGAGGCTGGCAACCACAGTGGAAGAAGTAAAGGCTGACGCAAAATGACTCATAATCAATGGAAGAAGCAAACAATGATCCACTAGACATAGAAGCAAATTGTTGAGGAAGACTGAGATCAAATACATAAGAGTCCATTAAGTAAGTGACCCTAGAGTAGAATTTTACCCTCCATTTGATCCTTAACACAAGAATAGGTAGGATGAAACTCAAAGTGAACATTATTATTAGAGGCAAATTGAGAAACACTAATGATATTTTTACCAATAGTAGGAACATGAAGAATAATATAAGCTGCAAAGTTGTATTTGGAAAGTAAGTGAAAGGAGAAGAATTAGAACCAATAGACTGAATAGAAAGGCTCTTACCATTACCAATGAGTAACTTGTCAGGTCTATGGAAAGACTGAGAAGAAATGAAATTGCTAGGATCTATGATGACATGGTGACTAGCACTAGAATCTGGACGCCAGTGTGGTTCAAGTAATTATGCAAGATAGGCTGGGTATGATAGTGGTTGAGGAAAAGAATTTGTAGGCATAGGAGGATAGAGATATGACAAGTTAATAGATGATGAATAAGGATAGGAAAGAGTAGGAAAAGAATGAGGTCCTGGAAAGAATGGAGGTGAATAAACATTAGGTGGTAAAGTGGTAGATTGTGAAGGTGGTAGTGTAGTGTAGTAAGATTGCATACGAGGTTGAGTTGATTGTGGTGATGAACGTGGTCTATAGGTATTAAATTATGATGGAACTGGAAGAGGTCGTTGATTATTAGTGTTCATCACTGGTGCAACAAAATTCTTGTCAAAATGATGCCAGCAATTAGCAACAAGGTGATCAGGTCTACCATAGAGTTGACACTATACTTTTCTACGTCCTCTACCTGGATTAGTGTTGGCCAAAATCACAAGTGCATGAATCGTAACAAGAAGTAATGTGAATGAATAGAGTATCGTCCCACGAGGATTTGTAGAAATTATCAATAAGTACCAAAATTATTAAATTCCTATCTATTTGATAATTAGATTATAAAAGTTTGCAAAACTAAAAGGAATTAAAACATGCAAGCAAATAATTAAATAGTAACAAAATCAAGTTTAACAAATCCTAGGATTTCTAACTTCACCGTAACTAATCCTATGCGAATTTATCAACTGAATTAATTCTATCAAAATTTCTTTCTTATTGTTGATAATCAAGTTTCACTAAGTTAATCACTAATCTCTCTCAAGCATCAATGAATTATTTTAACAAGCAAACTTCCTACATCTCTGTGAAACTTCTAAACTTGTCAAAATTATTAGGAACTATAAAACCTTTAAAGATTACACAAGTTCCATAGATATCTCTATCCTATAGATTACTTATGGTATTTCAAACAATGGCTTAAACAAATATCACTTCTCAGTCTCAAATTGAATCCCAAATCATGCAAACGGTGATCAAACGTACACAAGCATTAAGTTCGGAATGAAATACTCAACAACTACGGAATTAATTCAATCAAAGAAAGTCTTGCATAATCATAATTAGCCTACATAAAAAATCCCAGAATAAAGAACTACTCCATAGTTAAATAAAAAATAAACAAACTTGATAGGATGAACATCACTCAAGAGTATGGAAAAATCAAAGAGTTGGACGTCTTGTTGCTATCCTTGGCTTCTTTCTTTCAGTTTTGATTGCCTTTTCTCCTAGATGTCTCTTCCTCTCTTTTGTGATGTGTTTAGGGTAAAGAAAAAAAAACCTCATTAGCTACTTCCTAAAGATGTATTTATAGTCTAGCTTTATCCTTCAAAGGAAAGGAAATCACTTTCCTTCTTTGTCACGGAGTCCTTTTTTTCCAAATATTGCGGGCCAATTTTGGGACTAAAAAAGTGTGAATTGAGACTTCTATATTTCTGGAAAAATTGTAGAGAATCAAGTTTTCTTTCCAACACAACTTATTTAACAATTTTTGGACATCTGAAACTCTAGATATGGGCCAAAAAATCGAGGCAGTATCTGGGTTATAGAGATTCATGGTCTGATTCGGACGTTGTATTTTGACTTGCACTTTAGGCTTCAAGACATTAGAACTGATTTCTTTTATCTTCATAGAATCGTAGGCCTATGTCTTAGGCTTTTAAAAAGGTAGAGAATGCATGAAACGGAGTTATATAACCCTCGTTATAGCCTAAAAACTAATCAATGCTCAAGCAAACCAAACAATGTTTGAACTCTAAGGTCAGCCCCTTATTTACCTCCTCATATGATCCCAATTTTAGCATAGTTCAATAGTTGAATACCTAAAAAAATAAATTGAATCCCCAATAAGTAAATAATTCCTAAAGATACCTAAACTTTTAGACAACTCCCTAAAAATCACACTCAAATAAGGCAGAAATGACTAAAAATATGCATGCAATATATTCCCCTATAAAATACTCCCAAACTTGAATGTTTGCTTGTCTTCAAGAAAAAGAAAACTATAAAAACATAGGGCACTAACTTTATGTAGGTTCAACTTTCGACACCCAAGGGCTCATCATGCAAACATTAATACCTTAACTTAGTTTATAAGCAATATCAAATAAAAAAAAACTTAGTATACCTACTTTCTCCAATTCAAACCTCTGTACAAACTTCCAAACTCAATCATATGTATCATGTAACGAACATAATTGAATCATGCAACATTCAACTAGTAATTACTCCTTACTACTACAAACAAGATATCAAACAAGAGAGATAAATTCATTCATTCATTCTTTTCTTTTCTTTTTTTCATTTTCTTTAAGCTGTCACTCGTCTTTTGACGCGAATACAAACATTTGTGATGAATGCATCTGGTTACTTAACATGTCACAAACTTAAAGTGCTTTGCATGCTCATATTTCAAGTTGCCGTTTGACGTAAAAGTAAACATTTGTGATGAACACTCCTAGTTACTAAGCAACTAAAAACGTTGGAGTAGATCAAACTTCATATATATTTATTCATTCAACTTCGTAATTGCTATCACTCTTCTTCTTGTTTTTTTTTTTTTACTTAAACCTTGTTTTGGACTAAATCAAACCAGATAATCACAAGAACAATATCACTCATCTTTTATGCTTTGCCACACAACTCACATAACTTTACAAGGAAAAATATACTTCAGTAATTCCCAAGAAAATGAGTACACTTAATCTCGTTTTATAAGATATTGCCTATTCTAAGCTAAGAAATGTCATTCCTAACACAATGAAGAACCCAAAAGTGTTAAGTTGATCTAAATGTGTTGCAAATTTACCCCCTTACGTTATTTATTATTATTATTATTTTAAATTAATGAAAAAAAATTCAACCAAAATTTTCAACAGCATAGTCATAGCCAAATATCCATCCCCCCCAAACTTAAATTTCACATTGTCCTCATTGGGAAAAGAAAGAATAAAAAGAATGGTATGAAAACACTTCCCTTTTGACTAGGTTGTATGAGGTGATGGTTTCAAAGCAAGTCTTTGATTGAATGTTTCAAACCTGCATAACACAATCAAACTAATTAGGGTGAATTTAATAAGATTTTTTTTTTTTTTTTTTAAGTTGGGTTGCCTCCTAATCAGCGCTTAGTTAGAGTTAATAGCTTCACCGTTTCCAATAGGCTAAACTGGGCAAGATGGATGTCATTCTTCTTGCCAATCAATTCCCCACTCATATAATGCTTCAAGTGCTGTCCATTCACTGTGAATGTTCCTTTCTCATCATGAGTGACCTCCACTACTCCATAAGAAAAGACCATCGTGAATGGTCCTGACCATCGTGATTTAAGCTTACTAGGAAATAAGCAAAGCCTTGAGTTAAAGAGCAACACTTGTTGACCAGGAAAAAACTTCTTCTGTGAGATGTACTTGTCATGCCATGCCTTGGTCCTTTCCATGTAGATTTTAGCATTCTCATACGCTTCATTGCGAAACTCATCCATCTCATTAATTTGTAAGAATCGTTTCTCACCTGCGGGTTGTAAATCCATGTTCAGTTTCTTCATTGCCCAATATGCTTTATGCTCTAACTCAACAAGGAGATGACATGCTTTCCCAAAGACTAACCGATATAGAGACATTCCTAATGGTGTTTTGAATGTTGTCCGATAAGCCCATAATGCATCATTTAGCTTTCTTGTCCAATCCTTTCTGGAGTTATTCACTATTTTCTCTAGAATTTGCTTAACCTCCCTATTTGACACCTCTGCTTGGCCATTGGTTTGAGGATGATAAGCTAATGCTCACCTATGTTTGACTCCATATTTGGACAACAATGCTGCAAACTGCATGTTACAAAAATGAGTTCATTACTAATGATGGCCTTAGGAGTACAGAATCTGGTAAAGATATTCTTGTGTAGGAAATTAAGCACCACTTTACCATCATTGGTGGGAGTTGCTATTGCCTCTATCCACTTTGATATATATTCTACTGGTAGGAGAATGTACTTGTTGTTCTAGGATGAAGGAAAGGGTCCCATGAAGTCAATGCCCCAAACGTCAAACAACTAAACTTCTATGATATTCTGCAATGGCATTTCATTTCATCTAGATATGTTCCCAATATGTTGACACCTATCACAAGCTGTAAAAAAAGCATGAGCAACTTCAAACAAAATAGGCCAATAAAATCCAGGTTGAAGAACCTTAGCAGTAGTGCGCTGGGCTCCAAAGTGCCCTCCACATTCAAGTGTATGGCAATGCTTAAAATTTCCATCATCTCCTCTTCTGGAACACATCTCCTCTTATTTGCACAATGTTGATAGAGTATAGGCTCTTCCCAAAAATAATGTTTTACCTAAGATAGAAACCTCTTCTTTTCTTGGTAAGAAAAGTCTGGAGGAGTGATCTTACCTACAAGAAAATTGACATAATCTGCATACCAAGGAAAAGAACTGTTACTAGAAATAGCTAAAATTCTTTCATCAGGAAAGTTTTCATTAATAACTGTGACTTGAGATTCAATCGTGAAAAGTGACCAGCTACCAAATTTTCGGTCCCCTTTTTATTTTTATTTCCACATCAAATCCTTGCAGTAAAAGGACCCAACGGATGAGTCTAGGCTTGGCATCTTTCTTGGAAAAAAAGATATCTAATTGCAGCATGATTAGTATATAGTATCACTTTGTTACCAATAAGATATGGCCAAAATTTATCAAAGGAAAATATTGTGGCAAGCAGCTCTTTTTCAGTTGTGGCATAATTGAGTTAAGCATTATTAAGGTTTCGGCTGGCATAGTATATAGTGCGAAACTTTTTGTCGTTCCACTGCCTCAATACTGCCCCAATTGCGTAATCATTTGCATCACACGTCAACTCAAACGGTAACTCCCAATTCGGTGCCACAACTATAGGAGCTGTCACCAACTTCTCCTTAAGCAATAGAAAGGCTTTCTCACATTTTTCATCAAAATGAAATTGGTTTTCCTTTATTAACAGATTGCAAAGAGGTTTGGAGATTTCAGAGAAGTCTTTAATGAATGTTCTATAAACCCTGCGTGTCCAAGAATGCTCCTAATGACCTTCACTGTCATTGGAGGCAAAAGTTTTTCTATTGCCTCAATCTTAGCTCTGTCTACCTCAATTCCCTTGGCTGAAATCCGATGCCCCAAAACTATACCTTCTTTTACCATGAAATGACACTTCTCCCAGTTTAGTACCAAACTAGTTTCTTCACATTGTTCCAAAACCATGTCTAACTTTGCAAGGCAGTCATCAAATGAAGATCCAAATATAGAAAAGTCATCCATGAATATTTCAATAATCTGCTCAACCATGTCTGAAAAAATGACTATCATGCATCTCTAAAAGGTGGCTAGTGCATTGCACAGCCCAAAAGGCATCCATTTGAAAGTAAAAGTACCATAAGGGCATGTGAAGATGGTCTTCTCTTGGTCCTCAGGTGTTATGGCTATTTGATTGTATCCTGAATAACCATCTAGGAAGCAGTAGTACTCATGCCTAGCTAACCTATCCAACATCTGATCAATAAAAGGTAAAGGAAAGTTATCATTTCGAGTGGCTTTGTTTAACTTTCAGTAATCTATGCAAATCCTCCACCCAATCACAATTCTAGTAGGTATCAATTTATTATCTGTATCCCTCACCACTGTCATTCCATCTTTCTTTGGCACAACTTGAATAGGACTAACCCATGAACTATCAAAAATCGGGTAAATTACTCCAGCATCTAACCACTTTAGAACCTCTTTTCAAACTACCTCTTTCATTATTGGGTTGAGTCATCTTTAATGCTCTACTGTTGGCTTACATTCATTTTCTAGATGAATTTGGTGCATACAAATAGAAGGATTAATACCCTTGATGTCAGCCAATACCCACCCGTTATCTGCCTTATGTTTTCATAGGACCCTCAACAATTTTTCATCTTTTATACTATAGAGTTTGATGAAATGATAACTAGATAAGTGGAGGCTTCTCCAAGGCATGCATATCACAGGTGCTCAGGCAGAGGTTGGAGTTCCAAAATCGGTGCTTGCTTAATGGTTGAATTGAATCTTGGAGGTCCTTGTCCCAAATCCTCAAAATACCTCCTTCGGTTAGGTTCAAAAGAGTCCATCCAACATGCATAATCTGATATCTCAGCATCTTCCAAAATTGTATCATTAACTAGACATGCTTCTAATGGTTCCATTTTTTTCTTGAACCTATCAATCACTAGGGAGTCCAATGCTTTAATAATGAAACAACTCTCACCTGTGTCTGGATGCTTGAGGGCATTGAACACATTAAAAGTTACCTCTTCTTCACTCACACTCAATCATAGCTCTCCTTTCTGCACATCTATCAAGCCTGTTCGGTGGCTAGGAATGGTCGGGCTAGCAGGATAGGAATTTCACTCTCCTCATCCATGTCTAGAACGATGAAGTCAGCTGGAAAGAAAAATTTTTCCACTTTCACTAGAACATCTTCAATTATTCCTCTTGGGTACTTTAGTGAATGGTCTGCTAATTGTAATGTCACTGTGGTTGGCCTTGCTTCACCTAAACCAAGCTTTTTGAAAATAGACAAAGGAATAAGATTAATACTTGCACCTAAATCACATAAAGCTTTTTCGAATATAGCATTACCAATGGAATAAGGTATAGTAAAACTTCCTAGATCCTTAAGTTTAGGAAGCAATTTCTTTTGTAAAATTGCACTACACTCTTTTGTGAGAGTAACAGTCTCATATTCTTCGAATTTCCTTTTGTTTGACAAGATATCCTTCAAAAATTTCACATAACTTAGCATTTATTCAAGAGCATCTAGAAAAGGAATGTTAATATGCAATTTTTTAAACACATCAAGAAATTTAGAAAACTGCCAATCTAGTTTATTCTTTTTGGGTCGCTGAGGAAATGGAATTCTCGGTATCATCTCTTTTGCTAGCTCAAGTAGAGTTTCTGATTTCTCCATACTTTGAGAAGGTTTGGCTGACTGTTCTTCTTGATTTTCTTTGCTAGAATTTTTACTCACGGCAGCCGGTTCTACTTCTTTTCCACTTCTTAAGGTTATGGCCTTGCATTGCTCTTTTAGGTTAACTTCGGTTGTGCTTGGCAAGTTGCCTTCTTGTCTACCTGTGAGCATGTTAGCTAATTGACCAACTTTAACTTCTAAGTTTCAAATTGAGGTTGCTTGATTTTGGAAATTGGTATTAGTTTTAGTCGTGAATCGGCTAGTGTTGTTCGCCAATTGTGTCATAGCTTCTTCAAGTGTTGACTTCTCCTTTGATGGTTCAATTGATGATGAACTAAATGGATGTTTCATGACATTTTTGTTACTCCATGACATGTTAGGATGACTTCTCCAACAGGGATTATATGTTGCACTGTAGGGGTTGGGGTTGTTACTTCGGTTGTAATTTGTCACAAAATGAGCATGTTCTGCTTGAGAGAAAAGGTTTCCCACTTGGCATTCTTCACTAGAGTGGTTTCCATGGCGAAAATCACATACTATCACATGAATAGCCTTTTTCGTGAGTTGATTGGCTTTTAATTGTTGAGTGAGTGTATGGACTTGGGCTGTCAAGGCCATGATGGCATCAATTTCATGCACTCCGACAAGCTTCTTAGGTATACTTCTCTCATTCGGCCACTGATAATTGTTCATAGCCATCTCCTCCAACAAATTATATGCATCATCCTATGATTTACTCATAAAAGCACCACCTGAAGCTGCATCTATCAATGTCCTTGTAGATGCATTCAAACCATTGTAAAAGTTTTGAACTTGCATCCATTTAGGCAATCCATAATGGGGGCATTTCCTGAGTAAATTCTTATATCTTTCCCATGCCTCATACAATAGTTCACTCTCAAATCGGGTAAAGTTTGAAATTTCAATGCATATCTTTGTTGTTTTGGCCGTTGGAAAAAATTTGGCTAGGAATTTTTGAGCTAAATCTTCCCAACTGGTTATTGAATCTGCCAACATGGAGTTTAACCAATTCTTTGCTCTGTCTCGAAGAGAAAATGGAAATAATTGGAGAAGAATGGCATCATCAATAACTCCATTATGCTTGAAGGTGTCGCAAATTTTAGCGGAAACTTGCGTTGTGGGCATTAGGGTCATCACTCGGCAATCCATGAAACTGAACCATAGTCTAAATCATTTGAAGTATGGCCAATTTAATCTCAAAATTGTTGGCCTTAATCCTTGGTTTCCTGAACATAGAATGGATTCCTGTGACCTATGGGAGAGCAAAATTCCTCAATGCCCATGTGTCTTGCCTTGGATTGTCATTGTCTGCCATGGTGTTTGAATTTTTCTGAATTTCTCGATTCTTTTTCCTTAATTCTTTTGCAGTTTTCTCATACATTAGTCAGACACCTAAAAATTGCGGGCCAAATAAATCAAATTAGATTGAATTTAACAAGTATTGATATTATTAATAATTCTATCTAAAATTCCCGACAACGGCACCAAAAACTTGTAAGTCAAAATTGCAACTGCACAAATCGTAACAAGTAGTAATGTGAATGAGTAGAGTATCTCCCACGAGGATTTGTGGAAATTATCAATAAGTACCAAAATTATTAAGTTCCTATCTATTTGATAATTGGATTATAAAACTTTGCAAAACTAAAAGGAATTAAAACAAGCAAGCAAATAATTAAATAGTAATGAAATCAAGTTTAAGGAATCCTAGGATTTCTGACTTCAACGTAACTAATCTTATGCGAATTTATCAATTGAATTAATTCTATCAAAATTTCTTTCTTATTGTTGATAATCAGGTTTCACTAATTAATCACTAATCTTTCTCAAGCAACAATGAATTATTTTAACAAACAAACTTCCTACATCTCTATGAAACTTCTAAACTTGTCAAAATTCATTAGGAATGATAAAACCTTTAAAGATTACACAAGTTCCATAGATTTCTCTATCCTATAGATTACTTATGGTATTTCAAACAATGGCTTAAACAAATGTCACTTCTCAGTCTCAAATTGAATCCCAAATCATGCAAACAGTGATCAAATGTACACAACCATTAAGTTCGGAATGAAATGCTCAACAATTATGGAATTAATTCAATCAAAGAAAGTCTTGCATAATCATAATTAGGCTACGTAAATAATCCCATAATAAAGAACTACACTATAGTTAAATAAAAAAATAAACAAACTTGATACGATGAACATCACTCAAGAGTATGGAAAAATTGAAGAGCTGGACGACTTGTTGTTGTCCTTAGCTTCTTTCTTTAAGTTCTGATTGCCTTTTCTCCTAGATGTCTCTTCCTCTCTTTTGTGGTGTGTTTAGGGTAAAGAAAAAAAACCTCGCTATGTGCTTCCTAAAGATGTATTTATAGTCTAGCTTTATCCTTCAAAGGAAAGGAAATCACTTTCCTTCTCTGTCACGGAGTCCTTTCTTTCCAAATATTGCGGTCCAATTTTGGGACCGAAAAAGTGTGAATTGAGACTTCTCTATTTTTGGACATCTACAGCTCTAAATATGGGCCGAAAATCGAGACAATATCTGGGTCATAGAGATTCATAGTCTTATTCGGACGTTGTATTTTGACTTGCACTTTGGGCTTCGAGACAGTAGAACTGGGTTCTTTTCTCTTCATATAATCCTAGGCCTATGTCTTATGCTTTCAAAAAGGTAGAGAATGCACGAAACAGAGTTATATAACCCTCATTATAGCCTAAAAACCAATCACTGCTCAAGCAGACCAAACAATGTTTGAACTCTAAGCTGAGCCCCTTGTTTGCCTCCTCATATGATCCCAATTTTAGCATACTTCAATAGTTAAATACCTAAAAAAAATTCTTTGAATCCCCAATAAGTAAATAATTCTCGAAGATATTTAAAATTCTAGATAACTCGTTAAAAATCACACGAAATACTCTAAAATAAGGCAGAAATGACTAAAATGCATGCAATATATTCCCTCATCGATTAGGACCTTTGAAATTGTTTGTAGGTTGTTGAGAGAAGTCTTGTTGAAATTGTGCAAGTGGTCCTGTATTATGCTGAGAATATTGCACTGATTTTGTCACACACTCTAGATTCATCCTGAGAATTGGAGTTTTTCACTTTAAATTGATTTATGGTAATGGGGATAGGTTTTTGTCTCTCAAGCCTACATTCTTGACTTAGTAATAGTGCCTTTGTATCATCAACAGCAATTGTTTTGTCAACATACGCTTTGTAAACGTGGAGAACACATTGTCATAAGATTTATCAAGTCCACTGAGGATACTCATAAGTTTTTCCTCCTCTGATAATCTACATCCTGCATTCTCAAGCTCATAAAAAAGAAGCTTAATCTTTAGCATATAATCATTGATACGAAAATTGTCTTTCTTAACAATTTATAGCTCCTCTTTCACCTAAATTACTCTATCTCGTGATTTGGAGGCAAATGACTTTTATAATATGATCCAGGATCTCTAGAGGTATTGAATCCTAACTCTTGTTTGAGAATTTCATTTGTCATACATGATATTAACCAACAACAGACCATCTCATCATGTTTTCTCCAAGTTTTAAATTCAGGATTAACAGATCCATCACTAAGGACTCTTGTTGGTGGATCATTGAGCACATAACTGTCTAAATCCAAGGTGTGCAAGATTTTGAGAATTTGATGTTTCTAAATGATTAACTATACTAATCTAATTTGATTGAAATGAGTATATCATAAAAAATAAAAATGGTGTGATCTGAGGACTGAGTAACCAGTTGAGGAATGTGATGTGCATTAGTCCTATTGATTACCATAGGTGGATCTTTCATTTCTAGAAATGTATTTCAAGCTCATTGACCTTGATTCTCTGATAGCATGAGAAGATTTAAGAAATCAAAAACAGTGAGTATAGAAAGGAAGAAAAAGCAAGACTTGCAAAGGAAACTTGCAAAAGAAACATTGCAATTTCTCATTATATGTATATTCTGTGTATTACAAATCTATTTATAGAAGCAAAAACTTATAGCTGTGAATTGTACTACAAATGTAACTAATGCAGTACAATATGTAAGATTAATTACACGTGAACAAGTTTGTAATTCTAATAACATGAGTTTATATTTTCTTTTGATGCATTCGCACTCCGTGTGAGCTTGAGTCATTGATAACTGATGATGACACCGTAGCTTGAGATATAATAGACTTGCTTGCACATGCATGAATAGAGCTTGACTACACCTATGTCTTGAATTGTGATCTTGCACTCACTCCTGCACCTATGTCTTATATATATTAGCACGACTAGGCTCGTCGTGATAATTTTTTATATTTCGTATATTTATAATAGAAAAAATGAATATCCTGAATTTTTTATTATTTTTATTTTTGGTAATTGAGTGAATATTCGCATTGTCTTTTACTTTGTTAATATGGTTGGCCTATGATAACTCTACAAAAGTAGAGATATTTGTCATGTTTTGGACTTGTTAAGATTAAAACGGCTTTAGTTATGTTCAATTGTGTCAATGTAGGTGGAAGGACGACAAACGGAGTGAAAACGAGTCAAAACAAAAGAAAAAAATATGTGCCACAGCAGAAATTATTTGTGCCACAGTGTGCCTAGACGAGCAAGACTTTTTGAGACATCTAAGCCTTGGCACAACATTTCATGCCGTGGTGTGTGTTAGCCACATTCAGACATGAGAGCATTAGGCCACAGCGCACATTTATCCAGGCCGTGGTGTGCGTAGTTTCATTGGTGATCTATGAAACTTAGGTCGCGACACACAATTCTCCAAGCTGCGGTGCACATTATTTTTCGTAGGTGTGAAATACACCAAATTCTAGATTCTGATTTGGACTACAATTGTTTGTTCCCTAAAACACTTGGCCTATAAATAAGACTTTTAGCAGCCAAAGAAAATCATTTCAACAAATTCCACCACTAACCTAAATCTTTAAAAAAAGAGGCAATAGATTTAGAGAGAAGCAATTCAATGGAATGATTGAATATTCAAGATTTTAGAGTTGATATTTGCCAAGAGATTAGGTGTATCATTTCTCTATCTTTATATTTTATTTTCTTTCTTGTATGTTTTCTCAATTTTGGAATTTACTATTATATGATTAAAAATTGCTAAATCTATTGTTAAAATTCTCCTTAACTCAATTTTTTATGCAATAAATTAGTTTATTCCTTTGTGATTTGTGATTTTTGAATTAATCTATTCTTACTACTTTCAATCTAGTGAGATAATTAGATGATAAATGTTGAGAGACCATATAATTATTAGTTATGATTAATTGACAATGAATATTTTATTTAATCTAGTTTGTATGTTAGTAATTGTACAGCTATCAATATACCATAGAGGCAATTATGTAGCTTTGAGAGAAGTATTTAATTGTTTATCTTGATTAAATAATGTGCATAGTTTATAGACAAATATATGTGATTCGTATGTATGTGATTTTTAAATGCAGTCTTAATAAATAATATGCAATCTAATTAGCTTGACAGGTGATAGGTGTGATTAGGTTAATTATTATATTGTATATAGTTTACTTGAAAGATGAATGCGTGCTAATGTAGGGAATTGAGTCAAGTTTCATATCATGAATTCTTTAGGATGGTAAATTAATTAATGTGTAAGAAATTGAGAAAAAATGACTTCTTAGGACTCTTTTGCACTTAATTAGTTAGTGTGGATGTATTAGATTAAATATTGTAATTATTATATTTTTATTATTTTTACCTATCAATTTTTCTTAACATAAATAGTTTAATATAATCGTAGTTCTATACTCAATACCTTAATAATCTAATCCTCGTGGGTATGAAAACTCTATCTTTAAATACTTATCACTTATACACTGATTCGTGCACTTGTAGAATTTTGTGTCAGCCCAAAGAGATCATTTTCTGATTGATTGTGGAATACTCAAGTTTGCAACAACTCAGCTATGTGCGAGCGTGTACTGTTGCCTTTTGAATGGAAGATTAGTGGTTTGAATCTTATGTCGGACTGGATCAAAGTCATGTCGTTAGTTCTTAATTGGTACTCTCAAATAATTTTTGATATCCAAAGTGGAACATGCCGATGTATCCGCAATGCGGCTACATCCTCCTTTCTAGTGAGTTTTTTTTGTTGCAAAAAAAAAAAAAAACCTTTTTGTACTCAATAGCCAATATTTTCTGATAAATTATTTAAATTTAAAAAAAATTATGAAATAAGTGCATAATATAAATATATAGTTTTATTTTTAACCACTTTTCAAATGCTAATATAATATAATATAATGAACATATATTATAATTGAATTATATATAAAACAGGAAGAAAAATTATTACAAAAAATTGTATGTGCATACGAGATTCAAACCTTGAAACTTCAACATTTTGAAGTGAGTTTGAAGGTTTGTTGACCAGGACTATACAATCTAATAAAAAGAATAATGTTGTATACCACTAGCTGGATGCTTTATGACAATTTGCTTGCTTTTAACAGTTTTTTGAACTGTACATGGAATCTACATATTCAAATAATGACCAATAAAATTTAATCATTAAAGGTGGAATCTATGCACTATAAAATGTCTAGCATTTTCCTAATCAAAATTCTTAGATTTTTTTTTACAGGTGCTAATTGGCAGAGGTAAAGTACTGGTATTTGAATAGAAAATACCTCGTGGCCGGTTTTGAAGGTAGTTCCAATGGAAACCTAACCCGTATAAACTTTTTATATAGTTGTCCTTTTCTTTTGTACAAAGATAAAAATTATGTAAGAAAATTCGTATGCATTGAAATGAATGTTCTCTATATGGTCCCATCTCTTTTTGGCGTCACAGTCTCACAGATTCTAAGTAAATCCAGCTCCATTAGTTTCTTGATAGTAATTCGAGCTCCATTGTTAAAAGTACGAAAAATAAAAGATTTAATTATATAACATAATTAATTTTTTAAATAATATTTATATGTTTATTTTATAACGTATAATTAATTTAGATATATATATTATAACGTATATGTTTATTTTGTAACGTAACGTGTATATATATATATATATATATTATAATTTAGATATTAAATCTTAAATATAATATATCGATCTTATGATTAGTTTTATTTCAAATGAAGATTCATCACTATTATATCATAAATTTGTATTTAATTAGATATTTAATCTCTATCATATCTTAGATTCAAAATTCATATTGTATATTGTAAATCCTATAAATGGGGTCTTTAGCAGTGTATTAGAAACACAATAATTAATGAGAATTATTTTTTTCTGTTTATTTTCTCTCTACTTTTCTTCTTTTATTTTCTTTAATTTTATAACATGTGCATGATTATTTATTCAAGACTTGTGATTTTATATATATGAAATTACCTTGGTCATAATATACCACAAATTTTTAGTAATATAATGTCATATCACAAAATTTGCAAGTCCTTAAATCTTTTTATTCTTTATGATTAAACTTAAATTTTATTTTCATTCAAAATCTATCAAGATTTTTTTTCTTAATCGCTTTAATTAGGTATCATAATCAATAATATTTATGATTTATTTGCCTTTTAAATTTGTTAAGTTGTTTGCTTTTAAGTAGCCAGGTAGCCTTCTCCATTGTTGGTGGAGGGAAAGCTTGGTTCTGTTTGGGCAACTCTTGCGAGTAAGTCTCCCCTCAAGATAAACTCTTATTTGTAATTCATTATTAGTCTAAGAATCAAAATATATCTCCAGTGAAGAAGTGTGAGACTTTGAATACGTTCTTGGGACTAAAGGGAATTTGGGTATGAGAGTTTAGTAGTATGAATAGAGTAGAATTGATTGTATTGCTTATTAAGAAGCATAGGCTGTAATCATATTAATTCATAGTGAAATATTGCTTGGGTGCTTAGGTTATAAATGTAAGCTCCAAAATTTGAAAAATAACCACATTAAATCTTGTGTGTCCTTTTATTGTTGTTGCTCATTATTTCCTTGTTGATTTATTGATTGTATTGGCTACTCATATTGTTGTTATTGAGTTTAGTTTGGATTTGTTTTCATTTGGTTCTCATTTAGCCTATTATTTAATTGGGTAACAATCAGTTCACATATCTCTATTGTGGACAATAACAAGACTCTTTGCACAACATGAACCTTCAACGTTATAGGGTATTTCACCGTTACTTTTACCACTACATTAGTGGATGATAGGGAGAAAATGGCAAAAATAGCATGGATTATGTTTACAAATTAGTATTTTCATAACTAGCAAAATCAGTACTAAAATTGTGCATTTTTGTTACCCATAATTTATGTAGATTACATAAATACCCTTTAGGTCTAACAAAGAACTACAAACAAACTATAAAACAGAACTGCCGCGCTATTCTGCACTCACCATCACCCTTTTTTACGTGATCAACAGAATCAACATATATATCCTACATGAGGGATTGATTTTCACACGATACTGTCTCGCAAACAAAATATTGATTTTGCAAACAGGAAGAAAAATAGATTCTACAATTTTTGCAGGAATTATGATCCAAAATCTGGCAAAGACAACTTCAACTAGTAAGAATCATTGACTTATTACATATGTAAAAATTGAATGTATATATTTGTATATGTAATCTATGCAATAATCTTCTTCTATCAATACCTTCCTGTTTTAATATGCTTCCCATTTAATAATCGTGTATCATAGATCATGCATGTTTACAAGGTATTTGAGGTATGTAACGCTTGTTACATACTTGTTACTCTTATATGCAAACTAGTATGTAATACAGTTTACATACTATGTAAATAGTTTACAAACCATGTTGCAGTTTGCATTCCTATTTGCAAACAGGTATGTATACTATTTACATAGTATGTAAACTGTGGTACATATCAGTTTAGATAGTATGTAACATAGGCTACATTATATGTAACCTATTTACATACCTGTTACCAAATAGAGCATAATTGTTACTAAATTATTCGAGGTATGTAACGCTTGTTACATACATGTTACTTTTGTTTGTAAACATATGCAACAGATTAGATAGTGTTATCGTGTACATGTATGTAACACATTTTGTTTTGACTGTTATACAACAGTTTACATATTATGTAAACTATTTACATAGTATGTAATGGTATGTAATACAGTTTACTTAGTATGTAAACAGTTTACAAACCATATTGTAGTTTACATTCCTATTTGCAAACAGTTATGTATATATTTACATAGTATGTAAACAGTGTTACATACTAGTTTGCATACATAGTATGTAAATGGCATTCTAAAGGGAATATGTATAAGAAAGGATGTGACCATGCTGCAATTAAAAGAAGAAATATGTTTTACTTTACACTATGAAGGACATTTCAACATCAAAATGAAGTGTAAAGGTGTTCATATAGCTTTAACCATTGTAGATGATAGGGATCTGAAATACTTCGTGAAAGTTAATGTAGGCCAACAATCTAAAGAATATAACAAATTGTATGTAATATATACAAAAAAAGCAACCATCCCAATATGAGATAAGTCTAACTACAAGTGCAGAATTTGTAACTACAGATGCAAATACATAAATTGAAACTGACTCGACAACAAATTCAGAAGATGATGAAGGCTTATGTAATGGGAAAATGTACAAAAGTAAGGAAGAGCTCAAGTTATATGTCTCAACATTGGCCATAAATAGAAGATTTAATTACAAAGTTAGCAATTCCAACAAGAAAACCATAAGAATGAAATGCAAGGATGATAGGTGTGATTGGAAGCTTGCAGCAAACAAAATCATTGAATTTAATGCATTCAAGGTAACAACTTATGTTAGAGATCATACATGTTCACAAAGATCAACGTGGAAAACATACTACTTATAAATATGTAGCTGAAAACATCAAAGACATTTACCGAGATACCAGTCGGCAATTAAGACCTAAGGACATCATTTCTGACATCAAGAGCAAAACTGGTGTGCAAATCACATACAAGAGGACAATCATGGGAAAAAGAGAAGCAATAAGAAATGTTAGGGGTGATCTAAAGAATTCATACATGAAACTTCTTGGGTTCTTCTACATGTTGGAAGAGGCTAACCAAGATTCTTATACAGAGATAAAAACAAACATTGACTCCAACTTCAAATACGAATTCATGGCAATATGTGCATGCATTAATGGGTTCACCAAATATATGAGACCTATAATAATAGTTGATGGAACATTTTTAAAGGAAAAATAAGGAGAAGTATTACTTGTTGCTGTAACAAAGGATAGGAACAATCAGGTATGAGGTTACTAGTATATAAATATTGTTTATATTTTCAATTACCATGTTTAATATTGTTTTATTTTCACCATGAGTATGTAAACACATAGTATGTAAACTAATTACATATTATGTAAACTGTGTTACATAGTATGTAAACTGTTTACAAATGAAAATCACAATACATATCTACAGTATGTTAATAGTTAAATATATTATGTAATGCAGATTTATCCAATTACATTTGGAGTAGTAGATGGGGAAACCAAAAAAGCATGGAAATGGTTCTTTAAAATACTAAAAATGCTTATTGGAGAAAGGAAAAACTTGGTCATAGTCTCAGACAAAAATTCAACAATAAAATCAGCAATCAATATTGTATTTGAAAACAAGGCACACCATTGTTATTGCTAGTATCACATGAAACAAAACCTTGTGACTAACTTCCATAACAAAGCAATTAACAAATACTTCAAGCTAGTAGCTTATGCCTATAATGAAGATGAGTTCAACAAGAATGCAAATATGATCTATAAGGCATCCAAAGGAGCAATGCAATTCTTACTAAAAGCTGATTTGTCAACATGAGCAAGGATCAAATGTCCAAAACTATGATTTCATGACATCAAAAAATGCTGAACACATAAATTCAGTTTTGAGACATGCTAGAGACACCCCTGTTACATACTTATTAGGAGAAGTACGAGATATGATCCAAAATTGGTTTGCAAAAAGAAGAATTGTTGCAACAAAGATAGGGATACTTACAAAATGGGTAGAAGATAAGATTGCAAAAGGAAAAATCAAAGCAAAACAAATGCAAGTGGTCGACATTAGCAACCATATATCATAAGTCAAATTAGAAAATGATAGTTACATTGTACACCTTGAACCTAAAACATGAAGTTGTGGTAAGTTTCAAGCACTAAAAAAACCTTGTACACATGCAATTGCAACATGCATGGTGAGGAAGCAACCAATAGAATCCATGTGCTCAATATACTACCACACAAGCACCTTGCAACTTGCTTATGAAACTCCAATATACCTAATAGAACACGAAAGCAAGTGAAACTTACCAACTTCAGTAAGAGATGTCTTAGTGTTGGCACCAGTTGTAAAAGCAAGTGATGGCATGTCAAAAGAGAAATCAATAGGAAGGTTAAAGAAGAAAAGAATGCCCTCACTTGGTGAGTTTCAAGAATTGAAAAGGGCAGCCAAAAGAAACAAGTATAAGAAAACAACAAATGACAAATAAGACTTTCCCTTCTATTTTAGGTCATACTATTCCTCAACGAGTATTACATACTTTTTAATACTATGTAATAAAATTTTACATGATACTATGATTTCAATTTCTTCTTTATTTATATGATATATTTTACATTTTTTTTATTAAAAAGTTATATTATTATTAATTATAATAATAAATAGGTATTTTATTACATATTTAATACATAGTATGTAAACTGTATTACATAATACCATAGTATGTAAACTGTGTTACATACTATATAAAATGTGTTACATATATGGTATCTTATATGTTTTATGCATTACATACTTAAGCTAAACACGAATACTAAGCAAACATGGTACCAACATGACATAATACTATATAATCAACATTTTGACTGCATATCAAAAGTCGTAACATAAAATGATATTTACATTATAGAGCTTGAAGCTAAAATATGTAGTTGTGGTAAATTTCAAACACTACAAATACCTTGTACATATGCAATTGCAACATGCATTGTATCTTATATTATATTTGTGTTACATAATTGATGCACAATGACTTGATAGTCAAATTTTGTATCTTTATAAAAAGCTCGCAAGTGCACGAATCACTTGTAATGAG
Source organism: Elaeagnus macrophylla (assembly GCA_029378325.1). Taxonomy (NCBI): domain Eukaryota; kingdom Viridiplantae; phylum Streptophyta; class Magnoliopsida; order Rosales; family Elaeagnaceae; genus Elaeagnus; species Elaeagnus macrophylla. Next base: position 48,113,166 of record CM055640.1, on the reverse strand, counting down.
TGATAAGTATACTCCCAAGATCGTCTCTAAAGAAATTGCGGTGATTTTAAAACATTATTTATTTTCTTATTTAGTTGAACAAACAATCCTAAAAATTCTAACAAATGTCGGTTGCAAAAAAGATTGTTAATACCTAAAACTAAAAGAAAGTGCAAATAAAAGAAATCACAACCAAGGTGGGGATGATAGATGTAAATGGAATCTTAGGTTGCTATCCATTCATGGAAAGAAAAAATTAAGCATTTCAATTAAAAGTCGGATTTAATGATTTTTCCACTAAAACTAGAAAATCCTAAATCAATGGCAATTTTCACTACAATTAATTAATTAACGTCTTTGATCCAGATTAACTAATTAATTAGAATTAGCTCAAAGAAATATTTTAATCACCTAATCTAGCACAAATCAATGTAATCAAATTAGGCACTTATTCATAATGCACAATCAAGCAAAGATGGCGTTTCTAATGCCTAAATTCTAACATATTCTCTCTAACCACAAATTAAGATTTGGCCCATCATTAATTCATAATCAGAAATATTAAAAATATGAACAATAAATAAATCCAAAACTCAAATATTATTAAATTATAAAATTGTTCTTCCAATCATTGGAAGCAATACTAATATCTCCAAATACATAAATTAACCAACCATAATTAAATTGGTGTTAATCAATTTAGTCATAGGAGGCACACCACAAAATCAAAGAAAAAACAAGATATACAATAAAAATACCCCAACGAATCCTCTAGCTCCAATTCCTTGAACTTGGTTGATCTCCTTTCTCAATTCCTTGGAGTAGCTTCAACAATGGAGGGCTTCTCTTGATTTTGGGTGGAAAACCCTTACTGCAACAGCAGCTAGGGGAAGGAAGAAAATAGTTGTGAAAACCTGTATTTGGGAGAGGTATAATGTAGTATTTATAGGTGATGGAAAAGACACGCAATTTAGGATTTTTTGGGCATTTTTGGTACACGGGCTGCAGCATACATTTTTACCTGTCGCGGCGCCCATTGAATTTCTAAGCTGGTACACAAAACAGACATCCTCACCGCGGCACACATTTTTACTGCCGCCGCACACATTGAATTTTGTTTCCCATAATGAAACCCTAGAGCTCTTCGCTGCGGCACAAATATTTCTTTGTTGCGACATGCGTTGTTGTGTAGGCCTTGTAAGGATCCCTTACAGAATTTCTAATTCCTAATGTAAGGGTTACATTCTTCTCTCTTGTTTGTTACCCCTTACGTAATAAATGACGTACAATGTAAGGCTTACATTTCTCAGCTCTTGTTACTCCATTTTTACTCTTTTTGAGTCATTTCAATCCCATATTCTTCTAAGAGTCCAAAAACCTACAAAACACATAAATACCTTCCAAAATACAAAAAAATAAAATAAAACATAAAATGAATGCTTAAAAATGTAACAAAACATAGGTCAAAATAGTGTTCATTAATAATACCTTGAGTATGTAAACACGAAAGCAAGTGGAACACAATTTACCTATTGTGCATACTGTGTTACATAATATGTAACCTAATTACATACCATGTAACACAGTTTACATAATATAATTCAATAGTATGTAAACTGTGTTACATAATATGTAACCTAATTACATACCATGTAACATAGTTTACATAATATGTTACATACTATATAAACTGTGTTACATATATGGTATCTTATATGTTTTATGTATTACATACTCAAGCCAAGACACGAATCCTAAGCAATAGTGGTACCAACTTGATATAATACCATATAATCAACATTTTGAACCTTACATGGTTGGTGTATGTAACACTAATTACATACAAGTTCAAAATATGCTGCCTCTTGTCCTTCAACACAATAAACTATGTACAACATTGTCCACAAATGAAATTAATATATTTCAAAAGAATATTGTCATTACATAAAAAATGAATATAACATATATTTTAAATGAATATTATCATTACATAAAATTAATATGTTGGATCTAGCATACCATCCTTACAAATAAACTGTATACAATACCTATTTTTAATTTTTACAATAAGAATAGAACCACTCATATCGAGTGTCCATCCACGAATGAAAAATTCCACAAACTTCAAGCACCAAACACCACAGTCATGACTGTACATTTAAAAAATGAGTAAACAAACAGTATCAAAAGTTTAAAATTAAAAAACAGATAAACAAAAAAAGTATAAGTATTTACTTGTTAGTTTTCTTGGAAACACCATTAACAACAAAAATAGGCCAAGCTACATAAGGATCAAGCTGACAATCGTTGTCATAACCATGATATCCAATCGTGTATAGCAAAATTGGAATAACAACTCCTAAATGACTACATTTTTCTTTCACATTGGGTGCGTTCAATGAATCATAAATTTTAATAAATCTTTTATGTAAATAAATTACACAATACACCCAATGGTTACCATTAACATTGACTGTAACATATAACTTCTCCAATTCCTTCCAGTCCTCAGCCCACAGCTTAATCAAAAAAGGTGCTCCAATAGCAAACTCAAATAAATATTGGTCAGGACTAATTACAATAGATCATGGATTTCCTTCACACTCAGAAACTAATCTCAAACATTCCTACAAAAAAAAAAAACAACAACAACATCAACTTCCAATCAACATCAGTTACATACATGTTACATACATGTATGTTACATACTCATGGTGAGTATGTAATTTGATATGTATACTGTGTTACATACATGATCTTTTATATATAAACTGTGTTACATACTCACCATGATATGTAAGCTGTGTAACATACATGATCTCTGATATGTAAATGATGTGCAAATTATAGTACTCGCAAGTGTACGAATCACTCGTAGAAAGTGATAAGCAAACCTCCGAGGTCGATCTCTCAAGGAATTGCAATGGTTCTAAACAACCTTTTTCTTAATCTAAATAGAATCCTAACTCAACTAAGACGCTAATTAAATAGAGTTCTAGTAACACTAAAACTCTAAATAACTAGAATTCTAAACCTAGTAAAACTGTAAACGAAGTGTGAATTGTAGCAAGATCAATGATAACAAACAATTAACGAAAATAATTACGCAAATTCAGAATTAACTCAACTAGATTTTAAGTATCAATGGAGGATGTATGGACGTTTTATTTGGTTGGCCATGCTTTCATCGAAAAGTTATGGTGAATTAACATGAACGTACTAATAAACAATTTTTATCGACTTTCCTTTTAATTACGAAAATTCCTACGATCGGGTAATTCTCTTTGTTGATTAACTAAACAATATCCTATGATCGGGTATATCAATTAGCAACCAAATTATGCACAAGAAAAATATGCCAATCAAACTAATGCTATGACTAAGTCATTAATTTGAAGCTTCGATTAAGTTTTTCAAAATATAGTTAAGGTGACGTTCCTAAAACTAAATTCTCAGATTTTTCAACTTAACTATGAATCTCAAATTGGCCCATGAAAATTCACAATTAAATATCTAAACATGCTCTTAATCAAAAGGTAAATTTATTTATTTCAAAACAATAAAACATTCACCACAACAGTTCTAGCAAACATGGCAACACAAACAAAACATCCATAATGAAATTAGCCACTCATGTTCATATTAAAATTGATAGACAAATATAATCAGAACATACACTCAAAGAAGTAAAAAGAAAAGTAAAATTCTATAACAAGAAGAAAACCCTAGATCTAAATACTGCTATTGGATTGGATGGAGTTCTTCTCCAAAAGCTTGATCTTTGATCGTCAATGGTTTCTTGGATTCTTAGAATTGATTCCCTTGCTTCGTTGAGTGTGAAAAAGCTCCCAAAATCTGGTTGAATCTCTTGTTTGTTCGCAAAATTGAAGTATATAAAAGTTGTTTACAATGGACTCTAAAAGGGGTATTTATAGATGTAAAGGGTTACACAATTCCTGATTGCAAGAGGAATAGGCGCATCGCGGCATACAATATTCCCCGCCGCGACGCAATACAAAATTTGAAAATAATGTCAAAACCCAAGAGGTGCTCGCCGCGGCATACATTTTCCCCACTGCGGCGCGAGTTGCCTTTTCTTATGTACTGGCTCGTCATGTACGACTTACATATTTTGACTCGTTTTGCCTATAAATTGTGATCCGAGCGACGTAAGTGTTCCGTCTTTGCGTGTTTGCACCATTCAACTCATTTGAGGCTAAAAATACCTGAAATACACTAAAACATACCCATGATTCAAAATTGATGGATTTATGATAATAATTGAATAAATATATATAACAAATCTATTTTTAAACAATTAAGTGTAGTAAATCACGAAATGTTAGTGCTTTTCGAGCACTTATCAGTAAACTATGTTACATACTCAAGATGACTATGTAACACAGTTTACATACTATGTAAGATATTACATACATTGAACAATGCCAAAAAAGATTATAAATCATACACTGAACAATGTCTCTAAAGTAGAATAGCGCTTCAAACCAAAAGTGTCTGGATACCTAGCCCTCAATGCTTGAATCTCATATAAAATGGCATCTATATGCTACGACAAAGTCGGTAAATTCATGAGTAAAATATACTACAAAATAAATAAAGTAAATGCTATAAAATATATTGATTGGCAACAAATTACTAAATAAGTTAAAAATGAAACATTTAAAACTTACTGTACTATGTAAGTTTCTAGCTCCACTTTTCAATGGGGCAAAGAAATACTCCTTACCAACAGCCAAGTCACAATATTGAAACTTAATAGGTTTACTACAAATAAGAACAAAAATTAAAAAAGCTTTCAATAATCCAAAAAAAATAATAATAATGCAAACAATATAAATAAATGAATAAATGTACATACGGTGACTGTCTCCTGATCCAATTCGTAAAATTCTTTTTCCAACCAACAGGTAATGGTTGATATGGGCAAGATGGATGCTCCAAAATTTCATCATCATGACATATATATGAAACCTGAGTTGAAGTAGCAACACATCTAACTGAATCCTCAACACCAGCTTTAAGTCTGCCATATGCAAGAGGAATATCCTTCTTATCAAGCACAAATATGGACTACAAATAGCTCTTGAAGGTTTAATTTTTCTCTTATCTCTCTCCATTACAAAACTATATATAGCTTTTGAATAATGAATTATAGGATCAAACCTTAATTTAGAACTAGATCTATACAATTCTAAAAAATGATCTAACTGATCAAGAGTATCGCTATCAAAATTGGGGTCAGAAGAAGCTGATGGAGATTTTGTCACAACAATCTTAGAAGATGCAAATTCTACCCCAAGATCGAAAGAAAGGCTCTACATCATCTGCTTTACTTGTCTTCTCATACGTATCAGACTTTTTAGGAGGGATGGGTGTAAAATAGACATTTGATGGAAACCTACTAGGCCTGGTTGTCCACTATGTCTCCAAACAACCAATTTAAAAAATGTAATCAGTTACGTAAATATTTGAATTAGTTGTAAGCTCATACACTAACAAAAAAACATACTGACTGAGATAATTTTGAAGCAAACAGATTCATATTTGCAAGCAAACCATCAAGAAGTTGTTCTTGACGGCGAAACTTTTCATCAATATATGCTTGCTGTTTCTCAAACTTCTCATCAATATATGATTTCTGCTTCTCAAACTTCTCATCAATATAAGATACCATCTTTCCCAACAAGTTGTCTAAGCCATCTGAATTATCCTTTAAACCTTCATCAACAAGTTCATACTTATCTATCAAACAATCCAATTTTTGCTTCAACAATGACTCATCAACCGGTTATTTTTGTGATTCATCCCTCTGACTTTGGCACATAACAATATCGTCAAAATAAACAACATCGTTGTGTGACAAAACAATGTTGACACGAACCTACAAAATAACAAAACACAAAAATAATAACTAAAACATAACCAAACATATACTACATGTAATTCGTGTTACATACACCCACCATGACTATGTAAACTGTATTACATACTATGCAAATTGTTTTTACATACATGTAATCTATGTAAACTGTTGTATGTAAACTATTTACATAGTATGTAAACTGTGTTACATAGTAAATAAACTGTTTACATAGTATGTAAATTGTGTCACATACTATGTAAACTGTGTTTACATACATGTAATCTATGTAAACTGTGTTTACATACATGTAATCTATGTAAACTGTTCTATGTAAACTGTATTACATACTATGTAAAATGTGTTACATACTGTGCAAACTGAATCCATGTTATTTTTACCGCTTACTCTAACAAGTTACATAAAAAGTTACATACGCATTTAATCCATATATGTAACCATAAAATGGAAAAAAAAAAATTTACACATAAATCTACAAAACAAGTTAACAAATTATTACCTGATATGGCTTATTGAGGATGGCTTGCACAGTGCCAAAATCAGGAGTAAGTGTTAATGACCACCTTAGCATTGTGGGGAAACGATCATTCAAACAGATAGCCAAGTCCTTTGCAATATCAGGAATGGCATCATAGATCCAAACTTAGAATGGTAAACTTAAACCAACTATTTGATAGCAGACCCTCTCATCCTCCCCTGGTTTTAGCAAGTTAGGCATCTTCTTCTCAACCAACACATTGGCAACCAAACGCATATGGATATAATCTTTCCTCAAACTATCAAAAAGATAGTTGAATACCACATCACCCTAGGGATAACTATTAAATTTATCCCAATTGGAAGCTAACAACAAAGCTTCCCTAGTTATGGAAAGCCTCTTAAGTCTTCGAATTAACCCACACTCCAAGAAATATATAAGGCATATCATAACTGCATCATCAGGGCAGACATTAACAAAATTGAAATCAAAATGCTACTTCTTAAGAGGAGATTCACCAACAACCACAGTACTTTTACAGGGTTTTTTCTTCCTCTTACTCTCAGACTGTGGATTTGGCTTCCCAACACATCCAACCAAAAACTCCAAATATTTAATGGATGAAGATGTACTAAAATATTTCTCTATAAAGGATGTAGACCCTTGGTCAACATCACATGACTCATCATCATTCAACATAGGCAACCCGATCACCACCCAAAATTCTTTTCTTAAAAACCTAATAACCTTGGAATTAATCCTAAACCATAACTCCTTAACAGACTTGTATGGCAAGCATCTTTTGAGGAGGAGAGAGTGAATAAACTGCCTACTAAATTTGCAAACAGGTAAATTGAAAAAATTCTCGAAACAAGATTGTAAAAACAAATCCTTTTGTTCTTCATTCAGAATACTCTTTATATGAGATATAACATTATGTGGTTGTGAACTACAACATTGTATTTAAAAAATCTCTTCGGGTGACAACAAATTGGGAAACGATCTGTTGCCTTCAAGAAATGAAGCCTACAAAAACAAAACAACTTAAGTACTAAGTTACATACTATACAAACATGTAAGTAAACTGTAACATTTCTGTGTAAACATAACTATTTACATAGTATGTAAACTAATTACATACTATACAAACATGTATGTAAATTGTAACATGTATGTAAACTGTAACATATATGTAAACAGGTATGTATTCTATTTATATAGTATGTATTCTATTTACATGTATGTAAACTAATTACATACTATACAAACACGTATGTAAATTCTATTTACATATTATGTAAACTATATTACATACTATGTAAACTAATTACATACTATACAAACATACTATCTATATAGTATATTACATACTATACTAATTAGATAGTATATAAACACAGTTTGCATGCTATGTAAACACAGGTTACATAGTATGTAACCTATTTACATACTATCTACTATGTTACATAATTACCAAAACAAACAGAAGAAAAAAGAGAAAAATTATTAAACCTCGTTTAAATCATCACTAACTTCATGACGAGACTTCTTAGTGAAAGTTGAATCCAATTTCCTCTTAAACATCCTACAACATTGCAAAAAAAAATGATAAACTAATACAACACAAACAAAGATAACATACAAAAACATCACAAAATAAAACTGGTTTTACAGTAAAGTACATGTAAAGAACAAATGAAGAACATCAAAAATGTTCTGATTAAGAAACCAACAACGATTGAAAAATAAACAAAATAAAAGAACGAAGACGTAAAATAATAACGAAAACAAACATAATACAAACCTGTTTGTGATATTATAGAGCGAAAATGGAAAGTGAAAACAAAAGTAAAATGGAAAAACAAAATCCAGAGTGAAAACCAGAAGAAAGACGAAAGGGCATAGAGGAGAAACGTGGTTATGTGTTTCAATAACTGAACCTGTTTCGTGTGAGAGTGGAAAACGGCTCATTATGAATAAAAACCCAGAGGGTTAAAATCGTAAAATAAGATGATGCAAATGGTATCGTAAAGCGAGATATGAAAAAATAAACAATCAGCCCAAAAATAGTATACAACGGGTCATTAAATCGAATGATAGGCAATAAATTGTATCATTTAATTGAACTTTAATGACCCATTTAAAAAATTTTATGTATAAATTGTCTAATAAAAGGACCAATATTTTAACTAACATACAAATCCACAAAGTAATATTGTATCATCATCAACAATAAAATTTACCTGTATTAGAAAGACAAGAATTAATGAGAATTATTTCTTCTATTTGTTTATCTCTACTTTTTTTTTCTCTTATTTTCTTTAACTTTATAACAAGTGCATGATTATTTATTCAAGACTTGTGATTTTATACATGTAAAATTACCTTGGTCATAACATACCACAAATTTTTAGTAGTATAATGTCAGATGACAAAATTTATAGTTCTTGAATCTTTTTATTTTTTATGATTAAACTCGAATTTTATTTTCATTCAAAATCTATCAAGGTTTTTTTATTTCTTAATCGTTTTAATTAGGTATCATAATCAATAATATTTATGATTTATTTGCCTTTTAAATTTGTTAAATTGTTTAGTTTATATATCAATATCTATATATATTCATATTGTAATTAACTTTTAAAATTTGTTAAGTTGTTGATTTATATATCAATATCTGTATATGTTCATATTGTAGAATTATCTTCAATAGTTTCAGATATTACATCATGTTGGAAAGACAACAAACTCTAAAAAGTAATCTCATATACCAAATCATGCTGATAAGCCAACAAACTCTAAAAATGTTTCAAATTAAACTTTTTTATTTTATCGTAGACTACAAATTGTTAAATATTAAAATTTAATATTGATGTGAAGATAAACATTATCTAATAATAAATTTTTTTAGTTAAGCTCAATGTTGTAGTCAACAATAAAATTTTAAACTAATTTATTATAAGATATTAATAAATTTAATTTTTATTTGTCTGTCATTCTTCTACTGAATATATTGCAATCATTTGATAATATTATATTTAAACATATTGAAAATATATTTATAAATATAATAACAAATATATATTTAAATTTATCAATATAAATATTTATAAATTTTAAATATTTTTGTAGTAAACTGATAAATAATAATGCTCTATAAACATCTATCAGTATTTGACTTTATTTGAAATTAATAATCTATTTGTACTTACATTTGGTTATAATTAATGATTGATGTCTATAGCATACATATATGGTGATAATATTCATGCTTAATATTTGAATATGTTATGATAAATTTGTTTATATACATGATAATTGTAATGTATTTCTTAATATTTGAATATATTATCGTGATCTTATTTAAATCATATATTATTAATATTAATATAACCTAAAATTTTACTAATAATAATTAATAATATACATATCCTATATTATTAAATATGTGGTTGTGTGATCAGTAAGATCTAAGAGAGTTTTGTCTAGGAGGATAACTCTTGAAAACCTTAAGGCCACTAGTCTTTCCTTGGAATGTTGCTCTGTCTACAAGGATAGTTTTTAAAAAGGTCTGCACCATTACTAGGTTGTTAGTCACCAACTCTCCTAAATGCTTAAGCTATAACACAGGACTTTCAGCTCTGATACCATACTAGAAGTTGTTAGTCACCAACTCTCCTAAAAACTTAAGCTATTAGGAAGAGGGCTAACTTTTGCTCATCCATCAATTCTTTCCTAGGAGCATTCTTTGTGACTACTAATTGTGTTGCTATATTATTGTTATTATTATGATAAAATATTTCCAAAATTTACACATATATAAGAAAATAAGAGATTGAATTATTCTCTTGAAGTAAAAAATGTAATATTTTAGAATTGTATCTATGTCATTGATTGAGAGTCTTCAGGTTGTGATGCTAATAAAAATATATATTTGAAAGTGTAAAATACAATATTTAATAATTGTATTTATGTCATTGATTGAGAGCCCACAAGCTACGATGCTAAAATAAATTATATTCAGTACCTCTTGTATGCTATTAAGTAGCAACATTGAGAGCAAAATTAACATCATAAAAATATTCATATGTTATTTTATGAGTAAATTATGCTATTAAAATAGCAAGATAATAGCATCTATATAAAAAGTATATGTTCTACATATGACTATGGATATGCATTTTGATTATATGATCCATGAAATAAATGTCATTTGATATTGACATTACAATGAATATAATTAAAAGAGAAAATATATCTTGAAGGATTGCAAGTGATTAATTTGATATATAATAATCACTACTTATGACTTAAATATGAGTATTATACTTCTAAAATTTAGTCTTGATCATTTAAGATTTTTAAGTACTCAATATTATTAACCTATTATTTGAAAAACTTTAGAAAAAAATGTTATTTAATCATATATTTTATTAAGAGTCAAAAAAATATATATACATAGATCTCGTGTATGTTTATATAGCAATATTGAGAGTGAAATTAAAAATAATTATGAATCCTTTGTATGCTATCTTTGCAAGTGAAATTTGATCATAAAATAACGATAGAGAAAGAAACACTTATACTTAAATATTATGTGTTTGCATAAATTATTAAGAAAATAAAAATATTTTGATCATATCATTACTAGAAGTGAATGTTATAAGATGAGCATGTGCATTATCTAAGCTATATATTGTGTTAATATTAACAATATGGTAGTTACGGTCTTATTGTATTATAAAAATTGAAAATCTATTTAGGCAAATAAAACTTATTTTAGAGTTGTTATGTCATGATGTATTTGAACTCCAATTTTATAATAGATTATCAACTTTTACAAAAGCAAAACAATAAAATGTTAATTAAAGTCTAATGCCTTATCAACATTATCCAATATATGTCCCTCCTTTTAATCTTGATGGATGAAGAAATATAAAGTGGGCTTGTAACTATTGTCGATCAATTGAAATTGTAAATACTTATGTGTCTCAAAGACAATGTAATAATACTCATTATTATTGAATGATATATGACTTAGCACAATTTTATGTATAACCTAATAAAAGGCTTTGAAGAACTAAATTATGATTAATTATATTATATATAATTGTGCTTAAATTTCTCAAAGTTGAGAAGAAATTTAATATTTTGAATATATTTGACGATAGTGATATTCGAGACTACAATCAAGATATAATATCTCAAGTCACAAATAGAAACATAACTTGAAATTATTTTTTAAAAGACCAATCTTATGATTAAAATTACAAGAATTGTGCATATGTTGGTCTAAAATATTATGCCACAAATACATGACTAGAGGTCAATATTTAGAAAGCTTCTTTTGCTTCATATCGCAAATAGAAAATAAATTTTGATGGATAAAAGTTTGAATAATTATCATAATTAAAATTAGTATATTATACAATATAAAGTTAATGAGTGTGGACCATAGTCCAACCTTTTTATTCAGTAATTATATGTATTATATGTTCCTAAGGCAAAATAAACTCACTATATTTTACAAAAATTGATAGTGAATCTCACGCCTCTAAAAAATATCTATTATGAAAATAATATTATCAGCCTTATTATGAAAACATGAAAAAATTTTATTCAACTTAACCCATAAATTTATTATTAAAATTTTTTAATTGCAACTTATATTAGTAAAAAAATAAAGTTGCATTATTTTTATTGCACCGACTCAACGCATTAAAATAGGCCAACTAATAAATTTAAAGATATATGTTTTGAGTTTTATTTATATTGTATATATTGGAATCTTTGAACGATAAGCAAGTTTATTAAATAATTTTGATAATATAAATAATTTTTGTCATTAGGGGGAGAGAAAAAAGATAATAGCATAAAATTACTTAAAATGTATCAATCTTATGAAACATGGAGTTCAAAAAATTACTTGATGATAGAGTACTATATATTATCGATGCATTTAAATAATGAAAAATTTAGCTGTAAAATGCTCGAGCAATTATTGAAGTCCCTATAGGACTATGAAATGAAATAAAATAGCAGCAAACATTCATAATTTATTTAAAGCTTGTTAATTATATTAATGTAAAAATAATACAATTATTATTGGAATAAAATGAGTTAACACTCCAAGATATGATATCGAAAAAAGATTATAACAACTGTTGACTCCTATAGAGACACATGTTCTTAATATAAAATAATACAATTTTGATGATGAGAGAAAGAAAATATTAATAAATTATTGATGTACAACATATTTTCTTTTATAACTCTCTTTAATAAGCAATAGATAATAATGATCATTAATGATGTTAAAAGTTATTAAATGTCGACAAAGAAAAGTATTGGCTAAATACAAAATATTATTTCAAGCATATATTCATTCATTTATGTGCAAAGTGAAATACATATAGTATAAATACCTGAGATGTTCGTTAGATATTTATAAGGACTAGTTGTCCAAGTGTCTAAAAATATAATGTGTTGAAAACACATGAATTTATATAAAATATGATTAGGCTGTGAGATACAAATTTTTTACCCCCGTACGTATAAGATGAATTTAAAATGTGACTATTACTCACATAATATTGGTTTATACATAGTTATCGATATGAATAAATCAATAGTACTTGTTGCTTATAAAGGCACTAAATTCAAATGTCATTTATTTTATGATAATTATAGGCATGTACTATTAAAATAATGTAAATTATTGTACGAATTTTAATAGATATCTAGTGCATTCACATTTGCATTAAAATTCAATATTTTCACATTTTACATAACTTTATTATGGATACAAAGTATGTTAATTTATTCTATATACTCCTAAAAATAGGCAAACAAGTAATTATCTTAAAGAGAGATAAACTTATATTAAAATACTTCTTATAGATAAAAACATATACAGATAATAAATCTAATTATTATTTAGTTGCATGATATGAAAATTTTCTCATATTATTTTTATTTTATAATCAGTTGACATAATTTAGTAAAATAATTGATGCTCATGTATTTATTAGCATTGATTAATGTTATCAGAGCATATGCGAATGTTGAATTTGACATAAGAATAAAATGATGAGTTTTATTATAAATTATATATATTTTTTTATAAGTGCAAGGTTTCTAATTAATTTTACAATGATTGGCCAAATAAGCTATTTTATAGAATAACATGTACCTTACAAATTAGTATTTAAATATAATATGTTGTCGAAGTAAATACATTTAGCTTACAATTATGAAATATAAAAAAATTGTATTACATATGAAGTCAAGTGACAACCAAATAAGCTCATTTGCCATGAGATATTACATTTACATTAATATTTGAGAGATTGACATAGTAATGTTAAAATATGTTAATTAAAAGAATATCTCATGTTAAAAGATTGTCATCGTCAGGGAAGCACATATATATACGCGTTATACTCTTTTTACTTTCTATGATTTTTTCTCATTGAGTTTTTTTGGAAATGTTTTAATAGATAACTTAAGTATATTGCATAATAACATGATAATAGTATACTCTTTTTTGCTATGCTAATTTTTTTGTCCTATTGGATTTTTTTAACAAGATTTTTAACGATTCATATTCTTAATGCATTTGATGTTCAGGAGAAGTGTTATAATTTAAATGTCAAATTTTAAATATGTTATATCTATTTTATTTTTAGTTTTATTTCAAATAAAAATTTATCTATATTATATCATAAATTTGTAATTTAATTTATATAATCTAAGAAAAATGCTAAGCGTTGAAACGCGTTGTGTGGGGAGTGAGTTGCAAGCGTTGAACGTTATGCCATTATCTATAAAAATATTAATGAAATGTGAAATGTCCTAATTTTTTTTTTTTTTTTTTGAAATATATGAAGAATCCATCAAAATTATATATAATAAAACAAGTACATGAATACATTTGATAAAAAAAATGACATCGTTAATTTCGTTGGTATTTTGTAATTGGATTTGTGATATATTTGGTAATTTTATTGTTATTTCGGATTATAAGTATTCAATAAAATTCTCACCTCTTATTTCAAAAAAAAAAAAAAATCGTATGAACCTTACTTTAATCCAAATATTTAATGGAGGAGGACCACTTAATTGGTACTAATGAAGAAATTTGGATATACCATGATGGGAAAGCTGGATAAAAAGATGAACCGACCATCTACTATTTGTAACTGGTGCCTTAGAAAGGACTAACGTAACTTTTAGACAAACAATTTGGGTAAATATTACATTCATTCATTAGGTTTATTTAAACATCAACGACGTCTCATTTATGAAAATAATATCATCATTAAACTCCAGTCCAATTAAAATCAACCAACTCTACACCTACCCTTTACTTTAATAATCTGATAGTAAAGATAGCTTGCTTCATATTTTCTTAAATATGAATTTGAATTCTCCTCCCAAAAATAATTAACAAATATGCATTTCGATTGAAAAGAAAATTATTTAAATAAATCTACTCCCATCTTAAGATTGTATCTCTTCTAATTTATCTTTCTGTTTTTACCCCCTTTCTCATTGCTTGTTTCAAAAGATGCAATTTTGTGAAATATCTCGAAAGATTTTTTTTTTTTTTGGTCAGAAAAAAGACTCCCCGGAGGGAGACGGGATAATGCCCGCTATTTTCCATTCACTTGGATCAACGCCTATATTGAGAGTACCGATAGGAGCTAGCACCTCAGGATCACGTCTTAAGGGATCTTTTTGCATAATTACGGTTTTTTCACCCCTCGAAAAGACGACCTGGTGCATGTAGCCCAGTGGCGTTACCTAGTTGGCTATCTCATTGCCGGTGAAATATCTCGAAAGATTGAAGCCGATATTTTGTTGATTTCTGCCCCAAATGGATAATGAAATTATCTAATATATTTTTGAGCTTTTTAATCTTGTATAATTCAGTGACGAACCAGTATAGAGAGCTAGGAGTGGCGGTAGTTCCTTTAGAAATTGTAAGGAAAAATTAATTATTATTATTAATCTCAACTTACATATTTATAAAGTAATACTTATTAATCAGATTGATTGATGAATTTATTGCTTTAATTTTATCAATTTTGTACCAAATTTCTCCAATTTAACATCCTAAAAAAATGTAAATTGGTCAAATTGAATGATGTTAGTTATTTTGGTATTTTTAAAAAAAATAGTTTCATTCACAAAAGTTTTCGTTAAATTGCTAATACAACAAAATTAATTAGAACACTTGTAAATTGTTAGCACGAGTCATGTAATTTAGTTTATAATATATGTGTCTATTTGTAATAGAACTCTAGGTTGTACAAGATTCTATTTTACTCAAGACTCTTGTAATTTATTTTCTATATATACCTCTATTGTGAGGTAAGAATTAATAAAAAATATCTTTCATTCACATATTATTTAACTTGGTATTAAAGCGAAGTTCAAAAAGGGATTTTGTCTTTTTTTTTCGTCTCCTGTCAGCGCCGCCGTCACCACCTGTCAATGCTGCCGCAAGTCCGCTTGTCCCTCGCCGGGCCAATATCTCCCGTACAGCGCCGAGCCTGCTCGCCTGTCTCTCTTGCGTCGCGCCTATCCTCTTGTATCTCCCACACCGCGCCGTGCCTGTCCGCTCGTTTGCCTGTCCACCTACTCTAGATCTACCAATCTGCCTCCATTGGTATTTCCAGACCTGCCTCTAAACCCTAACCCATACTCACCAGCCCAAACTCACTCGCCCACACAATCCTTACCCCATTCCAAACCCTAGCCCAAATCAGACCCCATCAGCCCACATCAAACCCCATCAACCCACCAATAGTTCAAAAAAAAAACTGACTTTGGTTTGGTCTCAGCAAACCCAAAACACATCACCAGTCCAAGCCAGCTAGCAGTCCAAAGACACAATCAGCAGTTAAGTCAACGGTCCAGTCAACAAAAAAAAACTTTTATTCTGGTGCATATTATTATTGTCTTTTTCAATGGAAGATTCGAAAAAAAATCAAGATTCCAAGACCAATAAAATATTTAGCCTAGCTATTCAAGCAAGCTCATCAATACCAGATTTCTATGGAGTAGCTGGACAAGATCATTATATGACATGTGGAGGTAACCCTACAACTTCTATAGTTGGTCGTGGTAAGATTGGTATGGTTTTCAAAAGTTTCTCACTCTATTGAATCTGATACTTGGATTATTGATTCTGGTGCATCTGATCATATGACTTATGATAAATCTTATTTTACTAACTTGTCTTCCCTACCAGTGTCTTATGTTACAAATGCTAATGGTGAAGCTTTTCCTGTATTAGGGATTGGGCTAGTTCGTATTACCCCAACCTTACAGCTCCAAAATGTTTTACATGTACTGGATTTATCTCATCACTTAATATCTGTCCCACAGTTGAATACTGAGTCTAAATGTTCTGTAACATTTTATCCTATGTATGTAATTTTTCAGGATTTTCTTACCAGGAAAATAATTGGTCGGGGGTATCTGAGAAACAGATTTTTTCGTATAGATCAGAACTACGCAGGGGAGAAATCAGGAGCACAATCCTGCACTGCTTTGACTTCGAGTTTTGACCAAGTGAAATTTGGTTATAGCATCGTCGCGTAGGGCATCCGTCTTTTCATCTTATGAAAAAATATATGCCTACTCTGTTTATTGGTGTGAGTGAATCTGCTTTATGTTGTGAGACATGTGTGCTGGCCAAAAGTCATCGTACTACTTATTCTCCAAGTTTTTCTAATAGAAGTACTATTCCCTTTGAATTAATTCATTCTAATGTTTGGAGACCGTCTAGAGAGCCTACTATATCGGGTATGAGGTATTTTATGTCATTTATTGATGATTGTACAAGATTATCATAGGTTGCTCTTCTTAAAAACAAAGATGAAGTTTTTCAAGCTTTTCAAAATTTTTGTACTCGTGTTTGAACACAATACAATAGCACCATTAGAGTCCTATATTCTGACAATGTGGGAGAATATGTTAATCGTATTTTTCAAATTTTTTTCCAAACACATGGGATTGTTCACCAAACTACTTGCCTATAAAGACCATAACAAAATAGGATTTCTGAAAGAAAAAATCGTCACTTACTTGATATGGCTCGTGCGCTCCTATTTAGTGCTAATATGCCAAAATATCTTTGGGGCGATGTTGTACAAGCTTCCGCCCATCTCATCAATCGTCTCCCATCTAGTGTCTGTCACGACCAAATCCCGTTTAAGGTTCTCGCATCTCATGTATCCCTTTCATCATTTCATAATCTTCCTGCCCGTGTATTTGGTTGTGTTGCTTTTGTCCATATTCCTAAAAATTAGAGGTCTAAATTAGATACCCGAGCAATTAAATGTGTGTTTATTGATTATGGAGGATATCAAAAAGGGTACAAGTGCTACCATCCACCTACCAAAAAGTATTTTGTCACTATGGATGTCACTTTCTTTGAAGATATGAGCTATTTTTCCTCATCTAATACTGCTCTTTAGGAGGAGAATTCATATTTTGAAGAGCTGTATCATGGTGAGGGGGAAGAATTGGAAGGAACTGTGGAAATAACGCAATCAGGAGATATTTCGTTAGGTCCTATTGAGGTTCTTATCCCATTAAATTCAGTAGTAGAAGAAACAGATGCTTCAAGTATCCAAGCATCAGTTCTGATCACTGAAAACTAAAATGAAGACACAACTGTTCTCTCTCCTACCTTTGATCAACAAATCCCTGGTACTGAATGTCACTCATCTTAGGTATGTACACCCACTGATACTATTAACATTGAGTCTAATGTTGGACAGTATGTGTTACCAAATAGATCTACTCGGGGTCAACCAGCCAAAAAGTATGAACCAAATATTCATGCAAAATCAAAGTATCCAGTAGCCAACTACATGTCCACTAAAAGATTGTCTAAGTCATATAAATCATTTGTAAATCAAATATCTGCTGTATCAGTACCTAACAAAGGTTGGGAGATCCAAAGTGGAGGAAGGCAATGGATGAAGAGATGGAGGCATTACAGAAGAATGATACTTGGCAACTTGTGCCTCCACCATAGGACAAGAAGGCAATTAGTTGTCGCTGGGTGTTTACTGTGAAACATAATGCTGATGGATCTATGAATCGATATAAAGCCCGCCTTGTAGCAAAAGGGTTCACTCAGACGTATGGTGTAGACTACGATGAGACTTTTGCTCTTGTTGCCAAAATGAATATTGTTCAGGTTCTACTTTCGCTTGCTGCTAGCTTAGACTGGCCACTTCGACAGTTTGATGTTAAGAATGTGTTTCTTCATGAAGAGTTAGTTGAGGAGGTGTATATGAGTCTTCCACCTGGGTATTTAACTGATTCTCCTGTTAATTTTATATGCAAATTGAGGAAGTCTTTATATGGTCTCAAGTAGTCCCCTCATGCCTAGTTTGAAAGGTTTTCTCAGTTCATACAGAAGGTTGGTTACAGACAAAGTAATTCAGACCATACGTTGTTTCTCAAACATCAACAAGGGAAGATAACTGCTTTAATTATTTATATTGATGATATGGTAATTACTGGCAATGATACTGTTGAGATGGATAGATTACAGAGACAACTAGCCTCTGAATTCAAGATGAAGGATTTGGGTGAACTGAAATACTTCTTAGGAATTGAGGTAGCTAGGGGGAGAGAAGGAATTTTTCTATGTCAGAGAAAGTACATTCTTGATTTGCTATCTAAGACAAGTATGTTGGATTGCAAACCTATTAACACTCCTATTGAGCAAAACCATTGTCTAGCAGAGTATCCAGATTAGGTACCGACTGATCGAGCTCGCTATCAAAGGTTGGTTGGGCGCTTAATTTATTTAGTGCATACTAGACCAAATGTTGCATATGCGGTAAGTGTAGTAAGTCAGGTCATGCATAACCCGAGTCAGAGTCAAATGGATGCAGTTGTGAGGATTTTAAGGTACTTGAAGTCAACTCCAGGGAGAGGAGTAATGTTCTCTAAACACAACAACCCTCTTGAAGTTTGCAGCTTCACAGATGCAGATTGGGCAGAAAATATTACAGATAGAAGGTCGACATCAAGTTATTTCACTTTTGTGGGAGGTAATTTGGTTACATGGAAAAGTAAGAAGCAGAAAGTTGTGGCGCGATCCAGTGTTGAGGCTAAGTATAGAGGTATGGCTCATGGGGTATGTGAATTGCTGTGGATAAGAAGTTTGCTCTCTGATTTGGGTTTTGAACCCAAAAGTACTATGAAGTTGTATTGCGACAATCAGGCAACCATTGATATATCACAAAATCCAGTAAAACATGATCGCACTAAGCATGTAGAGGTTGATCGTCACTTTATAAAAGAAAAGCTAGATGCCAAACTAATCAGTTTCCCTTTTGTTCCCATTGGAAAGCAACTTACAGATGTGTTCACCAAAGGAGTTTCCAAGAAGGTGTTTTATGACTCACTAAGCAAGTTGGGCATGATCGATATGTATGCTCCAACTTGAGGGAGAGTGTTAGCGTGAGTCATGTAATTTAGTGTATAATATTTATGTCTATCTGTAATAAAACTCTAGGTTGTACAGGATTTTATTTACTCAATACTCTTGTAATTTATTTTCTATATATACCTCTATTGTGAGGTAAGAATAAATAAGAAATATATTTCATTCACATATTATTTTAACTTAAATTTAAGAATATGGTGAGTAATTTTTGTAAATAATACATAAATTTGGTAATTTGGACCAAATTTATTAATAATTTTAAAATTTTTGATCAATTTGACTGTATTGAAAGGTAATGAAATAAAACGACCAATATTCTTAAAATAAGGCATTAAATTTAGGATGAGGTGTCAAAGAAGTTTTTTAAATTAAATCATTTGTATTGTTTAGTATATTAGATTAGAAACGGTGTCATTCATCTCTTAGCTTTGTAAAAATGGTCAATTAGAACAAATTATATTTTTTTAATAATTTTTCTATTAAAATATTATTATTTTCTTTCAAGTAATTAAAATGCAATTAAAATATGAGTTTTTAATGAGAATAAAAGTAAAATTTAATATAAATTATTTAAGAAAAAAATCAACGATGATAATAATAATATAATATTCAAACAAAAAGTCATTTAAATTTATATTTTAATTTTTTAATAAAAATTAAAAATAACAAAACATTTAAATAAAACATTGACAATTAACAAATTTTTTGTGAAATTTTTTCATACTAATTGTTGTTTTATTATTGTTAAAGACTCGTATTTTAAACGCATTTAATCACTTAACCAAAAAATAATATTATTATAATAGAAAAATCATTAAAATAGTAAAATTTATTTTTAATTAGCTTTTTTTATAAAGTTAAGGTATTAAATAATATTATTTATAATTTAAGGAATTAAATGGTATAAATAATTTAATGTAAGAAATTTTTTGACTTTTTTCTCTTAAATTTATTATTTACTCTAAGTAGAGTTTAATAAGTTCAGCTCCTCTGGGAAAAAATTTCTGAGTCTGCCCCTATTGTTAATCATCTTTTTTTTTTTTTTTTATCAGTATTGTTAATCATCTTAAATATGGTCTTTTTTATTCTATTGCATGTAAATATCAATGACATTCATAATGTTTGCTAAAATAGCAAGGTCCTAACAATTTTAATTTACATTAATGACTTACCTCAGGTATGTCTTAATATCAAAGAACTTTTAACTCAGAAATAAATATAAAATAATATAGAAAATTAATTGATTTCATAATAAAAATATAAATATAAATTATAAACATAAATATAAATAAAGCACAATTTAAAAAAATAAAATAACACAAAGATATAAATGATAAAAAAATAAAATATTAATATTCTTGATTAAAGATCTTTTTTTTTTCTATCTTTATTTTATTAGTGGGGCTTTCTTTTTAATGTTTAGTTAGTATATTAAATTTTTGTTCGATCCAATGACATTTTTCTTGATGTAGAGTTAATTGGGTTTAATTTATTATTTTCAAATTTTTTTTATAATTATTATTTCCAAATTTGAGTCTTAAATATTTAAACAAATTTGGAAGATATTATTGATATTTGTCCATTAGCATTGGATTATAAGAGTATATATTGAGTGCTTTGTAAACTTTTTTCAACAATTTTCAATTTAAATATCATTTTTCTCTATTTTACTTTCAAAATAGTATTTTTCTCTTCTGTTTTTTGTTGGCTGTTCGTCAGAGGATTTCTAGAAAGAGGATTTGTTTGTAATAAGGCTATACCGTAGGTACTTGCCAATTATGGGACTTTATTGATACCTGAACATATCTTGAGAGTGTCTATGATATTTGCCCTAAACAATTTTTAAGAAATTTTGGGCCATTGATCCGGATCCATGTTAATGTGTGGATGACAACGCATTATAACAATACAAATTATGATTGCCATAAAAATATTTCATTCAGAACAACTTTATCTAACAATGATAATAATTAATTGCAAGTATATAAGAGACAATTTATACAATTTTATAATAATAATAATATAACAAAAATAATTCTAATAATATTATTATTTTAATATATTATTTCAAATTTATCTAAATATGAGTGAATATACATGACATGTTTACCAAAAAGGAAATGAGAGTGATTTCATTTCCCTTGGCTCACATGACTTTTTTATTCTAGAATGAAAATGTGATATATTCCAAACAACTATTCCCATTCTCCCAAATTGATATTAAAACTCACATGCATACCAGTGAATTATTCAAATAGCAAAGATTTAAATAAAAAAGTTTTTTGAACCTAAATAGCATTTTTTAGACCTAAACGGTGAGTTTCATTTATATAATATATATGATTTTTACCAAAATATCACTTTATCTGAGTATTCGTAAAAACCTCGCCATTTTCGTGTTTCCTTCGAAGCTTATGGACTTGTATATTCACATTTTGTATG
Organism: Elaeagnus macrophylla; assembly: GCA_029378325.1. Taxonomy (NCBI): domain Eukaryota; kingdom Viridiplantae; phylum Streptophyta; class Magnoliopsida; order Rosales; family Elaeagnaceae; genus Elaeagnus; species Elaeagnus macrophylla. Next base: position 48,090,882 of record CM055640.1, on the reverse strand, counting down.
TACAGGTCATGTGAATGTACAGATTATATACAAATTTATTTTGTATGTAACCTGTACATACAAATTTATTTTGTTTGTAAATTTGTATGTAACCTGTACATACAAATTTGTATGTAACCTGTACATTCACATTTTGTATGTAACCTGTACATTCACATTTTATAAGCTGTTCAAAACAATAATAACATACAAACAATACAATGCATTTCATATGAATGTACAGGTTACATACAAAATAAATTTGTATGTAACCTGTACATTCACATTTTGCAGGAAGAACAGTTCGTTTGTACAGGTAACCTGTACATACAAAATGTGAATGTACAGGTTACATACAAAATAAATGTGTATGTAACTTGTACATACAAAATGTGAATGTACATAAGCTGTTCTTCTTCTTCTTCCAGTGGGTTCATGTGAATGTACAGGTTACATATAAAATAAATTTGTATGTAACCTGTACATTCACATGACTTCATCTTCATCTTCATCTTCATCTTCATCTTCAATTCTTCATCTGCTCCACTCTTTCCTACATATATCAAACAACAAAAAGCTTCAAATTACACTAAAAAATAGCGAGAAATAAAGAAATCACAATTAATTTATATTAAAATTTAAATTTATAGGATTTCATACAAATCAGGAACACAGAAGAAGCGAAGAAGAAAAAGAAGAAGAAGAAGAAGCGAAGAAGAAGAAGAAGAAGAAGAAGCGAAGAAATCTTCATCTTCAATTCAGGAACACAGAAGAAGCGAAGAAGAAGAAGAAGAAGCGAAGAAGAAGAAGAAGAAGAAGAAGCGAAGAAGCGAAGGCAGAAGAAACGAAGCTGCCATTATAAACTGGTGGGTTAAAAGTGTCATTTATATCTTGCCAAAACACAATCGTTTTGCTATATGAGGCAAAAAATCAGTTTTCATTGAAAAGGTATCATATCAGGGAATTAATACACATGCATACACTTCAAATTAAGGAGAAGAAAACATCACAAGAACGAAAATTAAGTCAATTGTGAAGTATGGCAAGATATTTTATTTTTAAAAAACTTGAATTTTCTGCAACAATTTATGAATCAATGTGTTTAATAATGATTTTAATTCTCAATTTCTAATTTTTAAATGAAATTTCAATTAAGTATATTTGGTAACGATTTTCTATTTTAATTTTCACATTTTTAAGAAATTACTATCAAAATATAAAGTGACAATATTTTAATCAAATTTTTTATTTCTCATTTTTTTCATTTTCACCAAACATTTTTATAGAAAATAAACCAAGTCTTACAACTTTTGTATATATAAATATTGAAAGAAAATGATTAAAAACTTAAAATATGTATATAATAACTACAACTTTTCTTTATTTTTAAAGTTTTGAAAAAAAAAAAAAAAATTATAGGTGACTTTTAAATTTTTTTAAATTAATATCTAGAAATTGTTATCAAATATATTAGTAATTATATTTTACAAAAGAATTAAAAATTATAAAATTAATTATTTAATAAAAAAATCATGAATCATAAATTAAAATTGTTATTAAACAAAATTAAATAATAAATTTTGAAAAATAAATTGAAATTAAAATTAAAGCAATAAATTGAATCAATAGAAAACGTAAACATTAAAAACAAAATCAAGTACCAAACAGTTAGTACAGGGACATAAAATCGGGAGAATACGCACAAACGGTCACTATATTACCAATTAAATTGTGTATCTTCAAACAACCTAGTTAATATAATCTATTCAAGTACCCTTCAGTTCAGAGCATATGAATTGAGTATATAGATTTTGCAGCTTTTTAACTTTAGCAACATTTCGCTTTTTGAAACTGTCATATTATTTTTGCAAAATACAGCTCAGTAAAATAAAAAGGCTTGTAAATTTTCATCCATAATATTTTCTATAAATACACATTTCAAAAATGAAACTTAAATGGTTGAAACGGCACCTCATAATCATTAGACATTGACATGTTTTAGTGTAAAGGTTACAAAGAAAAACTAATGAAAGAATGTTACAACAGTATTTATATGGGAGAAAAGAATTCTAAATGGCCAAAATTTCCTGCAATACTTTGCTAATCAATTATAAAGTTTACAAGTTAAATCAATAAAGTTAAAAAAAAAAAACTTACACATTACATTGTCAGTACCAATTAATCATTCAGCATAAGAAACATTTGCTCCTACTTCTGCTACCATCTCGGTCTTCAAAACCTCTCAAAAACGATCTAATTGCCAGATGCTCGGCAGCATACGTCATGAAAGACGCCAATATTAGGCCTCCCACAACCATCAATCCTAACCTGTAACATGATCGATTATCAAAAGAAGAAATTATAGCTCTCATTAATCTCAGTTTGTTATACAGGGCCAGTTTTAAAATGGTAACTCCAAGGCATCAGAAACATTGCCAATGAAAATTCAAAGATACATGTTCCAATCAGTTTATGAAATACTACTGCCGAAACCAACCTCAATTGGCCAACAATAAGAGCAAAGATAATAGCCAAACGGACGGTACGGCTCAGAGATATGTTTTATAGTAAATGAAACTAAATGACCTTTAATTAAATAAAATATTACCCTCCTCACAAAAACGTTGACATTAGCCTTTGAGATTTTAAGACAGTAAAAATACCTCAAAAATAGAGCCGTAATCCCAAACAAGCATGGCAAAGACAGTGCAGCAACAGCCAAAAAGGCCATCCCTAGCCCATAATACCATGATTCAAAATCGGATGATGAAACTTGACGTTGATGACCTGCAACACATTCGAGTATCATCTATAACATAAATGCACAAAAGAGCCAAACTAGAAACATATGGAGCACATATTAGGCTTGATTAGGCATGTTCATAAAATGCACAAGAATTTTAAGTTTCAATTATTTTCTAGATAAGTTTATTTACATTAGGGATTAGGGGTGCGTTTACTAATCCGTAATAGAAATCAATCTAGAATTGGAATAAAAATCAATCGAAATGAAGAGGGAAGGGGGGAAAAAATCATTCCCTTTTCATGTGTTTAGTAAAAATTGTAATAAATTGGAACAAAAATATTAATTTACTAAAATATCCTTCTTAAAAGTGATGATGAACAATAAAAAATAAAATAAAAGATTAAAAGTAAGGATAATTATGAAATTGCATTGTGAATTTGAGAAAGGGAAACAATACCAAGGAAAATGTAGGGAATCAATCGATGAGATTCACTCTAAAATTTTTGAGGCCTTTATTCCTTTTCTTTTATATTTTTAAAAAATAAACATGAAAATAAGGACTCCCTTTCTGCTCATTCCCTTTTCTTGTTAGTAAACACACCTAGATTATGAAACTGTGATAAAACTAATAGAATAATTATTACAATTATGCAAAACAAAAGAATAAATATATAATTAAAGGGAGACACAAGGTCAGCCAGAATCATCATTCTAAGTCTACAGCTCACACATAATTCTGTCAACTAACCTTTGCCGAAATCATCATCAAAAGATTCTTCAGCATGAGTGGAAGAGGATCTGATTTGCACTGCTGTTGACTTTCCCCATTGATGCACCAAATGGAGATAGCCACCAAATAATAGAAAGAAAATTGCGAATGTCCACTCATACATCAAGAGCAAACCAGTCCATGGCATGACTTGTCTAGGCACAACAGCAAGAGCAAATACAAGAGCCACCACAGCAGCCATAAAACAAGTGAAAATAGAAACTCCACCTAAATAAACAGGCACCTTAGGCTGCACACCATGAAAAGATGGTTCTAATTAAGGAGCACATACCCTCTACAAAAACTTGAAGATGATAGGAAACCACCCTCATTGCAAACTTGGAAAACATCATGAGGGATATGCTAACTAATAGTGAGAGATGTTAAGTGCAACAAAAAAGAAAGGTTGAAACCCAACCTGATGGTTAGTGCTAATAGTGGTTGATGCAGAAACACTATTATAAGTAAGTGTACCAATAGATCTAATTTTGTAGTAAAGGTGCCTGATATGGTCGCACAATGAACTTCTAAATAAGGAAACAAAAACCTCCCACATCTACACCAACACAACATTCAATGAGATCGGGTCATCCAATTTTAAAAATCCATTAACTGAATCTATAGGCTCAAAGAATTCCTGTAACTACCAACCTGAAGAAATGACCTATAGTAAAAGAATAGTAGAGCAAAAAGTGGTAGCAGAAAAAGAAAATTGACAAGAATATCATCATTAGGGTTTCTGCCCCCTCCAGTTCCAGGTAGGGACTCCTCAAGCTGTACCCTAACGTTCTGCAAACAGAAAAGTATCTCCATCAGATGCTACTTTAGTGAAATACACAAAAGGATAAAATTTTGCAAGTTGCAAGCATATTAAGTACCAACATTAACCTCTAAATCTACCAACTAGTTGCAATTAACGTAAAACTATAAACTACGCTCAACCAAAGCAACAGAAAGAAGAATAAGCATACTACATTAATAGATTCCAAGGGACCAAAACGTTGGAAAGACCATTTAGTATGAAGTAAAGGTCAATACCAGCCAGATGTCAACAGGTTTCAAAAGCCAAGATGTCCACCAGTCCCAAGGCTTAAGAGGTCCTAGTGTATAGTGAATAACATGTAATTCACTTTCATTCACCATCCACTGCATTGATGATGTATTTGCTTGTTAGAAAACTTCATGATGTGTAACGCAAAGAAAGTGGTCCAAACCATTAATTACATGCTACTTCATACACATAAGAATTAACAGATGACTACCTTGTTTGCGAGCATGTAAAGACCAACATCTGCATTATATAGAGTGGATAGCCGCTCCATTTCAGGAACTGGTCTTGTTTTCGACACTTCTGGGGGTATATTTGGTTGAAAAACATGTGCATTAGGAAAATCAGAGTAATATGAATTCAAAAACCCTTGATCTCCTGTCAGAAGAAAACACAGACAGGAAAAACTATTAGAAAGGGAGAAAGAGTATTTTATTAATATAAGATTAAATAGACCATAGAGCTTTTCCCCAGAAATTTTTGCAGCAGGCATCCGTAGACCAATATCAAACATTTGTAAGATATACCAGCCACGGCTGAGGGGGCTAACTGCTAATATCATTTGAGGGGGGATAAAATTTCAACCGATGCCTAACACTGCCTAATTTAGCACTAACCCCTATATCAGGGGTACTGCCATTAATAAAATTATTTTTCCATGCCAACACTCTGCACAGGTATGAATACAACATCATTAATGACTTAAGGCATAACTGCATTAGCAGTTAAGAACGGATATATATATTATTTCTTCAGGGCTCACAAATATAACACCACCATTTGTTATAACTTGAAAGAGTTTAAAGCAAGAACTTTTTGACAAGAATAAAACATAAAGTTGATTATTATCTTCTTATTTAAAATGATGAAATAAATTCTCTAAACAACAAATACAAGATGAAATAGATGAAAAATACACCAACAAAAATTGGGCTCTATGATATTAGGATGGAAAAAACAGCATCAGTGTTCAAGAACATCTAGGCAGCGATGACAATAACAGCTGGAAAAATAATTACATTACCGCCAGTGTAAGAGTGCAACGTGGTCACTTTGCTCATCATGTCATCAAAAACAGCTTGAGATGGCTCCACTACCATCACTCCAGAGTTCAACCTCTCAGAGTGCTTCAGGTTAGCACAGAACTTTCCACATTTGAAAAGATCGTCAATGCTCTTCATGACAATGGTATCAGCATCAAGATATACAACTGCAAATTTAATTCAAAAATGAAATCATAATTTATTCACATGTGCCCTTGCATGGGAAAAATTGGGTGAAAACTCAATTTTAAAAGAGTCAATGAGCTAATCTAAATTGCAAACAGAAAATCCTAAATCTTAAATCTTAAGAACAACATCCTACAGCACTAACCTTAGAAGAAGACTAAAATCAAAGTCACTTGATCACTAATATAAAACAACTGCATGCTTGGCCTATTTACTGAATGACATAAAAACAAAAGAAAGTCTATCCTTTCACAATATGAAAGATACTTAAGTTCAACGTTAACGAGTTATATGATATACTTGGATAAAACTTCTCCACCATTACTGGTGAGGAGTTAGAAAGGTATTATCAGTATTCATTACCATAATAGGTTTTACTTCAAATTGCCAAACAAACAACTGAACAAGCCAAGAATGTATTCTCTACAATTTTCACTCCTTTAAATAAAGAAACCAAATGAACAGAACAAGGAATACCTTTCTTGTAGTTAGTCATGTTAAAGATTTTCAACTTTGTGTACACACCCCAGAACCTCTTTGGCCGTACTTGATTAGGGTTTGCCAACAAACTGATCTTCTTCACTATCCAGCCATCAGCCTACACAATAATGCACCAGAAAACCACACATGTTAAAATATAAGTCGGGTATTAAACAGCCAAATGGTAAATGAACCTCAATTAGTAAGATTTGAACCCAATTATTGAAAAAGCTCAGCTGGTTCAAACATTACAGAAAAATAATGATGTTGAGGCTTCCATAGTCTCTTGCATAAATGAATTATAAATTTATAACAAGTACAAAAGAATCAAAACTTCACCAGCCAAACTACCTTCTACAGCATGCAATCAAGTATCTCATATTAATTTCATGAATACATCAAATGGAAATAAAACTTTACAAAAAAATCTGAAAGACCAAAGAGAAAACTCACTGATAAGAACAGACAAGCATAAAGATTCCCCCAGAATTTTCTATATCCCTCAAATTTATTTTTCCTTAATTTCATCAGTAACGATAAAGAGACCTTAATTAATAGTTCTAGACTTCTAGTTATCCTTTCTGGGAACCAAAAAGACAGGGAAGTAAAAATGAATCAAGAACTTTCTTTCGCAACACAAGTCTATCGAAAGTAAAAAGAGGAACAAAGAAAGAATTCACCTCCAAAAGCTTGGTAGCGTAATTGGAGACGCCATCAGAGACAAGAACCACCATGTCCTTTTTGGATCCAGTGTCACGAATCGATTTCCCAAGTACTCGAACACCCAATAGGAACTCATCTCCATACAACAGCGTCACGTAAGCCTCCTTTGTTGTCTTTTTCGGCGATCCAAACACAAACTTCTGTTGAATCCAAACCAGCAGAAGTGTAAGCACAACAAACCATGTGTTCCGTCCCATTATAATTCTCGGAGGCAAAAATTTTCTCCAGAAAGTTTGGAATTTTATCGAGAGAAATAATATTTTCCTTGAGAGGCTAGATTAGAGTGAAACAGGGATTAATAGAGTTGGGATTTAGGAAATAAAAGCTATCATTTTTGTCCTCGCTAATGCTGCCGTCTCTGACCGATAGTATTCTTTAGTTTGAATTGCCAGATAGTAATGAGTGATGACAAGACACAAACACAATTAAGTTTAGGGAATAACTAAATTAAAAAAAAAAATTCTTCTAAAAAAAAAAAAAACTTGTATGGTCTAAATTTTTTTTTATTGAATAATTTTTTTAAAATATATATATATATATATAAAAGATCAAAAAGTAAAATTACGAGAATAACTAATTCATGAAATTATTTTTATTTTCTTTTGTCTTTTTTACTGAGAAAAGTTTACAAAACGTAGTTCTTATCTTGAAAGGGGTTCAATTCGGAGCGTTAATTTATGCAAGTTGGATTAATTAAGATTGAGTTGAACAAATTTAGCCTAAAATCTTAAATTTAAACACGACATAAATTTAATTTAAATTAATATTATAAATTTAAATATAAATTGTTAAAATTTAAATTTACACAAATTAGCCTCAAATTTCAATTAATGTCAAAATATAATTTAATAATTCATTCATAAATTAAACACCATATAATTATAATAATGCTGAAAATTTTAGGCCAAAATTTTAATAAATAACAACAAAATAATCACAATATTTAAATAAAAAAAATTTCCTCACAATCATATTTTAATGTAAGTTAACAACTAATTAACATCTCATTTAAAGATCCAAAAAAAATATAAAAGTATGGGATCTTAAAGAAAAAACATACATAATAAATTAACTTATTACAAAATAAAATAAAAAAAATAAATAAAAAAAAATACATACATGATAAATTAATATATAACAAAACTTAAGAGCATTTAATTCAAAAAAAAATTATAAAATTGTAATTTTTATTCTTGTATTCTCATGAATCATGAATCAATATGTTACTTAATCCCTTTTTCCCTTTTATCTCGCATTTTTTAACTTTAACCTACAAGTTTAGAATAAAACAAAAAAATAACTGACAATATTGATAACAATCATCAACTCATGGAATGGACTAAATCAATTAAAATACTACAATTAACAAAATAACATTCTGTAAAATATCACAGCGCCTATTAGCTAATAGCTACAATTTAGATAATATCATATTATGGTATATAGGATAGGTGGTGATATTATATATATACTAACAGCACTCAAACAAAAGCAAATAATCAAAGGCTCAAGAAACTACTTTTAAATTATGGGATATGCTAATTCTCTACCAACAACTTTGGCTTTTAATTAATATTTAAGTTTCGAAAATTACAAGGAATAATGTACTACGACTTTGCTATATCATATAATGCCCATTGAAATTTCCTCACTTAATTTAACGTATATTTTTTATTTTAAGTGTTAAATAATTAATAAAATATTTTAAAAATATAATCTATTAATAACCACAAACTTTAATTAGTGCACATTAAATATGAAATACAAGATTAATATAAAAAGTCTAAGGAATAATATAGATAATCCAAGTTCTATTAATTATCATACTAAGACCTTCAGTTTCTAATTAATTGAGGCTCTTATCATCCAAATAGCTCGTGAGTGATTACTAAGTCTCAAGACTTTTCATCGATTTACTACAAAATAGACTTATTTTGTAATAAATAAGATCATAAAAATCATTAAATTAAAATTTATACCTCAAATTTGAGTCAAATATCAATACTTCAAGCCATCACCTTAATTCCTAGCATCATTATTATTAAAATTTTAAGTGCCAATTTCAGTAGTCACCTCACTTGCGATGTATTCACAAAGTTTCTTACATGACTTATTTCCTATACAAATAAAAAAGAATTGATGTTAATGATAGACAACCTTTGAAAATACCAACATATAATAAAAAATAATAAATTTACCTTTGTCACCAAATAATTAATCTCTAGCGCAAACAATTGTCTCAACTGTACTAGGCAAGGGTTAGATACAATATTGATCAAGAACTCTTCCCCTAACACTAAAAGCAGCTTCTGAAACAACCGTAGTAATAGAAATATTTAAGATATCATGTGTCATTCTAGTAATAGCAGGATATCGATATTGATATGACTTCCAATAGGCAAGAACATCAAGATTAGAATTTTGTCTTAAATTTAGTTTTGGTTCCTCCAAGTATAATTCCAATTCATTTTTAAGTGGAACAGAACTTTCATCAAATGTACTAAATTCCTATAAAAATAATAAAAGTAAATAAATTATTACAAATATTGCAGGTAAAAATTAGCCAAAATGAAAAGAATTATGAATTTTACCTTAGACTACAATACAATTCTAACTAGTAGGAATTTTACGAACATTTGAATTGTTCACATTTATATTTGTGTTTGTAGGAAATGGAGAAAGAGTAGAACCATCACTTTTGGAATATTCACTAAACAATTGAAACAACTTTGCCTTGAAATTTTGGTATGAATTAGAATTAGAGTGTCCATATATTTGTTTATAGATAAAATCTATAAATTAAAGCTTATAGCGCAGATCAAAATCACTGCTATGGACAAAATAATGCTGAATTCGGACCAATATTTTTAAAATTTTTGAAGCATCTGTGTAGCCATTTTTCTTATGTACTCATTACTGTCACTTGTCTTCAACTTCAAAACCACATAACAATTATTCACTTCATAAAAATATAAATTTGCAATTGGGTACTTTATTCCTGAAAAAATATTAGTGACACTATAAAATAAAGAGAGAAATCCACAAATATTTTCAACCTTTTCCCATTCATCCTTTGTAGGATAATACTTATAACTTTCATCAACAAAAGTCATGTGCTCAAATGCTTTGCAGTAAAATAAAGTACTCTCAAACATGTAGTAAGTAGAATTCTACCTTGTAGGAACATCTTGTCTTAAACCTTTATTAGTCTTTAAGCTAGAATTCATATCCATTTGCACACAATTTAACCAATTTTGTTTTCGTGCACTTGACCTTTTACAAACTTAATGCTATCATGAATTTTTCTAACTATAACATCAATTTCTTTTAATCCATCTTGAACCACTAGATTAATGATATGCGCACAACAACAGAGATGAAAAAACTCACCCTTATTCATGAGTGCATCATTATCATTCAAGCGTTTAATCAACTTATCAACATAATTATCATTGGATGAAGCATTATCTAATGTCAACCCAAACAACTTCTTTCCAATGCCCCACTCACAACACATATCATAGATCTTTTCACTAAGTGTTTTGCTGTTGTGTGGAAGAGACATAAAAGAGAAATTTAAGATTTTCTTCTGTAAGATCTAATCATTATCAATGAAATGACATATAAAAGATATATAACCATCAGTTGTAATAGAAGTCCAATAGTCAGATGTGAGATTGATCCTGCTAGAAGTTATGGATATCATATGTTTCGTTCTTAACTTCTCCCTATTGTACATCTTAATAGCATCAATTTTTATTGTATTTTTTGACACTATGTGGATTATTGGATTCAAATAGTCAATAAGTGTTCTAATCCTCTCATATTCTACAAATCGAAATGACAAGTCATGCCAAAATAATAGCCTCTTACTAATAATTCTCTAAACCTTTCAGGGTCAAATTCACGACGACAATGAAACAACATTATTATTTTTCTCAAGAATCAACTGACCAACATTGCGTGTCTTCCTCATAACACACTTATTATAGTGGTGACCTAAAGGACCTGTTCCATTTTCAGACTTAGATTGGTAGATATGACCACAATAATTGTACTTCACTTTTTTAATTTTATTTGGACCCAAAGGCTACTCATCGAAGTGTTTCCATACCCATGATCTTTTTCCCATCATCTTTTGCTTCTTTGCTTTTGAAATTGTATCATCTTTATCAGTTGTGTCCTCCATTGTAGTAGGTGTCTCCATTGTAGTAGGTGTTTCATCTATGTCCTTCATGTTCATATTAACCTTCATATGAAAATCACTATTATTAAAGTTTTATGAAAAACTAATCTTACAACTATTGCAAATCATTTAATACTTGTGGCATGCAATGATGCAATTCCAAAAATAATTCAACCTCATTACTTATTTACAATTTTACATACTTTTTAAATTAAAATTTTAATTAACTAAAAAATAATTTTACTTCGAAAAAAAGCTGTCATATTAGCTTGGTGGCTAAGGGGTTCAACAAATTCAGTAAAATTGAGTAAGAAAACCTATTAGAAGGCAAAATGTCAATAGTACTAACTAACCATAATACAAGTTGAAACCCATATATGATTAACATGTCAAAACGCATTAAGAAATTGATAAACCAGTTATAGCCAAGTATTGTACCCAATACCACTTGTCTATAATCTGCTCTGAAACCCATCTTAATATGAAATCAAAGAACAATACTATCAAATAAATAAATATTATGGACAAAAAAAAAACTCTGATTTCCAATTAAAAGAGCACCAAGAGTAAGAGACACACAAATTAATTATTGTTAGCCATTTTACTAAATGCCTCCCGCACGTTAATATATGCATCTTCTTAAATGCGATAAGTTACATAATTATTAATTATAGTCATTTGATGTCATCAAAGAATTCAAACGTTTGTACCACATATCAATGTAACTTTGTATGCAAAAATTGCCTTCCTTAAAACCCATAAGACCAAAACATTTAAACGTACAAAACTTCATTGAAATGTAACAAATTAAGGGGAAAAAATTGCGATCTAAAGATATGAGATTAAAGCCCGCCAGACCATCATTGCCTTGATTCAGCCAACACAACTTAAAAAAAGGTTATGAAGACTATTTGTAGCAAAAGTATTTCCAAACCTTTGTCTATGGAGACTCATAGCAAGCAAACAAAAATATTTTCCAAGTTTTGCATCAGTGCATCATAGCAAGCAATTAGAAATTTTTTAAAGTTAGGAAATTTTACTCACCCTAAGAAAAATATAGTGGCTCGGGCTCCTAAATCTATTGCAGTGACTAGGCACTGGTTGACTGGCTTTGCGGCGCGAGTGACTAGCTTCATCGATGATGGTGATTGGCTGGGGTGGGCGGTCGAGGTGATGCACTAAACTTGTCGAAGAAGAAGAGGTGAAAAATCTAGAAAATGGTTATGAAATAGGTATAGGTTTCTGATTTTTCCCTTTTCCATATGGCGTATATAACTTTACCATTTTTTATTTTATTTTCTTCTTCTTCTTGTGGTTTTTTTTTTTTTTTTAAATTTGGGTTTAATGGGCGAATCAGAACAGAGCCCCAACCTTGGATTGAATTTTTTCGTGTTATTTGGGCTAACCCATTTTTTACTAGAATTTGAATCGTTCGTGTTCTTTTCGTGTTTTTTCAGTTCGTTTATTCGGGTTTCGACACGAATTGTCACCTTCAATTGCTTAAGCTCCGAGGGTTTTTTGGGTGGCATCTGCGAAGCTTATGAACGACCTCTTTTCTTCGATTTAGATATATTTTTATTAAATCACTAAATGATTTGATTAAAAGTTTGTTAAAATTCTATTAATCTTCAAGTTTCTTGACAAGAAATCTATTAACTGATTTCATTTGAGTGAAGTTTAGGGCTTTGTTAATCATAAGTGTTCGTGGATTATTACTCCTAATTTGATTAATAGCTTGTATCTGTTTTTTAGCATCACAAAGCTATATCATATAGTAAAGAAAAATTCTCGAAAAATTTCGAATTTTACTTTGAAACATTCCACTAAATAATAAAATATTTAATATAATGAAATGACAATTTTACTTTTGTTTCTTGAAACTAAATAATCCACTCTCTAAAAAAAACATTTCTTAAAAAAAATCTTATATATCTCACTATTTTTTTCCATTCACCTTTACCTCTATATTCATCATCAACAACTCTAAATTTTTAATATTTTGAGCTTAAAATATTGAAAAAATAGAAGATAAATATATCAAAGATATAAAAGAAGAATTTGTTTGGAAAAAAATTAAGACAAAAAGCAATTAAAATAGTTATATATAATTTTTTTTTGCAGAGTGGTTCGGCAAGGTTTACCAAACGTTTCATACATGTTGAATAAACCCTACCGAACCATACATCGTATAATGACATATGAAATACTCATTTAGTGCAAATTAGGGAGGTTCAGTAGGAGTTAATGAATCTTATTGTTATGTTCAGTAGTAGTTACTAAACCTAATTGAAAGGTTTAGTAACCCATACCAAAACTAATTGAAAGGTTCAGTAACCCCTACCAAACCTCTCTGATTTGCACTAAATGAGTATTTTATATGCTATTATACGATGTATGGTTTAGTAGGGTTTACTGAACATATATAAAACGTTTGGTAGACCTTACCGAACCACTGTGGGAACAAAAAATTATATATAACTATTTTAATTGCTTTTTGTCTCAATCTTCTTCAAAAAATTTCACTTTTTTTATATCTTTGATATATCTATCTTTCATTTTTTTTTTAATATTTTAAGCTCAAAATAATTAAGAATTTGGAGTTGTTGATGGTAAATATGGAGATAGAGATGAAGGAGAGAGAAAGAGTGAGATGTATAGAATTTTTTGTAAGAAGTGTTTTTTTTAGGAGTGTTGGGACGTGGAATGTATTATTTAGTTAAAAAAAAAAGGGATAAAATTGTTATTATTTTATATTTTTAAATATTTTATTATTTAGCGGGATGTTTTAAAATAAAATTGAGGATTTTTCCAAAATTTCTCTATAGTAAATCCTACTTTTTATCCAAACCTGCACTCCAAGTAGATTTGCAAACCATATGATTAATCATCATATGCAGAGGGTAAACCACATTCAACTTCCCTTCTCTTTTTCAAATTCACATTTTGATTGGTTAGTGATATGGAAAATCACGATGATTGAGTTGCCACTCAATCGCTTGCCACAGGTTGGTCTTGAAATAGGCAATACTAGTTTTCCATTAGGCTTTTCATTTCTTCTTTGGAAATTGATATTAATCATTTCCAAACTCTCTATTAAAAGGAAACATAATTGTAGTATTGTGATCATTAATAACCATTTCAAAAGAAAAAAGAAGAAGAAAAGAGAGAGCTAACATTACCTTCAGTTTCTTAATCATGAATACCATACCCAAACTGATTACTGATGAGGAAATTGGTGGTCTAATTGAGCAAACCAAAAATCTGGCATGTGTGCTACCTGAGATCAATCTTGATGAGGATGCAGAGGAAGATAGAGTTGCAGCTTCTATGAAATTGATCAGAAAAGTTTTATCTCGATCAAACATTAAGAAACATCAAGTGATCAATACTGTTAAAAAAGCATGGGATTTAATGCTTGTCTCTGTCATGGATTTTCATGAAAACAATTTCTCTTTTACTTTCACTATGGAGAGTGATAGAGATTGTGTTTGGGACCAAAGAATTTGTCACATCAATAAATCTCTTTTGGTTCTAAAGGAAAGGAATAACAACCTTACCATACAGTAACTGAAATTCAATACGACTTGCTTTTGGATTCAAGCCCATGACTTACACTTCGCAAGCATGAAATCTTCTAATAGTGATAAGCTTGCATCAGTGCTAAGTAAGTTAGTTAAAAAAGAAGTGGAGGAAGAGGAACGCTTTCAGACTCATAAATATTTGAGGTTTCGAGTAGAGATCAATGTGCATAAACCTTTAGCAGCAGGATGTCTATTTCCTCGTAGGAACGTTCATTCTTCTAATGCCAAATTATAGGTAGAGTTCAGGTATGAACATTTATCTAATTTCTGTGTTAATATAGAATTCTTGTACATAACATGTTTTATGCCCCTATAAATCTGAGTCGTTGATATTAATTCTCATTTTATAAAATTGATTGTTGAGATTCATACATTTTATCTCATTACATATACAACGGTTGTATATAAGACTTTCTTACTGCAACTTATAAGGTAACCGATGAAATTTATTCACCAATCTATGGTGGCTAGATAAAAGCTAGTTTTAATCATAAATCACCTTTAAATAAATTTTGGTTAATTAGTAACTCGAAAGAACAAAAAACTAAATCACTTCTAGGAAACTCTCCTCATGGGTCACGGTAAGCCAAGCAATTTAATCAGTACAGCAGGTTTCCATTTATGCAAGACATGGATAGAGATGGTCATTGTTCTCATTTTGTCACCCAGCAAGAGAAATTTTCAAATAAAGCTAGCAGGTTACACCAGGAGGTACAGGAATTAATTCAAATGACTCAAGATCTGGACATCATATATTTTGTTGCATTCTTTGAGGAACAGTACAAAACGGGAGATTTAGACTAAACTGACATTAACTTGAGGTGTAAGATACTTGCTTAAGCAATAATTGGTTTCAGAATAGACTTTAACATGGAGGACACACCAAGGCAATTCATTACTACTCAGATTTTTCAATTAGCAGAATTTGCACACAGAGAAGTAATCTATCAAGCACCAGATCATGTTTCTCAAATTACATTTGCTCTTTTACAATATTAGATTATACAGCACTCGGGTGATTCCAATCTACCATCTACTGGATATTTGGTTGGAAATGTTTCACCAACATTTAGTAAAGCTGGGAAGATAAACAACACTGAGGTTGGTGGATCAAGTAAAAAAAAAAAAGGAAAGGCAAAGAGGAAAGCAGCTGAGCAGAAACATTACTAATCATTACTAGTCGTGATCTGAACCAAATGTTCTGATTCAATTATATGTTTGAATGATTTAACTTCTCCTTTAACAAATAACATGTTGGTAGCAGGCACACAACTTGGTGAAAGTGAAAATTTTAACAATAAGTCAAATGGTAATTTGGATGGTGTCTCAAGTGGTTTGGGAGGCAACACAATTTCTAAGGTGGGGAGGCGACCCATAACCTACCCCCATCAGCCATGATTCTTCTAAGTTGGAATGGCAGACGTCTGGTCAAACCTCATGCCAAGAAAGCTCTGCGATACTTGTGCTGAAAATATAAGCCAAATATCATTTGGCTGATGGAAACTAAAGTCGCAGGCAGTGCAATCACAGACTATTCAAGCATCTCTTTTAAAATTTGACAATAGTCTTTTCATATCAGTAGAGGGTTTAAAAGGTGGCTATTTTCTTTTTTGGAAGAATAATGTTCCTCTTTTGTTATGTTCGTTGGTTTATCTTTTGTAATAGCATAGTTACTTTTTGCGTTTGGTAGTAATGAAAAAACAGTGATAGTTTTTGCTTACTTACCTCCCTACCATAAAGAAAAACTTAAAACTTTGGCAAGAAATTACAGATCATTTACATCACATTCACGTAAACTGGTGCATAGTTGGAGACCTAAATGACATATCCCATGCAGCTGAAAAATCATTTTGCATTTATTCCGAAAAAGATTAGAAGGTTTAGAAGCTTAATTAAAGGAATTACAATCAGGTTTCCACTAGGAAAATGTCCAGGAGAAAGAAGAAACTACTTTGCACTCTATTGGAAGAACAATATAGTAGATGGGACTCAATATGAAAACAAAAATCAAGAGAATTATAGCTCAAAGATGGAGATAGAAATACCAATTTCTTTCATACTGCTACAATGATCAGAAGAAAAATCAAATTTTATTATCAAATGGAAGAATTTCTTGGAATAGGAAAGAGATTGGAGAGGAATTTGTTAACTATTTTTAGGTGTAATTTTCTACAGATTCTCCTGTTTTTACCACTGAATTAGATGATATTTTCTTATTTGTGATAAATGATGAAGAAAATATGAATTTAATTGGCATTCCTACTCCAGCAGAAATTAAACAAGCTATATGGGACATATAAGAGATTTCAAATCACCAAGGCCTGATGATTTTCCTGCTGATTTTACAAAAGATTCTGGCATATAGTGGGCAGGAAAGTTATTTTTGAAATTCAACAATTTTTCATTTAGGGTAAACTTGCGAGAGAACTGGAACCACACTTTTATTATTTTGATCCCAAAGATGTCAAATTTAGGTTCTTGTAAAGATTTTAGACCAATCATTCTTTGCAATGTCATTTACAAGATCATTTCAAAGATTTTAGTTAAAAGACTTTGGCCAATTTTACAAGAACAAATTTCATCTTTTCAAACTGCTTTTCCCGAAAGATGGATAGCTGAAAATATAATTCTAGAACAGGAAGTAGCATATACTATTTCCAAAAAATATTCAGGAAAATGAGGTTTAATGTGTGTTAAACTGGACATACAAAAAGCATATGACAGAGTGGAATGGAGTTTTCTGCTAAAAATTATGTGAAAGAGTCCTAACTCTATACATAAACAAGGTAAAGTAATAAAAATACCTAGAGACTCCCTCCATTCATACAAGAAGTAGAAGAGAAAACACAAGAGATAAAGGAACATAAGTAAGCACACAATAAAAAGATAATCAGTAAAACTTTCCTATTTTTAAGTAATTCTTATATGTTGACACATATCAGATAATTATACTTACACATGCAATAGAACATTCAAGCACAACAATATAAAGTGGTAAACTCATTTAAGCTCCATGCTTAAGTAGTAGCATTTACGGGTTGCTTAAGGCAATCATTCATCAGCTAACTTCACTAAAAGCAATTTAGTTATACAGACTCGATAAGCTAAAAAGCCAATACCTCTATCAGTTGAGATCACCTATACTAATTGCCTAGACAGTTATTACCAGTTGTATTCACAACAACTTCACATTGTATCTGGCTCATCTCTATAACCACACCACCATATAGTCTAATACTAGTACCTGTAATCAGTTTTTGTTAATTCTAAACAAGATAGTTATTTCTCAAGAGATGTTTTTGTAAAAATACCTCATATCAACAATACATAAACACATTCGACGTATTGTTGACATAGAATCTCCAAATAAAAATTACTGTATTTTTAAAAGTAAAAACGTTTGTATTGTAATACAGAAACACACTCGAAATATTGTAAATACGAAATCACAATTTTTTGAAATAAAAAGTTTTTTTTTTTAAACTTCAAATCACTAATATGGAAAAGAGCACTCAACGTATTAATGATTTGATAAGACAGGGCTATTTGAAATTTAAAAAAGAGTCGTAAAAATGGCAGAATTTTTATTCTTAAAAATCTTTAGAACATAAAGAAAGTGAATGAATTTTTATAGAAAATTTTCCAAGCACCGTGACCCTTACGGACCTCTAATGGACCCATCTCAGCAAGGTCCTTGCGATCTACTGGCAAGCCTGCCGCGAGGTCAAACGGTTAGAAAAATGAATAAAACAAAATTACCGAGCCCTCGCCAACCTTCCTCAGCAAACATGCTGCGAGACCTCAACGAGGTTAAGAAAGAGGATTTTTTAAGTTTAGAATAAAAAGAGAAAATCTAAAAAAACCTAGAATTTAGAAAAACATAAAGAAGGGTAGAAACACACTTAAACATGCAAATTTCATGCTCCCAATCACCCCCGTGGTGTGTGTGATATGCAAACATACAAATTGTTAGAAATCTACGTGAGCATGTGCGATACTGATTATAAGCAAAACACTGTACAAAGAGGTAGACAAAAATACTAAATAAAATAAACAGACTTTATGTTTTGCACACAGAAATATCAACAAAAACTCAAA
The DNA here is from genome assembly GCA_029378325.1 of Elaeagnus macrophylla. Classification (NCBI taxonomy): domain Eukaryota; kingdom Viridiplantae; phylum Streptophyta; class Magnoliopsida; order Rosales; family Elaeagnaceae; genus Elaeagnus; species Elaeagnus macrophylla. The sequence continues at coordinate 48,072,043 of CM055640.1, read as the reverse complement.
AGGACTTACAGAATATGAAACTATGGGTTTTTTTTTTTTGGAAAGATTTTGCAACCTAATTTCACAATGTATTTCTACTACTTCATTCTACATTCTACTAAATGGATCTCCATTTGGTCACTTTCAACCTTCATGAGGAATAAGACAAGGTATCCATTATCTCCTTATATCTTTCTTATTCTCAAGAATGATCACTAAAGCTGAAGGAGACGAAAAATTACATGGGATTAAAATTGCTAGGAATGATCCTACTATTTCACATCTAATGTATGCAGATGATTTAGTGGTCTTTCTAAGAGGGAAGCTTGCATAAACCAAAATAAGTAAAGAAATCTTGGAAAAATATGGGTAATGGTCTGGTCAAAAAGAAAATCTTCATAAATAAGTCATTTTCTTCAACAAAAACAAAAAAAAAGTCAAATATTTGGGAAATTCATTCCCACTTAGCATATGCAAAAAAATAGAACTTCTATTCCATTATACAGAAGCTCAAATCAAAGTTAAATGATTGGAAGGTCGAATTGCTTTCTCAAGCTAGCAAAACAACTTTACTTAGTTTTGTTCTACAAAATATTCCTATTTACTCAATGAGTACTTTCAAAATTCAAACTAAAATTTGTGAAGAAGCAGACACTATGTTGAGAAGATTTTGGTGGAACAATAATTTAGAGAGGAAACATTATTTTTTCCCAGTACCTTCGTCTTAAATTTGTCAACCCAAAGAAGCAGATAGACTTGGTTTCAAACAACGTCAAGATTTCAATAAAGCAATGTTGTCTAAAATTGCTTGGGATTTTTTTAATTCTCCACACAGTTAAAATACTAAGTAATAAATACATAAAGGATAAAGATTTATCGTAGGTTATTCCCAAACAAGCAGATTCTTACATTTTGAAAGGAATGTTGGGAAAAAATTGGTAAATTCCCACAACCAGATTTACGGGGAAGCAAAACAATAAATAAAGTAAAACAGGAATAAGAAAATAACACACAGAAAATTTTATGTGGTTCACCCCAAAAATTAACTAGGCTACTCCACGGAGCTACTGCAGCTCACTTTCACTATGGGAGATAATATTACGGTGTTTAAATACAACACTTAACTCACAACCCCAAAACCCAATACACCTCTCTCTCACTTTCTGCAGAGAGTTTTTCAGAAACTCTCTTATTCTCTTCTCTTCTCTTTGAATGCTCTAGGGGATGGTTTTTCTGCTGAAAATTCTTCTTCTATTTATAGAGAAAAAATAGTTGCTGCTGACATATGCAATGAGCTCAGCAGCTCCATTTTTTCTTCTTCTCCAGCTGGTGCTAGCTGCTCCAATTTTTCTTCTTCATTTGTAGTTGTCGGTGACTGTTTAATTTCTTTGACAAAAGAGGCAGCCACCAACCACTAGCCACCAGTTCTGATAATCTCCCACTTAGAAACTGATTTTAATCATGTTTCCACACATGATCACTGCAGCAACTCTTTTTGGGTTTGTTACGTCCGCAGGCCAATTGAAGTTGAACACAACTTCAATTTATCAATTGTCACCATCTTCGTAAACATGTCAGTAGGGTTCTCATTTCCCTGTATCTTCTCAAGCTTGAGAACATCTTCTTCTAGAAGCGACCTAATAAAATGATACCGTAGTTGTATGTGTTTCATTCTAGAATGAAAAGATGGATTTTTCGCAAGATGTATGGCACTCTAACTATTGTAATGTAGCACATTGCGTTCTTGTTTCTTACCTAATTCTTCCAAGAAACCTTGCAACCAAATCACCTATTTGCTGGCTTTCGTGATTGCAACATATTCAACTTTAGTGGTGAAAAGAGCAACAATCTTCGGCAGTTGAGAAACCCAACTCACTGCTGTTCTGCCAAGAGTATAAACATACCCTGTAGTGCTCTTTCTATTATCAACATTTACGGCTAAGTCAGCATCCACATAGCCTTCAAGAGCCATATCTCCACTTCTGAAGCACAGTACCATATTTGTGGTAACTCGTAGATATCTGAGAATCACTTGACAGCTTCCCAATGTGTCTTGCCTAGATTGTTCATGTACCTACTTACAGCTCCCACTGCCTGTGCAATGTCTGGTCTGGTACAAACCATGGCATACACCAAACTTCCTATAGCTGAAGCATATGGAACATTTTCCATATTAGCATGTTCTTGTGCAGTTTTAGGTGACTGCTCTTTGGATAGTTTGAAATGAACACCTAAGGGAGTGCTCACTGGTTTTGCATCCTTCATATTGAACCTATCAAGTACTTTCCTGATATACTCAGCCTGTGATAACATTAAGGTTCTTGATGCCTTGTCCCGATTGATCCTCATTCTAAGAATCTGCTTTGCAGCACCTAGATTTTTCATTGCAAAATGTTCTGACAATTGCTGCTTCACATTATTTATCTCTTGCATGTTTGATCCAACAATCAACATGTCATCTATATACAAGAGTAAAATAATGTAGCTATTGTCGAACTTCTTCACATAGCAACAATGATCTGCATGGCATCTGGTGAAGCCACTGTTGCTCATAAAAGAATCAAACTTTTTGTACCGCTGTCTCGAAGCTTGTTTTAGACCATACAAGCTCTTTTTCAACTTGCATACCAAAGTTTCTTTGCCTGCTATTTCAAAACCTTGGAGTTGCTCCATGTATATTTCTTCCTCCAAATCACTGTGAAGGAATGCTGTCTTTACATCTAACTGTTCAAGATGTAAATTCTCCGCAGCTACTAACTTTAATACCAGCCTTATTGTGGTCAACGTCACAACTGGAGAGAAAATCTTAGTGTAGTCGATCCTTGCTTTCTGCTGGAAACCTTTAACAACCAATCTAGCCTTGTACCGCTTACTCCCATCATGCTCCATTTTCACTCTGAAAATCCATTTGTTATAAAGAGCCTTCTTGCCTTTTGGCAATTTTACAAGTTTCCATGTTTGGTTTAACATGAGTGAGTCCATTTCATCTTTCATGGCAGACTCCTACTTGACAGAATCATTCATTTGCGCTGCTTCTTCATAAGATTTTGGTTCTCCATTGTCAGTCAACAACAGGAAATTTTGGGAGGGTGAGTAGCGTTGTGTTGGTTTGTGTGGTCTGGTGGTGTGCCTCACTTTGGGTGTGCTTGGTTCCTCTTGTTGTGGAACTTCTTCTTGTTCTTTCAGTGAAACTTCATTCTCTAGTTCTTATTGTGGAACTTGGTTCTCTGGTTCTGGAATAACTTCATTCTCAGGGTTATTGTAGACCCTCCGATGCACATCATCTTTAGAGATCTCCTCTAAATCAACATACTCTTTTGTTTGAGTATCTCTGTCTATACCACCAGATTTTACTGTTGACCTGTCTTTGTATACAATCTTCTCATTGAATATGACATCTCGACTTCTAATTACTTGTCTTTTTTCATAATCCCAAAAGCGATAACCAAATTCATCAGAACCATATCCAATAAAGATACATTTCTTGGACTTCGGGTCAAGTTTACTTCTTTCAACAGAATCAATATGAACATATGAAATACAATCGAAAACCTTTAAATGTGAAAGGTTTACCTCTTTACCACTCCAAACTTCCTCTGGCAATCTTTCATTAAAAGGAACAGAGGATCCACGGTTGATCAGGTAAGCGGCTGTATTAATGGCCTTAGCCCAAAATATTTTTGGCAAGCCTACATGTATTCTCATGCTTCTGGCACGTTCATTCAGAGTTCTGTTCATGCGTTCTACTACACCATTTTGTTGTAGAATCCTTGGAACAGTCTTCTCTATTATGATTCCATTGCTTCCACAAAAGTCTCTGAATCTTCTGTCTGTGTACTCTCCTCTATTGTCAGACCTTAGGCACTTTACCTTTAAGTCAGTCTCATTTTCCACCATAGCTTTCAATTTTCTGAAAATATCATAGACTTCTGATTTCTTTTTTAGAAAATAAACCCACACCTTCGTTGTTGAGTCGTCAATGAAGGTGACATAATACGATGAGCCTCCAAGGGAATTAATTAGAGCGGGTCCCCACACGTCTGTGTGAACCAACTCTAACTTTTTGACTTTGGTGTTTTTCCAACTTTTGAAAAGCTAACTTTCTTCTGTTTGCCGAGAATGCAGTCTTCGCACAAACCAATGTCCACCGACTTCATATCTAGTAGTTTTCCTTTTGACAGGAGTACCTTCATCCCTTTCTCGCTTAAATGACCAAGCCTTTGGTGCCACAGATTTGATTTTTCATCTACGTCCATGACTGCAATAGTGCTCCCACTATTTGAGGTCACATAGAGGGTACCTACTTTATTTCCACGAGCTAAAACCATAGCTCCTTTTGTTATCGTCCACGTGCGATCTGTGAAGGTTGTTGAATAACCTTCCTTATCAAGCTGTCCTATTGAGATTAAATTCTTTTTAAGACCTGGAATATATTTTACATTCTTCAGCTTCCACACAGTCCCATTTGGCAACTTCACTCGAACATCTCCTTTACCCACAATCTTCAAGGGCTCATCATCTGCTAGATGAACTTTTTCAAAATCACCACCGGTGTAATTTTCCATGATTTCGCGACAAGAGGTAGAGTGAAATGATGCACCTGAATCCAAAATCTAGGACTCAATTGGACTATTGACACTCAAGATAAGAGCATCACCTGTTTTCCCAGCAATATTTGCAGTTTCTTTTGCACCATTATTTTTCTTTGGTGCTCGACAGTCTCTTTTGAGATGTCATTTTTGTCCACAATTTTAGCAATTTAAGTTTGCTCTGCTAAATCTTAACTTACTTCGTCTAAACTTAGACTTTCCTTTGCTTGAGCTTCTCTCAAACATTCTTCCTCGGGATTCTGATGTAAGGCAAAAGATGAAGCCTTACCATATTCTTTTCGACGAATTTCGTCGCTTAGAATCAAATCACGAGCAGTATCCCATTTCATTGTCGTGCTCCTTGAGGAATTGCTTATTGCTGTCACTGTGCCATTCCAACTTTTTGGTAGAGAGGATAAGAGAATCAAGGCTTGAATTTCGTCATCGAAATTAATGCCTAGTGAACTCAACTGTGTTAGAGTAGAGTTAAGAACATTTAGCTGATCTGTAGCTGGTGCTCCTTCTGACATCTTCAAATTGAATAGCCTTCTCATCAAATGTACTTTATTTGAGGCAGTTGGTTTTTTGTACATAGTTGACAAGGCTTTCATCAGACCTGTTGTCATTGTTTCCTTTGCAATGTTGAAAGCAACGTTGCAAGACAACGTTAACTGAATTGTTCCTAGCGCCTGCCTGTCAAGAAGATCCCAATCTTCTTGCTTTATATTTTCTGGTTTTGTTCCTGATAAAGGTTTGTGCATATTTTTTTGGTACAAATAATCTTGAATCTGCATTTTTCAGAAACCAAAATCTGACCCATTGAATTTCTCGATCTTAACTTTTCCTTCATCTGCTGTCATTGCTCCTACTAAAATCTGGTAACTTCAAAAAATCACCATTGCAAAATAATGATGTATGAATAGTGACATGAATAGTAAATTCACTATTTAACTTTTGACTTTTACTTTAATGATTAGTGAATAGTACTTTCACTATTTGCACAGTAATCGTTACTATTTAATGAATAGTAACCTTTACACAATGTGATTTTATGTACAAGGATTTCACAACCTTGAAGCTCTTATATCAGTTGTTGGGAAAAAAATTGATAAATTGCCACAACCAGATTTAAGGGGAAGCAAAACAATAAATAAAGTAAAGCAGGAATAAGAAAATATCACACAGAAAATTTTACGTGGTTCACCCCAAAAATTAACTGGGCTACTCCACGGAACTACTGCAAGATAATATTACAGTGTTTAAACACAACACTTAACTCACAACCCCAAAACTCAATACACCCAAATATTTTCTCTTTTTTCTTTTCTCTCTCTCACTTTCTACAGAGAGTTTTTTAGGAACTCTCTTATTCTCTTCTCTTCTCTTTGAATGCTCTAAGGGATGATTTTTCTGCTGGGAATTCTTCTTCTATTTATAGAGAAAAAATGATTGTTGCTGACATATGCAATGAGCTCAGCAACTCCATTTTTTTTTCTTCTTCAGCTGGTGCTAGCTGCTTCAATTTTAATTCTTCATTTGTAGCTATCGGTGGCTGTTTTCTTTGACAAAAGAGGCAGCCACCAGCCACCAATTTTGACAAGGAATTCTTTGGGACAAAGAATTAGCTTTGCAAGGAAGTTATTGGGAATTAGGAGAAGGAAAAAAATATTAATATTTGGGATCATCCTTGGATCCCTCGTTTGGCCAACCAAAAAATTCCCCCCACAATGTTGATCGAAGTCTAGATAATTCAGTTATTAAACCTTTAGATATCTGTTGTTGGAATTTGCAATGAGATAAGAATATTGTTGCAGCTTTCATCAAAGCAGTTAAACTACCAACTCTTGGGAAAGCAATACTCTTAAATGGTTTGGAACAGAAGATAGAACTTTCTCGGTTAAAGATGATTGTCTCACTTTGATCAAAGGAATAGGAAATTATGATCAAGTTAGCTTCTGGAAATTAATATTGAAAGCAAAAAAACTTCACGAAAGACATAAAAATTTTCTTTGGAAGATCTTGAAGCCCTTTGTACTAATAGGAGGTTTGGATAGGTTTAAACATCTAGAAGACGTAAATTGTGTCTTATGCCAGAAAGAACCTGAAGATATTGAACATCTTTTTATTAGATGTGAAATCCTTCAATTATGGTGGAAGCATTGGAATTGGGGTTTGTAATGAGAGTTTACTCATAAGTTGGATATTTTCACTTACGTTAAATTGTTACTAAAACCACCAGATGTCATAATTCCATCTAAATCTTCAAAAGAATTGTTCACTTTAAAAGCTGTTGTAATGTTGTAAGAATTATGGTTTATTAGGAACAAAATCATCTTTGAAAATGGCAGGCTTAATGGGCGATAGATCATTAGTACAATAACATCTAGAATTGAAGAGTTCAAGAAAGTTTTATTAAAAGATTCTCAATGTACTATGCATTATATGTTCATGTACCAATGGCAACCCCCACCTTTTAATAAGTTGAAATATAATTTTGATGCAGCTTGGCAACAAGGTCATGCTATAATAGGCTTTGTTATATCAAAACTTGAATGGACATACCATTGATGCTTGGAAACAAAGCATTCTTACAGCCCATGTTGACACTGTTGAAACTTTGGCTTTACAAGTTGCTATTTTTCATGGGATGCTATTTCTAAACAAAGTAGTTTATATTAAAGGGATGCTATTTCGCAAATGCATGAGAGTCATTTATAGCAAGTAACAAGTTATCCCGAGGTCGATCTCTCAAGGAATTGACAAGTGTTTAAAACGTTGTTTATTTTCTTATTTAATTGAACAAACAATCTTAATATTCTAATAATTGTTGATTGGCAGAAAAGATTGTAAATTCTAATTTAATTAAACAACTAAAATAAACACAAAGCCAAGGTGAGAATAATAGATGCATATGAGAATCTTAGTTCACTAGTCCTTCATGAAAAGAACAAATTAAGTAATTCAATTAAAAGTCAGATTTATTGATTTTTTTACTAAACCTAAAAAATTTCAAATCAATAACAATTTTCACTACAACTAATTAATTAATTTCTTTGATTCAGACCGTTAACTAATTAATTTTAATTAGCTCACGGAAATAATTAAATCACTTAATTTAACAGAAGTCAATGCAATCAATTAAGTACTTGTTCATAATGCACGACCAAGCAGAGATGACGTTTCTAATATCTAATCCTAAAATATTTTCTTCAACTACAAATTAAGATTTGACCTATTATTAATTCATAATAAAAAATATTAAGAACATGATTAAGAAATAAATTCAAATATAATTAAATTACAAAATTATTCTTCCAATCATTAAAGGCAAAACTAATATCCAATATACATAAATTAGTCAACCATAACTAATTAGTATCAACCATCTTAGTTATGGGAAGCAAACTTAAAATCTAAGAGAATGAAGAAATATAACATTAAAAATACCTCTATTGATCTTCTAGCTCCAAAGTTTTGAATTTGGTTGGTCCTCTTTCTCAATTCCTTGGAGTAGCTTCAAAAACCCTAGCTGCTACAACAGCTAAGGTTTAGAGGTTATTGGCTGCTAAAAACTCCTTATTTTAGAGAGTATAATGAGATATTTATAGGGGGAGTTAGGGAGCACATGTGTTTTAGGATTTTTGGGCATTTTTAGTGTACAAACTCCTGTTGAAAATTAATGATGTTGTGGCTCGCGTTGAATAAAGAGGCTGGCTTCGAGGCCTGAAGTTATTGGCAGTGCACATCTCGTTGATTTTCATTTCTCTAGTTTTTTATCCGAGAGCATCGAGCAGCGGCGTGACAAATTTTGGGCTAGGGCACAACTTCAAATTCCAAAATGCACAGATTTGTGTAGGGAGCTTGAATTTTCTTGAGCTAGGATGCGCCCTAAAATTGTGTTGCTTAACATTTTCACCCCTCCGACTTATTTGAGTCTCTACTTTTTATCCCGTTTTCACTCTTCTTTGATCGTTTAAGTCCAAAATCCTTCCAATGTTACCTAAACCTACAAAATAGGAAAATACTTCACAAACAAGATTATATCAAAATAAAATATAACATAAATGTTTAAATACATAACAAAATATATGTGAAAATATTGTTCATCAGAGATGCCTAAATATCAAAGCTCATATTCTAGTCAAGACAGTTTCAATAGGAATTTGGAAGTACTCTCCAACAATTGTATAACTTCTTCTACCTCAACTACCTGACCAGACAATAGGCTTCAAAGCTTATTTTCCATTAGCAAATTAGGCACTTGTTCATAATGCAAGACTAAGCACATATGACGTTTCTATTGCTTAATCTTAAAATATTTTTTTCAACTACAAATCAAGATTTAACCCATCATTAATTCATAATAAAAAATATTAAGAACGTGACAAAGAAATAAATCCAAAAAAACTCAAATATAATTACATTATAAAATTGTTCTTTCAATCATTGAAAGCAATACTAATATCTCACATATATAAATTAGCCAACCATAATTAAATTAGTTCAATCAATTTAGTTATAGGAGGCAAACTCAAAATTTAAGAGAAGGAAGAAATATAATATTAAAAATACCACTATTAATCTTCTAACTCCAAATTCATAAAGTTTGTTGGTCCCTTTCTCAATTTCTTGGAGTAGCTTCAACAATTGAGGGTTTTCTTTTGATATTGGAGTAATTTTGGGTGGAAAATCCCAACTGCTATAGCAGTTAAGGTTCGGAGGTTTTTGGCTGCTAAAAACTCTTTATTTCAGAGAGTATAATGGGGTATTTATAGGGGAGAATTAGGGAGCTCACACATTATAGGATTTTTGGGCATTTTTAGTGTGAGGGCCACTGCCGAGAATTAGTGGCGCCACGACTTGCGTTGAACAAGGAGTCTGGCGTTGTGGCCTGAATTTATTGTTGTCGCGACTGGCGTTGATTTTCATTTCTCTAGTTTTTGATCCGAAAGCATCAAACAACGGTGTGACAAATTTTGGGCAACAGCACAACTTCAATTCCAAAATGCACAGATTTGAGTAGGGAGACTTAGGTTGAGGCTTGAATTTTCTTGAGCTGGGGCGCGCCCTGAAATTGTGTTGTTTAAATTTTCACCCCTTTAACTTGTTCGAGTCTCTAATTTTTGCCCAATTTTCACTCTTCTTTGTTCGTTTAAGTCCAAAATCCTCCAAAGTTTCCTAAACTTACAAAACACGAAAATAACTCCAAAACTAGATTATATCAAAATAAAACATAACATAATGCTTAAATACATTACAAAATATAGGTCAAAATAGTGATCATATATCCTCAAACCTACATTTTGTTAGTTCTCTAGAAAAACTAAATTTAAACTATACTAACCTAAATCACTTCCATGAATTATCACGGTTGCATTTAGCATATGCAACATCCTTTTAAACTTCTAGGTTACCCTAGTAGACAAGTTAAAGTCTTGTGAGGGTTTGTAGTGATAATACCTACAAACATCCAACGAAAAGAAAAATAGGAAAGACAAATAACAATACTAGAAACAAAAACTACAAACTTAAATCAACAAAATTTCTCAAGTTTAAGTTCATAATCGATGCCCATACATAATTTCATGTAATCATCTTAACACATTAAGGTTTATCAAGCAAATCAGTTTTGCATCACAAGTGCATACTCCATTATTAAAAAAATATATCAATATTGATTTTTCCAAACCTAGTATTAAAAATTTGATTTCGCTTCAACTCTACTTCTCACAAGATTCACACTTAATATCACAATGATCCTATGTGTTCAAACACTCAACAAAGTATATGTGAATAGAAGTTATGTAAAGAAATAAACTAATAAGTTTGCATATGATTAAACAAGAAATGCCCAAAAAGTATATAACATTGATCTCATGAAATGAATCAAATGATAGAATTTATGAAAAAATCATACTACTATTCTCATGCATCAATCAAAGTCAAAGCAAAAATTTCAAATATATTTCCTAGAATAAATGAAAATGCATTGACTTCAAGGAGATTTATTTCCTATTTTCTTTTTGTAATAATCATTTCACCACTTGAAGAACTTTAGGATCATAATAATTTTTTTTAGGAGTGGACCCATATACATGTGTATTTTGTGAATGATAGTTTTTTTGGCTCTTTTGTATTGGCTTTAGAGATCCCCATATATCTCCTTTGAAGTCAAGCATGAATGAAATAGACGTATACTCTAAATTTTACTCAAATTATTTAATTTAAACAATACAATTAAATATATGATTCTTCATTAGATGTAAAAAAATCCTAACATTCAATTCAAAAACCTATTGAAATCATCATCTAACAATTTAAAATAGTAAGAAAAGGGTTTAAAAGAGTAAAAAAACGATTATCTCTCATAATGAAACGCTATTGGCTCAACAATCATCTCATAAGGTAGTCCTCTCTATTGATTCTTAAACACAAGATTTGGATTCATCTCAATTTCAATATCAAAAGCATGAAGTATGAAGTATGAACAAAAACTAACTTTTACAACTAACCTTGAATATGTTCAAGAAATCAAACAAAATATGTATAAATATTCAATTACTCACTTTAAATTAACAAGAAGTCATGATAGTTTTGTATCAAAAAGTTTTTATTGGACCTATTTGCACCCCCCAAAACCTAAACTAAACATTGTTATCAATATTTTCAACTACGCACATGTTCAAAAAAGCATTTAAAAATGAGCAAATAGAAAATTAACTAAATAAAAATACAAATGTTACCTAAAATAATTGGTTGTCTCCCACCAAACGCCTTCTTTAACGTCTTAGCAAGACTTGCTAGTTCATTTTTATCCATCATTGAAGTGTGTGATTTTAAATTTTTGAGCTAGTATTTCATTAAGCTTATCCTTCGATCTTAGTAATAAGCTCATTTGAAGGACAACACACACTTTCTTCTTGAAGTGGTACGGAAAAGGATTTGGAGATGCATAGGTCTCAAGTGCCTTATGTAGCATAGGAAGTAAAAATGATTCCTCCTTACTCTCCTTGGAAGGTTGTAAAATTTTATTTTTCTCAACTTGACATTCTTTGAGAATTGCTCTGTATTTTTTACATAACATGGTAAATCATCAAAATTTTTAAGAAAATAAATTTTATTAAAAATTTTACCACTTTGAAGGATTGTGTTATCCTTCATTTGCTCAATTTGATTCAGCAACTCTTCTTATTTTTGAATTTGTTTCGCTAGTTGTCCAACTAGCATTTATATAATTTCCTTAGAAGCTTCTAAGGAATCTAACATTTTATTGTTTCTCTCTTGGTTTTCTATACTAACTTAATAAAAGTATTCAAGTTTTTCTCAAAGTTTGGTTTCCTGGGTTGATTAGGTAGGTAGTATGGATTAAAATTTAACTTTGCATTAGGAATGGGGCATAAGGTGGGTTAGTGTTTGCTCCCAATGAAAATTTATAGTAATTTTCCAACTCAAAAGTATAGGTATAGGGATCATTCCAAATTTTAGAGTGACATCCCTCATTAAGATTGAAGTCCTGATTAGTAGATGTATCGTAATCGCTTGCAAAAGCACAAATATCATAATTATATCCATATTTTGTCCACAGATGCTACATACCTCTATGTTTGTCATGTTTTGGGGCTCTTTAAAAGGTTTTCTCTTGGATATCAATATCCAGCCTAATTAGGTGCTCTTTTGAATATGTTGATGTAGTCTATTATGAACGGTACTTTTCATGTACTAACAAAAATAATAAAGAAATCAAAACACCAAAAAATATATCTCAGAAAAAGAAAATAAATAACAAAAGAAATAAAAATAAAATAAACAACTAAAAATAAATAAATCAAAGAAATAAAAATAGGTAAGAAACTAAAAATAACAAAGAAAAACATAGATATTAACAAAATTACAAAAATAAAAAAATCACAAAAATAAAGAAATATGAAAATAAACTAAAAAGAAAACAAATAAATACTTTAAAGCGCCAAGTCCCTGATAATGACACAAAAAATTTGATGCACAAATTTTAATTGCTCGTAAGTGCACGAGTCACCTATAGCACGTAACAAGTTACCCCGATGTCAATCTCTCAAGGAATTGGCTTGTGTTTTAAAATATTACTTATTTTCTTATTTAGTTAAACAATCTTAAACATTCTAACAATTGTCGGTTGACAGAAAAAGATTATAAATTCTAATTTAATTCAACAACTAAAATAAACGCAAACGAAATAGATCGCAGCCAAGGTGAGAATAATGAATGCATATGAGAATCTTAGTTCACTAGCCCTTCATGAAAAGAACAAATTAAGCAATTCAATTAGAAGAAGTCAAATTTATTATTTTTTCACTAAACCTAAAAAATTCGAAATTAAAGACAAATTTCATTGCAATTAATTAATTACCTTCTTTAATCTAGACAGTTAATTAATAAATTTTAATTAGCTCAAAGAAATATTAAAACTACATAATTTAACATAAGTCAATGCAATCAAATTAGGCATTTGTTTATAATGCACAACCAAGTAGAGATAACGTTTCTAATGCCTAATCCTAAAATATTTTATTCAACTACAAATCAAGAATTATCCCATCATTAATTCATAATTAAACATATTAAGAACATGACCAAGAAAAAAATCCAAAAAAAACTCAAATATAATTAAATTACTAAATTGTTCTTTCAATCATTGGAAGCAATACTAATATCCCATATACATAAATTACCCAACCATAAATAAAATTGATGTCAAAAAATTTAGTCATGGGAGGTAAACTCAAATTCTAAGAGAATGAAGAAATATAACATTAAAAATGCCCCTATTAATCTTCTGCTCCAAATTCTTGAAGTTGGTTAGTCCTCTTTCTCAATTCCTTAGAATAACTTTAATAATGGAGGGTCTTCTCTTTATTTTGGAGTAATTTTGAGTGGAAAACTCTAGCTACTACAGCAGCAAAGGTTTGGAGGTTCTTGGCTGTTAAAAACTCCTTATTTTAGAGAGTATATTGGGGTATTTATAAGGAGAGTTAGCGAGCACACGCATTTTATGGCATTTTTAGTGTACAGGCTACTGTCAAGAATTAGTGATGCTGCAACTCGCGTTGATTTTCATTTCTCTAGTTTTTGATCCAAGAGCATCGAGTAGTGGCATGAAAATTTTTGGGCCACGACACAACTTCTAATTCCAAAATGAACATATTTATGCAAGGAGACTTGGGCCGCGGCTTGAATTTTCTTAAGCTAGAACGTACCTTGAAATTATGTTTTTTAACATTTTCACCCCTCCAACTTATTTGATTCTCTACTTTTCGCCCCATTTTCACTCTTCTTTGATCATTTAAGTCCAAAATCCTTCCAATGTTATCTAAACCTAAAAAACACGAAAATACCTCCCAAACAAGATTTTATAGAAATAAAATATAACATAAATGCTTAATATATAACAAAATATATGTCAAAATATTGTTCATCAGAGATATCTGAATATCAAAACTCACATTCTAGTCAAGGCGACTTTTCATAGGAATTTCGAAGAACTCTCTAACAATTGTTTAACTTATTGCTCACAATGGTGTATAAGATTTTACGCAAGTACACGTGTCGCAAACAAGTAATATAATGATAAGAAAGATCGTTCCCACGGAGATTGGAATACTAGAAAATATTGTAAAAATTAACTATTAAAATCAATATTTGGTGTTTTTGTTTATTAAAATAAAATAAATAATACTAGAGGACAAGAGTAAAAAATACTGAAACAAAGTTCAATGAGAAGGATATCAAGATTCGTAGGTAAATAAATCAGTTAGGATTGCAAATATGACAAGTGATGTAGACAAACTGCATTGCTGCAACATTGCTGTAGCAAAATGCACCAGTAACTAGAATTGCGAAAATTACAAAGGATTCTTCCGAATCTGCAATGTTTATATATTCTATGACTCAATGAAACATATTCCTATGCACAACTGAATCTAAGAACAACGTTTCATGCATAAATTCTCTTAGGTTATGTGAGATAATTATATATTTCTATATTAATTTCTTCACACTATTTTAGTTTCATCCAACTTAAATTAATCTTTCCAGATTCAATTTCAGTTTACTATCATATCAATTGTTGATCAAGCAATCAATAAGAATAAATCAATAAATTAAGCATAGAGTAACTAGCACCCTTTGTCAAGCAAAGTACAAGTTTTTAAAATTAAACCACAAGGTCTACATACACTTGCGCATCCACAACCCTAACTGAATGAAAATTTAACCAAGCATATTTATGAAATCAAATATTAATTCATCTATATTCCAAATCAGATCCATAGAGTTATAGAAATTTAAAAAACAATAAAAGAATAATAGAAGAATGAATAAACTAATAAAACCCCCTTTAATTGATTCTCAATCAATTGGATTCCAAATCTCTAAATCTCTCTTGCTTTCTTCAATAATTATCCTTGCAAATCAAGCCTTCAATTGATCTCTTTCCAGATCCCCTTGATGCTCTGTTCTGCCTCTTCTTCTCTTGTGAAACTGCTGTGTATTTTATGTTTTCCTGCTGCCGCAATCTGTTCTCTATTTTTTGCCCAGATCTGCTTGTTCCTCTTCTCCTCTCGTGTTGCCGAATGTGTCTTTGTTCTATGTCCAGCCTGCTGCCACAAATCTGCTTGTTCCTCCCTCCTTTGCTGCCCAAAATTATGCTA
The DNA here is from genome assembly GCA_029378325.1 of Elaeagnus macrophylla. Classification (NCBI taxonomy): domain Eukaryota; kingdom Viridiplantae; phylum Streptophyta; class Magnoliopsida; order Rosales; family Elaeagnaceae; genus Elaeagnus; species Elaeagnus macrophylla. The sequence goes on along the minus strand of CM055640.1, from coordinate 48,056,790 downwards.
TATATATCTTTTATTTGCTGCTGCAAAACTGTTTGTAAATTAGCCCATGTTTTGTATATTAAACCCTAGGTTTAATTGGAGATAATTTTTCTTGTGTTAACTTCCAAAATTATCCCTAAAAAGGTGAGTTAGTAAGTGCCCAATATTGTCTTTTTGTTGAAAGTTCAAATCAGCTCTTATTTTTTTATTTCCAAATCAACTTCTATTTTGTACGTTGTTTTCCTGGTTTGATTTTGCTGCAGCAATGTTGTAGCAAAGCTGGATTATTGCAATTTTTTGTTGTTTTCTTTATCTTCTGCAAAAGGCAATGAAAATCTAATGAGTGCACATCAAAATATAATTCTTTTTAACAGATTTCATGATTATTTTGGATTTATTATCAAAGAATTTACTTAAATCCACAAAGTCCACAAATATTGTATAAATGATTATAATGTGCAAACATTCTCAAATAAACAAGCAAGTATTTATGAATAAAAGCTAATAATACTCTAATGAATTAGAGTTATCATAACTTCTTGGGAAATTAACAAAACTAACACCCTTCAAAACTTCTAATAACAAAACTAACACCCCTTGTGTTTAAACTTATATTTTCACAATTAAAAAAATGACTAATATGTCATTTTTCTTTAAACACCCATCCAATTAAAATTGAACAATGATAATTTAGACCCGTTTAATATTGAACGTTCAATATTTTACGTTCAAATTGAACGTTCAATATTATTAGGGTGCTAGTTTTATTACTATAAATTTTAGGAGTGTTATTTTTGATAATTTTCCTAACTTCTTCTACCTCAACTGCCCGACCAGACAATAGGCTTCAAAGCTTATTTTCCATTAGGAAAAAAAAAAAGAAGAACTAGTTCATGAAATTTTCTTAAAATATTTGCTAAATTTATCAAAAATATAGTTCTTTTTTCATTAAACAAAACCAAATTTTCTTTCATTAGTTTCAGTTTATAATACGCTAGTATTATGTTGTTACCAATATAAATGCCTTCCTTTTACTCTATGGTCACCAAACTTAATAAAAATATTTTTTTAGAATAATTAATTTACATTCATTCATTAAAATTGTACTATATTAACGAATTCAATTACATAATATCATGCGCAAAAAACTAGCAAACTTTTCTGAAATTTAGGTCATATATTTGTAAAATATAAGTATTGATATTGAAATAGGGTAGAAGCTGCTTTCTTAAAAAATATCGTAATATCAAGAATTATTAGTGGAAATTAGGAGTGTCCGCGGTCCAGTCCGGTTTTTTGCAAAAAAAAATAACCAAACCGAACTGAACATATTAATTTAACCAAACCGAACCGAAACGATTGACTAATAAAATTTTAAAACCGAACGGTTTGGTCCGGTTTGGTTAACGGTTTTTATAATAAAATACAACTTTATAAAATTATCATTACTTTACTAGCATTTATAGAAGTTATTTTTGGAAAAATGCATTTGGGTCTTACATGCTCACTATTTTAGGTCATTAATTGGTTATGATCCACTACAAAAGTTCATGAATTTTCTTGCCTCCCAAAACCACTAGAAACTCTGTTCAGGCTAATAGAAGTGCTTCTAAGAGCAAAAAAATAAATCATTCATTATCAAACAGAAAAAATCGCCAAAAGAACTTTATGGGCTAAGAAAGCACATTTTAAGCTTCTGGAATCTCTTTCATCTGAAATAGCTTTTGTCTGAAATCACCTTTTAACAGATGCAAAAACTAATAGACCAAAAATCATACACCAGTATATAACCCTTCAAAGGATTTGACGATTCAAATATTGATTCTTTCAAGTCAAAACTATATATAGGGTCTGTTATATTCAGAAGAGGTGAAGAATGAATGAATACTTATTTCCAATACCATGCCACCGAATGAGCATCAAATTTCACATCTTATAGTTCACCACAATTAGCATTCAAATATTGTTTTCTAACATAATGTGCTTATAACAAATACTCAATCACACGCCATAAAATACAAATTACCACCATTAGAACGAAGTTTAAAACCCATAATTAGAAAAAGGCATTAATATCCTATATAGCTAGGATAACAAATCAGTTGAGACTTGAGACAACACCAATTACTTTGTTTCCAGAAATCTTAGATCAACAGTCTATCTACATATATGAATATAAAAGCACTTTCTTAAACAAACATTTGTTTTTTTCCTTAAGAAAATTCCACTTTACTTCCATCGGAATCAGGTCAAGATCATACCTTGTCATGGATATATAAATCAGCCCTCTGAGAAGCTGATTTGATTATTGGGTTTGCTAGAAATCTACTTCATGTGAAACATAAACATCCTTAAACTTTTCAGTTTATCATCTTCTCCTTCATTTTAAGACTCCTTTACTTATTCCTCAAAACGATCATTTATGTATCTGATTTGAACAAATTACCTGTTCCTTGACTTCCTTCCATGGCCGGAGCGGGACTGGACAGCGCTGGAGGCTGGCTGGGGAGCAGACTGGACAGCGCTGGCTGAAGGAGCTGACCGGAGCTGCAAACTGGCTGGAGGGGCGCGGGCTGGCTGACTGGCGGCGCTAGAATTCTTAGGGTTCGCGGATTGGAAATTTGGGGATAATTGGGATTAAATATGCAGGAGAACTAATTTTAATTAGGATATATATATATAAATTAATAATAATTTTAATTTTCGGTTGGGTTCGGTTTGGTTTAAAATTTTGAAAAATTGGACCGAACTGTTAGTCTAATAGTTTGGAAAATAAAAAACAGGACCGGACCGTTTCACTTGTGAAACCGTCCGGTTCAGTTTTTCGATTTTTTTCAATTTGATTTGATTTTTGGACACTCCTAGTGAAAATATTAGTAATATAGATTTTTATTTAGTTGCTAGTTTCTATTCTCAAATGTCTTGAGAAATTGAATATATCGGTAATATGGTAACAAATGTCGGTGAAATTTTTATTAGAAAATTTATAAGTTCTTTAAATTGGTATAAATGTCTTATTATTTGTAATATATTTTAGTTGATATTTGGATAATAATTTTATATTTTTATTTTATAGCCATAATATAACAATATGTGAGCAAATAAACATAGATAAAATCTCTATAAAGTAAAAACAATTAAGTATTTATATATGTTTACATTGTATGTAATTTTTTTATATTTTATATTCTCTTTTCTCTTTCTTTTTTTATTATCTTTTTCTCATTCTAATTGTATTATATCTTATATTTATATTTGTTAAATAAAAATTTTATTTATGTTTCGTTATTGTTATATGTTTATTATGTATGATATATATGTTATAGATATATCATTTAAATTACAAAATTAACTTAATTAGAGTATTATTGTTAATTTAAATATTTACCAAAATTTTACAAAATATTTTCAAATTTTAATAACAGTCTTCATAATTTTTGTAATTTGTTTTTAAAAATCTATTGACATCTATAATATGTTAAATATTTTCAAAAAATTAAAGTCTCAATATTTCTATCAATATCAATATTTTTCATTCACATAAGACATAAATAAATAAAGATTGACAAACACATTAATAAACAAATATCATTCTCTGTCATTTCAATGATAACGCTGATAATAATTGTCTCTTTTATGAGATTTCATTTGTTTGTTTGTATTACTCTTAACTAGGAGTGTTAAAAAATCGGACTAAATTGTTTAAAACTGAAAAATTGAACCGAATTGGACAATTTTGTAAATGAAACGGTCCGTTCCAATTTTTGTTTTGCCAAACTGTTTTATAAACAGTTCAGTCCGGTTTTACAAAATTGTAAACTAAATTAGACTAGACCTGTTATATATAATTATTTTTAAAAATATTTTTAATATATTCTTCTTAAAAAATATATATATATATATTTGCCAGAGTCTGCCTCACTCTTTTTTTTAATTAAAATAACAGCCATACAGGCACTATTTGCGTAGTTTCACTTGAGCCTCTCTCTCCGTAATCGCTCAAGTTCCTTGACCACTTGCCAATGTTCTAGTGTTAGCGAGGTCTCACCAAAACTCATACACATTAGGTGCCCCATTGTCAGTAACCTGTGAGAAGATAATAATCAATTACATAATGATTTTTGTAAGGAATTCCATGAAAATGTCAACCATTTTTATATTTTTGATCGAAGCACAACAGAATGTCGGTTTATGACCTTCTAAACTCTTGGCTGCCCAGGCTGCAATCCGCTTGCCTTGCTTCAACTAGATAATTTTCTATAATCTATCAAGTATCACATGGTTATCACTTATCACAATGTGATGACAATATTTACATGAATTATCACAATTGTTTTTAAACTAAAAAGTGTTCACTCATTTTATACAGCCAACAAAAACCATATACTCTCTTTTGTATCATTTCACAGCGAAAATGATGCATTTGATGACTATAGGCACACAAGAATTATCAAAATATATTTATACTGATTAACATGTCGTTTTAGGACTCCCGATCAAGATAGGAACTGGTTTCAACGAGGAGATGAAGTCAAACTAATACCTTTTGCATTTCTGAATCAATAGAATGAGGCATTGATCTATGGGAGCTCAAGTACCATCTCCATGCCTCCACTGCTTCAGAGGAAGTCACAGAACATGGTTGGAAGAATTATGATTACATGTTACTCTAAATTTTATTTGAAGAAATGCATAAAAAAAAAGTATAAAAAGTCGTTAATCAAACCGAATCAAACCAGATTGGACCGTTCGGTTTTAAAATTTTATTAGCCAATCGGTTTGGTTAAAGTAATATATTCGGTTTGATTTGCTTATTTTTTTTATATTAAAAATCGGACCAGATCGGACCGCAAACACCCCTACTCCTAACAATACTTTTACATCTTCAATCAATCTACTGGAATTTATATCTTTAGTATTTAAGGTAGAGATGTCAAATGGTTTGTCCCATCCCATCTCATACTCTATTTGATGTCCCTAATGGACTCATAGGTTAAAGTTGTTACATCTCATTTACATCTAATCTCATATCATCTCTTCTCATTTAAAGTTATTCCTAATGGGCTCATGATTATTAGAGATAATCATATTTTATTTTTTTCATTATTTTTGTAATGTTACTTGTCCCAATTAGGCTCATTTGGGACAAATAGATATCATTTCATGTATCATCTCATTACCATCCTAACCCATCAAAAAATAAATGAGACAAGTTGGGATGGGCTCACAAAATTCATAGGTTGTACCATGGGCTAATGAAACATCTCATCTCATTTGATATCTCTACTCTAAGGAAGCAGTAACTCAAATAAAAAAATAACAAATCTAGATCTAGATTGAAAAATATGCCAAAAATTAATCAATAATATGCCAAAAATGCACTAAAATAAGTCTATGTAAGAAATAAATCTACATAAATCAAGATCTAGGTATAAATACAACATAAATTTTATTAATTTTATTATATATAACAAAAAATAAAATAAATCTATTCAAAAAGAGAACAAACTCCTGTTAGATCTCTCCAGTTATCACATAAAGCAAAAAATATCAAGTGAAAATGGTATATAAAAGAGAACAAACTCCTATTATATTTTATTTTTCTTATTATTTTTTAATATGATTTGGTCTCTAATACGTGCTTAAAAAGCAGACATATTTTGTGATTTATCAGGACTTATTAGATGAATTAGGTTCTAATATCATATTTTTACCTAAGTATTTTATAAATATTATTTTTTGAATTATGGGATATATTTTGATGTATTTTGGGTACTTTTGGACATTAAAAGACACAATTGACAAAAATGATAGACAAATTTACACTTCAAGGGCATAACTGTCACATATTGGAGATTCAAACTGCAAATATTTGTACAAAACATCAAGGAGTCAAAATACAAATTTAGGAGATTTGGGGCGCTCTAAGACAAGGAATAAGTGGCGCCGCAGCACTAGGCTTTTAGGTCTAATGGCATTCAAGAAGAACATGTTGCACCGCTGCATGAATAAAAGCCTGCCGCAACATGAGGCTCTTGGGTGGACTTCACAATTGCCAAAAATTAGTGCACCCATGGCATGGAAAAGTTGGCGCTGCAGCCCGCGTAGTAAGAAATGCCTAATAATGCTAGCCTCTAGATGTTTTACAACTTTTTGGTTCCTTTTTGAATTAGGAGTGTATATAAACTCATTGGGGGTTGTAAAACACAATCACATTTAGCTGAAGAATTTAAAGAGGATCAAGATTTGGAAGATAGTCAAAGATTTCTTCTCTTTTTCTATTTATTTTTCATGAATTAAATTGCGATTGCTATATTTTCTATGTCTAGCTAAGTTTCAATTATGTGATTGTGGGCAATTTTAAGCCCTAGACTGTGATTAAATTTAATAAATATCATGATGAATTTTTAATTTCAATTCTTGATTCTTGATATGTTCAAATCTATATTTAAATGACATGAATATGCATGTATGAATTAGAGTGATCAATTTATTTCATAAATATGCCTACATTTAGTTTAAGCTGTTAATACATAACTATTAATATTTCTATTCAAAGTAGTATCTTATGGCTTTTGTCATTAGTATAATTGAATATATTTGTTCAAGGTTGAACGATTATTCTAATATTGTCTAGTTTAGTTATCATCTTTTTAAATTGTAATAAAAAAAGTGAATTGAACCTAGTAAGCATATATGTTGGTTGTTCGTAATTTAGGATTGGTTAATAAGTGAATCGTTAACCAACTATACAGTAAGAAAAAATGGAAAGTCTTAAACGTACCTAGACTACTAAAGCTAAAATTAAGAGTTCAAGAATAATATTAGATTACGATAGTAATTCAAGATTCAAGAAATTAAATCTTAATTCATGACATGTTTGGTTAAATTATAGGTTAGTGGTGAGGATAGACCCATGATTACATATAGCTCGCAATCAAATTTAATTCACATTCAATTGTTTTTAGTCGTCTTAATTGCAATTATTTAAAAACCCTCGTTTACTAATTTTAACCAATTTGTGATTAATGGTAAAAATTATGACAATCTTTATGGGTACGACAATCTTTGTTTTTAAATTACTTATTACTTGTACACCAATCACATATATTTGCATATTTTAAGCGTGTTAGTCTCTTTATTTTTAATTTTCACATTTTAATTTTCTTACTTTTTTTGTCCTTATAAATTGGTCATTGACTTTTCGATTTTCCCTCATTTAGTTTAAAATTTAAAATTAATTAGAAAATAAATTCCAAAAGAATAGAAAAGTAAGGGATTAATGTAAAAATTAAAAAAAATTAAGAGATTAAATTTTAAGGAAAAATAAGTGAAAGAAAGTCAGAAAATTAAAAAAATAGAAAGATCGAATTGCAAAATAATAATAAAATTAAAGTGTGAAATATGATAAAAAAAAAAAAATTTAAAGATGATTGATGTAACTTAACCTAATAAAAAAATATAAATGAAATTTGTTTTCTTAACTGAATGTGAAAAGGTGAAAGTTTTTGAAGTACAATTGTTTCTTTATGTCATTATATTATGCTACGAGTAATTATCACGACACACCCTTAAAATAAGTATTTTCATTTTTAAATTATTAATTACTTTTTGAACAAATGTGTATATAAATAATTTACGCATGTTCAAAAATACAAAAATTGTTGAAATTCTAACAATTTTTACTATTGATGTCTACCGAAATATCAACAAATTATGCTATAACGTTAAGAAAAATTTTAGACTGTGGATGCCACTTTTATGTTGAAATTATTTCTCGAATTAGCATAATTATTTAGTTAAATAAATCATAAATAAATAATAAATTAAAGTTAACATATATAATTTTATAATATTATCATAAAATAGGCTAAATATTGTTTATTACATATATAAGGTCTAGAGGCTCATTTCTCGAGTAAATTATTTATATAGTAAATATATAATAAAAAGTGTTAATTTTTCCTAAATAGCAAATTTAGGTAGTGAAACGGTAGTAAATATGATTTTTACCAAAATGCTCTTTTATTCATATGACCAGGCCACTTTACGTAGCATTGCTCCTGACAACTCAGCCACACCAACCGAATTCACAACCAAGTAATTAAAGAAAGCAAGCCTTCGACACAGCTTCTAAGCTATAGTTTCCATTAGGCACTCAAGAACAGGATGATACAATTGCTTTGCCTCAAGCAAAGCATTAACAGTATCAGTTGTGCCAATTTCTTGAGTATTCCAAGCTAAAACAATCATACTATTAGCTTAGACAGAGTAATAACCAATATCTAGTAGAACGATATTCAAAGAGAATGATCACCCAAATAAAAATAGTAAATACCGATAGCCAAAACAAAATTCATGATAATTTAATTTTTTATAATTATTTTTAATTTAATTATTTTTATATTTATATTTATAGTTTTGATACTAATTATTGATTACTCTTAACTAGAACTGATGCATAACATACAGAAATCATGTGAATGTACAGGTTACATACACATTTATTTTATATGTAACCTGTACATTCACATGACTTTCATAAGTTGTTCAAAACAGCAATAACATACAAACAATATAATGCATTTCATGTGAGTGTATAGGTTACATACAAATTTTCATGTGAATGTACATGTTATGTAACCTGTAATTCACATGACTTCCATAAGCTGTTCAAAACAACAATAACATACAAACAATACAATGCATTTCATGTGAATGTATAAGTTACATACAAAATAAATTTGTATGTAACCTGTACATTCACATGACTTCCATAAACTGTTCAAAACAGTAATAACATACAAACAGTACAATGCATTTCATGTGAATGTACAGGTTACATACAAAATAAATTTGTATGTAACTTGTACATTCACATAACTTTCATAAGCTGTTCAAAACAGCAATAACATACAAACAGTACAATGCATTTCATGTGAATGTACAGGTTACATACAAAATAACCTATACATTTACATGACTTCCATAAGTTGTTCAAAACAACAATAACATATAAACAGTACAATGCATTTTATGTGAATGTACAGGTTACATACAAAACAAATTTGTATGTAACCTATACATTCACATGACTTCCATAAGCTGTTTAAAACAGCAATAACATACAAACAGTACAGTGCATTTCATGTGAATGTACAGGTTACATACAAAATAAATTTGTATGTAACCTGTACATTCACATGACTTTCATAAATTTTTTTTTCTTTCAGTTCTATATATTAAGCTTTGTTCTATAATTCTTCTTTAATTATAGTTTCTTTGGGGAATTAATGGAGGAAAGTTTAATGGGAACTTGAACATATGGGTCTAAAGAAGAGCTTGTGAGGGAACTTTTGGACGATGAGTCACCATTCTTTTTTATAGCAGAAGAATTATTAGAAACAGAGTTCAAAATGAGTCCTCCAAGTAAAGAAGCCATAAATAAACTTGTACCCAATGTTTATTCAGGACCTACAATTCAAGATATATATAATGGATTATCTTTATATTTCTCTGTTTTAATACATTTATTTTTTGTACCATTTAAATATATGGATTTATTTTATTGTTCAGAATTTTGATATTCATCGAACTTCATCGAAAAAAAAAAAAAAAGATCTTAGATATGTATCGTAATCTTGGTTATTATTTGTTAAAGATCTTAGATATTTTTTCTTTTGCAATCTAGCAAACGTCAAAACTGTTGATGGAGCATCAAACATTGACTCTGTTAATGGATGTTAATTATTTTAAAGCGAGATATTGAGAATAGGACAGAGAGAAGAAGAAGGTTAAAATTGTAAAAGACAAGAAGCAAAATGTTGTCGTAAAACTATTTTTGTCAAAATATTTATTCACCTTAAAAGCATGCCAGACTGGGTAATTAAATCTCATTTCTCTCAAAAGTTTTAGCTGGCCCATTTAGTAGTAACCCATTTATATACCTACGACATTAGGTTGTCATTTCTATATCTTTTGTTTTAGGTTAGTATTAGTATGTATGATGGCTATTGTGTGTCGAACACAGAGAAAGTGCTCATAACATGCACATTGTCAATGGTGAATATTGATGAACACATTTTTGACCTATATTTTGTTATGTTTTTAAGTATTCATTTTATGTTTTATTTTATTATTTTCGTGTTTTGGAAGGTATTTATGTGTTTTGTAGGTTTTTGGATTCTTGAAGAATATTGGATTGAAATAACACAAAAAGAGAGAAAATGGAGTAACAAAAGCCAGAAAATGTAAGGCTTACATAAGGAGTCAAAAACTATGTAAGGGTTACATACAAGACAAAAGAAACGCGCGCCGAGGCGGGAAAAACCTGCGCCGCGGCGGGGAGGTTTCTGTTTTCTACCATGGAGCCAAAATTCAACGCGCGCCGCGGCGGGCAAAAACCTGCGCCGAGGCGAGCGTGCCAAAACTGCCCAGAAATCCTAAAACGCGTATTCCACTTCATTCCTCCTATAAATACCACATTATACCTCTCCCAAACACAAGTTTTCATAGCCAATTTCTTCCCCACCTTAGCTGCTACTGCAGCAAGGGTTTTCCACCCAAAATCAACCCAAAATTAAGAGGAGACCCTCCATTGTTGAAGCTACTCCAAGGATTTGAGAAAGAGGATCAATCAAGTTCAAGGATTTGGAGCTAAAGGATTCATTGGGGTATTTTTAGTGTAATATCTTTTTCTTCTCTGATTTTGTGGTTTGTCTCCATGACTAAATTGATTGACACCAATTTAGTTATGGTTGGGTAATTTATGTATTTGGGATATTAGTCTTGCTTCCAATAATTGGAAGAACAATTTTGTAATTTAATTATATATGATTTGGATTTATTTCTTGTTCATGTTCTTATTATTTTCTAATTGTGAATTAATGGTGGACCAAACCTTAGTTTGTAGTTAGAAAGAATATTTTAGAATTAGGCATTAGAAACGCTATCCTTGCTTAATTGTGCATTATTAACAAGAGCCTAAATTGATTGCATTGATTTGTGTTAGTTTAGGTGGTTAGAATTATTTCCTTGAGCTAATTTCGATTGATTAGTTAATGATCCGGATCAAAGACGTTAATTAGTTGATCGTAGTGAAAATTGCCATTGATTTGGGATTTTCTAGGTTTAGCGGAAAAATCATTAAATCCAACTTTTAATTGAATGCTTAATTTGTTCTTTCCATGAATGGATAGCGAACTAAGATTCCCATTTACATCCATCATCCTCCCCTTGGTTGTGATTACTTTTATTTCCATTTTATTTTAGTTTTTTTTATTTAATTCCGAATTTACAATCTGTTCTTCAACCGACAATTGTTAGAATGTTTAGGATTGTTTGTTCGACTGAATAAGAAAATAAATAACGTTTTAGAACCACCGCAATTCCTTGAGAGACGATCTTGGGAGTATACTTATCACTCATTACAAGTGATTCGTGTACTTGCGAGCTTTTTATAAAATACAAAATTTGACCATCAAGTATTTGTGCATCAAATATACAGCAATATAATATGACTTTCTTTGCATCAATTACTAAGGTACATATTTTTGTAATTTTTTCTATTTTCATATGTTTTATGTGAACATATGTCTAAAGTAATATCATAGCATAATATGTTCTTAATAAGACTGTAAAATTGTGTTTATACATACATTTTGGTTTGTATATTTATTGATTTGTATTGATTGGATATCAAATTTATATGCTTTTTTTTGTCTTATTTTATACTTGATTATTTTTTAGTTATACAAGAGTATAGTGTTGTTTTGAAAAAGGAATAAAAAGAAAATTCCTTTTGTTTTTCTCAGTGAAAATTGATATAAATTTTCACAAAATGGTTGCTAAAAAGTGATTTTCTTATCCAATACTTCGTGACCTATTTTATGACCCATTTTATTGTTTTTTAATTTTATTATCAGAAAAGTGAAATTTCATTCAAAATATAAACATTTGAATAGAATTAGAAAGCATAATTCACATAGTATCAACAACACAATCAAAAAAAAAAAAAACACTACAACATTCTTCCACAATTAAAGGTGCAATACAATCAAGATAGGAGGAAAGCCAAACATGCTGATCACTCCTAGTTAATGCTAATTTTGCCAAACAGTGTCCCACCTCATTGCCAGTTCTTGGGTAGAAACTCCATCTCACCTCCCCCAAAGTCCTAGCCAAATGCACAATGTCATCAACCAGTAGTCCCTCTGCTTCCAAACAGCCCACCCCATTCTTTAGATAGTTGATAGACACAAGTGAATCAGTTTCCACTATGAAGCTCGAATATCCACTTGCAATTGCCAAACGTATGCCCTCACGGATTTGACCTGAACCGATCCGTTGCCATCTCTATTAGACCCTAGTTCAGCAGCCACCACTATTGTAAAACCATTCTGGGAAAGTGAAGCAGCATATCTAACATAGCCAAATGAAGTTGAATATTAGATTAATAGTTAGTTTCCTTGTTAGTGTTGGAGACTATTATGATTTGGATATTAGATAATTATTCTAATATTTTTTTATTAGTTTAGGAGTCATGTTTAGAGTCATATTATGATTAGGATTTTAGTTTATTATCTTTATAAATACCAATGTAGTTCTTCAGTATTATGAATGAATGAGAATTAGAATGTCTTTATTTGACTTTTTAGTTCTCTTCTCAACCTACTTTGATTATATATTATTTTAGCTTCCACATTTGTTCTTCATTCTATTTTATATATATTTCTTTTCGCTTTATATTTTAACATGGTATCAGAGCAGTGTTCGATCTTGAACATGTTTTTCTATTTTCTATCCTCTCTCTATCATTTGTCATACATATACCCTTACTGTCATCACGGTCTAGTTCAGTTTCTCTACTTCATTCGGTTGCTAGTACTCCTCGTCTTCAATTCGATTTCTTCTAAAGGTTGCTGGTTGGTTCTTTGGTTTTGTCATTTAGCAAATTGCCACCGCCGTTGTTCACCGCTGTTACCGCTGCCGTTCACATCAACCTCACGGCTTAACGATTTTTGGTATCATCCATTTTCACCGCTGTCATCACCGTTGTTCACGTCAACCTCACGGCCTCATGACTGTTGGTATCAATCTCAACCTCACAACTTGTAGCTGCATTTTCTAGAAAGATCAACTAGCCCACCGTCGTGCGTTGTCATCGCCAATCTCAATCTGAATATAGATTATGTTTAGCTAGAGGGAGAGAGTTAAATTTTAGATGAATAGTTAGTTTTCATGTTAGTGTTGGAGGCTATTATGATTAGGATATTAGATAATTATTTTAATATTTTTCTATTTGTTTAGGAATCATGTTTAGAGTCTTATTAGGATCACCAATTTCAGATCTCACCAGTACTAGGGCACCTTTGAGGTTTAACATCAAGTACAAATATGTATGTTGTAATTGTTCAAGCTGAACATAGATTATGTTGAGTTTGAGGGAGAGTTAAATTTTAGATTAATAGTTAGTTTCTTTGTTAGTGTTGGAGATTATTATGATTAGGATATTAGATAATTATTCTAATATTTTTCTATTAATTTAGGAGTCAAGCTTAGAGTCCTATTAGGATTAGAATTTTAGTTTATTATCTCTATAAATATCAATGTAGTTCTTCAGTATTATGAATGAATTAGAATTAGAATGTCTTTATTAAACTTTTTGGTTTTCTTCCCAACCTACTTTTGATTATATATTATTTTAGCTTCCACATTCGTTCTTCATTCTATTTTATATATATTTCTTTCCGCTTTATATTTTAACATACAAGAGTCCTAAATAAACTAGAATTATGTACAACTTAGAGTTCTCTTATAGATAGACACACATTAATTACAATATATTATATACTAATTACATGACTCACGCTAAAACTCTCCCTCAAGTTAGCGCATGCATATCGACCATGTCCAACTTGCTTAGTGTGTCATAAAATGCCTTCTTGGAAACTCCTTTGGTGAGCACATCAGGAAGTTGCTTCTCAGTGGGAACAAAAGGGAAGCTAATTAGTTTGGCATCTAACTTCTCTTTTATGAAAGAACGATCAACCTCTACATGCTTAGTACGATCATGTTGTGCTGAATTTTAGGATATATCAATGGCTGCTCAACTGTCCAATACAACTACATAGCACTTTTGAGTTCGAAACCCAAATCAAATAGCAAACTTCTTGTCCACAGCAATTCAAAAACCCCATGAGCCATACGTCTATCCTCAGCTTTAGCACTAGATCGCACTACAACTTTATGCTTCTGACTTTTCCATGTAACCAAATTACCTCCTACAAAGGTGAAGTAACCTGATGTCGACCTTCTATCTGTAATATTTCCTGCCCAATCTACATATGTGAAGCCATAAACTTTAAGAGGATTATTGTGTTTAGAGAAACATTACTTCTCCCCCTAGAGCTGACTTCAAGTACCTTAAAATTCTCACAACTGCATCCATGTGACTCTCCCTCGGGTTATGTATGAACTGACTTACCACACTTACTGCATATGCAACATCTAGTCTAGTATGTGCAAAATAAATTAGGCACCCAACCAACCTCTGATCGCGAGCTTGATCATTTGGTACCTAATCTAGATACTTTGCTAGACAATAATTTTGCTCAATAGGAGTGTTAATAGGTTTGCAATCCAACATACTTGTCTCAGTTAGTAGGTCAAGAATGTACTTTCTTTGACATAGAAAAATTCTTTCTCTTCCTCTAGAATCCTTCATCTCGAACTCAGTGGCTAGCTGTCTCTGTAATTTATCCATCTCAACAACATCATCTCTAGTAACTACCATATCATCAACATAAATAATTAGAGCTATTACTTTCCCTTGTTGATGTTTGAGAAACGTGTGTCTGAATTACTCTGTCTATAACTAATCTTTTGTATGAACTGTGAAAACCTCCAAAACCAGGCTTTAGGGGATTGCTTGAGAACATACAAAGACTTCCTCAATTTGCATACAAGATTACCAAGAGAAGCAGCTATATTCTAAGGTAGAATACTCATGTACACCTCATCGACTAACTCTCTATGAAGGAACATATTCTTAACATCAAACTGCCGAAGTGGCTAATTTAACCTTGCGATAAGCGAAAGCATAACCCAAATAGCATTCACTTTAGCAACCAAAGCAAAAATCTCATCGTAGTCTACACCATACGTCTGAGTGAACCATTTTGCTACAAGACGGGATTTATACTGATTCACAGATCCATTAGCATTATGTTTCACAGTAAACATCCATCGACAACCAACTGCCTTCTTGCCTTGTGGTGGAGGTACAAGTTGCCAAGTACCGTTCTTCTGTAATGCCTCCATCTCTTCCTCCATTGCCTTCATGTTGGATCTCTCAACGCATCATGCACTTTGTTAGGTACTGATGCAGCAAATATTTGATTTACAAATGATTCATATGGCCTAGATAATCTTTTAGTGGACATGTAGTTGGCTACTAGATACTTTGATTTTGCATGGACATTTTGTTCATATCTTTTGGTTGGTTGACCCCGAGTAGATCTAATTGGTAACACATACTGTCCAACACTAGACTCAATGCTATTAGTATCAATAGGTCTACACACCTTAGATGAGTGACCTTCAGTATCAGCGAGCTGTTGGTCAAGGGTATGAGTGATGCCTGAGGGGACAACGATGTCTTCATTTTCATTTTTAGTTATCGAAACTAGTGGTCAGATACTTGGAGCATCTGCTTCTTCGACTACTAGATTCAATGGGTTAAGAATCTCAACTCGACCCATCGAAATATCAGTAGGTGATTCTTCTAATTCCTCCCCCTCACCATGATACAGTTCTTCAAATAATGAATTCTTTCCCTAACGAGCAGTATCAAGTAAGGAAAAATAACTCATATCCTCAAAGAAGGTAACATCTATAGTGACATAATACTTTCCGATTAGTGGATGGAAGCACTTGTACCCTTTCTGATAATCTCCATAACCAACAAACACACACTTAATTGTCAGGGCATCTAACTTAGACCTTTGATTTTTAGGAATATGTACAAAAACCACACAACCAAATACATGGGCAAGAAGATTATGGAATGATGACAAGAATACATGAGATGTGAGAACCTCAAATGGGATTTGTCTGTGAAGGACACTAGATGGGAGGCAATTAATGAGATGGGAGGAAGCTTGTATAGCATCGCCCCAAAGATATTTTGGCATATGAGCATTAAATAGGAGTGCACGAGCCATATCAAGCAAATGACG
Organism: Elaeagnus macrophylla; assembly: GCA_029378325.1. Classification (NCBI taxonomy): domain Eukaryota; kingdom Viridiplantae; phylum Streptophyta; class Magnoliopsida; order Rosales; family Elaeagnaceae; genus Elaeagnus; species Elaeagnus macrophylla. The sequence goes on along the minus strand of CM055640.1, from coordinate 48,040,573 downwards.
GTTTTTTCATTCAGACACCCCATTTTGTTACGGTGTTTATTGGCAAGTAGTTTGGTAAACAATCCCATATGTTTTGAAAAAATATTGAAAAACATGATTAACATATTCTCCCCCATTGTCAGAATGTAAGATCCTAATGATGCTATTATATTGTGTTTGAACAAGGGTACGAAAAGTTTGACAAGCTGAAAAAACTTCATCTTTGGTTCTAAGAAGAGGAACCCATGACAATCTTGTACAGTCATCAATAAACAACACAAAATACCTTATACCTGATACAGTGGGCTCTCTAGACGGTCCTTAAACATCAGAATGAATTAATTCAAAAGGAATAACACTTTTATTAGAAATATTAGGAGAATAAGTAATACGATGGCTCTTGGCCAAAACACATGTCTCACAATGTAAAATAGACTCACTAACACCAATATATAAAGTAGGCATGGATTTTTTCATAAGAATAAAAGACGAATGCCCTAAGCGGTGATGCCATAACCAAATTTCACTTAGCTTCTCAGAACTCGAAGGCAAGGCAGTGCGGGTCTATACTCCTGGTTTCTCCCTTGTGTAGTTTGATCCAGACGAAACAATCTACCACTCAAATACCCTTGACCAATTATTTTCCTAGTAAGAAGATCCTGAAAAATCACATACATAGGATAAAATGTTACAGAACATTTAGACTCAATATTCAACTATGGGACATATATTAAGTGCTGAGATAAGTCAGGTAGGTATAAAACATTATGGAGCTGTAAAGTTGAACTGATACGGACTGACCCCTTCCCTAAGGTAGGAAAAGCCTCACCATTAACATTTGTAATATAAGACATTGATGGGAAAGATAACTCTGTAAAATAAGATTTATCATAAGTCATATGATCAGACACACCATAATCAATAATCCAAGTATTAGACCCAACAAAGTGAGAAATGTTTATGGCCATACCAATCTTACAATGACTAGTTATTAAAGCTATAGGGGTACCTCCACATGTGACATGATGATCCTATCCAGTCACTACATAGAAATCTGGCTCTTTGACTACTTGCACCGCAGCTGCTTTCGCTTTAGGACGATAATTTTGCCTTTTAGGTTTCAGGTGTGGGTTCAGTTTCCAACAAGTCGCTTGGATATGCCCTGCTTTATTGAAATAAGAGCATTGAGGATGAGGGCAATTGGAAAAACTTGGTGGAGGTCCTTGCTGATGAAATGGAACTGAACTTTGCTACTGGAGGAAAGGTGCTTTTGATTTGGCTCGAATAGTTAGACTAGATTATTCAACTTGTGCATGATTAAGACTTTCTTGGTGAGATTCGTCCTTACGGATGTATGTAAAAGTTGTGGTCAAGCTCGAATGGTCTGGCATTTGGAGCAATTCGCCCTTGGCACTATTATATTACGTATCAAGTCCTCTTAAGAATGCATGAACTCGCTCAAGCTCCTTTTCTTTATGGTACCATATAAGGTCCTCTTGATTTTTAATTTTGCATGGGCATTTCTGATCAATTTCAGCCCATATATTCTTCAGCTTGGTAAAAACCATAGACACTATTTTGGCAGCTTTGTACATTAATTTGTGGACCTGTATAAAGTCAGATTCATTAGTGTAGAGGTCTTCCAAAGTCTTCCATATGGCCTCACCTGTGTCACACTCTTCCATCATTTGTAGTACATCATCGGTAATGGCTTAGAATAGACATTAGGAGGCCATCATCATCTTCCCACTTAGTATAGGCCTCCACATCATCTTTATAAGGAGCCTTGATTGTTCCAGTCACATGTCCCATCTTGTGCATCCCATGGAGATAAATGGACATAACCCTTTTCCATGTTCGAAAGTTGGTACCACCAAAAGAGCCACCTTCTAAACTCTTGACAGAGACTTCAAATTTTGGAATTTCAGTTGTCTTAGAACTTTGATTTTCTCTTGAATCTCCCATTGAAACAGACAATAATAATATGCAGTGGAATAGTAAGACACTTCTTCTTCTCTCCCGCTGTTTTTTTTTGTGGACCATTGATAGTTAGGAGTGGGTTGTTTGGTTGTGGGTTGAATTACTAGGATTGGGCTGGTAGCTTAGGGTTAACTGCCAAATTTCCCAGAGTTTTCAAGAGTTTTAGATCTGGAGGTTGGAGCAAATCTGGAAGCTGACGACGCTAACAGGTGAACGAGGACTGGGCCTGAGCCGATGGAATCTGCGATGACAGAGCGATGGAATCTACAATGACAAGTGAGCGATGGAGATTGGGCCGCACAAAAAAGAGACAGGCGGAAGGCACTAACAAGAAGATGGCACTGAGCCGCATGATGGAATCTGAGTAGATGGAATTTGCGATGACAAGTGTGCGACGTAGACTAGACCACACATGAGAAAGATAGGGGACATGGCGGTGCTGACTGGTAATGGAGGCGGCGCTGATAGAAGACGAAGAAAAGGACAAAGTCCCTTTTTGAACCTTCGCTCTGATATCCTAATCATAATAGTCTCCAACACTAACAAGGAAACTAACTATTAATCTAATGTTCAACTAATAAATCCCTCAAAACACATCCAAAGCCAACTATATTTCAGTTCTTGTCATTACTACTATCCATATTTAACTTCAACTCACCCACTTGAGGCGGGCACCACCGCTGACTACTAAATGGAAGGGGACTATTGGTGTATTTGCTTCGATAAATTTTGATCAATAGTGATTAGCCTTTTGATCAACACAAGTGGATCTTGGGGAGAAGCCTCATAGAGGACTTTATTTTTTTCCCACCATGCTATCCAAAGTTGTACTGCTAATAGGCTCAATTGTTCCACAAACAAAACTAATGTAAAGTAGAAAAATAGATTAGCAAGGGAACCACATGCTAAGGACTTGTGAGGGATGGAGTTACTTTTCTTCTAAATAAATTATAGAAGCTAGGAAAAATGTCGTGAGCAAAACTCTGAATAAATAATTTCCTCTCCACCAAATGTTACTTGAAGCTTCAAGAGCGTCAACCCTGCCATCATGCTTGACATATTGTTCCACCCAGTAGCCATTTTTAAGCTTATATTTCCCATTCTGTTGATGTGCTCAAACCAAGGTGTCAGGCACTGATTGTTTAGGAAGAGGAATGTGGCAGATTAGCTTAACTTCATGGGGGAGAGAAGAGGATCGAATTAAGCCTTCATCCCAACCTCCAGAGGCCGTTATCATGGTGGAAACCATTGTAGTTGTTTGTAAAGTCTTGGCTTTGGCTTGAAACACCCAAGCAGCTAAGGAGGTGGTATTTTACAGAAGTTGCCAAACCTATTTTGCCAACATAGCTTGGTTGAAAGCCTCCAAAGAATTAAATTTGAGGCCACCCACAGCTTTGGGCTTACACAATTTTTCCCATGAGAGCCAATGGATAGATTTTACATTCCCATGTTTGGACCGCCAATACCAAGCCATGAGGGAAGTCAATTCTTAGTATATTTTTTAGGCAAACTAAGAAAAGACATAGTTTAGCACGAGATAGATTGAGCCACAACTTTAATAAGAATCTCCTTTCTAGGCCGAGATAACAGCCTTTCACACCATTCTTCCATTATTTTCCAAACCCTTTCTTTTATGCTACAATAAGCATGGCATTATTTCGTCCAATAAAGGTAGGTAGTCCAAGGTAGCGCTAATGATGAGAAAATTCTTGCACCTTCAAAATGCCCAAAATTTCATCCCTGACACTACGCAGAGTTCGTTTACTAAATACCAATGGTAGATTTATCGAAGTAAATTAGCTGGCCAGATGTGGTTGCATAAAGGTCAAATATCCTTTTCAAATTGTTACATTTTGAAACAGTTGCCTTTGTGAACACCAAGCTATCATCCGAGAGTAAAAGGTGAGAAATTGTAGGCTCGTCCCTTGTAATCGAAACACCTGTTATTTTCATATCTCTCTTAGCTTGCTTCATTAATCCTAAAATGTCGTCAGTACATATTAAAAATAAGTAGGGGAATAATGCGTCATCTTGACAAAGTCCTCTCAGTGGCTAAAAGGTTTGAGTTGGGACCTATTGAATAGGATAGCATAAGACACTAACTGAACACACCTCATTATCAGGGAAACCCAATCAGCATGAAAATCCAATTGTTGCATAACAGCTTGGAGAAACTTTCAGCCCACCCTATTGTAAGCTTTGCTAATGTTTAGCTTTAAAGCCATGTGATGACTATGGTTTTTATTCATGGTATGGATCACCTCTTGAACAAATGCACTCTAAGCCTCCGATATGACTGCACGTAGTACCCCTTTGAATTTGTTCACTATATAGTTGTGGAAATGATCTTATACACCACCATGCATAAAGCAATTGGCCTGAACTGTATATTTTTTTGGGGAGATCTCACCTTTGGAATAAAATTCATATATGTGTGGTTGAGATACCCTAACTCACCCCTCCATTTAAAAACTCCAAGCAAACCCGTGTAATAACAGCACCAATTGAACTCCAATATCTTTGAAAAAAGAGAGTCGGCATGCCATCAAAGCCAGGTGCTTTTCTATCGACATCCCAGTCTAATCTTAGTAAAGTGCCTACATAGCATTCTATTATGCTCAAGTGTGACTATCAGTGATATAGTGGTAATTAACCACCCGTCCTCCAAGCACAATTTTTGGATAAAATTTCAGTGACATCGCTGAGAAGCTCTTCATAGAAGAAACAAGTGTTTTTGTGCCCCACTCTTAGCCATTCAACAAGGGCACGTTGCCTATGCATAGTCTTTTCTTTGTCCAGTATATGATTGATCTCACTACAAAGTCTACCCACCTCCACCTCACGGGGAATTTTGCCTGATTCCAACAACATTTTCAAAGCCTGTTCTTTATCTTCCCTCACTGATTGAACATGACCAAAGGTATTTCGGTTCCGTCCAGAGAATAAATTAGAGGCATGTTCAATTTTACCCACCAACTCATTGGCTATTAAGACTGAGACTCAAATAAAAATATTTTCCTTCCTGGCCACCAAACCTCATTTGGTAGATGTGCAATGAACACTTCAGGAAAGAGATCCCTAAATGTTTTATCAGAAAATGCCCTTGAATTTTTTTTTTTTTTGCATACATATGTTGTATATACCATCAAAGCTTTTATGCTGCTTTATTATTTTTTCCTCTCTGATTTTCATGGTTAAATTTGATTATTGGCAACTACCAATAGGTCATTTTGTCAACTAAAAAAATTGTTTCTATTAATAACCTTTTCTGATATGTTAGTTTTTAAATTCATAGTTTTTAATTTTTCTTCCTATATTCGTTAATATAAATTTTGTAAGCATATTAAATTATTTCTTCCTTTACATCAGATTTATCTAGTTGCTTTTGGCGAGTAGATGTTGAACAAAAAAAGTTTGGAAATGATTCTTTTGAAGATTGAAACTAATTAATAATAGGAAAAAAAAAAAGATTTGGTGATTGTATCAGATAGAAATGTAGGTATAAAGTCTGCAGTCTCAATATTTTTTTAGAATGAAGCACACCATTGCTATTATTGCTATCATTTGAAGCAAAATCTAGCCCCATTCCATAACCAAGTTGTCAACAAGTACTTCAAAAAGGCAGTATATGCATACACACAAAATGAGTTTCAGGAAAATATAAATATGATTGAAGAAGAAAGAAAACGAGCTATGTTATACTTGAAAACAGCAAACTTCACATTTTGGACAAGATCACAATATCCAACACTAAAGATAAGATATGACTTTATGACTTCAAATAATGTTGAGCATATAAATGCAATACTAAGGAATGCAATAGACACACTTATTACATGCTTGCTAGAAGAAATAAAATCACTACTGCAAAATTAGTTTTCGAAAAGGAGTACAGCAACATCTAAAATAGGCATACTAATAATATGGACTGAGGAGAAAGATAAAACAAGAATAATAAAAGCAGAGAAGTTTATTACTATTGACATCAACATTAACCTAGTGGAAGTTAAAAAGGACATGGAAAGTTACATTGTGGACTTTAGTCTTGACACATGTACTTGTGAAAAATTTTAGTTACTAAAACTATCCGGTAGCTATGCTATTGCAGTGTGCTTGCTAAGGAAGCAGCCCATACATACAAAGTGCTCCAAATCCTATAACTCAAGCACATTGAATAGTACATATCAAACATCAATCTTTCCATTGAAAAATGAAGAGAAATGGGTAATACCAAAACCAATTAAAGCAGTACTTGTATTCTCACCAATGCAACAAAAAAAAGTAAGAGAAGGGAGAATCCAAAGGGAGAAGAACCAAAAAAAAAAAAAGGAAGCCTTCACTTAGAGATTTTGAAGGACTAAAGAGAGAAAGCAGAAAACCAAAACCAAAACCAAAAAATACAACATCCACCAAGGAGTGAAAAACTATAGTGAAATGATACATTAAAAAGGCAATTGTTGACCATTATTTTGAAGTGCATATTACAATACATTACTTAAAAGAAAAATACTTTGGTAGAGTTAGTAAAATAGAATCATTATATTTTTTTAGTATTTTATAGATTAAGTCAATTTATGGTAAAATATAGTGCAATAGAATGCTTTAGATATTATATTTTCTTAATGCATTTGAGATTAATTGATTTTTTTTGGAATAATAAATGTGATAGAAACAGGTATTTAACATATACTATAACAAGAGTCCTGCTAACATTCACCAAAATAGTTAACGTAATGGTTACATATATTCGATTTTTTGGATGTAATGCTTACATACAGTTAACTTTATGTCCAAAATTATAAACATTCACTACATGTACCAATTATCTGTATAAAAATTAAATTCTTCTTAATAGTAATCAAGTTCAAATTAATGTTTATTATGTATTTTTAAAATGACTTTTGAAATATATACAATCTGATTTTACAATATATTAACTTTGAAATTTTTACATAAACCTTACATCAAAATTATAAATAAATGTAAATATTAGGTTTAAAGCCTTGGTTATTAACCAGAATCTTCTAGGTATTAGGTTTAATATATCATCAAATTTTTTATGCTACTTGTTATCTTTTTTCCTTTTTGATTTTCATGGTTAGATTTGGTTATTGCCAATTATAATTAGGTCACTTTGTCATCTAAATTTTTTTTCTATCACAGGCAGTTTTCGTTTTATTATAACAATAACCTTTTTTGTATGTCATTTTTTTAATCTAGAGTTCCCAATTTTTCTTCTTATCTTCATTACTATAACATATATTATAACAATAGTTCCACTAACATTTGCCAAATTAATTAATGTAATGGTTACATGCATTTTCTTTTTTTAATGTAATACTTATATATAATTAAACTTACACATAGCATCTGAAAATCTTGTAGAATATTTCTTTAATTTTTCTTTGAATAGAATTTACTCAGATTTTTTATTACCAAATTGATTTTCTAGTTGGTACGAGTTAATTTTTCAAATCAATAACACAAAAATGTGTTGTCATATTTCCTCCTTTTGTTGTATAATAAATATAGTTGCTCTTAGCAGACTTTACAAATGGAACATATTAGGACTAATAAATCCACTGCAATATTCTTATTAACTATTTTGCTCTTTTATTGCCAATAATTGGTAACTCCCTCACAATAATTCTAAGTTTTGGAAAGGTTGTTGCACAAGTTAATATTTTAGCATCAGATGGGTGAGTTTTGCTATTCTTTTTTTTCTTCAGTATGTACTAAGATGAATAAGTAATAGTTAAGTTCAGTATGATATATAAGATCAAAATGCATGCGTTAGATTAGATACATTCAAAACAAAATGTAACAATTACATGAACTGATAATAATAAAATTTTGATAACTTTTAAAAAGTCACAAAAATGAAAACATCCACATCAAGTACAAACTACCTAAAAAGTGTAACAATACAAAATTTGAAGGTCAAAATATAAAAGCTAATAACTCGGATCAAGCTCCTCATTGTTACAATAAAATTGAGCACAAAATCTTTGCTTTATTTTCCAAAAAGCCAATGAGTCTATCATATCTAACTACCATCTATAAATTAAAAACTCGATAAACTTCAAGCACTAAACACCACAATAACAGCTACAAAAAAAAAATCAAACATTTGTTAATTAACAATAACGATCATAATACACAAAACTAACCACAACACAATAAGGAAAGAATTCATTCCCATTTGTTTGTTTGGGAACACCATAAATAATGTAGATAGACCAAGCAATATTTAGATTAGAAATGCTACCCTCATTATAACCATGGTAACCCAAGAAATGCAATATGTGAGAGATCATAATACCTAAATGATTGTATTTTTCTATAACAACATTTGTATTCAATGAATCAAATATTATAATTGACATGCTTTCGAATTCAATGAGACAACAAATCTAATGATTATCATCTACATTGATAGGACAATAAACTACCTCAAGTTCTTCCCAATCTTTAGCCAAATAATCAATATGACTAAATGATCCATGTGAAGCAGTAAATTAAACCAAATAATCTGACTCTATAAACTTAATGGTATCATTAGTCTAATTTTCAACACGAGTAAGAATTCTTTTTACATTCATTATATATTATAGAACAAAAAAAATATTGTACTTCTTATAAAACACAATAAAAATCCAAAATCTATCATGATTTTAATCCACTTAAAACTACTTAAAACTATTGACAAAAAAATAAATCTAAAGTGTCCAAAGTAGTACACTTTATTCTCCAAATATCAAAGGATAACAATCCTTCAAAGTACAAAACTAGTACAAACTACAATTAATATATATCAAAACATTACATACTAAAAAAAAACTAAGAAATTTTAATTCAAACTACTATAATAACAGCCGCACTAATGTAAACATTACATACCAACTCAACTAAAATGTAATTAATACATACAAATACAAAATTTGTCCCTATTTTCACGTCAACACTAACCTTTTTTATATGTCATATTTTAAATCTAGAGTTCTCAATTTTTCTTTCTATCTATATTACTATAACATATACTGTAACAATAGTCTCATTAACATTTGCCAAAATAGTTAATATAGTGATTACATACATTTTCTTTTTTGAATGTAATACTTACACTTGAAGAATATTACTATAATGACAGCCGCAATAATATAAACATTACATACCAATTCAACTAAAATGTAACTAATACATACAAAAAACAAAATTTGACCCTATTTTGACATCAACACTAGCCTTTTTTGATATGTCATTTTTTAAATTTAGAGTTCCCAATTTTTCTTCCTATCTTCATTACTATAACTTATACTGTAATAATAGCCACACATTTAATGTAATGGTTACATGCATTTTCTTTTTTGATTGTAATACTTATATATAATTAAACTTACACATAGCATTTGAAAATCTTGAAGAATATTGCAGTAATGTAAACATTACATACCAATTTAACTAAAATGTAACTAATACATACAAAATATAAAATTTGACCCTATTTTGACATCAATATTAGTCTTTTTTAATGATTGAAGAATTAAGGATCCTCAAAACCTTTCGGTTGTTCAACAAAAACTTTCTCCTTAATCAAAACATTCAAGAAGGCACTCTTGACCTCCATTTGGTAAAGCTTAAAACCAAAGTAGCATGCCAACCCAATCAAAATTCTAACATATCCAAGACAAGCAGCAAGGGCAAAAGTTTCTTCTAATTTAATTTCCTCAATCTGAGAGTAGCCTTGAGCAACAAGTCTTAATTTGTTTCTTGAAATGACTCCACTTTCATCTTCCTTATTTTGACACAAAATTTCAAAATAACACAAATTGTGTTTTTCACATAAAAACTCTTATATTGTAATACAAAACAATACTTAATGTATTGCAACTACGAAATCATAATTTTTTCAGAATTAGAATTTTATTTTTCAAAACATCAAATCAATAATATGGAAAAAAAAAAACACTCAGCGTATTCTTAATTTGATAAGTCAAGTGATTTTTAAAAGCACAAAATGCGATTGGAAAATAACAGAATTTTTTCTCTTAAAAACCTTGAGAAAAACTAAAGAAATGAAGAGGTATTTATAGAGAATTTTTCAAGCTTCGTGACTCTTACTAACCCACCTCGGCGAGCTACCAACAATGCCTCAATGAGATCCAACGGTTAGAAAAATGAACAAAACAACTTTCCTGACCCATGCGCATTGCGAAGGCCTCAACAATAGAGGTGAAGCTCCATAGAGTTATTATGTTTTCTCTTCAGTCTGGCCCCATTTATGGCATCATTACTTAGCTCTTTTGGAGGAATTGAAGTGGTTAGTTGGAAGGAATTCTTCAGAATAATTTTGGACCAATAATTGGCTAGGCACTTTGCTTATTAAAAAGTAGAGCAACCCCCTTTTGGACCCCTCGTTACAGTTGTTAATCAGAGACTATTTGTAGGTAGATTAATAGCATTTGTTGTTGCCTTTTAAGGACTCCTACCAAGATGTTTCCTTAGAGGTCTGCTCAGTAGTTGCTAGGAAAGGTATGAATACTTGGATTTGGATGCGTTCGATCAAGGGTGGAGTCACAACCCACGAGGCCTATGATTTGCTTCACATGGTCGGAGAACATAAGAGTTAGGATAGGGTAATCTGGCCCCTTTCCATACCGCCCTCCCACTCATTTATTCTCGCGTGCTATGCAATGTAAGCACCCCACTGATCGTCAGTCAAACAGGAGAGGCCTCTTCTTTCCCTCCCAATATTCCTTATGTGGGTTTGCTAATGAGACTTTTTCCCATCATTTTTTGAGTTGTTATTTTGCAGATGCAATCTAAGATTTCTTATGCTCCTTTTTTGGCTGACAGTCTCATACAAATTCTTTCATTCTAGATTTATCAAAAGGTGCAATGTCGCTTGACCTTGGGTCACAGCTTGATAACTTATGGAATGCAGGTATAATTTTAGTCATTTGGGTGATATGAATGGCTAGAAATGGTGTTAGCTTCAAGGATAGCCCTATGAATGGCAGTTTATTCATGAACATGCCTTTCACAAAGTGGGTGCAAAATACAGTGGAGGATCTTATGGTTTTCCACAGACTACAAGTGCAAGGAATTCCACAGTGCGCTTCACAAATAATAGAAGTAATTTGGCAATTGCCGCCTTTGGGATAGATAAATGTCAACACTGATGGTGTCGCTTTTGGCTCATCAAATTTAGCAAGTTGTGCAAGTGTATTTCAGAGGTCAAGATCTTTTGTCAAAGGTTGTTTCTATATTTCACTTGGGATTACATATGCTTTGGAGACAGACCTCGAGGCAACTATTCACATCGTATTGTATGCTGCCATCTTTGGGTATCAGAGGGTTTGGGACTCTTTTTCACACTCAATCGTTATCGGTACCGTGAAGATGGTGCTCTGCTTGGGCTAACTCCTAATTGTATAGCCTCTAGGGCACCTACTATTTGTACAGCGATATGGTAGTGAGATGCCCCATCATTCACTACTACTTTGGTTCTTTATGACGCTAACAGCATACTTAATTATAGATTTTGCTGAGAATTGATTTTTATTATATTCTTTATCAATTTAATAATAATTGTAGCTGAAGGGTTAGATGAAAAAAAGGAGCTAAAAAGGTTTTAACCTAGTTAGAATGTCTTGGTGCATCTCTAAGATCTATCAGCTACTACCTTTCATTTAAAAAAAAAAAAAACTACGCATTGTAAACCACTTGTACGTGTAAGAAATCAAAGGGCCAAAATCATATTCTTATTTAAATAAAAAGTAATAATCCTATTTTTATTTCCCAAAAATCTTTTTCTAGTTTTCTTATAATTTCCTTGTTCTCTTAACAAAATTATAGGTCAATATAGCATCTCAACTATGTAAAATTTATCATTTTATGTGAATAGTAGATACACATATAGACAAAAATATCACTTTTATGAAACAAATGTCAACCGTTTATTCACTTCTTTTTTAAAACATATTTGTAGTATATTAGTAACAAAAATGCTATCTATCTTAAATTTATGATTTTAATAAATGAGGTAGCAAGATTTCATTATCCAAAACAAAATTTAGTGAACTTCTTGCTAAGTTAGCAGTCAATTTCATCACGTTACCTAATTTGTGATATGACAAGGGTGACGACTACTCATTAGTAATAGCAACACACCAAAAATATAACACACACGGAAAAAAACAAAAAGAAGAAGAAGAAGGATAACATCTCAATAGCTAAAGCCAAAAACACCCGAGGGTTTCTTTGCTATGAATCAAAGGATGACTTAGTCTTGTCCTTCAAGAATGCTAAAGGTTATAAAAGGCCAAATATCTTTTGACTCACAATCCATCGAATCATTAGAATACGTTCCCTATAGCACTCTATCGATCCATCCTACTGCTGGAAATAAATAAATACAAGAGAGCAAAAGAAGAGAATTAAAATTAAAAATAATTAGATTTTTTTTTTGGGTACCTGATGAGATTCAAACGATCACGGTTTTTTCCTCCTTTTTTTTGTTTGGTCATCCAGGATCACGTTTCTGAGTAAGCCCCATTTATTCTAGAAATTTTTGAAAAAGTACGACTATTAAAATTTATGATAATAAAAATAGAATTTTAATAATGTTTAATGGAGTCTAATTAGAACAACATTTAATGTATATTAAATCTAAATTATCATAATTTAATAACGACGCTCAATTAAATAGCCTTTAATATTTTATAATGTGCCAAATTTTTTTAATAATAAAATATATATATTAATTGAATAGAAAAATATTTTTATTATTATAAATTTTAAAAATATTATTTTTGTTGTTCTCTCGATTCTATTAACACCTATTTAAACACTAGCTGGTCAATAAAAATACGTCTCTTGTTGTCCATGATCAGAAAGAAAACGAAAAGACCTTCACCGAACATAGTGGACCTAGTTATTTACGTATCTTAATATTTTTGTTTTATGGTAAAAGGGGTTTATCTAATGTTCAAGGTATTCTAAGAAAACATATATATATATATATATATATATATAACAGACACACACACACATATCTTAATATTTTTGTTTTATTGTAAATTTATCTAATGTCCAAGGCATTTTAAGGAAACATATATATATCTCTTAACTTTACATAAAAGAGAGATTTTTTACAATATTTATTTAATATTTTTTGTTTGATAATTTTTTTTATTTTTTTATTATCTCTTGTTTCTTGTTCTTCTTTTTTAAGGAAAAAAAAACCTACCGAAAATATATATTTGATATTTTTTTAGTTTGATAATTTCTTTAATATTTTATTATATCTTATATATCTTTTAATCTATTACTATATATAAAAATGGGAGTTTGCTCCTCCTATTTATTTGATTTTATTTTGTTTGATAAATTCATTTATTTTATTTATTATTATTTATACAAAATGTGCTGCTTTGATTAGGTGACTATTATTTATTAATTTTTTTTAGTTAAAAGTTTTTTTTTTAAAGAATGGAAAGTTTTTTTTAAAATATATTTTTATTACTTTTATATATTTATTATTACTAAAAGTATATTTGTTTCTATATATCTTTATATTATTTTTAGTACAAACAAACTTTTTTATTATCCATTATTATCTATATTTTGCTATATTTTATAATAAAAAATGAAGTTACAAATATTTTGTTTCATTTTTTTTTTTACTTTAAATTTTTGGAAAATTGCTAAAAATAACACCCCTAAAACTTATAATAACAAAAATAGCATCCAATAATATTGAACGGTGTCCAATTGGATGACGTTCAATATTAAATAAGTCTAAATTGCCGCAGTTCAATTTAAACACCGTCTAATTGGACGAGTTCAAAAAAATAATGTAACAATCATTTTTTTAATAGTAAAAATATTTGATTGTTACAAGTTTTTAGAGGTGCTATTTTTCTTATTTTTTCATTATTTTTTAAACTCATTTGTTAGTTTTTTTCTTTAATATAAAAAAGAGTACTTATATTTAAATATCATTTATATTGAAATTTTTTCAATTTATACATATTTAAAGATTATTCAGATTGAAATTTTCTCTAACAATTTTATTATTTTGACATACTCTATACTAAAAGAGGGAATTAGACTCCTTAATATTTGACAAATATTATATTTTACATTTTTATAAAATTTTTTTAAACTCATTTTTCATTTTTATTTTTTCTTACATAAAGAAGAGTAGACAATGCAGAGTTAGAGTTCGTTTAAAACTCTGAACTAACAAGAAGACAAGTTTAGAGAGCAAACTCTTTATTGATGTAAAAATGAATAACTGTTACATGACTTTCACAATCAAGAGTGTATTTATATTTACATTAGAAAGTAACAAACTAGTAAAACTGAATAACAAACATATAGAACTAACTCATCCAAAAACCCCCTTCAAATTGATGGGTGTGGAAGAACCAACAGTTTGGGCCTCAAGCTCAAAAATTGCGTAAAAGACAACGGCTTAGTAAGCAAGTCGACCACCTGATCAGAGGTTGGAACATAGGTCATAGTTAAAGAACCTTGCAGCACCAAATCTTTAATAAAATGATGATCCACCTTTATATGCTTGCGACGAGCATGAAAGACAGGATTATGAGTGAGTGCCTTAGCAAAAATAGTATCTATAAGTAGAAGAGGAACATCTGATAAAGTTATGTGCAATTATGCAAGAAGAGACTACAGCCACACAATTTCAACAGAAGCCAACGCCATGGCACGATACTCGCTCTCAGTGCTACTTCATGAAACAACCTTCTGTTTAGATGACTTCCATGAAATCAGACAATTACCCAAATAAACACAATAAGCCCTAGTGCTCTTATGATCATCCGTGCAACTAGCATAATCAGCATCACAAAAGCCACCAAATTCATAGTGGTTGGAGCAAAGAAAGTAAGAGCAAAGTGAGAGAAGCTCTTCAAACATCTAAGCAAACGTTTGGCAGCTAACCAATGCACATCTGTCGGAGATGACATAAACTAACATAGCTTATTCACAGCAAAAGCAATATCAGGTCTTGTAATTGTGAAGTACTGGAGCGAGCCAACAAGTCTCATATACTCAATAGAATCTTCCATAGGAACACCTTCAAACGTGCTCAAAATTTTGTCAAATTGCATGGGTGTATCAATGGGCTTAGCATCAACCAAACCAAAGGATTCCAAAAGATCCTTGATATATTCTGTTGAGATAAGTATATACATTTTGTACCATACCCTACCTCAATGCCAAGAAAATAATGAAGCATTCCCAAATCTTTGAGAGCAAATTGAGATTCAAATTTGAGACAAGCTTGTCAATAAGCACAGAGTTGGACCCAATGATTAGTATGTCATCAATATACACTAATACTACAAACATATCACTACCAACAGTTTGCACAAACATAGAACTATTAGATTTTGAGTTAATAAACCTTATAGCAAGTAGACACGAACATAGCTTCTCGTACCAAGCCCTAGGAGCTTGCTTCAGGCCATACAAGGCTTTCTGAAGTTTACAAACCAACTCAGATCCACCAGTCTCAAAACTAGGTGGCTGACACATGTATACATCCTCCAATAAATCTCCATTTAAAAAAGCATTATTAACATCCACTTGTCTAACTTGCCACCCCTTAAAAAGCACAAGAGTAAGCACCACCCTTATAGCAGTAGTCTTAATAATAGAACTGAATGTCTCTAAATAGTCAACACCAAATTCTTGAAGGAACCCCCTTGCTACCAATCGTGCCTTATACTTATCCAAGGCTCTAGTATACAAAAATTTAACTTGAAACACTCATTTACAAGTGATTACAATATGGCTCTTATGAAAAGGAACCAAAACTCAAGTTTTATTAGTAATAAGATCATCAATTTATTTCTGCATGGCTAATTTCCACTCAGGAATTTTAATTATAGCCCTATAATTCTTTGGTAAAAGAACTTCATCAGCCATAGAAGAAGCAAGAAAAACTTAGGCTTTAAAGTACTTGCTTTTGACAGAGTGAGCATGGAATGGGAGTTAGTCTCAATTGGAGGTTGGTGAACCCGAGAAGACATTGAAGAAGGCACAACAGGTTGAGAGTGATGAGTGCTCGAAAAGCACTAATATTTCGTGATTAATTGTGCTTAATTGTTTAAAATATAGATTTGTTATGATTGTTTATTTGATTATTTTCATAAATCTATCCATTCGGAATCACGGGTATGTTTTAGTGCATTTCAGGTGTTTTTAGCGTCAAATGAGTCAAATAATGCAAGCACGCAAAGATGAAACACTTACGGCCCTCGAATCACGAGTTACGGGCAAAACGAGTCAAATATGTAAGCCGTACATGTCAAGCCAGCACATATGTAAGGGGGTACATGTGAAGAAACTGAAGACAACGCGCACCGCGGCGAGGAAAACGTATGCCGGGACGGGGAGCTCTCGGGTTTTTACATTATTTTTACAATTTGTGTTGCGCCGCGGCGGGAAAAATGTATGCCGCAGCGCGTCTATTCCTATGGCAATCAGGATTTGTGTAAACCCTTACATCTATAAATACCCCCTTAGACTCTTCCTTACAGAACAACTCGAATACAACTCTTACACAATAATTTTGCGACCAAACAAGCAATTCAATCAGTTTTTGGAGCTTTGCTACATTAAAACGAAGCGAGATAAACTATTCTAAGGATCCAAGGAAGCCGTCGACAATCGAAGATAAAGCTTTTAGAGAAGAACGCTATCCCATCCATAAGCGGTAGTTAGATCTAGGTTTTCCTCGTTGTTATAGAATTCTATTTTCTTCTTCTTTCGTTGAAGTGTATGATCATATTTTATTTGTCTATGAATATTAATATGAACATGAATGGCTAGTTTTATTATGGATGTTTAGTTTGTGTTGCCATGTTTGCTAGAATTGTGTATGGTGTATATTTTATTGATTTAATATAAATGAATTACCTTTTGATTAAGAGCATGTTTAGATATTTAATTATGAATTATCATGGGCCAATTTGAGATTCGTAGTTAGGTTGAAAAATCTGAGAATCTAGTTATAGAAACGTCACCTTAACTTTATTCCGAAACACTTAATCAAAGCTTCAAATTAGTGACTTAGTCATAGCATTAGTTTGATTGGCATGTATTTCCTTGCGCATAATTTGATTGCTATTTGATTTACCCCGATCGAAGGCAGTTAATTAGTTAATCAACAAAGAGATTTACCCCAACCGCAGGCAGTCTCGTAATTAAAAGAAAAGTCGGTAATATTGTTTATTTAAGAAGTTCCTGTTATTTCACTATACCTTTTCGATGTAAGCATGGCCAACCAAACTAAACGTACATACATCCTCCATTGATTTTTAATCCATTTGAATTAATTGTTAAATTGCGATTTTGTTTTTATTTAATTGATCGTATCATTGTTCCCGTCACAAATCAAACACCTTTTTACAGTTTTACTAGGTTTAGGACTCTAGTTGCTTAGAGTTTTAGTTTCACTATAACTCTATTTAATTAGTGTTTTATTTTTGTTAGAACTCTATTTAGATTAAGAAGACAGTTATTTAAAACCACTGCAATTCCTTGAGAGACCGACCTTGGAAGTTGCTTATCACTTTTCTACAAGTGATTTGTACACTTGCGAGTACTAACTTTATCACATCAGAGAGGCACTAGGAATAGCTACCAAAGGTTCCTCAAATAAATTGTGACTAGAGGAAATCATTTCTTGAAAACTAATAACAACAAATTCACGTCTAGGAATATGAGTATTTATATCAGAAAAATGAGTTGACTCAGGCATAGGAGACAAGGAAGACTCGAATAAAGGCAAATAAAAGAAATACACACGAGAAGGTAGCAAAGTAGACAAAGAAAAAAGCGAATCACAAGACTGAGAAGCATTTAATGCATTAGAAGTACTAGACATAGAAGATGGGACATTACAAGCAACGGAAATATGAACAGGAACTTGAATAGTAGAAGGCATAAAAGTAGTAGTGATAGCAGGCTGATCAAAAGCAGATTGGCAAAAAGGAAAAGTTAACTCATTAAAGACCACATGCCTACTAGCATAAAGCTCACCTAACTCCCTATGAAGACAAAGAAAACCTTTTTGATTTGGGCAGTAGCCTAAGAACACACACTCTAAGGACCTAGGTTGAAGTTTGGTAGTATTATAGGCCCTTAAACAAGGAAAACTCTGACACCCAAAAGTCTTTAACGGTGTGTAATTTGGCTATTTTCTAGTGAGAACCTCAAAAGGTGACAGACCAACTAGTATTTTCGTAGGAAGTCTATTTAACAAATAGACAACAGTGACCATAGCATAAGGCCAATATTGAATAGGCATACTTGCTGTAGACAACAAAGCCAGACCCCTTTCAACAATGCGTTTGTGTTTGCACTCAACAACCATATTTTGCTTAGAACTATAAGGGAAAGTTAGTCTATGCACAACACCTTGGTTGACAAGAACAGAAACCATAGGTTTAAACTCAGTAACCCTATCAGTTTGAATTGCTTTAATATCTGCATTAAACTACTTTTCAACCATTGTTTTAAAATTTAAAAATATAGAACTAGTTTGATCTTTACTATGAAGTAAAAATATCCAGATAAATCTGGAATGATCATCAACTATTGATAGAAAATACTTGTAAGAAGTACAAGCATCTGAGGTGCAGTCCATAAATCAAGGTATAACAAGTGAAAAGAAGTAGAAACTCTTTCATGAGAATGTAAGAAGGGTAGCTTAGGGGATTTAGTAATTTGACAATGTTTACAAAACTCTACATTTGAATTGGAACTAGAAACAACCTATTGAGAAACATACCTAGACAAAGCATTCTTAATAGTTGAAAAAGAAGGGTAACCTAACCTATGGTGCCAATGTTGTAGAGAAGCTGATAACATAACTAGAGATATGGAAGAACACTAAGATGACATGAAACCTCTAACTAATCCATGCACCTGGTACAACCAATGCTCACTTGGACCTTGCAGTTTGATCCTCTGGGAGAGAAGGTCCTTGACACAAAAACCATCAGGAGAAAATTCAATGGAAACCTTGTTATCATTACAAAGCTTATAAACTGATATTAGATTAGTAGCAACCTTTGGTGTATGAATCATATCTTTTAAAGAAAGCATACAACTGTCACCTATATGCAAGTTACCATAACCAATATTAGCTATGGGAGTTTTAGTGCCATTACCTAGCATAATTCCCTCAGTGCTTGAGTAAGGAATAGAACTGGTAAACTAAGTAGTATTAGTTGTTATATGATGGCTAGCTCCTGTGTCAAGAAGCCAAGAACATTCAGAAGAACCAGAGGATGACTCATTACATTGAGCAACCATTGCCTGAGGACCAAAAGCCTTCCCAGTTAGCAAATCTCGAAATACAAAGCAATATTGTGCACTGTGACCCACCTTATCACACATTTGGCACACTGGACGATCACTAGAATTCTTTTTGTATGAATTCTTAACAAAATTTGCACCTGAATTAGGAGTTCCTTTAGATCCTTGAGAATTGCCTTGTAGAAACTGTTTAAGATTCCATCCAGGAGCATTATAGTTGGACTTTGACCCATCACTAGGCTTCGGAACATAAGAATTGCCCCCATTATTGTGAGCATTGCTTCTTAAAGAAAAAGGTGCAACATTAGCTCGAAAGAAACCTTCTTGATTACCAAGATCCTATTTCTCAAGCATCCTGTCATAGCCTTCCAAGTAGTTATGAATAGCATTGATTGAGGGCCTCACTTCACGCATCTGAATATTAGAAATAAAGTTGTTATACCTAGGACCCGAGCCTGTCAAGATGTAAAGCAGCAAATCCTTCTCTTGAACAGGTTCTCCAATTGCTGCCAAATGACCAGCAATGGTCTTAGCATTTATAAAGTATTGAGACGTAGAAAGCCCTTACTTGCTCAAACTCTATAGTTGTTGCCTTAGATCCATAACTTTTGATTGAATATCTACAGAGTAGGATTCCTCAAGAGCAACCCATTGCTCATGAGCAGTCATACCTCCACTTAAATAACCCAACAAACTAGCCAAGACTGAGCCGTAGATCCAACCTTTCACAATCAAGTTCAATCTATTCCAGTTCAAGAAAAATGCATTAGGAGAAGAAGAATTTTTGAGAAATCGAGGAGGAGCCATTAAAGAACCATCAATTACTCCCTCAAGTCCATAAGCAGTGACATATGTCAACAACTGATCTTTCTAGATCAGATAGTTATTCTCATCTAATTTTATAGAGAGACAAACATTAATAGGAGGAGAAGATGAAAGATTTAGAGCCAACTGATCAATCTGACTCAAAACAGCAACATTCATTGTCGAAGAACGCAGCAAAATAGTCTCAACACCAGGAGTAGTTAAAGGAGATTGTGAAACTGCATCTCTGTAAGACTGATTAGCAACACCATTAACACCCTTCATAGCCATTAAAGAAGCTTGGATGATGGTTCTGATACCATTCAAAACTGTGAACTAACAAGAAGACAAGTTCAGAGAGCAAACCCTTTATTGATGTAAAAATGAAAAACTGTTACATGATTTTCAAAATTCATTTAATTTTTCTAATAATAAAGTTCTTTTTATTACAACTTGATGCATGAATCAATTAATATGTTAAAATATAATTGGTTATCGGTTAATAAATTGTCTCACAGTTACTCCAAGTCTCCAAACTTTCACCTTCCTAATTTAACATCCAATTTAATACAGACATATCATTTGATGCATGTATTATTCTTTCTTATATCAAGACAACTAATAAATTAAAGCACTTTGAATTGATAAAAGAATTGATATTATCTTTATTTTTTTAAGCACAAAATTTTAAGATTTATAGATAAAAATAGAAATAAACACATGCAAATCTAAAAATAAAGGAAAATATTGTTTTTTTTTAATTTAATGCAGGCATCAATCTACATATTTTAATATAATTAGATCTTGTTATTAAGTAGTTTGACATTTACTTTAAAATTTTACCATTCAAATTTAACATTTAATTTAATATGGACATGTCACTTAATGTATACTCTACTTAATACATATAACATTACTCAAAAAAAAAAATTCAGGTAGCACGTGCAATGCACGTGTCCAAACCTAGTATATATATAAAGGAGAGTTGGTAATTTTATATTTATTCGTTAACTTTTGTTAGTTATTTATATTTTCTATTTCTATTCATTTGATATATTTTGTAAAATAATTTATATTTTCTTTAATATATAATTGGAGTAAGTATATTTATTTTATAATTTTTTACTTTAAGATGAATAATATTTTTTATATATTCTATATTTTCTATTTATATAATATATTTTATTTAGAAATTTATATATTTTTAGCATATCTATTACTTTATATATAAAAAAAATTTGCTTCATGATATTTATTTAATGATGATTTTGTTTGATATTTTCTTTGGCAGTTATAAAAGATATAATTTTTTTTATTATTATTTTTAAAAAAAGAGACAACGAATGTATTAAACATGCCCTAAAATAGAGTGAAAATAACTTAAATTATGAAATATGTCTTACCTTAATGTCTTTTATACTTTTAGGTGTTTTGACCCTTATTAACTTTATATTTTTTTGATTTTTTTATTATTTTATTATCTCTTGTCTCTTGTTGCTTTTTTTTAAGAGAGAAAAAATTGGCCACAATATTTATTTGATATTTTTTTAGTTTGATGATTTTTTTTTTATTTTATTATATCTTATATATCTTTTAAAATGTATAAAGGAGAGTTAGTGATTTTATATTATTTGATAATTTTTGTTGGTTATTTTATTTTCGATTTCTATTCATTTGATATATTTGTAGAATAATTTATATTTACTTTAATATATAATTGGTGTGAGTATATTTATTTTATAATTTTTTATTTTAAGATGAATAATATTTTTATAATTTTTATATTTTATTTAAATATTTTATATTTTTTTTTTAGCATATCTATTACTTTATATATAGAAAATTTGCTCCATGATATTTATTTAATGATAATTTTGTTTGATATTTTCTTTGACAATTATAAAAGATATAATTTTTGTTTTTATAATTATTTTTAAAAAAGAGACAATGAATGTATTAGGCATGCCCTAAAATAGAGTGGAGAGAATTTAAATTATGAAATATGTCTTACCTTAAATTCTTTTATACTTTTAGGTATTTTGACCCTTATTATAAATGTGAAAAAAAAAATTATTTCCTATTTTCTTTTTTTTTTTTCTTTTATTCTTTATGATTTATTGAGTTTTATTTTTTACTTGTATTTTTTTTTGCAATTTTTTTTATTTATTTGGTGTTTAAAATAATTTTTTTTTACATTTATTGAAATGAAATAGCAGGTCATATCAGTTTATTACAACTCATTACAGTTTTTATTTTTTCTTATTAATCTTACTTTATGACTCAATTTATTTGACACAAACTTTTTTTTACTAATTTTTATTTACTCTAATACAATATAAAAGTTGTTACTCACAATATGTAAATGTTGTTTTGTACAAGTGTACTTGCTTGCAAATTAAAGATTCTCGTATTTTTTATTAGTGAAATTAAACTTGAATAGTTATAAACATGAGTTTTAAACTATTATGTTATATTAAAAAATTTTGGTAAACAACTATAGCTTGTATAATGTTGTATTATATATATTATTTGTAGTTAGCTATTTCCAAGTTTTATTTGAGTTTAAAGTTTTGATTTTGATAAGAGACTTAATTTTCTGTCTTTTAAATTATATAATATACACTTTACTTCGTAAACCCTTAAAAGTTATATAAAAAATATAATTTTTAGGGAGAATAACAAAACTAACACCCTCAAAACTTCTAATAACAAAACTAGCACCCCTTGTATTCAAATTTATATTTTTACAATCAAAAAAATGACTAATATGTCATTTTTCTTTGAACATTCATCCAATTAGAATTGAACGACGATAATTTAGACTCGTTTAATATTGAACGTTCAATATTTTACGTTCAAATTGAATATTGAACATCCAATATTATTGAGGTATTAGTTTTGTTACTATAAGTTTTAGGGGTGTTATTTTTGGTAATTTTCCTAATTTTTAAATAACTTTATTATTTCTTGTAAGGATCTCATTATAAATTGTGTAATATTATTTTTTTATTTAAAATTAATCTTCTTAATTTATAATTATTATTAATACACAATCACGTACAATACACATGACGTATATATATATGTGGGGAATTAAATTAGACAAATATCTTAACCAAATAATCTATACTTTTAAATTAATACAATCTAACTATATATGTTTTTTTTTTATTATATATATACACATATATATGTGGGGAATTAAATTAGACAAATATCTTAACCAAATAATCTATACTTTTAAATTAACACAATCTAACTATATATGTATTTTTTTATTATAATTTAATATCTCCTTAATTTTAGAAATATTTTATTAATTTTAACTACTAAATTTATTAACATATATATATCTTTCTATGATTTATCAAACTCATTTATTTAAACTATTTGCCATCAAAATAGACCTAT